>CAMRHE010000001.1:8127500-8727500 GCA_947044405.1 Leptodactylus fallax | reverse complement strand
CATGCGCCCTCTATTGGATGTAACAAATCCTCAATTTGCTTTTGACTCACCGAGCCTTGAGACAGCAAAGGGGATTTTAGCCAAGCCAATTTCACTTATCTGCATACAGCGCTGTTTCCGGATTGTTGTCCTTCATCAGTACAGAGCAAAGTGAATTGGCTGGCTTAGTGGGAGGCAATGCTATTAAGAGATATACATATTTTTGAATAGACCTGTGTTCAGTGGACTCTTTGTTTTTGAGAAGCAGGACCTCATTATTACACAGGTGGTAGTCACATGTGGAAGTTATATAGTGGCCTAAGTATTGTACTCACTCCCTGGGCCCCATCAGTACCCTATTAGGACTGATGGAAGTGCTTACCACTATCCTGTTGATAATGAGCAGTTGTAACTGTGAAACTGCCCCTTGTGTACATCTGTGTACGTTTGTGTAGTGTAACCGCCCATTCACTTTCAACTAAAGTGATGTTATGCAGTCAACATAGTGTGTCATACTATGAAACAAACATTAGTTTGGCACAAGGAACCTTTGTTTTGTACTTCCTACATCTGTACATGATGCTTTGGAATGCATAGGAATACATAGGCCACTTATTAAACCATGCCAGGGAGATACCAAAAGCAGGTCTGTGGGTATATGCTAGCCGTCTGACAGTTATGATAACCCTTTGGCACACCATGATCACATCACAGGAATACCGATGAGGTGACACAGTTGATATTCACAGCATCTTATAAGGGTTTAAATTACCAGGATTGGACTTATTTAGAATCGGGGCACTTGTAGCAGGAACAGGGCCGCATAATATAGCCCCGCATTTGCTACTGACCTTGCGGGTATACTGATAACGCCTGAAAAATGACTGTGATGAAAATGTACATTCTGATGAGCAGGAACAGCTGCCCATGGCATACATTTTCATCACAAATTGATAAAGAATCTGTTACCATGGAAACACCACTTCTCCCCTCTCCCCCAAACAATGCCGTGGTGTGCATAGGTGAAAAGATGCTGATTCTAAATATGTAATTTTTATCTCAGTAGTCACTGGTTTTCCTTTGCTGTTAGCCCGCAAAAGTTTTCTGTGCTGCATATTAATGCATGCCTAGGACTCTTACAGAAGCAGTCCAGTGAAAACACATTGGGGAAGATTTATGAACTGCCAATAGCAACCAATCACAGTGTAGCTTTCATCTGTTTTAGTGCCCTTGAGAAATGAAAGCTGTGCTGTGATTGGGTGCTGTGGGCAACAAAGAAAGTATTTCTTTTAGACCACTTTGTAAATCTGCTGTAAATCTGCCAAATTTTTCCATCACTGCATTCTATACCTAATCAGGCTTTTATGTAAATTCTTCACTCCTATCCCAGCAGTTCTGTACTGGCTCCTTAGCTATGATCAGATGCCATCCTGATTTTTAGATTTCCCTGTGTCGTTTTGTCAATCCCATCATGCCTCACTTCCAGGGGCATAGCTATAGGGGGCAGTAACAGTCACTAACTAGAGCCCTAGGACCTAAAGGTCCCTCTGCCAAATAAAACATATGACATAGTATATGGAAAGAATTGCTGCTATCATGCTATTCGTGGCCATCTGATCAATAAGCTTATATAGACTTTCTATAGGCTGCATACTTTGGGACCTCGTTTCCCCATTATACATTAAGTACAGAGAAAAATAGTGTAGTACCATGTTAGCCAGAAAAAAAACATGCAATATTTGATACCAGAAAAATTCTATCCTAACTATTCATTAGTATTCTTACATAAAAAGTCCTATAGTGAACCAACAATTTGGGGTAAACAGAATGGTATATACAATGGCATGCAAAAGTTTGGACACCCCTGGTCAAAATGACTGTTATTATGAACAGTTAAGCAAGTTGAAGATAAAATTATCTTCAAAAGGCATAACATTAAAGATAACACATTCCCAATGTATTTTTTTGTAAAAAAAAATATTTTACATATTTTACTTTTTCAAAATAAAAAAAAATAAAATGGCATAATGCAAAAGTTTGGGCACCCTGCATGGTTAGTACCTAGTAGCACCCCCTTTGGCAAGTACAGTTGTGTTAAAAAGTTTACATACCCTGGCATATTTTTTGTTTTTTTGGCCTTTTTTCAGAAAATATGAATATAACACAAAAACTTTTTCTCCACTCATGGTTAGTGGTTGGTTGAAGCCATTTATTGTCAAACTTCTGTGTTTTCTCTTTTTAAATCATAATGACAACCAAAAACATCAAAATGACCCTGTTCAAAAGTTCACATACCCCAGTTCTTAATATCGTGTATTGCCCCCTCTAACATCAATGACAGCTTGAAGTCTTTTGTGGTAGCTGTGGAAGATGCTCTTTATTTTCTCAGATGGTAAAACTAGCCATTCTTATTGGCAAAAAGTCTCAGTTCCTGTAAATTCCTGGGCTGTCTTGCATGTACTGCGCTCTTGAGATCTCCCCAGAGTGGCTCAATGATATTGAGGTCAGGAGACTGAGATGGCCACTCCAGAACCTTCACTTTCTTCTGCTATAGTCAATGACAGGTCCACTTGTCCTTTTTGGATGGTTGTCATGTTGGAACGTCCAAGTATGTCCCATGCGCAACTTCCTGGCTGATGAGTGCAAATTTGCCTCCAGTATTTGCTGATAACGTACTGCATTCTTTCCCTCAACTTTGACCAAGTTTCCAGTGCCTTTGAAGCTCACACATCCCCACATCATCAGTGATCCACCTCCGTGCTTTACAGTAGGAATGGTGTTCCTTTCATCATAGGTCTTGTTGACACCTCTCCAAATGTAACGTTTATGGTTGTGGCCAAAAAGTTCGATTTTTGTCTCATCACTCCAAATTACCTTGTTCCAGAAGTTTTGAGGCTTGTCTCTTGTGGCATTTGCGCACTAATGGTTTTCTTCTGGCAACTCGACCATACAGCCCATTTTTCTTCAAGTGCCTCCTTATTGTGCATCTTGAAACAGCCACACCGATAGTTTTCAGAGAGTCCTGTATTTCAGCTGATGTTATGTGTGGGTTTTTCTTTGCATCCTGAACAATTTTCCGGGCAGTTGTGGCCGAAATTTTGGTTGGTCTACCTAACCGTGGTTTGGTTTCTGGGCACATTATCAGGCCAAAAATTTGGTTGCCATTATGATTTAAAAAGAGAAAACACAGAAGTTTGACAATAAATGGCTTCAACCAACGACTAACCATGACTGGAGAAAAAGTTTTTGTGTTATCATTCATATTCTCTGAAAAAAGACCAAAAAACAAAAAAAATATACCGGGGTATGTAAACTTTTTAGCACAACTGTATCACAGCTTGTAAACGCTTTTTGTAGCCAGCCAAGAGTCTTTCAATTCTTGTTTGAGAGATTTTCATCCATTCTTCCTTGGAAAAGTCTTCTAGTTCTGTGAGATTCCTGGGTTGTTTTGCATGCACTGCTCTTTTGAGATCTACCCACAGATTTTCAATGATGTTCAGATCAAGGGACTGTGAGGGCCATGGTAAAACCTTCAGCTTGCCCTTTTTAAGTAGTCTATGGTGGATTTTGACCTGTGCTTAGGATCAATATCCATTTGTAAAAGCCATCCTCTTTTCAATTTCAGCTTTTTTACAGATGGTGTTATTGTTTGCTTCAAGAATTTGCTGAAATTTCATTGAATCCATTCTTACCTCTACCCGTGAAATATTCCCCGTGCCATTGGCTGCAACACAACCCCAAAGCATGATTGATCCATCCCCCATTCTTAATGGTTGGAGAGATGTTTTTTTCCTGAAATTATGTGCCCTTTTTTCTCCAAACATACCTTTGATCATTGTAGCCAAAGAGTTCTATTTTAACCTCATCGGTCCACAGGACTTGTTTCCAAAATACACCAGGCTTGTTTCTGATGACTCTTTCATGAAGGCCACATTTGTGCAGGTATCGCTGAACAGTAGAACATTGTACCACAACTCCAGAGTCTGCTAAATCTTCCTGAAGGTCTTTTGCAGTCAAGCGGGGGTTCTGATTTGCCACTCTGGCAATCCTACGACCAGCTGTCTCTGAAATTTCTCTTGGTCTTCCAGACCTTATCTTGACCTCCACTGTTCCTGTTAACTGCCATTTCTTAATTCCATTTCGAGCTGAGGAAAGGGCAACATGAAAACACTTTGCTATCTTCTTATAGCCTTCTATTGCTTTGTGGGCCTCCACCATTTCATTTTAAGAGTGCAAGGCAGCTGCTTAGAAGAACCCATGGCTGCTGTTTTTCTGGCACAAGGTTAGAGGAGGCTGGGTATTTATAAAACTGTACAATTTGCATCACTTGGCCCAGTGGCGTAACTAGGAATGGCTGGGCCCCAATGCGATCATTTGACATGGGGCCCCCTCTGACCCCCCCCTGCACAAACTGCATTCCTGCGCACACTATTATGTGCCATAGTGGCCCCTGCACACAGTATTATGCGCCATAGTGGCCCCTGCACACACTATTATGCCCCATAGTGGCCCCTGCACACAGTATTATGCAGCATAGTGGCCCCTGCACACAGTATTATGCCCCTTAGTGGCCCCTGCACACAGAATTATGCCCCATAGTGGCCCCTGCACACTGTATTATGCGCCATAGTGGCCCCTGCACACATAATTATGTGCTATAGTGGCCCCTGCACACAGTATTATGCCCCATAGTGGCCCCTGAACACAGTATTATGCAGCATAGTGGCCCCTGCACACAGTATTATGCATCATAGTGGCCCCTGCATACAGTGTTATGTCCGATAGTGGCCCCTGCACACATTATTATATCCCATAGTGGCCCCTGCACACAGTATTATGCTCATAGTGGCCCCTGCACACAGTATTATGCCCTATTGTGGACCACCCATGAACAATTATTATACTCTGGGGTCTTTTCAGACCCCATAGTATAATGATCGGAGACCCAGGGGAGGATACAAACATAAAAAAACAATGTAACCTACCTCTCCCTGGCTTCGGCGCACTCCCCGTTACTTCAGCCATCTTCAATGCTGGCGCAGATCTCGCGTGAGCCAGGCCAGTGTCGCGAGGCATAATGATATCGGCTGATGTCTGGGATGTCACCAAACAGGCCCAAAGCCTGCTGGAGTGCAGGAGAGGTATGTAACAGTGTTTTTTATGTTCGCTCTCCTCCCCTGGGCCCCCGATCGTTATACTCCGGGATCTGAAAAGACCCCGGAGTATAATGATAGCAGTGTTCGTGGGGGTCACGGTAGCGGCTGCCACAGGGCTCCGGGCCCCATAATGTCCCAGCCCTGTGGCAGCCGCTACCGCTGCTACCCCGGTATTTACGCTCCTGACTTGGCCTTTCCTAATCATGATAGTGATCAAGCCATAACCCTAACTAGCTAACACACCTGTGTTTCCCCAGGAACACATATCCTGGCAATGTTCACATGCCAAGTGCTGCGCTGTTCACTTTCCATATTCCAGGTTATGGATACTGTAGTGGTGTTTCATTCAAGTCTATGGGACACGGCTGCAGCACCCACAACCGCTGCTATCAAGAATGCAGCAGGGGAGCAGCACAGTTCCTGGCATGGAAAGAAAGCCAAGAACTGCATGCCTGATGAAACAGCTGATCTGCAGGGGTCTCAACAGTTGAACACCATTCACGTCATTCTAAAATTGATCTGAAAGAGGTCCAATTTCAGCAAATAAATGCTATTGTTTGTTTAATCAAGAGTTATACAATTTTCCAGTGTACTTTCTGTTTTAATTCCTCATGGCTTTCTAGATATCTGCTTGCTGTCATCCATTTTTTCCATCCAGTGGGTAAAAATGAGTCCATAGTCATGTGATGGGCACACAGGTGCACAGCTTTATATAATGACAGAACAGTAATCAGAGATCTGTCGTGTAACGAGCTGTGCACCTGTGTGCCCATCACATGACCATTGACTCATTTCATCCACAGAATGTAAACAGTGAATGACAGCAAGCAGAGATCTATAAAGGTGTGAGGAATTGATACAGAAAGTATATTGGAAAATTGTATACATTTTTATTATACAAACGGGGTATCTGAGAGCTGCTATGAGGAATATGTTTAATGCTAGTTCCAAATTTATGGATGCAACCAATCTAGGATTAAACAAATTACAATTCAGTAATATTGTTGTCATGTATTATCTGTACTTGAAAGAGTACCTCCAGATATAACATAAATAGTACATGAAATAATATGAAACTTTGCAATATATGTCTTCTTCTCACTTTTCAGTAGTTACTTTCTCCATATTGGTCTATGAATAGGGGAGAGGGTAAAATAAAATGCTACTTTTACACTCTGCTATTATGAACGCTTTTAACACTGCCAGGTTGTAGATAAGAGGCTACTAGTGCACAGAATAAGGCAATAAATATATTAACTAGCCAGCAGGTGAATTTTACTCCGCCCCTCCTTTCTCCATAGAGCTCTATGTGTGAGGCTGAATACGGAGACTAAAATAATGTAAATAAGCAGCCAGATTAAAGATAGGGTGCAGGAAAACAACTTAAAAAATTGGTGAAGGAAACAGATCTCCTCAATAAGATATCTTACAAAGTTTCTTATATTCACCTGTACTATTAATTTATGAAAAATTGTTTATAACTGGAGGTACGCTTTAAAGGGAGTGTGCCACCAGAGCTCCTTTTTTTTATTTGATTTTGAAAAAAAAAAAAAACAGACCCTAATCTATCTATCTGCAGGGATAACATACTGAGTTTTTGTTGCAGACTCCCTTTAAACCCTATGGGCACCAGAAGGTACATTTATGTCTTGGTTCATGTGACTGAAGCAGAGCAGACACACTAGCCGCCGGGTCTGTGCTGTTCCACAAAGCAGGGACCCAGTAGTATTTTTTGTGATCAGAGATGACTCTGATCACGAGCATTTAACCAGAATTTTAGTGGTTACTTTCCCTTTTACTTATTATGATCGGTAATGGTCCCTTCCCCCATGCGCAGTGTGATTGCAAGAGCTGTCCCATTACCAGGTCAACTGGAAGCCTTATGAAGTTTGCCATTGTAATGTAACTTCTGAAGTTTGCTGGCAGCAGGCTTTAGGGTATCTGCCATAGATTGTAATACAGTAGTATTATAGTCTATGCCACAAGTGATCACATATTCAAGCCACCTTGTTCATGTTTAAGTTTAAAAAAAAAAAAAAAGTTTAAATCACCCCCTTTCCCTATATCACAAATAAATCTAAATAAATAAAAGTAAACATAAACAGATTAGGCATTCCTAAGACTGAAAATGCCCAAACTATAATAAAATGGAATAAAAAGTGATCAAAATACAACCAACATGGTATCAATTATAAACTACATATTGTCCCACAAAAAAAGACACCTTACACAGCTCCGTACCCTGAAATATAAAAAGTTACAGGTTTCAGAATATGGTGATTCAAATACAGTAATACCTCGTACATTTGCGAGGTTAGGTTACAGAGCGGGTCG
This sequence comes from Leptodactylus fallax, assembly GCA_947044405.1. Lineage (NCBI taxonomy): Eukaryota > Metazoa > Chordata > Amphibia > Anura > Leptodactylidae > Leptodactylus > Leptodactylus fallax. The sequence goes on along the minus strand of CAMRHE010000001.1, from coordinate 8,720,031 downwards.
CGAGGAATCGCGAATGTTTGGTACAAGCGCTTAGAAGCGCTTACAATGCCGATTTCTAATGTTTAACCCCTAAATATCAATAAACTTTACCCTACAGTACTGTACAGTATACTAAAGTATACTGTACAGTACTGTATATTAATACATTCATTCATTTTTCTTATACACTCACAGTAAAATGAAACTAATTACCGGGTACGTAACGAACAGGACGCTACTACCCAATAGCGAAGGTGTTTTTTTTAATTAAATTTCACAGATCTGAGAAAAAAGAGCAAAATCTATATATGTTAGTTGCCAAAAAAATATCGCGAATCTGTGAATTCGCAAATTCGGAAACGCGAGTGTACGAGGTATTACTGTAATTTTTTTTCTTCAAAATTTGAATATTTATAATTAAAGAATGAAAAAAACTATATCAATGTGGTATCACCGTGATTGTAGAATAAAGCTAACAATAACATTTTTACCGCACAGTGGAAGCCATAAAAACAAAACCCGTAAGTATGGTTGTACTGCATTTTTTTCCATTCCAACTCATTCTAAAAAAAAAATTTCAGCTTCCCAGTACATTGCACAGAATAATAAATGGTACCATTTTGAAGTTCAACTTGTCTCGCAAAAATCAAGCTCTCATATGTCTAAGTAAACAGAAAAATTAGAAAGTTATGGCTTTTGGAATGCAGGGAATAAAAAATGAAAACACAAAAATGTCTGCATCCTATAAGGGTTAAAGGGAATTGATGTAGTGCCCTGTTGAAGAGGACCTATCAAGATTCCTGACAGATATGTTATAATAATTACTTGAATTTCCTGCATCTCTTTCTATAACTATGCATTCTGCTGTTCCTCTGTTGTATTTCCTGAATATTTATGAATAAATTGACAACTGAGTGATACCATTCCCTTGTCAAAGGCATTTTATGGCATTGTCAACACTGATTAGACAGAAGAACACCCCAAACTGGTAACATCCAGATGTCACTTTATTCATCAATTTCTAGAAGGAAAAACAGATGAACTACACAACACATACCTCTATTAAAGATGCTCCAGAAATTCTTATTTTATGAAACTGAAACAGACATGATGCCAGGTGCTATTTAACTGCTTAATACAGCAAATCTGTAATAAATGTAGTAATATGTGCATTGTCTGAGACATTACTCAATGGGTAGGTTAATCATCTATTGTATAATTAGATTTGGATAATAATAAAGCGGATATTAGGAACATAGCACATAAGTAGTTTTTTTTTACACACTGGAGACCCAGCAGCAATGCCCACAATCAGAAACTATCTAATTGCAGGTATTTTATTCTTCAGTTGCCTCGGTGAATTGCGACCGAGGCATCTGAAGAGCGGTAGCACTCAGGCACCGCCATATTGCCTGAGATTGCAATTGTTTAATGTTGACATTATTATTATGGGAGAGCGGACCCACTAGGGTCTAAAACCCTATGGTGGTGACACGTTACGGGAGTCTTCATACCATCACTCAGAAGCTACCTTTTTACAATTATAGCATTGGTTTATTTTTAATACCATTTTTATTCCTTTGTTTCTGTATGTCATGCCACTAGTATTTCCATATTTGGTAAGGTGGGCTAGGCATTTAGGCGAAGGCTACAAGGGGATTTTGGAGTCATATTCCTACTCCAAGGGTTCTGAAACTGCATCATGAGATCAAGCAACGCTCGAAAAGCTAGCAGCTAGTGTTTGAAAAAGGTCCGTAGTACTGAAAGGTCGTGATGTAAAACGAAATCACACACTTCAATAGATAATTCTTTTTGCTTATTTATTCAGTGTGACGTTTCGGTCCTATGGACATTTCAAAAAAGCTTGCTGCTCTAAGAAATGCGAAAGTTTAGTAGGCACAAGGAATAATTGTAAAACAGCAAGTAGTATGGCGTGATGTGATTACATTCACTAACTTTAGTGAAGGAGTCGCAGGGCAATACCGGCTTATTGTTTTTTTTTCTCTTTATATGGCCTGGGCACCTGTCTTTTACTCTGTATATAAGAGTAATGCTACTTATTTTTTGTAATGGGGAGGATTTATAGCTATTAGTCATGTATCTGTACTACTTAATAATTTCTTTTATTTTTTTGTGCCTTTGTGTACTTAATTAAATTGACTGTTTTTAGCTCACTTATATACATTTACTTGTGATTGTGTGTCTAAGTATTTAACTTTAGGTATGTAGACTTGTTGTAATATACTGTATGTTATCGGGGCAAGCCACATTTTTGGTTTCTTTTTGTGTGGGTAGTTTTTGTACGATGCCATGCCATTATTATCCAGGAATGCTGTGCCTCTAGTTCGTGTGAGCGCAATAACCAAGATAAAATTTATATCAATTACCACTATTTAACACCTCATATGTAGAGATGGACGAACTGACTCATACCAAGTCGGGTTTGACCCAAATATTCAAAATTGTTTTTTTTTTTTAATGAAACGAACAAATGTAAATTAATCTTGGGCGAACTAAAATGGCCAATGCATTATACTGTGGGCACTCTTCAGACCCTAAAGTATAATAGGTGGCGGTCCAGTGGTGGTTAAAAAATAAAACCAAAACATTCATACTCACCTTCCTTTACCTCTTTTGGGTCTCCTTGTGGCGTCTAACGCTCTCCTGGTGATGTTATGCACCTGGGGTCACCGCTGAGACCTGTGATTGGGCCACCAGCAGTCACATGGGCACATCGATGTCATGATGCTTGCGAGGATGCCTAAAAGAGGTGAGTATTACTTTTTTTTTTTTTTTTTTACACCTCCCCTGGTCCTCCACCTATTATACTCTGGGATCTTCAGACTCCAGAGTATAATAATTTCACATTCACTTAGACATATAGCCTTATAGAACTAGAAATTTGATAGGTTTATAGGAGCCCTCACAGTGTTATACACTATGTTTTAATCCAGTTTAAGGTTCGGTTCATACAGAACTTGTTCAGCCCATCTCTACTCAAATACTATGGTCAATGCTAATTGAGGCATTTAACCTTTTCAGGACACAGCCTAAAAATGCCTTCGTGACCAGGCCTCATTTTTCAAATCTGATATGTGTCGCTTTATATGGGAATTTAACTTTGAGGCGATTTAACTTACATAAGTGATTTTGAGATTGTTTTTTCATGACACATTGTACTTCATGTTAGTGGTAAATATTGGTCAATATTTTTAATTTGATGAAAATCTGGAAAAAAAAAAATCGCAATTTTCAAAATGTGAAATGCTCATCATCTTTTAATTGTCCTTTAATGTATTTTGGACATTATAAAGCTTACAAGTGTAACTGCGATTTTCCAGATTTACAAGAAAATTTCCCAAACTAATTTTTTAGGGAGCACTTCAGTTCTGAACGGGATTATAAAGGCCTATATATTAGAAACCCCCATGAATCACCCCATTTTTAAACTGCACCCCTCAAATAATTCAAAACCACATTTAAGTTTGTTAAACCTTTAAGCATTTCACAGAAATTAAAACACTATAGAGGTGAAATTTAGACATTTCATTTTTTTTTCAATAACACGTTCATTTAGCCCTAAAATTAGCACATTCACAACGGGTTAAAGGAGAAAATGCATCTCACAGTTTGTTATGCAATTTCTTCCGAGCACAGAATTACCCCACATGTGGGTGTAAACTGATGTTTGGGCACACGGCAGCGCATGGAAGGGAAGGAGCGACACTGGGCGTTTGAAAAACAGATTTTGCTGGAATAGTTTTCGGTGCAATGTCTCATTTGCAGAGCCCCTAAAGTACCATTACAATGGAAACCCCTCAAAAGTGACCCAATTTTGCAAACTACACCCCTACACAGAATTTATCAAGAGGTATAGTGAGCATTTTGACCCAAAAGCCTTTTCACAAATTTTATTAACATTGGGATGTGTAAATGAAAAATTACTAGAATGTCACTTTTTCCCCAAATTTTTCATTTTCACAAGGGGTTAAAGGAGCAAAAGCAACCCACAGTTTGTTAAACATTTGCTCATGAACATGGCAATACCCCATATGTGATCATAATCTGCTGTATGGGTACATGGTGGGGCTTCGAATGGAAAAAGCGCTATTTGGCTTATGGAGGGCAGATTTTGCTGGAATAGTTTTCAGGTGCCTTGTCGCATTTGCAGAGGCCCTAGAGTACCAATACATTGGAAGCCTTCAAAAGTAACCCTGTTTTGGAAACTACACCTCTCACAGAACATATTAAGGGATATAATGAGCATTTTGACCCTACAGCTGTTTCATTTTATTAACATTGGGACGTGAAAATGAAAAATTACTTTTTTTCCAATAAACTGTCAATTTAGTCCAAAAATTTGTATTTTTACAAGAGGATAAAGGAGACAAAGCTCCCCAAGGTTTGTTACACAATTTCTCCTGAACACAGCAATACCCCATATGCGGTTGTAATTTGCTGTATGGGAACATGGTGGGGCTCGGAATGGAAAGAGCGCTATTTGGCTTTTGGAGGGCAGATTTTGCTGGATTAGATTTTGGGTGCCATGTCGCATTAGCAGAGCCCCTAGAGTGCCAATACAATGGAAACCTTCAAAAGTGACCCCGTTTTGGAAACTACACCCCTCACAGAACATATCAAGGGATATAATGAACATTTTGACCCCACAGCTGTTTCACAGATTTTATTAACATTGGAACGTGAAAATGAAAAATTAGTTTTTTTTCAATAAACCATCAATTTAGTCCAAAATTTTTTATTTTTACAAGAGGATAAAGGAGAAAGAGGTCCTGAATGTTTGTTACACAATTCCTCCTGAACTCAGCAATACCCATATGTGGTTATAATCTGCTGTATGGGTACATGGTGGGTCTCAGAATGGAAAGAGCACTATTTGGTTTTGGAGGGCAGATTTTGCTGGAATAGTTTTCAGGTGCTATGTCGCATTTGCAAAGCCCCTAAAGTACCAATACAATGGAAACCCCCCCAAAAGTAACTCCATTTTAGAAGCTACACCCCTCAAGGAATTTATTAAGGGCATTATAATTTTGAGCCTAAGAGAGCTTCCTGAATATTAATGTACAAAGTGAAAATTTAAATTTTTAAAGAAATATGCCACTTTGTGTCATCAAAGACATGCACTTTTAAAACTATTAAGTGGGCTATCCCGGGTAGAAAGAAGTTGTATATGTAGGTGTAAACTGCTACTTGGGCACACAGCAGGGCTCAGAAGGGATGGAGCAGTGTGCTTTTTAGCTTTTGGTGTACAGATTTGGAGGGATTTCCTGGACGCCATGTAGTTTTTGCAGAGCCCTGGTGGTGCCAGTAAATTGGAATTCCCCAAGAAGTGACCCCATATTGTAGGGGCAATTTTAGAGTCTCTACAAATGTGACATGGCGTCCAAAAACCAACAATCTAAATCAGTGGTCCAAAAGCACCCTCCCGTGTGCCCAAACGGCAGTTTATGTTCACATGTATGACACAGATGTACCCAGGGTAACATGCTTAATGTTATATGTGGGTATAAACGGCTGTTTGGGCACAGAAGGGAAGGAGAGCTATTTTGGTTTTTGAAGCACAGTTTGGTTTTTGGACATCATGCCACTTTTGCAGAGTCCCTGAATTGGCAGTAAAGTAGAACCTGCAGACACATAACCCAACTTTGGAAAATACACCCCTCAAGGGATTTATCAAGTGGGATAGCGAGCATTGTTAAACTTTGAGCATTGCATTAATTTCATTTTCAGATAGGAATGTGCAGCTGATAATGAAAATTGCAATTTTTCCATAGATACACCATTTCAGTGCCCGATATGTTGTACCCAACTTGTGTCAGAAGACACACACACTCCAAAAACTGGTAAGCGGGTATGCCAGGCACAACAGCTTTTGGAGCGTTCATCTCTGATACAAGCTGGGCACAACATATTACACACTGAAATGACATATTCCTGGAAAAACTGTCATTTTTACCTTCCACCATCAGCTGCGTATTCATTTCTGGAAAATTAATTAATGCAACACTTGGGGGTTAAAAATGCTCACTGTACCCCAGGATAAATTCCTTTAGGGGGGTAATTTCCAAAATGGGGTCACGTGTCAGGTAATTCCACTTTACTGGCATTTCAGGGTTCTGCAAAAAAGTGTAATGGTGTCCAAAAACCAAACTGTCTAAGTCTGCGCTCCAAAAACTAAACACCAAAAACTTCCCTTCTGTGCCCGAACAGCCGTTTATACCCACATATGACATTAAGTGTGTTATCCTGGGTACAACAGTGTCATACATGTAGGCATAAACTACAGTTTGGGAACACAGCAGAGCATAGTAGGGAAGGAGTGTTGTGTGGCTTTTGGAGTGCAGATTTAGATGTTTGGTATCTGGACGCCATGTCATGTTTGCAGATCCTCTAAAGTACCAGTAAAGTGGGCTCCCTTAGGGAATGACCCCATTTAAAAACTGCACCCCTCAAAGAATTTATCAAGGGGTGTAGTGGGCATTAGTATCCCAGACATGAATGCACAGCGGATGGTGAAGAGTGAATATGTAAGCTGTGCGGAGTACATTGGGAACACCAAATTCCCTACTATATCCCGAGTAGCTCCTATGATTGGGGGGGTCACTCTGGGGATCAGTTCTGGTTTATTTTCCTTTGTAAGCTCGAAATCTGATTTGTCCCCGGATATACGCTCCCACAGGTTATACATTCCCTTCCTGCCGCAGCCAGTTTTGTTCTAATGATTTGGCAATTTTGGGGGTTTTTGTTTTCGCATTGTACAAGCTATATATTTTTTTTATTTTTCTGTTGATGTAGCCATATGAGGGCTCGCTGTTTGCGGTATGAGATGTATTTTGTAATAACATTTTTGGGTGCGTATAACTTATTGACTAACTCTTATTAACTCTTTTTTTGGTGGCTTAAAAAAAAATCCCCATCAATTCTGGTATTGAGTTTTACCTTTTAATTTTTTTTCCACACATCGTACAACATAAGTAACATGTTACTTTTATTCTGCGGGTCAGTACGATTAGGTGATACTTCATTTATATTGTTTTTTTTATGTGTTACTAGTTTTGCAGAACAAAAACCCATTTGGGGACATAAATCAATTATTTTTGCATCGCCATCTTCTGAGAGGCATAACATTTTTTTTTACGGAGGACAGAGTTGGTTGATGGATTATTTTTTGTGGGACAACCTGTGCTTTTTATTGGTACTGTTTTGGGGTACATGTGACTTGTGATCACTTTTTATAGCATATTTCGTAAGGTGAGATGGCAAAAAATCATTACTTCCGGTGGGTTTGTTAATTTTTAGGTTTTTGCTTTATATTTATAACTCATTTGATATAGAAAAGGGGGCTTTATTCATATATTTCACACACTTTATAAAAATTTTTTTGCACTTTCTTTTTTACATGTTTCTGCAGAAGATACATATTGGCACCCCCTATCTCGCCGCGGGGGGACATTTGGCATCGCGGAACCCCTTTGATGCTGGTCATGTTTGACTGCGGCATCCCAATCGGGGGTTATGGAGCAGGGTGTTAGCTGTCAGACACAGCTAACATCCAATGCCGCCAGCGGCTGGGCGGTAGCTAATATCAGGGAAAGTTTGTTACTGCAACAAACTTTACCTAATATGACAGCTACATCATCGGGACCTGAACCTATCAGGTCCTGATCATGTCTCCGTGGACATGACCCTTGGGGAGACCTGATCCCCAATTTAGTAGGGTCAGTTTATAAACGTCGGCGCCGCACAAAGCCCAGCAAGAGCCGACGTTTATATACAGTGAAAAAATGGTAGGAAAGTATCCAAAAAAAGGAAGGTATGGAGACCGCGCTTCACTAAGAATGCTTTTTATTGAACTTCAATTACACAACGTGTTTCGAGGAATGAGTCCTCTTTATCAAGTGTACTATGGACAGCCTTAGAGCTTATGGGCGGAACAAGCTGAAGTGTGTTTATATACAGTGGGCGGTTCTGAAAAGGTTAAAAAGTTAGAAAGAGGGAGGATGCTTCCATTATTGCTCAGGCTTTGCAATTGTGAGTTTCTGATAATTTGCCATGTTTGCAATGAAATGCTGTTATTATTAGTTTAGTATTATAGTTTGAACCTAATAGACTGCTTGTCAGTGTAACTTGGAAGTACTGCAGTGTACTGAAGAAAAATACTGCACTGCGTTATAGAACAAAGGACTGCTTGGTCAAGTGTCCTAAAGAAAGCGTGGAGCTGTATATTTAGGCAGGTTCAGCGCTGTATACTCTGCTGCTTTTGATGGCTGTACCTTTTTTTTTTTTATCAGATCCAAATTCATCTGTTACTGATGACCTTTCATAGGTAGGTCATCAATTTTTGAGTCTCGGAAAAACCTTTAAGGGTAGCTGCACATGACAGAGTTGCACCCGTGAAACTTGGTCCGTGTGTTAGCCAGATTTACCGGCTTGAACTTCATGCTGGGAAGTGGACTCCTAGCATCCCTGTTATCTTTTATGGTGAAACTTGGTTGTGTGCAGCTACCCTAAAACTTAGTATTCGGTCAACTAAGGTGTGACTGTAATAGACTGGAATCATTATGCTAAATTGTAAAAACAAAAAAACGCTCTAACTCACTTAATTAAATAAATAAATATATCCAACCTCCGGTGCCCGGTAAGTCTCCTCGGTAAGAGACGATATCCAGAAACGTGAACACTTGCAAAAATCCAGCACTCCAGGAAATCATAGGTTGGTTCTTACATCATGTGACTTTTACATCATAGGGCTTTTCTCCCCGGCAATTCTATGACAAATGGTCACATGTTTAATCATGTGATTCTCTAGCGCTGTGGATTATGTGGTTGGGCAATATGACACGGTATTCACCATCTTTGGTTAGGGCATCGCGGAAGTTATTGCGATACAATGCTTCCGGTCCCAAGTCTTTATTTGTTTACTTTGAATATATTCTGGGATGGATTATACACTTTTATTATAGAAATCATGAAGCATCTTTGTGTAAGTTATACTTATAGTTTTTTTTTATATTCTTCAATGTTTTATTTTGAATTTTTTGGTAGTAATATAAACCATAATATTGTTATATGTTTTGTTATCATCTGTATTTAACATATTAGATTTTGCCCACATTAGGTGATATTATATCTTTTTATTACTAACTGCAATCATAAATATTGATATGTTTTTTAGTATCATCATTTAAGCTGACTTCTGTCTGTGTATACGATGTTAAAATCTGTCTGTGTATACGATGTTAAAGTTTCATGTGTTGTTGATTAATTAATCAGTGAAGGGGTGGGTTTTTTTTTTTAGAAGGGAAAGGGTTTTAAGTGAACCACTTTCTTATTTCGTTTATGCTATGAATAAGGGATTATAGATCCAGAAATGCGTAAGTGGTTTTTATGTCCTTTTTTCACTGAAGATGTTAATTTGTACATCCAGTTTTTATAGATTAATTAAAGGCTAAGTTTTATTTTGAATTGGATCATTTCCTGGAGTGCTGGATTTTTGCAAGTGTTTACGTTACTGGAATCATTAGGCTGAGGCCCCACATTGCAGAAACGCAGCTTTTTATGTTGCAGATTTTGCTGCAGTTTTTTTGAGCCAAAGCCAGGAGTGGATTTACCAGCAGCTAGAAGTATAAGAACTTCCTATACAGTATATTTTGCATTCATTTGTAGCCATTCTTGGCTTTGGCTCAAAAAACCGCAGTAAAATCTGCAACAAAAAAAGCTGTGTTTCCGCAACGTGGGGCCGTAACTTCATGCTTATACTTCTATCTTCTGCTCAATCGAATTCTGGCTTTGGCTCAAAAAAACGCAGTAAAATCTGTAACACAAAAATCTGCGTTTTCGCACTGTGGGCCTCAGCCTAAATGTAGTTTTTGATGTAGCTTGAAATGCAGATATCGGTGCAGTTTTTTTTTAGCCGAAGCAAGAAATTGATCCAGCAGGAATAATTCCTTAATTTCATTCCTTGCAAATTCACTCCTGGTTTTGGCTCAAAAACTGCCATAAAAATGGCATGTGTTATTCCAGGCTACTTTCACACAGCAGTCTTTTGGTCATTATTTGTAAGCCAAAGCTAGGAGTGGTCCCAAAATAACGAAGATGTGCGATTCTTTTCAATAGAATGTATTTCTCTAGACCAAAATACTGCTGTGTGAAACCAGACAATAATCATATAAACATACTTGTATTCTAAATTTATATGATTTATATTGCACCTTTACTAAACATATTAACTTGACATTTGATGTGATGCTTTAATTTCTTGTTTCTTAATATAGAATTATGCTTGCAGCAAGGTTTGTTCATTCCTTGTCCAGAGCTTGTGAGTTGAGGTCACAATGATAATTACAGCAATGACTTTGAGTACAATTTCTGCCCTCCACACTGACAGATCCATTGGTAGCATTTCAAAGTTATAAGGAGTGATGGTATGTTTCCTTCATGGTTCTTGGAATATAACAAAATTACATTTCTACTTCAAATAAAGACTAATTAACTCATACATTTTAATTGCACATGTAAAATCTGTGGCATATTGCTAGGGCTACATTCACAATAGAGTATTTCTTTATGCTGTTCTGTTCCATTGTTTTTTAAAGAAAATTAGTTGGCATCAGTAAGCTTCTGTGTTTCATTAAAAATTGTTCTAAGGTCAGAAATGTACCCTTTCCCTTGCAGCTACAACTATGCTTCTTTTCCTGTAGTAGTTACAAAAGCCCCCCCCCCCCCGCCAGCCTCTCCTCTACTATGGTTTAGAACAAAGTTCCCTAGGGCTCCTGTTTTTCCTTCACATCCAAGCTCCCTCCACTTTTCCTAGCACTTAGAGGGGTTTTCAGGGACTAAGAAAATGTGACTAAAGGCAGGAAATGCTTGTTATATGAACAAACATAACTGAGTGCCTTTGTGTGAGTTTGGAACATTTTTAATATTCCTCATATTTTCAGACTCATGCAGTTCTTCCTAGCTTACACTTCTTGGTTGTGGGAGTATCAGTGCTTTTTCAGGCACCCCTTCCCAGCATCCTCTGGAGATTCACGCCCAATATACCCTCTGGAGATGTGCAATACCCGTACTGTCTTGCTACTTGCTATATAAATATAGGGAAAAAAAAAGTATTTAGTCAGCCACCGATTGTGCAAGTTCTCCCACTTAAAAAGATGAGAGAGGCCTGTAATTGACATCATAGGTAGACCTCAACTATGAGAGACAAAATGAGAACACATATCTAGAAAATCACATTGCCTGATTTTTTTAAGAATTTATTTGCAATTTATGGTGGAAAATAAGTATTTGGTCACCTACAAACAAGCAAGATTTCTGGCTCTCACAGATCTGTAACTTCTTCTTTAAGAGGTTCCTCTGTCCTCCACTCATTACCTGTAGTAATGGCACCTGTTTGACATTGTTATCAGTATAAAAGACACCTGTCCACAACCTCAAACAGTCACTCTCCAAACTCCACTATGGTGAAGACCAAAGAGCTGTGGAAGGACACTAGAAACAAAATTGTAGACCTGCACCAGGCTGGGAAGACTGAATCTGCAATAGGCAAGCAGCTTGGTGTGAAGAAATCAACTGTGGGAACAATAATTAGAAAATGGAAGACATACAAGACCACTGATAATTTCCCTCAATCAGGGGCTCCACGCAAGATCTCACCCCGTGGGGTCAAAATGATCACAAGAACGGTGAGCAAAAATCCAAGAACCACACGGGGGGGACCTAGTGAATGACCTGCAGATAGCTGAGGTTAACGTAACAAAGGCTACCGTCAGTAACACACTATGCTGCCAGGGACTCAGATCCTGCAGAGCCAGATGTGTCCCCCTGCTTAAGCCAGTACATATCCGGGCCCGTCTGAAGTTTGCTAGAGAGCATTTGGATGTTCCAGAAGAGTATTGGGAGAATGTCATATGGTTAGATGAAACCAAAGTAGAACTGTTTGGTAGAAACACAACTCGTCGTGTTTGGAGGAGAGTGAATGCTGAGTTGCATCCAAAGAACACCATACCTACTGTGAAGCATGGGTGTGGCAACATGATGCTTTGGGGCTGTTTCTCTGCAAAGAGACCAGGACGACTGATCCGTGTACATGAAAGAATGAATGGGGCCATGTATCGTGAGATTTTGAGTGCAAACCTCCTTCCATCAGCAAGGGCATTGAAGATGAAACGTGGCTGGGTCTTTCAGCATGACAATGATCCCAAGCACACCGCCAGGGCAACGAAGAAGTGGCTTCGTAAGAAACATTTCAAGGTCCTGGAGTGGCCTAGCCAGTCTCCAGATCTCAACCCCATAGAAAACCTTTCGAGGGAGTTGAAAGTCCATGTTGCCCAGTGACAGCCCCAAAACATCACTGCTCTAGAGGAGATCTGCATGGAGGAATGGGCCAACATACCAGCAACAGTGTGTGCCAACCTTGTGAAGATTTACAGAAAACGTTTGACCTCTGTCATTGCCAACAAAGGATATATAACAAAGTATTGAGATGAACTTTTGTTATTGACCAAATACTTATTTTCCACCATCATTTGCAAATAAATTCTTTAAAAATCAGACAATGTAATTTTCTAGATATGTTTTCTCATTTTGTCTACCTATGATGTCAATTATAGGCCGGCCTCATCTTTTTAAGTGGGAGAACTTGCACAATTGGTGGCTGGCTAAATACTTTTTTTTCCCCCACTGTACATGAAGGTGGTTCTGTATACTATACCAGTAAAGTTGTGTCATTATGTACAGTATGCTCTTCAGTCAAAAAATTAACATTTTGGTAGCATGGTATCTGTTTGTGGTGCGTACTATATATTTTCAAAACTTTTGTGGATTATTGCCAAATATCATATGGCCTCATGGCTTCTGTTTAAGCATTGTTAAGAGAAAAAAGTCCTTGTTCATGTATAACATTGCGGTATATATGAATTTAGCTCACCTTGAACTATAACTTTATGGTTTTTGTGTGTAAAAAAAACTTGGATGTGAGTTTTCAGCACAATGTATCTTTTAATGCAGTTATTTCTCATTGTCACAAAGTTACATCATGATGGCTGTGACTGACAACAATCCATCAGTACAATTGTCATTCTCAATTTTCTTACTTTCAGGAAATTTATAGGGTGTAGGGGTACACTTAGTTTTCAGGTCCCAGTATTTTATAGGTTGATATGTTTTCAACAGTTGCAGCTTAAGGGTAAGGTTCCACATTGCAGAAACTGAGCGTTTTTGGCTGCTCTTGAATTGCAATGGGAAAAAACAGTATTTTGCAGTACCAGAAAAGTAAATGAGATTTAGTTTAGTCTCACCCACACATTGCAGAAAACAAAAGCTGCAGAAAAGTTGCTTTTTGAAAAAAAAAATAAGTAAAGAATTAATTTCAATAATTCATTAACAACCTCCAGTGTGGCTTCCACATCGCATTTTACGGTACCAGCAAGGTGGATGGGATTCTGTGTAAATCCAACCACACATTGCTGGAAAAAAATCTGCAGCGGAAAAGCTGCAGACTTTCTGTGACAACGCAGTGGAAAAAAATGTGATGCCTTTTCGCCACTGTGTTTTCTGCAGCCACATGGGGCCTTAGCTTAAAAGTTGCATCCAAAATTGGTTCAGTTGCCATGGTAGGCCTTCTATTCTATTCCCTCCCCACAATGGAGCTGTATTATAAAAAAAACTGTGGTCTGACACACTCCTAGGCAGATATTCAACCACCCATAGAGCAGATAATAAAGATCTTGGAGTTTAATATGTGATGAAGACCTATGTGAACTAGAATAACATGAGAAATGTCTGGAGGTGATTTTTTTTTTTTTGCAATCTCCATAAATTACACAGACCACACCTGTCCAACACATGTGCCCTTGAGGTAGGGGGAACGCAGAGAGAAACTTTCATTATGATATTTGTCTAGGTACACTGATATCAAGACTGGAGCTTCAGGAAACACTGCCACAAATGTAAACACTAGATTACAAATATCACGTAAATTGGGGTGGAATGTATAAATGTATAGGGCAATAAGAATGTAAACAGAGTGATAGACATTACAATGCAATCATACAAATCAACCCTCTGGTCTATTAAGGAGTTAAAGCATTGAAGTGGAATGGTTTTAGGCATGGAAATACTTGCTTCTCTGGTGCACATAGAGAACATCGAGTTGAACATAGAATGAAATTCATTGGACATCCAGGCTTTATGCAGCATTGATGTACTGTCTTTAACCATATGAGTATCTGATACAGTAAACAGAGCATTGTGGGGTGGTATTGCTTTAGGACAAAAAATAAGGCATGGTGTATTTCTGTTAGTTTGGTCATGCACACCAGTAGCCTGTTGGAGGTCTTTGGCAGTGCTCCTCCTGTTCCTCGCACAAAGCAACAGATACTAACTGTTGGGTTGATGCCCTTCTATGGCCCTTTCTATCTCTCATCGTGTAATCTGCCCGTGCCCTGCTCTTCAGATTCTGCTGGCAGATACATTCTTGATGTGATCAATTGCAGGACTTTTTTTTTTTCATTAAAAAATGCATGCTTTTTTTTTTTTTTTGTAAAGTGCAGTAAAGAGTAGCAATTTAAGCTTTAAGCAATTTAAAGGCAATTTAATTGAAAACAACCTATAACGCTACTGTCACCACACCACCACCTGAGTAGCCTCTAGCCCCACCTTCTGTCTCTATCCCTCTTCCCTCATAGATTGTAAGCCCTTGCGGGCAGGGCCCTCTATCCCACTGTACCAGTTGGTCTCTGTCAGCATTATCTGTTTTGTATATCTGGTGTACTGTATGTAAATCCGCAAATGTAAAGCACCATGGAATTAATGGTGCTATATAAATAAACAATAATAATAAAATAATAATAACCTAGTATATCAAGCATAGTAAAAATCTGCTACTCAGCTGAAATGCATGGTAAAATTAAGTCCGAGGTCCTAGGGTGATGACATACAATGTACATGAATGTGGCGATAGCTGCATCCAGTCTCTGGCTCCTGGTACTTTCACTTTTGTGTAAGTGAAACAATGATGAAATTCATCTGGTTATTATTAGGGACTGTGAGGCTTCGCTTTGATACAAAGTTTATATTGTGAATTCTATACTGAAGAACTATACTGCACGTTACTATGCATGTCACATGTATGCCACTGGCCATTAGATTCTAAACCTCTGGTGTGGTTGTGCTTTTAGCATACTGATGTCATGCACAGCAACTCTTGCTACTCATTATTGCAATTTAACCCCTTCCTGCTGCAGACCCCCTGCCTTTCAAATCCCATAACTTTTTTTTTATTTTTCTGTTCACAGAATCATATGAGGGCTTAATTTTTGCCAGACAAATTGCACTTTGTATTGGTACTGTTTAATACTCTGTACAATGTATAGGGAAGCTTGAAAAAAATTCTGAATGGCGTGGAATTGGAGAAAAACTGTGTTTCTGCAACTTTTTTATGGGCTTTGTTTTTATGGAGTTCCCTGTGCACCCAAATTGACATGTCACCAGAATTATATGGGTCAGTACGATTTTGGGGATACCAAATTTATATAGTTTTGTTTACGTTTTAACCCCTTAAAAAATCCAAAACTTTGCAAAAAAAATAAAAATTTCATGGCATCGCCACATTCTTACATCCGTAAATTTTTTTATATTTCTGTATACAAAGATGCATAAGATTTCTTTCTTGAAGGGGCCAGATGTAATTTTTAGTTGTACCTTTTTGGGGAATGTGTGATGTTTTGATTGCTTTTTATTCAAATTTTTATCTGAGGCAAAATAACAGCGGTTTGCCTCTTTTTTTTTTTTTTTTTCCCACTATAGCATTTGCTTTATAGGAAAAATATTTTTAGATGTTTGTAGACTGGACATTTTCAGATGCAGGGATGTATAATTTGTTTGTCATTTGTTTATTTAGTTTTATTTCAAATCTAGGGAAAGGGGGTGATTTGAATTTTTAGTTTTTTTTTTTATATTTTTAAAAAACTTTTTTTTTTTTTTTAACTCCCCTCTAGAGAGCTTGAACCTGCAATCTTACAGCTGTATTGCAGTTTATGGGAGATTTGCTACTCACCTATTGAGTGACCAGCCTCAATAGCTATGTTGCTATGGCAGGCCTGGGAGCCTTCATTCAATATTATCATTGCTACAGTGGATCAGATTGCATTAGGAAAACTTCTACATATAACATGTAATGTCAGAGTTGTATAACATATGTCTACTAGTTAAAGATTTGCACAACACTCGACGGCCACAAAAACAAAAAAAAAAAACACATTACAGATATAACCTTTTTTTAATATAGTTTATGCAAAAAGGTTGCCTGTGGTAATCTGGAAGTACCAACAGCATATAATCTTAATCTGGTCAAATACATAATGATCTACCATAATGCAGTTGATAAATCATATGTTAGGAATGTCAAGGCCTATTTGTTATTAAAAAAAAAAAAAAAAAAAAATGAATGCACTTGCACAAATTGGCAGATAATGGTTAGATCATGTCATACACATGTTGTTTTAGCCATGACAGCCAAAAAATTTTGTCATGACAGATCACTGATAAGTAGTCTGACATTAGCCATCATGAACAATTGTTCATATATAAGTTTTAAATTCCCATCATTTGAAATGGTGAAAATCATCCAGTTTAATAATAATAATAATAATAATAATAATAATAGTCCTTTAATAGTCCCACAATGGGGAAATTCAGTGTGTTACAGCAGCAAAGATAAGCAGATACAAATACAAATACAACATGTACAGGAATGTTCCAAGGTGAGAGGCATTATATTAATAGCAGACAGACAGATAGGGCGTAGCAGAGGGGGGGGGGGGATTTAACAGGCAGAGAGATATTTCAGTTCTCTGTGTGTAATGATCTCCGCTTAGGTCGGTGTTGGTTGTACAGCCTAACCGCGGTGGGGAGGAAAGACTTCCGATAGCGCTCCTTCTCACACCTAGGGTGGAGCAGTCGGTCACTGACAGTACTGCTCAGCGCGATCACAGTCTCATGCATGGGATGGGACTTCTTCTTCTGCATGGAGCTCACCACGGACAGTATCCTTCTGTCACCCACCACCTGCACTGGGTCCAGTGGGCTCCCCAGGACAGAGCTGGCCCTTCTAATCAGCTTGTCAAGTTTATTTCTGTCCCTGGTTGATATACTGCTCCCCCAGCAGGCCACTCCAAAGAAGATGGCTGATGCCACTACCGAATTGAAGAAAGTCCTAAGAAGTGCCCCCCGGATTCCAAAGGCTCTCAGTTTCCTAAGCAGGTAGAGCCTGCTGTGGCCCTTCCTGTACAGGGCCTCCATATGATCTGCCCAGTCCAGCTTATTATTAAGGAGCAGACCCAGGTACTTATAGGTGTTCACAATCTCGATGCCCGTCCCCAGGATGTCCACTGGTTTAGGAGGGCTTCTGCATTTGCGGAAGTCCACCACCATCTCCTTGGTCTTCCCCGCGTTAATCTTCAGGTGGTTCCGGTGGCACCAGTCCACAAAATGCTGGTTCAGTTCTCTGTACTCCCTGTCATCATCATCTGTGATGAGACCCACTATTGCAGAGTCGTCAGAATACTTCTGTAGGTAGCAGCTGGATGAGTTGCACCTAAAATCTGCAGTGTACAGTGTGAAGAGGAAAGGGGCGAGAACCGTACCCTGAGGTGCCCCCATATTACAGATCACGGTACCTGACACACAGTCTTGGGCTCTCACGTATTGAGGTCGATTTGTGAGGTAGTCTAGGATCCAGTTGGAGAGGTGGTGGTCCACTCCAGCAAGGTCCAGCTTGTCCCTCAATAACCTGGGCTGTATGGTGTTAAAAGCACTGGAGAAGTCAAAGAACATTATTCTCACTGTGTTCCCTGGTTTCTCCAGGTGAGACAGAGCCCTGTGCAGAAGATGGATGATGGCATCATCTACCCCAATGCCCGGCCGATAAGCAAACTGGAGTGGGTCCATAGCGGGGCTCACTAGAGGGCGGAGATGTGTGAGAACCAATCTCTCCAAGATCTTCATCAGGTGGGATGTCAGTGCTACAGGTCTGTAGTCGTTGAGGTCCATAGGGTGGGGTTTCTTTAGAACTGGTACCACACAAGAAGATTTCCATAATTCAGGGACTATTTCCTGCCTCAGGCTCATATTATACATATATGTAATTATACCACACAGCTGGTCCCCGCAAGTCTTAATTAGCCTTGCACTGATGTCATCTGGCCCTGCGGCTTTCCTCGCCTTGATCTTTTTCATCTCCTTCCTCACCTGGGCCCGTGTGAAGGTCAGACTGTGGCCAGATAAAGATGGATTTCTGGATTTACTGGTCTGTTGGGAAGTGGCCGCATGGGGAGAAGTCATTGTGGTGGAGGGGAGCTGAAGGACATACTGGGGTGGGAGGAGCTGGTGTGTGATCAAATCTGTTGAAGAATAGGTTTAGTTCATTAAGCCAATTAACATCTGCCTCAATCTGGCAGACAGACTGTTTATGACCCGAAATTGACTTAAGCCCCTCCCAGACCCCCCTTATGTCTTTTCTTTCCATTTGCTTTTCCATTTTTTCTTTATAACTGGCTTTTCCCTGCCTGATTTGATGTCTCAGCTCCTTTTGTACTTCCCTCAACCCCTCCTTATCTCTTGTCCTGAATGCCATCTTTTTCTCCTTAAGTAGTGTTTTTATATCAGAGTTAATCCATGGTTTGTTATTGGAGAAGCACCTCACCACTTTTGTGGGTACTGTGTTGTCCACACAAAAATTAATGTAGTCCGTTATGCAGTGTGTGAGTCCTTCTATGTCTTCCCCATAAGAATCCTGCAGAACTTCCCATGCGGTTGTGTCAAAACAATCCCTCAGAGCCTCATCACTCTCCTCGGACCATATCCTCACTGTGCGGGTGACAGCTGGTTCTCTACGTACAAATGGCTTGTACACAGGTCGGAGATGTACTAAGTTGTGATCCGATCTTCCCAGGGGCGGTAGGGCTGATGAGTTATATGCCTCCCTCACGTTGGCAAAGAACAAGTCCAGTGTTTTGTTGTCTCTTGTGTGGCAGGTTACATACTGTGTGAAACTGGGCAGTGTGGATGATGGAGAGGCATGGTTGAAATCACCCGACAGAAGAAAGAGGGCCTGGGGGTGCTGAGACTGTAACTGGCTCAGCGTGGCTTGTAGGACCTCGCAGGCAGCGTCAGCTTTCGCAGAGGGGGGGACATATGCAGCTATCACGATGACATGTGATAGTTCCCTTGGTAGGTAGAAAGGTCTCATGCTCACAGCTAATAGTTCAATGTCCTTACAGCAAGTTTGCTCCTTAATCACAATGTGCCTAGGATTACACCATCTATTATTCACAAACATTGCCAGCCCCCCTCCTTTCCTCTTACCGCTCTCCCTTGTCCTGTCTGCCCGAAGGAGTTTAAAACCATCCAAGGAGACCAGAGGGTCAGGAGTAACTTCAGTGAGCCAAGTCTCTGTAAGTAGCATCATGCTGCACGCCCGAAACTCCTGATGCTGCCTGGTGAGCGCTGTTAGTTCATCCATCTTGTTTGCAAGAGATCTCACATTGCCCATGATGATGGAGGGAACAGCTGGTCGGTAACGCCTCTTTTTAATCCTCTGAAGAGTACCAGCTCTGCATCCCCTCACCCGCTTTTTCTTTCTCCAAATCTCACGGGGGATGTGTGACCAGATGGTATGCCGTCCAAACCATAATTGTCTACACTAACAAGCCATGCTACTGACAACAGCATCTAAAGGGCTAAACGTCAGTTCAGAGGTAACTATAGTGGGATTTTGTAGCTCCTGAAATTTCTGTGTTTGTGCCATCCACTGTACTTATCCGTTTGAAGAAAAGGGGTAATTAGATCGGATCCACTGTAGTGCTGTACTCTGCATTGGCAGTCGCATAGAATTTGCATGTTCTAGGTGGGAATCTCAGCAGTCAGAGCCCTCTTGATCAGACTCTGACACCGTGTTTTTTCCTGCAGTGTTTTTCATTGCGTTTTCGCAGAGTTTTCCTCTGCAGACTTTCTGCCCTTATTATACCTATACAGAAAACGCCAACTTATAATTGACGTGCTGCAGCGTTTTTGAAATTGCAGCCTTTCTGCTGCGGATTATTTCTGCAATGTGTGGATGGAACTAGCCAGATTCCCATTCACTTGGCAGATACTGTAAAATGCAGCGTTTTTTTGTCACAACGTTTCTTTAGCTGCAAAAATGCTGCATTTTTGCAACTTGGGGTTTCCCCGCAGCGCTTTGCACAGAAAGTTCACAGAGGTTTCCTCTGCTGACTTTCTGCTTCAATTATACCTGTAGGGAAATCACCAGCATTCCATAGGTATAATTGACATGCTGCGATTTCCAAAACCACGACTGTTTTGGTAATTGCAGCGTGTCCACTGCGCATATTTAACACAAAGTGGGGATGAGATTAGTTAGAATCTCATATCCACTTTCCTGTGACTGTAAAATGCCATGTTTTGTTCCGCGGCGTTTACTTCATTTAGGGCCTAATGGGATTTTCCGTCCCTAAATGAACAATATTAACTCCTTTGATGATGTGATCAATAGTGACGGCAGCATCTAAATGGTTCTAGAAAGAGGGGGCTCCTTCTAGTAGGCATTGGCACCCCCACAATCACTATTGAGAGCGGGGTCAATGCCAGAACACAGTGGAAGGGGGCCTAATGAAGGCCCACAGGTGTACCTTCCATATATACAGTACCTGCCAGTTATGCACCAACTATAAATTATATTGCACTTTATAAGCAGTGCAATGTATTATGTAAGTGATCAAAAGTTTGCAAGTTCAAGTCACCTAGTGGGACTAATAAATTGTGTAATAAATAATTACATTAGGTTTTATTAAAAAAAAAAAAAAAAAAACATTAAACCAATCCCCATAAAAAAAAAAAAAAAAAAAAAAGCAGTAGAGAAAAGGATTTTTCATATCAATGTAGTCGTATCGACCCAGAATATACATTTAACAGGTAATTTAAGCTGCGCAGTGAAAGGTGCAAAATTTATAGCATAAATTGACAATTGTGAAATTGCTATCATTTTCCATTTCCCTGCCAAAAAGAGCTAATAAAGGTTAGTCAGTGTGATATACAGTCATATGAAAAAGTTTGGGCACCCCTATTAATCTTAATCATTTTTAGTTCTAAATATTTGGGTGTTTGCAACAGCCATTTCAATTTGATATATCTAATAACTGATGGACATAATAATATTTCAGGATTGAAATGAGGTTTATTGTACTAACAGAAAATGTGAAATATGCATTAAACCAAAATTTGACCGGTGCAAAAGTATGGGTACCTCAACAGAAAAGTGACATTAATATTTAGTAGATCCTCCTTTTGCAAAAATAACAGCCTCTAGTCGCTTCCTGTAGCTTTTAATCAGTTCCTGGATCCTGGATGAAGGTATTTTTGACCATTCCTCTTTACAAAACAATTCCAGTTCAGTTAAGTTTGATGGTCGCTGAGCATGGACAGCCCGCTTCAAATTATCCCACAGATGTTCAATGATATTCAGGTCTGGGGACTGGGATGGCCATTCCAGAACATTGTAATTGTTCCTCTGCATGAATGCCTGAGTAGATTTGGAGCTGTGTTTTGGATCATTGTCTTGCTGAAATAGCCATCCCCGGCGTAACTTCAAATTCGTCACTGATTCTTGTACATTATTCTCAAGAATCTGCTGATACTGAGTTGAATCCATGCGACCCTGAGTTGAATCCATGTGGCGTGCTTTCAGAAACGGCTTCTTTCGCATCACTCTCCCATACAGCTTCTCCTTGTGCAAAGTGTGCTGTATTGTTGACCGATGCACAGTGACACCATCTGCAGCAAGATGATGCTGCAGCTCTTTGGAGGTGCTCTGTGGATTGTCCTTGACTGTTCTCACCATTCTTCTTCTCTGCCTTTCTGATATTTTTCTTGGCCTGCCACTTCTGGGCTTAACAAGAACTGTCCCTGTGGTCTTCCATTTCCTTACTATGTTCCTCACAGTGGAAACTGACAGGTTAAATCTCTGAGACAACTTTTTGTATCCTTCCCCTGAACAACTATGTTGAACAATCTTTGTTTTCAGATCATTTGAGAGTTGTTTTGAGGAGCCCATGATGCCACTCTTCAGAGGAGATTCAAATAGGAGAAAAACTTGCAATTGGCCACCTTAAATACCTTTTCTCATTGGATACACCTGGCTATGAAGTTCAAAGCTCAGTGAGGTTACAAAACCAATTTTGTGCTTCAGTAAGTCAGTAAAAAGTAGTTAGGAGTATTCAAATCAATAAAATAATAAGGGTACCCAAATTTTTGCACCGGTCAAATTTTGGTTTAATGCATATTGCACATTTTCTGTTAGTACAATAAACCTCATTTCAATCCTGAAATATTACTGTGTCCATCAGTTATTAGATATATCAAATTGAAATGGCTGTTGCAAACACCCAAAAATTTAGAACTAAAAATGATTAGGATTAATAGGGGTGCCCAAACTTTTTCATATGACTGTATGTAACCCAAAATGGTGCCATTAAATACTACAACTTGTCCTGCAAAGAAACAAGCCCTCATACAATTACATTCACACAATAATGAAAAAGTTATGGCTCCTGATATGTGTCTGCTGAAAAACAGGCTTTTTGGTATAAAACTTTATATAATGTGTTTTCTATATAAAATGATTTATAGAAGTGTATGTGGTTATACACAGTATACATTTGTAAATACACAGTGTACAGCACATAAAATATAAACTTGAGTATGGTGAGTGTCTCATTCGCCTGACTCAAGTTTCAGATTGCAGTGACTTCTTTGTCACGACACCACACTTTCATTGCAATCGTTTTATACATAATCCACCACATTATAATATTAAGCTGACATTTTACAAGCAATAAAACAGTAAGCATTATATTAATAGCAATTCCGTGCAAAATACAAAACTAATAAATATTGGCAAAACTCCACCTTACAAAAATAAAATATGTATCTTGATATATATACATATCTTAAGAAGCTTATGCTGTCCAAATATGTAATTAATTCAAAAAAAAATAATGAGTCCAACAAGCTGACCTAGTTAGGTCTGCAGAATAAATCAAGTGTTTTTTTTCCAAAAAATAACCAGAATGAGTGTATAGATGCCTTTAAAAGGTCTATGTTTGCTTGAGTTGGAGAATATTAAACATCCAAAAATATATAAATCTAATTTGACTGATTCTGAGCTTTGAGGGATTTACAACAGAATCCACAATTAATAATTAAACCTACTGATGGTGGATGTTGCTAAATAAGGAGGATTATGATCAAGAAAAGTAATGATTTTTATCTGATACCATACAAGATACTAAAATGTGATCCCACTATTAACTATAAAAAACTGGAAACACTATTGAAAAAGGAAAATCAATGGGTGTTCATTACTTGTTTAAAAAAATCTCCTAATACCAATTATATATTATATAATATAATATATTATATTAAGAATCAAGAGTGTCCTTGAAAGTTTCAACCTGAGGGAAGGTGCCAGCTTTTGGGCAAAATTGCCAAATAATGAGACATCTGCAAGATTAAGCACATATAGCAATGCTTCACCTTATTTTTTGCTTCAAAGGGGCATATGTCAGGGGTGCCTTTGTCTCCTCTGCTGTATGCCCTGGCAAATATAAATAAATAAAAAAATATAAAAGGATGGAGCTAGTCAATAAACTAATTGTTCTTTATTCCGATGATGTGATACTTTTTTTGAGGAATAAATAAATCTGTATTTAAGATACAGATTATTCCAACACATGGAAAATATGTAAGTATAACAGTTAATAAGGTAAACTCAGTCTTATTGCCAACACTAAAACATATCTGAAATGTGTGGAATAATGCAATAAATATAACTATTATTAGGTACTGTATATGTTAAAAAAGTAATGATTCCAAGTCCTAAACTATGAACTAAAACATAATTTCTTGACTATAGATGTTCCCATATTAGCAGTAAGCGATAAATATATGCCACAGATGAGCAACAATATTTATTCCCTATAAGAAGGAGCACAGGTGGTTATAGACATCTGCGATGATAATGTGTGCAATACTCCTTTAATATCAAGAAGTGGTACACCAGTATTACAGCCTGGAGTATATATATATTATATATTAAATTACACCTGGTGTGTCAATTAGTGGTCCTTCAGTATTAGAGGTGGGTTGCTCTGGTACTAGTCCACATAATAATAATAATAATAATAATAATAATAATAATAATAATAATAATAGTCCTTTAATAGTCCCACAATGGGGAAATTCAGTGTGTTACAGCAGCAAAGATAAGCAGATACAAATACAAATACAACATGTACAGGAATCTTCCAAGGTAAGAGGAATTACTTTGATAGCCGACAGACATATAGGAAGTAGCGGGGGGAGGGGGGGGATTTAACAGGCAGAGAGATATTTCAGTTCTCTGTGTGTAATGATCTCCGCTTAGGTCGGTGTTGGTTGTACAGCCTAACCGCGGTGGGGAGGAAAGACTTCCGCGGTTAGGCTGTACAACCAACATGCTGCCCTTCAGTCTTTGAAAAAAAAAAGACAGATGAGAACAATAACCTATTAAATTGGTTACATTCATGACCCGAAGCACAACAGATATATATATATATATATATATATATATATATATATATATATATACTATATACTTATATAGCTATACCTTTAAGGTTACCTTCTCAACCTGGGAAGCTTCTGCAGTTTCAAAAGTTCCCTGGGCTTGTCCAATTAGCTGAGGAGGTATATACAGTAATACCTCGTACACTCGCGTTTCCAAATTTGCGAATTCACAGATTCGCGATTTTTTTTTGGCAACTAACATATATAGATTTTGCTCTTTTTTCTCAGATCTGTGAAATTTAAAAAAAAAAAAAAACCTTCGCTATTGGGTAGTAGCGTCCTGTTCGTTACGTACCCGGTAATTAGTTTCATTTTACTGTGAGTGTATAAGAAAAATGTATGAATGTATTAATATACAGTACTGTACAGTATACTTTAGTATACTGTACAGTACTGTAGGGTAAAGTTTATTGATATTTAGGGGTTAAACATTAGAAATCGGCATTGTAAGCACTTCTAATTGCTTGTACCAAACATTCGCGATTCCTCGCGATCCGCGACCAGTTCTGGACCCTAACCTCGCGAATGTACGAGGTATTACTGTATAAGACCTCTCCCTGCTGAGCCAGGTGCCTGCTATTTAATTTTCTAGCTGGCTTTAAATCTGATCGCTTGTGATCTGGTTATTCGTTTGCCTGTTAATTCTGCCATTGATATACCCATTCAGATTTGACACTTGACCTTCTATTGGATTTCAGTTTTCTCCTGATACTGCTCCTGAAGACTTCTCCTTGTTTTTTACCTTTTTTGACCCTTTCTCCATTTGTGTGTCATGCCAGCATTGTAGAAGCTAAAATGGAGTGGGTTCCTGCTTATGTATACCTTAAAGTTGGTGTTCCTTGTTCCTGGTTCTCATATATTATGGCCACTTGGGCTTTTCTCAGCTATTTGTTTGCTCTTGTAAAGTTACTCCTGACAGAGTTACACGTAAACAAACCAGTAGTAGTTATAATGGATAGAGGAGGGGGGGGGCAATAGAGGAGTGGGGGGCAAACAGCTCCTTACTGTACATGATCACAGTCTCAAAGACAAATGAAAAATGTGCTTCAGCCAAAATATGATTATTAGCATTAGAAACTGATAGGACATAATGTATGATATGAACTGGTTATACAGTCATAGAACTGACTGCCAAGCAGGAAGGTACCATTTAAGCTCATTGGTTTTATTATCTTTAGCCGGAAAATCCATTGGTCTTCTTTTTGCAATGTTTTGCAATCAATATCCCTTCACAGAGGGACATATTCTTTCTACTCCTTGAAGTTTAAGACATCTTGGGTACCAGCATGTTGCTTTCATGCATGTAGACTAAGAAGATGATCTCTTTGCAGAATATTTCCCACATGATCTAGGATTCTTCGTCTAATTCCCGTTTTGTCTTTTCTGTGTAATTCATGGGACAAGGACAGGTCAGCAGTTATGAACTTGCAGTTAAAATATGACATCTGTGGACATACAGTCATATGAAAAAGTTTGGGCACCCCTATTAATCTTAATCATTTTTAGTTCTAAATATTTGGGTGTTTGCAACAGCCATTTCAATTTGATATATCTAATAACTGATGGACACAGTAATATTTCAGGATATAAAAAATTTATTTTTATAATAAAAAAAAAAAAAAAAAAATAAAAAATAAAATAAAAAAAAAAAAAACAAAAGAACAGCAAAAACAAAAAAAAAAAAAAATTTTTATATAATCCACCTTTTATAAAAAAAACAAACACCAGCCCCTTCCTACCTCTTTTTATTTTTTACTGGCTCCTGGATGAAGGTTTTTTTTACCATTCCTCTTTACAAAACAATTCCAATTCAGTTAAGTTTGATGGGCGCGGGGCAAGGCCGGCCCGCCCCAAATTAACCCACCGAAGTCCAATGAAATCCAGTCCGGGGGAGGGGGTTGCCCACCCAAGGCAATTTAATTTTTCCCCCGGAAAAAAGCCCGGGGAGATTTTGGGCCTTTTTTTTGGACCATTGTCTTGCTGAAATATCCACCCCCGGCGTAACTTCAAATTTGTCACTGATTCTTGTACATTATTCTCAAGAATCTGCTGATACTGAGTTGAATCCATGTGACCCTCAACTTTAACAAGATACCCGGTGTCGGCATTGGCCACACAGACCCAAAGCATGATGGAACCTCCACCAAATTTTACAGTGGGTAGCAAGTGTTTTTCTTGGAATGCTGTGTTTTTTTGACGCCATGCATAACGTCTTTTTGTATGACCAAACAACTCAATCTTTGTTTCATCAGTCCACAGGACCTTCTTCCAAAATGAAGCTGGCTTGTCCAAATGTGCTTTTGCATACCTCAGGCGACTCTGTTTGTGGCGTGCTTTCAGAAACGGGCTTCTTTCGCATCACTCTCCCATACAGCTTCTCCTTGTGCAAAGTGTGCTGTATTGTTGACCGATGCACAGTGACACCATCTGCAGCAAGATGATGCTGCAGCTCTTTGGAGGTGGTCTGTGGATTGTCCTTGACTGTTCTCACCATTCTTCTTCTCTGCCTTTCTGATATTTTTCTTGGCCTGCCACTTCTGGGCTTAACAAGAACTGTCCCTGTGGTCTTCCATTTCCTTACTATGTTCCTCACAGTGGAAACTGACAGGTTAAATCTCTGAGACAACTTTTTGTATCCTTCCCCTGAACAACTATGTTGAACAATCTTTGTTTTCAGATCATTTGAGAGTTGTTTTGAGGAGCCCATGATGCCACTCTTCAGAGGAGATTCAAATAGGAGAACAACTTGCAATTGGCCACCTTAAATACCTTTTCTCATGATTGGATACACCTGGCTATGAAGTTCAAAGCTCAGTGAGGTTACAAAACCAATTTTGTGCTTCAGTAAGTCAGTAAAAAGTAGTTAGGAGTATTCAAATCAATAAAATGATAAGGGTACCCAAATTTTTGCACCGGTCAAATTTTGGTTTAATGCATATTGCACATTTTCTGTTAGTACAATAAACCTCATTTCAATCCTGAAATATTACAGTGTCCATCAGTTATTAGATATATCAAATTGAAATGGCTGTTGCAAACACCCAAATATTTAGAACTAAAAATGATTAAGATTAATAGGGGTGCCCAAACTTTTTTTTATTACTCTTCTTACGTTGTTTTTTTTTTTACAAACATCATCACACACCCCACACCCACCACATAAAAAAACTCCTCTTCTTTTCCTCCCCCCCCCACCCCATAAATTCCCAACCCCCCGGGGGGGAGGGCGCGGTGGCCAACCCTCCCCCCAAATCCGGCCCCTTCCTGTGGCTCCCGGGGGTTTTAAGGCCATTTTCCCCCTAAAAAACGGGGTCTAATGTGGGGACACCCCAGATTGCAGAATGTTTATTATCTCTTTAGACGTCTTGTCATATGTACCAATGAGCCAGATACAGCTTTCCATCTGGGCCCAAGGAGTAAGTAATTCAGTATAATTCTGTGACGTAACAAAATTCTGTGCCTGTCTCACAACCCCTTTCAGGTATTCTCGTCTCACAAATCTCCCTTCTAGTTCATCTGGTTTACTGTGAAACTCCACCAAGGTAGAACTGTCCCAGAGTACCCATAGGAACTGTCTTAGTTCCCTTTTTCTCTATTTGGAAGTTGCACCTTGAGGATGGATTCCCAATTATATTATCTTGCTGTTCAACTGTCCTAAATAGTTTAATTATGATGTAGGCTATAGGGTAAATATTCTAGAATTTAAAACCTGGGAGAAAAAGAAAATTTTTAATACTGCATAATTGTTGGCGTGTCACTGGTAAGACAATTCAAAGAATTTGGAACACTCAAAAAATTTGATCGGAGTAGATCAAATTTTATTTTTTATACTTATTTAGGGAAATTTCAAGTTTGAGTCTTTTCCTTTAGCCTAGTTTTGTAACAAGAGTATTAATCTATTGAAGCACTGGTTTAACCCTTTCTCAACATCTTCCATACTATTACTGCAGGTGTCAGGTGTTTAGATATGTTGGGTATTTAGACACTCCAGGTGGCTCCTAAGATGCTTGTATTCAATATGCTTCTATTACAGGTTGTGCTGGACAGTCTGTAATAGAAGTCCAGGGAATTTTACAATATATCACCATCAGAGATTCCACAAAATTGTAGAAATAAAAAGTACATATGGCCCTGCACAAAACACATGTTGCATCACTGTGCTTGATTGGCCAGCAAACTCACCTGACTTAAACCATAGAGAATCTATGGGATATTGTCAAGAGGAAGATGAGAGGCACCAGACCCAACAATACAGATGAGCTGAAGGCCGCTATCAACCTGGGTTTCCATAACACCTCAGCAGTGCCTCCTGATACCATCCATGGCATGCCACTTTGATGCAGTAATTCATGCAGAAGGAGCCCTGACTAAGTATTGAGTGCATACATGGTACATACTTTTCCGTAGGCTAACATTTTTCATTGCTCTTACATAATGTTCTAATTTTCTGAGATTTTTGCGGTTTCCATTAGCTATAAGCCAGAATCAACAACATTCAAAGAAATACACACTTGAAATAGATCACTCTGTGTGTAATGTATCTATAAAACATATGAGCTTCACTTTTTAAACTGAATTACTAAAATAAAATAACTTTTCAAAGATATTCTAATTTATTGAGATGCATCTGTACAGGGTAGAGGATAAATATTTTTTCACATTATACTCAAGCTTAATTGGGAAGAAAAATGTATAAGCATACATTATACAGTGCTGGCCAAAAGTATTGGCACCCCTGCAATTCTGTCAGATAATACTCAATTTCTTCCAGAAAATGATTGCAATCACAAATGCTTTGGTAATAATATCTTCATTTATTTTGCTTGCAATGAAAAAACACAAAAGAGAATGAAAAAAAAGTCAAATCATTGATCATTTTACACAAAACTCCAAAAATGGGCCGGACAAAAGTATTGGCACCCTCAGCCTAATACTTGGTAGCACAACCTTTAGATAAAATAACTGAACAACCGCTTCCGGTAACCATCAATGAGTTTCTTACAATGCTCTGCTGGAATTTTAGACCATTCTTCTTTGGCAAATTTCTCCAGGTCCCTGAGATTTGAAGGGTGCCTTCTCCAAACTGCCATTTTGAGATCTCTCCACAGGTGTTCTATGGGATTCAGGTTCGGAATCATTGCTGGCCACTTTAGAAGTCTCCAGTGCTTTCTCTCAAACCATTTCCTAGTGCTTTTTGAAGTGTGTTTTGGGTCATTGTCCTGCTAGAAGACCCATGACCTCTGAGGGAGACCCAGCTTTCTCACACTGGGCCCTACATTATGCTGCAAAATTTGTTGGTAGTCTTCAGACTTCATAATGCCATGCACACGGTCAAGCAGTCCAGTGCCAGAGGCAGCAAAGCAACCCCAAAACATCAGGGAACCTCCGCCATGTTTGACTGTAGGGACCGTGTTCTTTTCTTTGAAGGCCTCTTTTTTTTCCCCTGTAAACTCTATGTTGATGCCTTTTCCCAAAAGCTCTACTTTTGTCTCATCTGACCAGAGAACATTCTTCCAAAAAGTTTTTGGCTTTCTCAGGTAAGTTTTGGCAAACTCCAGCCTGGCTTTTTTTATGTCTCTGGGTCAGAAGTGGGGTCTCCTACCATAGAGTCCCTTTTCATTCAGATGCCGACGGATAGTACGGGTTGACACTGTTGTACCCTCGGACTGCAGGGCAGCTAGAACTTGTTTGGATGTTAGTCGAGGTTCTTTAGCCACCATCCGCACAATCTTTCTTTGAAATCTCTCGTCAATTTTTCTTTTCTGTCCACATCTAGGGAGGTTAGCCACAGTGCCATGGGCTTTAAAAAAACTTCTTGATGACACTGCGCACGGTAGACACAGGAACATTCAGGTCTTTGGAGATGGACTTGTAGCCTTGAGATTGCTCATGCTTCCTCACAATTTTGCTTCTCAAGTCCTCAGACAGTTCTTTGGTCTTCTTTCTTTTCTCCATGCTCAATGTGGTACACACAAGGACACAGGACAGAGATTGAGTCAACTTTAATCCATTTCAACAGGCTGCAAGTGTGATTTAGTTATTGCCACCACCTGTTATGTGCCACAGGTAAGTAACAGGTGCTGTTAATTACACAAATTAGAGAAGCATCACATGATTTTTCAAAGGGTGCCAATACTTTTGTCCACCCCCTTTTTTATGTTTGGTGTGGAATTATATCCAATTTGGCTTTTTGACAATTCTTTTTGTGGTTTTCCATTGAAGACAAATTAAATGAAGATATTATTACCAAAGCATTTGTGATTGCAATCATTTTCTGGAAGAAATTGAGTATTATCTGACAGAATTGCAGGGGTGCTAATACTTTTGGCCAGCACTGTATGTCTTTTTAATAGTAAAAGGTCAAAAGGGATGAAATGGATAAAAGTCACAATGTCTTCAGTGGGATGTTAGACACTTCAAAGAGAAGTGGAATAATGTTTAAAAAAATGTTGTCAATTGCTACTAGAAATAACATGATACAACTCTTCATAATTCATGATGCTTACTACATGCCTAAAAAATTTAAAAGGTTTAATTCACAAAGGGAATATGATTGTTCAAGATGTAAGGATCCAAATGTCAATCTTATTCACATTTTGCGGCATTCGCCATATCTATTGGGAAAAAAAATCATAGAAGAGATTAATAAGATCTGTAATATTTGGATCCCGCTGGATCCAATAACTACTATTTTGGTTAGCAGCATTAGAGTAAAGAGGAAACAAGGGGATGTACTTGTCAGTTTGAAGGAACTGCAAATAGCAAGAAGATCTTTACGCTAATCAAGTGCCCCTCAGAGAGTTGAAGCCTGGGTCAGCTTAATAAGTACTGTATATTGTTTCAGAAAAGATGCATTTGGAAGATTTAGGTAATTTTCTTAAATACAGTAAATTATGGTCTCAATAAGAAAAGTTTCTTAAAATATATTCTTTTTATAGGAATTGTTAGGAAAAAAAAAGGAAAGACATTCTGTGTGTTTTTTCTCGCTCCAGGGGTTGAGGTGAGGTTGTAGGTGATGGGATTAGAGTGCTATTCCATTTTTATCAGTGGCGTGCTATTCCATTTTTAATAGTGACAGAAATGGTATAGTTATTCACCGACATTAACTCTTCTGATGCCTCAGTCAAACCTGACCGAGGCACCCTTTTCCCAGCAGTGCCTGTGCTTCTGTTATATTAGTGGATGGTGTCCAAGGAAGCCTCATAGTTTTTCAGCGCACTTCAACTGCTATGTGTAACTATTACCTGTACAGACAGCATGGGACCTAAGAAACAACTACAAAGCTGTCTTATGATATGACCATACACTATCATTTAAAAAGAGGTAAAATATTTAAATATAATGGGACAGATTTATTAAACGGTATAAAGGCAACACTGTCTTTGTTGTTCATAGAAATCAATCACAGCACAACTTTACTTTTTTAGGAGCAGAATGCAAAGGAAAGTTGTACTGTGATTGGGAAAATTAAGACACATTTGATTTTAGACCATTTTAATCAATCTGCCCAAACCTAAAAAATAGTCAAAAATTAAAAGGTATAGAACTATAAGTTTATATAAATAGTCTGGGATTGTGTCAACGTAACAAGACTTCATACAGAAAGACATTTAAATAGCTACAGAAAAGGACTTATAGGGGTATTCCAGTGACAACAAGTTACTACCCATCCATAGGAGATATTGCTGATCAGTGGGAGTCCAACCACTGGGACCCCCACCAATCATGAGATCAGGTTTTTTTTGCACTTTAAATTGAATATAGAGGGTGGTCAGAAATGAATGTCATTTATTTTAGTAGGACCATCAGAGGTAGCTGAAGTTTAGTACTATACAGCTATCTCCGGTGGTCCCATTGAAATGAATGAAGAGGGCGCATGCATTTCTGACCACCCATTCTCTTTTGAAACTGGGGTGCAAAACATCCCTGTTCTCATGATCAGTGGGGGTCAGCTTACCCCTTATTCTGTGGAATATCCCTTTAAAGAAGCTACCTAGATGTTATAGAAAAAATGAAGGAAAAAAATACACACAGTCCACTCACGGTTATTATATATTTATGGCAAAGTCCATCCAAGGCTCCTGATGCACAGACACAAGACCTCCTCGGCAAGATGTGAAGACAGATCCAAAAAGAAATTTGTATGGTCCAGCAGCAAGATGAGCCATAAATTCATTAAAACTTAGGCAGGATTCCCCCTACCGTTGGATTCCGTTATGAAGGTGTCCGTTAACAAAATAAAAACGGACACCTATCATAACAGACATTAATGGACACTAACTGATCCAATTAATGGATCAGTTAAGACAACGGACCGGACACATTTATCATCAGTTAGCATATGTCAGTATCAGTTAGTGTCCGTTTTTTAACACTGTCCATTTTTTTTTTCTGCTTTCTGAGCATGCGCAGAAAAAAACGGACATAAAATAATGGACAATAACTGATGGCTATCAGTTACTGTCCGTTATAAGTCTGTTACCCATAGACTTCAATGTTAAAAAAAATAACGGACACTTGCTGTACGTCAAGAATCCGTTTTTCCAAACGAACAAAAAAGTCCTGCATGTAGGATTTTTTGTCCACGAAAAAAAACCTGACTTTTGACGGATTGGGTGTAAACGGACACAAACTGACACTAACGGACACAATATAAAAACCCATTGAAATGAATGGAAATTTTAACGGATTTCTGACGGTTCAGCTAGTGTCTTGTAACGGACAATAGCAATGGACACTACTGACGGTCACCAACGGTAGTGTGAACGCCCCCTTAACTTTTAATTGATAAGCATAAATAAAAAACAAACGAGGATAAAATTCCTACAAAGTGCAAATACAGGAACTGCTTACGCATTTCGGGAAGATAGTCCCCTTAGTCATAGCATGCTCCCTGAATGCCCAGGTTGTTGCCTACATTGTTAGCATTTTTTTTCTAGAATTAAACATGAGTAAAATACATGGTTACACAAGCTCAAATAATGTAGAAACTGTAGAGCACCAATAGATAGAATATCAATTGTTCTTTCCCAAAGGACACAGAAGGATGAATTATTATTGCTGTTCAGCTAAAATATAGCAGGCTAATTTCTATATTTCTTCTGGTCTATATAATCTAAAGTGGGAACAAAGTTAATCTTCTTATTGGGAACAAAGTTCTTATTTGCACAGATTTGTAGCATTCCACAGAAAGCATGGCCATGCTAAAGGGAGTAGTGTTTGTTTTTTACTTTAGCTAAATTTGCTGTTTAAAAAGACCTACAGCTATTTCCTGTCATTGATGAGAAGAGTACAGTCCCTGACAGAAGTTCTGTCGCTTATCCATGTTGTGGAATCAAAAGCTTATAACCTGACTTTAAATTCATCCATTGGTTTTAGAAATGCCTCATATGAAAGCTGAAACCCTCCCAAATGATTTTTTTGGTTAAGAAAATAAATTGGCTTCACTGCTGAAATATTCATCATTTAATGAACACAGAAAGGTCAGATTTTGGCAAGACAAAAGTTTTGTCGCCTTGTCATTTAATGCACCCAATCCTAGTTTAAAGCCTCACCTGTGCTCACTAATTGATCGGTTAATTAGCAGGTGTGTATAAAAAGAACTCCAGAACCCCAAACCTTCACTTGAGCTGCAACTTCACCTCTGACAACATGCCAAAAATCAACCCTGCGACCAAAGCCTTGATTATCAAGAGGCTGAAGACCAGATCCACTGCAGAGGTGGCTGGCACCTTTAATGTGTCTCTGCGTCAAGTACAAAGAATTTAAAAAAAGATTTGAACAGACTGGAGATGTTTTTGACAAGCCCAGGTCCGGCAGACCCCGAAAGACAACTGCTCAGGAGGAACGTTTGTTGGTTAGAAAATCAAAAGCCAGCCCCTCTTCCACTGCAGCAGAGCTCCAACAGGCCTGGTCACTTCAAGTCCCTGTGTCAACTAGAACAGTTTGTAATA
Source organism: Leptodactylus fallax (assembly GCA_947044405.1). Classification (NCBI taxonomy): domain Eukaryota; kingdom Metazoa; phylum Chordata; class Amphibia; order Anura; family Leptodactylidae; genus Leptodactylus; species Leptodactylus fallax. Next base: position 8,685,418 of record CAMRHE010000001.1, on the reverse strand, counting down.
TTCTGTCTCGAAATGGCCTCCATGGTCGAATCAGTGCCCAAAAGCCAGCACTAAACAAAAGGCAATTAAAACAACGTGTGGCATTTGCCAAGGCCCACAGCCTGCTAAACGGCTGGACGCTGGAAAAGTGGCAGAAGGTGGATTTCTCAGATGAATCTTCAGTTGAATTACACCACAGCTGCCGCAAATACTGCAAGAGACCTACTGGAGCCCGTATGGATCCAAGATACACCCAGAAAACAATTAAGTTTGGTGGTGGAAAGATCATGGTCTGGGGTTACTTTCAGTATGGGGGTGTGCGAAACATTTGCAAGGTGGAAGGCAATATCAATAGCCTAAAATATCAAGAAGTATTAGCTTCCTCTTACATTCCCAATCATAAAAGGGGTCAAATTTTGCAGCAGGATGGTGCTCCATCTCATACATCCATCTCTACATTAAAGTTCCTCAAGGCAAAGAAGATCAAGGTGCTCCAGGACTGGCCAGCCCAGTCACCAGACATGAACATCATTGAGCATGTTTGGGGTAGGATGAAAGAGGAAGCTTGGCAGACAAAACCAAAGAATCTTGATGAACTCTGGGAGGCATGTAAGACTGCATTCTGTGCTATTCCTGATGACTTCATCAATAAATTGTATGAATCATTGTTGAAACGCATGGATGCAGTCCTTCAAGCTCATGGAAGTCACACAAAATATTAAATATGGCTCTAATAGCACCACAACTTCATTCACCAATGTTATGAAACATATCTTTGTTTTTGAACAGAATTATTGGTTTGATTTTCACATTACTTTATGTGTGCGACAAAACTTTTGTCTTGCCAAAATCTGACCTGTGTTCATTAAATGATGAATATTTCAGAAGTGAAGCCAATTTATTTTCTTAATCAAAATATCATTTGGGAGGGTTTCAGCTTTCATATAAGTCATTTCTAAAACCAATGGATGAATTTAAAGTCAGGTTATAAGCTTTTGATTCCACAACATGGATAAGCGACAGAACTTCTGTCAGGGACAGTATAGACTCTGTTTGCGCTTAAGGAACAATGTACTTTTAAAACAAAGTTTAACATTTAGGTGAATCATTTTAGTGCAGTAAAGTATGCCTATGAGAAATAAAGAAACTAATTTTTTATTTACACAATACAGATGCTAAAAAAACTGAATGATTCCCCATTCCAATTTTCAAACACCTCAACACACAAATATACACACAGAGGTGAGGCCACTGGTTTCAGGTTATGTACTCTATTGTGATACAAATCTAGTAGAGACCAGCTGAATTATTCTTGTGGTTCATTGCATACATGGAAAAAGAAGTTGTAGTGTTCCCCTGGTAGGTAAATTCCAATTCAAAAACAATCATTTCCAGCATGGAGCGGTTTCCATATAAAACTTTGCCTTTATTCACACCATTAAAATGACATCAGCAAGGACCTGAAGCTACTGTTTGCGCATTTTGGCTAACAGTCTTAGCTACAGCATACTATACTGACATGGACACCTCTCTTTATAGGGCCACTTCCTTTAGTCATACATATTCATAACCCCTCCCCCACATAAATCAACTATTGCATTAAAACTATAGTAAAATCATATATATAATAAATAACATTTAAGATACCAGCTGGAGTCACATAACTTCTTTAATATTGATATATCACATCCTGTTTTATATTCATAGCTTCTGCTGTTTGTGTTCGTAGTGTGAAAATCCAGAATGTTTCTCTTGTTAGCAACTTCTGCCTTGAATCTCCACCCCTTAGAGGCTTGTGGACTTTCTCAATACCCATAAACCTAAAAGAACTACAATTCCCATGATGCACCTGTGCAAAATTTTTAGACCGCATAGAAGCATTCACTGCATTGGGATTAGTTGCATCTGATATATGCCGGCATATTCTTATTTTTAACTGATCTGATGTGCAGTCCACATATTGTGAATGACAGGCAACACAGGTAATTACATATATTACATTTCCCCGTCACATTTGATTGAAAATGGTGAGATTTTTCCATTTGATTACATACTTTGCATTTGTTGTATCCACATTGAAAAAAACAGTGGTATCTAACCACGTTTTATTCATCATTTTATTAATTTCAAAATTATTTGGGGACAATAGTATACCCAGTGTAGGCCCTTTTAGCCACAAATTGGATCTCATTGGACACCACATTCTTCAAATAGGATCCTGGCATAATACTGGTAGATACCTCTTTACAATATCTCTAACCATTTTAAATCGTGGATTATATGTGGACTATATGTGGTAGAGAAGGTAATGAAATTCAAATAAGTATTTGGTCACCTACAAACAAGGAAGATTTCTGGCTCTCACAGACCTGTAACTTCTTCTTTAAGAGGCTCCTTTGTCCTCCACTCATTACCTGTAGTAATGGCACCTGTTTGACATTGTTATCAGTATAAAAGACACCTGTCCACAACCTCAAACAGTCACATTCACCACAGTCTATGGTGAAGACCAAAGAGCTGTGGAAGGACACCAGTAACAAAATTGTAGACCTGCACCAGGCTGAGAAGACTGAAACTGCAATAGGCAAGCAGCTTGGTGTGAAAAAAATCAAATGTGGGAGCAATAATTAGAAAATGGAAGACATACCACTGATAATCTCCCTCGATCAGGGGATCCACAAAAGATCTCACCCCGTGGGGTCAAAATGATCACAAGAACGGTGAGCAAAAATCCCAGAACCACACGGGGGGACCTAGTGAATGACCTGCAGAAAGCTGGGACTAACGTAACAAAGGCTACCGTCAGTAACACACTACGCCTCCAGGGACTCAGATCCTGCAGTGCCAGACGTGTCCCCCTGCTTAAGCCAGTACATATCCGGGCCCGTCTGAAGTTTGCTAGAGAGCATTTGGATGTTCCAGAATAGTATTGGGAGAATGTCATATGGTCAGATGAAACCAAAGTAGAATGGTTTGGTAGAAATACAACTCGTCGTGTTTAGAGGTGAGTGAATGCTGAGTTGCATCCAAAGAACACCACACCTACTGTGAAGCATGGGAGTGGCAACATCATGCTTTGGGGCTGTTTCTCTGCAAAGGGACCAGGACGACTGATCCATGTACATGAAAGAATGAATGGGGCCATGTATCGTGATATTTTGAGTGCAAACCTCTTTCCATCAGCAAGGGCATTGAAGATGAAACGTGGCTGGGTCTTTCAGCATGACAATGATCCCAAGCAAACCACCAGGGCAACAAAGGAGTGGCTTCGTAAGAAGCATTTCAAGGTCCTGGAGTGGCCTAGCCAGTCTCCAGATCTCAACCCCATAGAAAACCTTTGGAGGGAGTTGAAAGTCCATGTTGCCCAGCGACAGCCCCAAAACATCACTGCTCTAGAGGAGATCTGCATGGAGGAATGGGCCAACATACCAGCAACAGTGTGTGCCAACCTTGTGAAGACTTACAAAAAACTCACTGCCAACAAAGGATATATAACAAAGTTTTGAGATGAACTTTTGTTATTGACCAAATACTTATTTTCCACCATAATTTGCAAATAAATTCTTTAAAAATCAGACAATGTGATTTTCTAGATATGTTTTCTCATTTTGTCTCTCATAGTTGAGGTCTACCTATGATGTCAATTACAGGCCTCTCTCATCTTTTTAAGTAGGAGAACTTGCACAATTGGTGGCTGACTAAATACTTTTTTTTCCCACTGTATAATAGTTCCCTCCTTATAAATAATAGCCCTTCTTATAAATAATAGTCCCCCCTTATAATAGCCCCCTCAGGTGCCATTACTACAGGTAATGAGTAGAGGACAGAGGAGCCTCTTAAAGAAGAAGTTACAGGTCTGTGAGAGCCAGAAATCTTGCTTGTTTGTAGGTGACCAAATACGTATTTTCCACCATAATTTGCAAATAAATTCTTAAAAATCAGACAATGTGATTTTCTAGATATTGTGAGTATGTGAACCTAGAGTATGTGGCGCTAGGGAGCGACCCAGGCCAGCCCTGAAAAGGCCCTCAACCACACCTTTGGGGGGGGGACGTGTAACTCCAGAAGTCTGGAGTATCCTGCAGGGAGCAGGAGATGGTGGACCCAGCTGGACAGATAGACAGTCTGTGCCAGGAGGGCTGGGGTCCACAGGGGACTGTTGCTGGAGCTGAGCAATAGTCAGGACAGTTAGGGGCTCAAGGAGTCAGTTAGTGCCCTAACTGTGCCATAGATTTTTTGTTGTTTTTTTATGTTGCAGTTAAGCTGAATAAAGCCAGTTTTATTTTACACTTGGACCGTCTGAATGCTATCTTTCCGGCGCCCAGTACCACGAACCACCGCTGTCCGGACCAGGAGCCTGCCACCATTTTGAGTCTAATTCCCTAAGTTGTCACATATGGTGCTATGGATTCAGGCATAAAGAGATCCACGCAAGTCCTGGAAGACAAGTGGTTGGTGACTGCAGTACTGCTAAGTGTGCATTGTGGCCTACAGCTGGAAGAAATCTGTGATTTCAATGGAGAAACCCAGGAAGGGGTGAGTGGAATATGCAACATAGCAAATTGTGTGCAAAAACTGGTGAAAGTAAAACTCTGGATGAGGAATCCAGGGAATGGACTTTGTGTATACTGTGGCACAGAAGTCTGTAAAGTGCTTGCTGTTGGCAAGAAAGTATACAATGTGTATAGAAGCTGGATATTGCAAACAAGTCTATGTGAAAGGCTAGGGTGCCATGTTTGTGTTTTCTGTGGAAGACAGAAGAAAATGCTGGTTGTTGTAGTGCCACATAAGTTAACTGTTTGAATACATGTGACTGCAGAAGATAGCAAAAAAAAAAAAAAAAAGTTGCTGCCGGTTGAACCCAAGGTTGCTGTGGAATATTATGTAATTTTGTTAGTAAACCATGGGCAAGAAAAAGAGAATTTCAGCTTGTAAAAAAGCAGAGAAGTTATGCACAGGTTTGTTAGTGCAGCAGTCTGAATGCAGAAAGACACAAAACCCGAAACAGATAATGGATTGCATGAGAGTGACGCAGTTTTTATAAAGCACCTCTGTTCTATGATTGAATATGTCCCTGCTGACTGTATGTCTCATACTGGAGTGCATCAAGGCGCCAAAGATGAAAATATTATGGTGCAGTAGCTTCAAGATGAGAATAAAACCATCAGGTTCATTGATGAGGATAAAATATCTGATTGGAAACGGCAATTTGAGGTATTAGAAAAAGAGAACCTTAAGTTGAACATGAAGTTAAAGAAAGATCTTGAATCTATGAGGAGTTCATATCCTAGTCATAGTGAAAATGTGGTACTGGGTTTGCCTGGAATGGACTGTGGCACTAATAAGGAGTTTGCTGAAATGAAATGTTCTCTATCTAATAAAGGTATACACAGTGTAGAGCAAAAGCAAGTGCTTGAGAAGCAATTGCAGGATTTAAAGGAGCAGCATGTTCAAGACTCCATTGCCAAAGAGCGTGGCATTGAAAAATTAAGAGATGACCTTGAAACTGCTAAACGTGAGAGAAGTGAAATCCACGAATGGCGGAGAAGAGCTGGAGTTCTGGAACAAAGAGAAAGGGAACTCAAAGCTAGAATATGCAGCCTGGAGAGGGCGCTGTCAGGATCTTGTGAAGATAATGAGAAGTTGTCCGTTTTGGTGCAAAATAAAGACAAAGAATTGAATAATGTCACAGGGCTTCTTTCTCAAGCAGACAGCAAGTTTATCAAACTTTCCAAAGATTTTTCTACTCTAGAATCTCATCTTCAGGATACTCAGGAACTTTTGCAAGAAGAAACCCGTCAGAAGCTTGACCTTAGTACAAAACTAAAAGAAATGGAAGATGAGGAAAATGGTTTCCTTGAGCAACTAGAGGAAGAGGAGGAAGGAAAAAGAGATTTGACAAAGCAGATTTCAACACTACAGGCTCAGGCGACTGATATGAAGGAAAAAATGGAGGATAGTATTGGGTCCTTGGACTCTGTTGAAGAACTAAAGGAAAAGTTGCAAAAGGAGCTAGAAGCTACAAATCAACGGTCTGAGGAGCAGGTTGCTGCTTATGACAAACTTGTGAAGACGAAAATTAGATTGCAGCAGGAACTAGAAGATGTAGGTGTAGATCTTGATCATCAACATCGGATTGTGTCAAATTTGAAAAGGAAACAGAAAAAGTTTGATCAGCAGCTTGGTGAAGAGAAGACACTTTCTGCTAGATATGCAGAAGAACGTGACCGTGCTGAAGCAGAGGCTCGCTCCCTAGAAGAGGCCCTTGAATTGAAGGCCGAGTTAGAGAGGCTCAACAAGCAACTGCACACTGAAATGGAGGATTTGGTTAGCTCCAAGGATGAAGTGGAGAAAAACCTGGAATCTGTGCAGATATTGTATGAGAACAAAGCTAATGCTTATGACAAGCTCGAAAAGGCCAAGAGAGAATTGGACCTCCAGAAAGAAGACATGAAGATTCAGTTTGAGGTAAACTTGTCTAATTTGTCTGCTGAGATTGTAGATCTAAAAATGCTTGTTGCTAAACTAAAGGTGCAAGTGAACAAGCAGGAGGAAATCAAGATACAGCTGGAGTTTCAGATGAATCAAGTGAAGCGTGAGTCAGAAATAAAGTTGGAAGAGCACACTTTTCAGATTGAACAGTTAAAAACCGAAGTGGAATCTAAAAGAGAAGAATTGGATCGATTGCAGCAGTCTTTATCCAATACTGAACAGTCGGCATCTGCACTATCTTCAAAGCTGGCAGCACTAGAAGCTGAGAAGGACTCGCTGCAGAGCCTGTTAACCTCTAAAGAATCAGAGCTGCAAGGTGCACTAGTAAAAACTGAGATGGAAGCTGCTCAGAAAAATGTGGCAGTGAAGAAAGTTCTGGAGCTGGAATCAGAGATTTGTGCGCTACAGAAGGCGTTAGAATTGGAGAAAGCTGCCAGCATAGAGGCAGAGAAAGGAGAATCATTAAGTCAGACAGACATGAGGGACCTGTCCACTGATGTTGATACCAATGATCAGATTATGATGAAACCACGTGATTCGGTAAAACGTCAGGTAGAGGGTATAGTTCCCCAGGAAGATGCTGCTAAAGGTGGACTTCCTGCAAAAGGCGAGGGGGCCAAAGAAGGTCCAACAGAAGAAGAAACTGTGATTGGTCACACCCTGCCTGTGACAGAGTGGGTCCAGCTTCAAACCAATGAGGTCCAAAGCCTAGATGGCTGTGAGATGGTAAATAAGGTGAAGGGTCATCAAAAGTGTGGAACAAGAGTCCGTAAGAAGACTGTCCACGCATATGTTGTCCCAACAGCTAAAGTGTCTGAAGCCATTGTGGATAAAGGTGTTGCTGTGCCTGTCTCTAGCCAAATGTCTGGTGGACAAATGGTGAATAATGACTCCATGTTGTCTGTGAAGGGGGAGTCAGGGAGTAAAACAGTCAACCCAAAAAGAAGAGAAGAGGCAGAAGTTGTTTTACCGCCTGATGCTAATAGCAACAAGAAGAGGCTGAGATACAATGTTACTATGTCCCTAACTAATGGAAGTAACCATGGTAGAGGTTCTAATGCAGAGACTGAGCAGCCGTCATTTGCATGCAGAAGTAAGAGATGGTTACATGTCACCAAGGATGTGACAGTTGTTAAAGACATACCAGAAAATGTAGTTCAGCGTGATCTATTATGTGAGGGGGTATGGTATGGCCCTCGTGCAGAAGGAGAAGATATTGCAATACAGAGCTTGTGTATCTCAAACAAAGAGGAGAGCAAGCAGCCTATGTCTCCTAAACTTCTAAGTCTTGATGGAGATGGCAAAGTTTGCTTTGAGATGAAGGTTACGGAAAAAGTACCCGTGAAACATTTATACTCTAAAGACATTGATGTGCATGAAGTACGTGTTAGTTGGTCTTTGAGCTCCTGTGGATTCATGATAGGAGAAGATGAAGATTCTTATGGCTATTCACTAAAGGGATCAAAGTCATGCAATGGGATGGCTGAAGACTATGGCGAGAAATGTGATGAAAATGATGTGATCCCAGGGGGGCGGAGCCTAACCGTCGATGCTGATGGACGTCTGAGCCTGCAGCTCCGTCAGACACTAAGCCACTACCTGCCTTAAAACACTCAATTGAGGACAAGAATGGGCAAGACACTGAGAGAAAGAAGCGGGGAACTACCAGGTAACCCCACGGGCAAGAATAACGCAGCGGAGGCGCATAAATTCTTTCGCAAAAAAGTCCAGCGTTCTCCTGCAGTGGCGCACATGATGGCGCTGGAAGAGGCCCACTCGGGGGACGCGGCAGAGGACTCAAATCTGGACAGCGCTTCGGGTACTGACCGGACAGACGCTATCTCCAGAGTGATTTCCAAGTCCTTCCTTCGCAAGGCTCTGGAACAAGCAATCGCCCCAGTGCTCGCGGAGCTCTCTGACATACGGGCCGACATACACTCCGTGGGCAAAAGAGTAGACTCCCTTGAGTCGGCGTGCTCAGTGATTACTCTTCACTCCTCTTCGCTGGCACAACGTATCGCCGATCATCATACCCACCTGAATAGAACATACGATGTTCTGGAGGATCTGGAGAATCGGAACCGCAGGAGGAACCTGCGCCTCAAGGGCCTTCCGGAAACTCCCGCTTCTGAGGATCTGAGAGAGGTGATGTCGGCCATCTTTGTATCCCTTGTGGGTGCAGAAAAGGCGGCCTCGGTCCAAATCGAAAGGGTCCACCGAGCGGTCAGACCTAAACCCTCCCCTACTGACCCACCAAGGGATGTAATCTGCGGGCTGCTGTCCTCCGCGGACACGTCTGCTATGCTAGCTGCTGCAAGGGAAAAAAGGCCACTTATGCATGCCCAAACAGAGATCCACCTATACCAAGACCTGGCGCCATCTACCCTGGCAAAGCGTCGGATGTTACGTCCACTGCTGGAGGCACTACGGGAAAGAGGCCTTCAGTATGCATGGCTTTTTCCCTTCGGGTTGTCTGTTCTTAAGCAAGGCCGCAGGATAGTCATACGTTCACCAGAAGATCTCTCCAAAGCCTGGGCCTTGCTCGACATACCCCCTATGGAGATTCCCTCATGGTTGTCCCTCCCAGAGGACTTACACTCCTGGCCGTCACTGCCCAGCTTTGAACAGGAAGGCCTGAATCAGCGTCTCAGGTCGCCAAGACCTAGGAAACCCTCCTTGAAGAGACACATACAAGAATCCACTTGATGTCGGTAATCTTACCACTGAGCTGTTCCTCTGCGTGGAGCTGACTTGTGTGTGAAAGGTACCTCTTGAAAATCCGCTGTGGAACCATTCCCTCCCACTGGACTGGCCCAGACGTGAAGTACCTATATCCTACACTCATATCCAGGACTGCTGGCGGTTGAAGGTACCTTCTACCCTGGACCTATCCTCCCAAACCCCCTCATACTTTCCACAACCTCCACTCCCTCATGACCTATCCCAGAAGTTTGCCTTGTGCCTGATGGGCCCTGCAGCACCCACAGTAAGAGTGACTGGCACCCTATACCGGGAAACTGGAGGTTGGAGCTCTGACACTCTCTACCATACTCCCCCCCCCCGGCTAGTTCACTGAGATATCCAACTGTTTGAGTTGTTTGATGTACATGTCTGTGGGTGGGTTTTTTGACTAACAATTGTATTTGTGGGGCCTTCCACCCCCCGTCCGGGATTTCGGGGCTGGTAGTGCGCGTTTATGGTGCTTTGGAGAGGAGGAGCGCAGGCACGTGGGGCCCCGTGGTCTCGGATGGCGGGGGGAGCCCAGGTTGGGGAAGAAGTTCATTACTTTAGTATGGAGTATATTCATTCAGTGAACCAAAATTTTCACGTTGCACTGTGTACACTAGGCACGTCAGGGAACCTGCTAATTACGCCTACTTGCTACTAACTACTAACTGCCAATTACTAATCATTACTAACTGTTACTAATTAGTACCTATCGCTAACTATCAGGGGCTACCACAAAAACCATTACTAACAGCTAACTATTACTAACTACTAACTACCACCAACGGAATATCGGGGGGTGGCGGGTTGTTGGGTGGGGGGGGGGCGGGGCTCTCACACGGGTTTGTGGGCTCTCTGGATAGCAGGGTGTCGTGCCGGGATTCCCGAAGCCCTGGGAAGTTATGCCGCCCTAATACATAGGGGTGTGTGCACCACCCTAACCATATTGCTGGGATAGAACCCCATAAGGGATTTAGGTATAACCACATTGGAGATGTTTATGTAATCTCGGATTGTATTAATTCTGTTGTTAATGTTGTATTATATGACATGGGCTCATTTTGGCGCAATTATGGCAACTGTCCCTGAGCCTACTTGCACTCTCATATTGTCCGCCTCCCGCCCGCCCAGACATGTCCGTATGATGTCTCCAACTTTCACATCTCTTGTGTACCTCTACATCTTTTACAAACTGTTGCCTGTATGTAGTCCCCATTGCTACACACCTCTATACGTATCTACTCCTGTAAGGTATGGTAATCGGCTGTCACGATTGGGACCATCTCCGTTTCCCCTATCCTTTTTATATTCTGTCTATTGACAGAGTAAGTGTTTAAAGCTTAGTGGCTGTCAGGCGTTGCCGCTAAATATTTGATCTATTGACGGGCGCATTATTTTGGGCTCAACCTAGCTCTTGTACTCTTCCTCTCCTCTATCTCTCTCTAAGCTTTCTTCACTTTTCTTCTTTCTCCCTTTCTACCCCTCCCCTTCCCCGACTGGTTGTCCTTCTACCCAAACCTTCCCACCTAACCTCTGTTTGTTCAATACCCCCTCCTCTCCCTCCCCTCGGGCCTCTCCTATCTCCCTCACCCTCCTTACCCATTGGACTCACATTGTCTCAGAATCACCATGTCCGAATTAGTTTTTACCTCCTTTAACACCCATGGCCTAAACTCCCCGAATAAGAGATCTCAAATTTTTACCATACTCCGTAAGCTGCACACAAATGTGGCGTTCCTTCAAGAAACTCATTTCAAAACAGGGAAAATCCCTCGCCTCCCCGCAAAAATGTTCACCACTTGTTTCCACTCCACGAATCCCACTGCTTCCTCTAGGGGTGTTTCCATTCTATTTCATTCCTCAGTGCCTTTCCAGTGTTCTCAAACTTACGAGGACTCCGAGGGCAGAATTCTGCTGCTCAAAGGCACTATCGCTACTTATAAATACACCTTTGCCAATTTCTACGCTCCCAATCAAGGCCAAGTGGCTTGGCTTGTTGAGGCTCTGCACACACTGGAACTCTTTGCAGAAGGTTCTATAATCCTAGCTGGCGATTTTAACCTCACTCTCAACCCTGCTCTTGATGCCTCTAGAGGGACATCTTCTATTTCCCAGAAAGCACTGGGTAGACTCCTGCAAGACCTAAATGACCTACATTTGGTCGATCTTTGGCGCCTGCACAACTCATCCGTGAAAGACTATTCCTTTTTTTCCAATCCACGGCAATCCTATCAGAGATTGGATTATATCTTTGTCACTAGAGATCTAGCCCCGTATTCTCTGCAATCCCGCATTGACTCTATATCGGTGTCCGATCATGCACCAGTATGGGCTAGGTTAACACTGCGCCAACTGCCTCAAAAGGATTGGTGCTGGAGATTAAATGAAGCTTTGATGGATCGCCCAGATCTAGTTGGGACCGTCAGGCAGCAGATGGAGTTGTACTTTGCCATAAATGCTAATGCAGACACTTGTCCCACCATTACTTGGGAGGCACATAAGTCGGTAATTAGGGGAATTTTCATATCCCTGGCCTCTAGAGTCAAGAGGGAAACTCAGGTGGAACTAGACAAAATTCTCTCAGACATAGCGGCAATTGAACGCACACGCAAGGCAAGTAGACAGTTGAATAGAAGCACTGAACTCCAAACTTTGCGAGAAAAGCTAAAAGATGCCATTAACGTCCGAACGGCTAAACATTTTCTTCACTACCAACACAGGCTCTATGCACATGGGGACAAGGGGGGTAAGCTTATGACTTCGCTGATTAAGAAGCGAAAGGCCAAGTGCTTCATTTCGGTTATAAAAGATCAAGCAGGCAACACACGCAAATCCACCAAAGACATAACCTCGGCTTTCCTCTCATTTTACACTGGGCTATACAACCTAAACACCAATGATCCTGAGACCGCTACAACAAGCAAAGTAAATAGGATAGAAGAATTCCTTAACTCCCTCTCTCTGCCATCCCTGTCGGCGGAAGACGCTGCGACACTCACGTCCTCAATTTCTTTGGAAGAAATTAAATGTGTCTTAAATAGCTTCCCTAAAGGGAAAAGCCCAGGTCCAGATGGCCTCCCCTTACAATACTATAAAGTATTCCAATCTGAATTACTACCGCATCTCTCTCAATCCTGTAATGCCCTGCTCTCTGGGAAAAAACTCCCCCGCCAAGCACAAGAAGCACATATTACGTTGCTTCCTAAAGAAGGGAAAGACCCCCTCTCTTGTGGTAGCTATAGGCCTATCTCCCTCCTTAATCTCGATCTTAAATTGTGGGCGAAAATACTGGCCACCAGAATGAAACATCTTCTACCCTCCTTACTACACCCTGATCAAGCTGGTTTTGTTCTGGGCAGAGAGGGAAAGGATAACTCCCATCGCTTACTCCACGTAATCACCCACGCTAGGAAAACACGCTCGAGCCTGGTTTTGCTGGGAGTAGACGCTGAAAAAGCGTTTGATAGAGCAGACTGGTTATTTATGAAAGCTACGCTAAAAAAATTTAACTTCCCCCCTCAATATATAGAAGCGATCTTCACTCTTTATGGTTCCCCTTACGCTCGCTTAAAGATTAATGACACACTTTCCCCCAGTTTCAATATTACAAATGGGACCAGACAGGGTTGCCCTCTTTCAACCTCCCTGTTCATTTTAGTATTGGAATCCCTATTACAGGCGGTTCGTGCTCACCCAGACATATCAGGATTTAAAATAGGAACACAAACTATGCATTCCGCCGCCTTTGCAGACGATGTTCTGTTTATGGTGTCCAACCCCGAGAAAGGGCTCCCTGCCATTGTAGAACTCCTCTCTCGCTATGGCTCAGTCTCCGGATATAAAGCCAATCTAGATAAATCGGAGGTATTAAATGTTTCTCTCCCCCCTAAACAGTCACTACAAATATCCGCCTCCACGCCCTTTAAGTGGACCTCAAAATCCATTAAATATTTAGGTGTCCAACTAACAGCGGATCCGTCTCACATCTACACAGAATTTTCAGCCACTACTAACGGAAATTCGCACCATGTTAGCTTCTTATCAAGGAATGCCGTTTTCTTGGTTTGGTAGACGAAATTTATTGCAGACTTATGTGCTTCCCAAGATCCTATACCGACTCCATATGTTGCCCATACGCCTCCCCCCGTATTTTTTCAAGTCATTAAGAAGTCTTTTCTCCACTTTCCTCTGGCGTGGCAAACGTCCACGGCTTCCTATAAGTCTCTTGATGAAGAAGAAGGTGGCGGGTGGCATAGGCATGCCAGATGTATTAGGTTATTACAAAGCAATACAATTGAAGTGTTGGATTGAGCTCACTTCATCGGAACCACCCTCACTGTTCCATAAACTTTCTGTCTGCACATTTGGGCCGGCCTGCCAAGTAGACCTGTGGCTGTATGGCTCCCTAAGCCGCAGCTCCCAATCAATTGATCAAATCCTGTTAGGCGCCTGTGAAACATGGCGGGAGTTGAAAGAAACACTGGCACCCTCCCCTTCGCCTCTAAGCCCTATAGACACTGTACCGGATTGGTTAGGAAGGTCGAAGGTATTCTGTTCAGGCATGTGGCATCGCCTGACTTCACACCGACTGCTGGAGGCTGTTGGTGAGGAAGCAGAGGTGAATTTCGCAAAACTGGAATCGCTGGTCTCTGACAAACCGCTGTCCTTTCTACATAAACACCACCTGCACAAATATATGCGGGACTGGCTGACAACTAATACAATACGAGTTGATCTCACTCCCTTCGAACGCAGCCTCATAGCTCGAAATAAATTTTTGTCCAAGACATCATATGTCCTGTCCACTTATGTCAGTCCAGTTCGGATACACAAACCGGCTTTCCTAACTTCTTGGGAAATGGAGTTGGGTGTGGTCCTCTCAGAGGAGCAAGTCAAACAGGTATTACGAAATTCTCATGGCTTTTCCACCTATGTGCGCCTACAGGAGACTCACTATAAGTTGCTAACCAGATGGTATCATACTCCACAATGGCTCCATAAAATGAATCTATCAGATTCTGACATCTGCTGGAGATGTAAGACTCAGAGTGGGTCAGTGGTGCACATATGGTGGCAGTGCCCGGTAATTAGTCCGTTTTGGAATGATATTCAATCAGTGATTAGACAACTTTCTTCTCCGACCTTTAAGCTTAGCCCAACTATGGTCCTGCTCTCACTACAATCGACTTACTATACTCCATCGAGAAATAACCTTATCTCACTCCTTTTATCAGCTGCCAATTCACTTATTCCTCGCAAATGGCTGATCCCCCATCAAAAATGGAATGGGTGGAAAAAGTTAATCAGATCTCACGCTTCGAAGAATTGTCAAGCTGGAAATCCAGGACACATGCCCGTTTCCTTAAGACCTGGACAAAGTGGAAGGAGCTGAGACTGTGAGTCCCGCCCTCCCTCCTCCTCCTCCCTAGCTTCTGACCTCCCTCCTCCTCTCTCCACCTATCCCCTCCTTCACCTCCGCCTCCCTCCACTCATGGGTCTATACTATCTACCCTATATCACCCCGCTACCCTACTTGAAGTCATTAATGTATCCCCTATTTTTCCCTCCCTCGTTACCCCTCCCTTCCCATCCTCTCGTTACTCTCTCTCTCTTCCTTTCTTATCTATGTCAGTCCTCTCTGCCCCTTACCTACCACCTCTTTTCATTCAATGTTCTTCCTTTTTGTATTACAAGCCTAGGCTGCGCCCCATATGGCTCAGTAATATTTAGGATTGATTATTCCATAAATTGAGTTTATTGATATTAAACAGCCTGCACTGATACAAATGTATTATGTTGGATGTACTTTATATGACTTTGTGCACTACTACAAAATGTTTGCATGTATTCTCATTTGTTATACGAGAATCAACAATAAAATAAAAATATTATTAAAAAAAAAAAAAAGAAAATGATGTGATCCCCTGTATGGCGAATTGTGAAGGTGATGAAGCAAAACTTGCCTTTGCACAGAATGGCCAGGATCTTGGCGTAGCATACAAAGTGATGAGAAAAAGGAAATGTCGAGTAACCAGAATCTGGAAAATGAGACCGCCAGATTGGGACATGTGGACAATTACAGGACAGGCATACATGGTTGAAGAGGGACTTCGACATAGCATGTCTTGTCCCATTGTAGCTCACCCCATGGGTAGTGAGCTGAGGGGGAGGGTATGTGAGTATGTGAACCTAGAGGGCGCTAGGGAGCGACCGAGGCCAGCCCTGAAAAGGCCATCAGCCACACCTTTGGGGGGGGGGGGCGTGTAACTCCAGAAGTCTGGAGTATCCTGCAGGGAGCAGGAGATGGTGGACCCAGCTGGACAGATAGACAGTCTGTGCCAGGAGGGCTGGGGTCCACAGGGGACTGTTGCTGGAGCTGAGCAATAGTCAGAACAGTTAGGGGCTCAAGGAGTCAGTTAGTGCCCTAACTGTGGCATAGGTTTTTTGTTGTTTTGTTATGTTGCAGTTAAGCTGAATAAAGCCAGTTTTATTTTACACTTGGACCGTCTGAACACTATCTTTCCAGCGCCCAGTACCACAAACCACCGCTGTCCGGACCAGGAGCCTGCCGCCATTTTGAGTCTAATTCCCCAAGTTGTCACAATATGTTTTCTCATTTTGTCTCTCATAGTTGAGGTCTACCTATGATGTCAATACAGGCCTCTCTCATCTTTTTAAGTGGGAGAACTTGCACAATTGGTGGCTGACTAAATACTTTTTCCCCCACTGTATATAAGGCATCTATTATAAGGGGGTGCTATTATTTATAAGAGCAGAACTATTTATAAGGGGGGTATAATTAAGTGAGCTTATTTATAAAGGGGGCTATTAGTGATAATGGGGACTATTATTTATAAGGGTAACTTATTTATGAGAGGGCTATTATTAATAAGGGAGCAGTATTATTTTTATTGGGTGACTGTTACTGATACAGGGCACTATTTATCATTTATAAGGGAGATATTACTGATAAAGGTGTAATATTTATAAGCAGGGACTATTATTTATAAGGAGGCGCTGCAATGACTGATGACTGGGTGCAAAAATCTATTAGGCGGTACAAAGGTGCTCATTTGAATTGTGTGTGGTAAAATGGGACTTGTTATTACTTTTTTGTTGGCAGAAAGGAGGCATTATTATAGGGGCTGCCACTGGAAGACAATGGTGTTGTTTGCTTATCAGCATTTGGGGCCTCACTTTAAATTTTGCCCAGGGCCCCACTTTGTCTAAAACCGGCCCTGCACAGGGGTAAGCCTACAATTTTGTATATTGGACCATGTAAAATTTATCAACTACAAGGAATACCATTACTAAGGCTGATGATTGGAGGAAACAGCTAGTTCCCATTCTTGTTGCGGTTATGATCTCCATCATATTATTGTATATGGAAATTAATAGTAACAATTATGAAAATTATAAATGCATGCATGATTTATTGTATACCGTATTTTCAACCACCACATATGCTGTTACATGATTTTTAGATGTCAATATCAGTGTTAGGTACAGTAGATTAAGGGAAAATAGGTGCAACACTTCTAATTATGTTTAGTTTGTCGTGTTTTCAACTTGTCTAGCAAAGCAGCTTCCTGAAAGTGTCAATGGTGTAAAATGAACAAGTGTCATTTATGGTGCTCTTTGTTGGCTAACATCTGGACTTCTTTTATGCCTGTTCAATGGTTGAAAATCTTGTATGGTTTTCAGTGAATAACTCCTAAAATGTTTTTATCTTTAATCAGTCTCTCTTGCCTGTCTGACATACTTTCAATACATCAATCACTGTACAATAGACTTTGGACTATGTTTGTGCTGCTGTCTAAGCACACTGTACATATAGATACATACAGTATATGCCAGGCTTTTAGTTTAGCCTTTCCAATTAAGTGAATTGCAATATTATAGCAAAATGATGTTCAGTGACTAAAGAGGAAAGCAATCCTGGATAGACATTACTGTTTTGTGTGTAAAAACAAAAATATGTGTAGATGAATTTGGCTAGGGATACACCTAAACTTATGAACTAGGACTTTTTAAAATAATGAAACTCTTACTGCATATAAAACAACTTTTCATAAATAAATAGTAATGGTAAATATAGGAAACATTGTATTATACCTTATCTAAGTAATAACTTTCCTTTTCTATTTATCAAACTGAGTTACTTTTTTACATATTCGTCTGTGGAGGAGGGAGGAGGTGACTGCTGAAAAATAGCTATGCACTAATAGCTGCAGATGAGGGAACCCTTCTAACACTGCTGTTCCTCTAAAGTAGGACTCTACCATTATACAGATTGAGACAATAAATCAATTACCAGCCTCCTTTTCCCTCTTCTCTCTCCATAGAGTTCTCTGTGTGAGCTGGATAAGTATACTGACTCTATGTAAACAGTCAGGTTGAGTGAAGATAAGTAGGAGAAGAGCGCCTTAATAAATGAAGATTTCCTTACTGAGATATATTGCAAAGTTTTTTTTTGCAAAAGATTTTCTAAAATTATTTTTATTATACTCTCTGGAGTTAAAAAGTAACTCGTTTTTTTTTGTTTTAAATTGCTCTCTAATCCCATCATGTAGCAGTAAAAAAAAAAGTCAGTAGCTATTTACTTGACCGATTTTGAAAATATTTTCAAGTTACTCAGTGCAATCCTATGAATAATGAAATCATCACTTTTTTTGGTAGTGTATTCAAAAGTCTGCACAAAAAATAAATCAGCTGCACAGTGGTACTCCCAAAATATTTCTTTATTGGATTTGCATACAGAATACCCTCCACAGGTAGTTCCAACAATACTGCCAATGTATTTGGGAATATAGGTCCTAAAAGAGATTGTCCAGGCACATTTTTTATATTTTTAAAAGGCTGGGAGAGGTGAAAAAAAAAAAAAATCATACTCACTTGTTGCCGTTGCTCTGAAGACCTCCCAGCGCAGTCCTTTTGCTCCAGCGTCTTCTGAAAGTGAAACTGCTCACTGGCTGTGCCGGATCCCTTCTGCTGATTGCCCTCAGCGGTCACGAGACTGCTGATGCCAATGAGTGGCCTTAGCAGGCCTCAGGAAGAGTCCCAGGATGTCACAGATAGTGATTGGCTTTAGCGGTCATGTGTGGCAGGGATTTCTGCTGGAAGATAACAACGGACTGAGAGGACCGGACCGCACTGGGAGGTACCAGAGCACCATGGAAAGGTGAGTATGATTTTTTAAAATATTTTTTTCCTACCCCCGGCTGATTTAGAAAATAAACGGTTTATCCATTTTTGCCTGGGAAATCCCTTTAATCATGATTCTCTTATGTCCAACAGCAGCACAATATGGGGTATTTCTGCCCCTGTGTGCTGGTAGAACAGGCGGAATTTTTAATTTACATAATTAATTAAGTGATACTCTCCTATAAGAGGCAAAGGAGACCTCCCCCCACTGTTTTTTTTTCTGTCCTGTGTGGTGGGACAGGTGGAGGGAGGATCTTTGTCCTCCCATTTTTTCCTAAAAAGGATTTGGAGGGTTAACTACATTTTAGTAACTTTTCTCCTCTTCTGCTGTTCATTTCTTTCCTTGGGAGCTTTTTACTCCTGAAGCTTCCTTGTTTCTTCCTGCTGCACTCTGTCAGTGACCATTCTGAGCTGGGTGCCTGCCCTTGTCTGATCTCAGGTGAGATGTTGGTGGCTGGGCAGGCTGTGCATTCTGTGTGTGTCTGCTTTGAGCCTTGGAGGCTGTGTTGCAGGGTTAATATATATCCATTATGCGGCTCCTGGCCTGGCTAAGCTTTTCAGCAGAGCTTATGCTTCAGGTGTTTGTACTCAGCTACAACAGATCACAGCGTCTCAGACACAAGTTCCCTACACTGCATTGTTAAGGGTTTCTAAAAGAGTTTGTGTATATAAATTTTATGGGTAAGTATGGTTTTCTCCCTACCTATTTAAACATTCCTCCTGAGACAATGGTTGTCTCTTATATAGGGGAGGCCTCTGTACGCTTCCTTTTGTTTGCTACTGTCTGCATTTTTTCCAATCTCCTGATGCTGTTCTGATTGATGTCCTCCTCTGCTTCCGGTGTCAGCGCCAACTCCAGGAGGGAAAACTCCTCTAATCTGAAACTTTTCACTTATACAGAGTGCGACATTCCTCTGCCTGATGGTATGAGGAGCATGAAAAAATCTGGGACTCAATTTCTCAGATCTCTAAGAAGCCTCGTACTGAGAGACATTCTCAGTCAGTTCCATCAGAGGAGAAATTTCACATACTCAATGAGATGCACTTGCCTGATGAAGACACTCCAGCAGACCTCTTTTTTCCTTGGTAAGGATGCCTAGGCTGCTGAAGTCCATCTGGTCAGAGACCGTGATGTTGAAATTGGGGAAGCCTCTAGTTCTGCCAATATGGGGCCTAGGGCCTTCCAAGTGGACGAGACACTGGATAAAGCTTTATCCAGGAGATTTAGGACCCTATTTCCCTCAGCAGGATCGTTGGGTCCCCCGCCTAAGGTGGATATGGCGGTAACTAAATTGCTCTACTGTCTACTGTACTGCGCAAGTTGGCTCCAATCTCCAAATCTCTATACATAGACGCATAGAGTGCACCCTTAGAAGGGCTTATTCCTCAGCCTCTGCTCAGGCTTCTGTGGGCATCGCCTCCAATGAGCTAGCGAGTAAGCTGCGCTCCGATCTGGCCCAACTGAAGTGGGACATTGAATCCGGAGTTTGCAGACGATCTATTATCCCTTATGGGTCGGTTTCCTTGGTGGCAGACTATCTAGCGGAAGCTTCTGTACACCAAGCCAAGATGGCCGCCAAATCTCTGGCCCTCTCTACAGCTGCCAGAAGGCCATTATGATTGAAGCTTTGCAGAGCGGACAATGCGTCCAAGTATAACTTATGCTTCCTACCCTTTGAGCTGTGTAAACATTTTAATAGAGGCCTGGACAACATCATGGAAGGTCTTGCGATAAAAAGGATAAGTGCCTTCCTCAGTCTTTTAGAGGAAAAGCAGGACCTTCTGGCTGGGGCAGAAGTTATCAGCAACCACCTCAATCTACGCTCCAATATCAGAGGCGTGCTAGATATCAGTCTAGAGGGGCTGAACGTAAAGGTCCCCAAAGAAGGGGACAAAAAGAAGCCTGGCTGTTGTTGCCAGCTTCTAGCCTCCTGTGGCGGCAGATATTCCTGTTGGGGGATGCCTCTCCCTTTTTTTTCTCTCCTTCTGGCAGGAGAAGATCCAAGACCTTTGGTCTTACAAGTAATACAGTGAGGTGATGCGGACGATTTTCTTCACCCACCAAGACAGATTCATCGCAACCCGCTTTCTTCCTGCACTGAAGCAGGTTATACTGGAAAATTCCATTCTGGAATACCTGGGCAAGGTGGCCTTGGAAAAAGTTCCCCCCTCAGAAGAAGGTTTGGGGTCTACTCTCTAGACTTCCTACTACCAATATATGATTATAGTCCTAATATATCTAAGTCTCTTCTTAGAGAAGAGCGTTTCCGAAGGGAGACTGGGAAGTTGGTCACATCCTTTTCTGCAAAGCGATGTTCATGTTACCCTCGACCTAAAGGATGCGTACTTACATGTTCCAGTTATCCTCCTCACAGAAGTTATCTAAGAATTGCTGTATCAATTGCCCTTCAGCATTTTCTCAGTTCCCCACATCTTTACCTAGGTGGTGGCTCCAGTGACAGCCGCACTCAGACTTCAAGGTCTGTTCATAGTGCCATATTGGACAACTGGCTTATAAAAGCCTTGTCAGAAACCATCCTGCTCCAGCACCTGCAGACAACTGTGTCTGTGTCTTTCTCCAGTATCTAGGTTAATAACCGGTAGAAGTCAGAGGTAATTCCTTCCACACGGAAGAAGTCCCTGAGGTTCAGCCTGACTCTGGTCGCCTAGAAATTTCTTTACCTCTGACAAGGAGAGAAAAGATAATCAGAGCGCTTCAGTATCTTCTCAAGACACTCAGATGTTCATCAGAGCAACTATGAGAGTCCTAGGACTCATGTCAGCCTGAGCCGATGCAGTCCCTTGCGCTTTATGGCATATGCGTCCCTTCCAGTTGGAAGTACTAGGGGACTGAATTCATGGCCTTCTGAGTCTTGACAAGAGGATCAGACTTTCTCCCAGAACCCGTCTTTCTCTCAACTGGTGGATACACCTAAAAGTCGGATGTCCGCGGTCCAACCTCGTTGGACCTTGTTGACTGATGCATCCTTTTCAGGATGAGGAGTCCATCTGTATGAGAAGACCGTAAAAGGAGTCTGGAGCAGGCTAGAAAAGATGACATCATCCAACTGGAGGGAACTCAGAGCAGTTACCTGGCCCTCCTCTATTTTTCTCCTCTTCTCAGAGGAAGAGCTGTCAAGATCAAGTCCGTCAACTTGGTGACCGTAATAAAAAGGAAGGCACCAGATAATTCTCCCTCCTCAGGGAGGCAGGTCTGATTTTCACTTGGGCAGAGAAAAATCTGACCCATCTCTCCACAGTTCACATCAAAGACTCCTTGAACATAGTAGAGGATCAGTTGAGTCAGGGTCTTACCGTATCAGGAAAATAGTCTCTCAATCAAGAGTGTTCACCCTGAAGTGGGGTCTTCCAGAAGTAGACCTTATGGTGACCAGACTCAATGCCAAGGTAGAGACGTTCTGCTCACTACATCAGGAGGACTATTCCTTGGCAGTGGATGCCCTATCCATCCCTTGGAGGTTCAGGCTGGCATACATCTTCCCTCCACTTTTCATGATACCAAGAATATTGATGAAAGTCATACAGGACCAAGCCTCTGTGATAACCAGAAAGAGCTTGGTGTTCCCAACTCATGGTCATTATGAGTCGAGGGATCTATTGGAAGCTTCCTCCAAACTGGTTTTCCAAGGAACTCAGAAGTGCCAGGATCTGAGGAGATTCAACCTGACAGCCTGAAGGTTGCTCAGTCCCTATGGAAATCTAGAGGACTGTCAGAAGTCATCCTGAAGACCCTTTCCTGCGCAAGAGCAGAATCCACCAATAAAAGCTACCTAAGGATAGGTAATGTCTTCAAGGAGTGGTGTTCCAGACAGGAAGTGAATAGTTCGAATCCATCTACAAGAGTGATTCTAAATTTTCTTCAGGAAGGCTTGGATAAGGGTCTTTTCCCCTGCCACACTTAAGGTACAGGTTTCAGCCCTATCCACCTGCTTAAGCAAAAGTTTGTCTCAGAACCTCTTAATTCCCAGATTTCTTAAGGGTGCTATGAGACTTAGGTCAGTGGTTGAAGCTCCCGTTTCACACTGGGATCTATCCACAGTTCTTCTGGCCTCTGCAACCTGCCATTTGAACCATTGGAGGAGATGGATCTTAAGTTTCTGGCTTTAAAATCGACCTTTTTTGCTAGCTATCACCTCAGCAAAAAGAATTCGACAGTTGCAAGCTTTTTTTCTGAAGAGCCATGTATTTTTTTCCGTTAGAGTCCAGCTCAGATTTCTCCTGGGTTTAACCCTAAGGTGCCCTCTAAGGCTAATATCAACCAGGTGATCTCCTTACCAGTTTTCTTTCCCAGCTCCATCTTCCAAGGAGGGGGGAACATTCCATACACTGGATATAGTATTGTGTCTCCAAAATTTATTTTCTGCGTACTCGGCCATTCAGAAGATCGGAGAACCTATTAATTAATATACAGTACAGACCAAAAGTTTGGACACACCTTCTCATTCCAAGAGTTTTCTGTATTTTCATGACTATAAAAGTTGTAGATTCACACTGAAGGCATCAAAACTATGAATTAACACATGTGGAATTATATACTTAACAAAAAAGTGTGAAACAACTAAAAATATGTCTTATATTTTAGGTTCTTCAAATTAGCCACCTTTTGCTTTGATTACTGCTTTACACACTCTTGGCATTCTCTTGATGAGCTTCAAGAGGTAGTCATCTGAAATGGTCTTCCAACTGTCTTGAAGGAGTTCCCAGAGATGCTTAGCACTTGTTGGCCCTTTTGCCTTCACTCTGCGGTCCAGCTTACCCCAAACCATCTCGATTGGATTCAGGTCTGGTGACTGTGGAGGCCAGGTCATCTGGCGTAGCACCCCATCACTCTCCTTCTTGGTAAAATAGCCCTTACACAGTCTGGAGGTGTGTTTGGGGTCATTGTCCTGTTGAAAAATAAATGATGGTCCAACTAAATGCAAACCGAATGGAATAGCATGCCGCTGCAAGATGCTGTGGTAACCATGCTGGTTCAGTATTCCTTCAATTTTGAATAAATCCCCAACAGTGTCACCAGCAAAGCACCCCCACACCATCACACCTCTTCCTCCATGCTTCACGGTGGGAACCAGGCATGTAGAGTCCATTCATTCACCATTTCTGCTTCGCACAAAGACACGGTGGTTGGAACCAAAGATCTCAAATTTGGACTCATCAGACCAAAGCACAGATTTCCACAGGTCTAATGTCCATTCCTTGTGTTCTTTAGCCCAAACAAGTCTCTTCTGCTTGTTGCCTGTCCTTAGCAGTGGTTTCCTAGCAGCTATTTTACCATGAAGGCCAGCTGCACACAGTCTCCTCTTAACAGTTGTTGCAGAGATGTGTCTGCTGCTAGAACTCTGTGTGGCATTGACCTGGTCTCTAATCTGAGCTGCTGTTAACCTGCGATTTCTGAGGCTGGTGACTCGGATGAACTTATCCTCCGCAGCAGAGGTGACTCTTGGTTTTCCTTTCCTGGGGCGGTCCTCATGTGAGCCAGTTTCTTTGTAGCGCTTGATGGTTTTGGCCACTGCACTTGGGGACACTTTCAAAGTTTTCCCAATTTTTCGGACTGACTGACCTTCATTTCTTAAAGTAATGATGGCCACTCGTTTTTCTTTACGTAGCTGCTTTTTTCTTGCCATAATACAAATTCTAACACTCCATTCAGTAGGACTATCAGCTGTGTATCCACCTGACTTCTGAACAACACAACTGATGGTCCCAACCCCATTTATAAGGCAAGAAATCCCACATATTAAACCTGACAGGGCAGACCTGTGAAGTGAAAACCATTTCAGGTGACTACCTCTTGAAGCTCATCAAGAGAATGCTAAGAGTGTGCAAAGCAGTAATCAAAGCAAAAGGTGGCTACTTTGAAGAACCTAGAATATAAGACATATTTTCAGTTGTTTCACACTTTTTTGTTAAGTATATAATTCCACATGTGTTAATTCATAGTTTTGATGCCTTCAGTGTGAATCTACAATTTTTATAGTCATGAAAATACAGAAAACTCTTGGAATGAGAAGGTGTGTTCAAACGTTTGGTCTGTACTGTATATGGTAGAGACAAAGGTCTCATGGTTTCCAAACCCTCTTTATCAAGAGGGATTAAGGAAGAAATTTCTTTTTGCTCGGATTAACATCACCCAAATTCATCAGAGTCCATTCAACCAGGGCTGTGTCGGCCTCCTGGGCTGAGAGTCAGTCTTGCTTTTTGAGCAGTTTTGTGCAGCTGCTTTTGGTCATTCCAACTAACCTTTGTTAAACACTATCAGTTAGATGTCCGTAGTTCAGAGGCTACTGCCTTTGGACATTCATACTGTAGTGCGAGAGATCCCTCCCTAGGGGATCTACTTGCTACATCCCCATATTGTGCTGCTGTTGGATATAAGGGAATCATTGATTATGTAGATAATTTGTTTTCCCTTAGTCCAAACAGCAGCACAAGCTTTCCCCCCACTTAGGAAGGATTGTCGTTTTTTCTTTATTCTTTATAACTAACACAGTGGGGGGAGGTCTCCTTTGCCTCTAATAGGGGAGTAGCACTTAATTATGTAAATTAAAAATTCTGCCTGTCCTACCAGCACACAGGGGCAGAAATACCCCATATTGTGCTGCTGTTCAGACTAAGGGAAAACAGATTATCTACATCATCAACAATTGATGGAACTACGTGTGGACAGTATTTTGTATGTCAATCTACTGAAGCAATATTCTGGGAGTACCACGGTGTTGCTGGATCAAACCTTTGTGCATCCTTTCAAGCCTTCTCTAGCTATCCATGCACACGTTGGTACACATCTGAAACATGTGAGCTGATAATTAATTGCAGAAAAATATGCGTTTTTGGAAATTGCAGCATGTCAATTATACCTACAGAAACACTGGTGGTTTCCCTATAGAAACAGAGGTAAATCTGTTTCTGTGAAAAGCACTGTGGGTAAAACTGTGATGCGCTGCAGTTTTTCCAGCAGTGCTTTTTTGCTGCAGACCTCTACCCTAAATTTTGTGCTGTTCATTATGCCACTTAAATAACATGATACATTTATTGTCTTGGTTGATACGATTACAGTGATACCAAATTTATATAGATTCAAAGTTTTAGATTTTCAAATCTTACTGCTTTTGAACTTGCACTTGTTTGATCCCTTTTATGATACATTGTACTACTTACATATTGCAATGTATTATGTTAGTATTGAAACGTGAAAATGTGTTTTCTGACAGATGGAACTTTTCCGCCAGTCACAGGTATTTTATACATTCATCTCTAATGATAATCTTTTTTGACCATTATTTTAGCGTGTAGTGGATATTGCTAGAGAGTCGGTCGGCGTATTTTACTCTCAGGACAGGGACAGGGTCAAATGTAAACTTTACTGATGACTTTGTGTATGTGTTGTGTGTTTGGTGCAACTCTTTTGACTAGGCAATATGGACGATGGTAAACATCTGGGTCACAACGCCAATAAACTTCCTGGTTATGTTCAGAGAGGTATTACATAAGAATACCCCTCTGATTAGGTTCAGAGGGGTATTACATTATCCCTATATGCTCTCTGATTGATAGGAGAGGAGATAAAATGGACATAAGTCCATGCTACCCCTCCCTCTGAGGTCACATACAGGTTAGCACAGACAATGATGATTTATCATCATCTCTGCAGTTTGCAGCTCTGCTCCTTCCCCCTCCTTCCTCATTCACGCATTTCCAAGATGCTGCCTGAGGCTGCAGGGGGGAGGACATTTAGAGCCCCATATCTCAGGATCTGTTAAGGCTAGGAAGATAAGCTTGGATTCATTTTAAAGATAAGAATAGCATTGGAAATTGATATGTGCATTGGGATCTCAATGCCGAATAGCGTTTTTACCAGTGATTTGCTCTGGATCTGTAAGGGCTATCATGATGATCTTGATATCATTTTAAAGATTCATTTTAAAGATTATCTTCTTTAAAATGAATCCAAGATCATCTTCATAGCCCTAACCAATTCTGAGAAATTGACATTAGTAGTAAGGACGTATTACATATATCCTCTGCTGCAAAAGTGCCACTCTGGCCGGACGTATAAATACGCAGGGAAATAGTTATTGGCTGAAATCTACGCTAGCCCCTAGCTGACATACATTTCAATTTATGGTGCACAGACCACCTGAAATACACCAAAATTATGTATAATCCTCTTAACAATTTTAGTATATTTAGCTCGAAACTTGGTTGTTTATTAAGACTGTCATACTATATACCCATCTTAATAAATGAATCTTATAGTGTTCAGAATGAGCACCATATCAATAAAGCACCTCATGAGGAGTGTGAATTTTTTTTTTTTTTTTTACTGAAAAATTTGCTTGACTTTATGGAAACATCACACCGGCCACTTATTACAATTAGCGATAGAACCCTATGATATCTTTGTATACTCAGATCTGGTCCTTAAGTCTTAAAATACAACTTCAGATGAACAACAACACAAACACACAACAGATCATTTCATTATTCATTTATTTAACAAAAATGAAGGCAAGATGAAAAAGTTATATGTGAAAAACTAAGTACATTTACTCCCCATGAATCAATAGCTTGTAGAACCACCTTAAGAATCAATAACTTGAAGTAATAATTTTCTGTATGAAATCACTCTCAGACTTGGTTCACACATGTGCATGTACTCTGTTTGGGGGTTTCCGTTCCCGAACCCGCATGCAGAGATTTTCTATCCCCATTTTTTGCCCTTTTCATGCGGTATCCAGGCGGAAACCCTATGGACCCCATTATAGTCTATGGGGTCTGCGGGTTTCCACGGGTAACCACTTTTTTTAAGCGGATTAGGTTTCCGTTTGGGGGTTCCCAAGTGGACCCCCCGAACGGAAACCCGAATGCAGGTGTGAACCTAGTGTCACTCTTGTGGCTCACTTTTACTTATGTGTGGGGACCTAATACCTGTAGGGAGCACTGTTACTGTAATAGTGCCCCCCCTGCACAGATAGTAACCTTCCCCCACATACCTTATGTTACGCGTCCCTTGCACTGCTGTATAGGTATCCTTCGTATGCCTTCTGATGACTGATGCGGCGCCCGGAAGCTGCTCTTGTACACAGCCTGTGTGCGGTTACTACTTTCCTCCTGGGTCCCCCGTCTTGCAAACACCTATACAATTGTAATTGCTATGCTGTGGCCCCTCTGCCTACCCCCTTCCCCCCCACTAGCTACGCCGCTGGTACAAGGAGTAATAAATCTTGGCCATAATGTGTCTTTAACCTTATCGAGGTGGCCATACTTGCTGATGATCAAGTAATCAAGGGCTTATGATTAGTAGCACCTGGCTGCTACTTACTCTCTTAATTCCTATGGAGGCCATAAGGGTGTACTTAATTTTTCACACACTGCTTTCCATGTTGGCTAAATATGTTGTTGTTCATTTGAGGTGGTATTTTAAGACCTTCTAAGAACCATGTCTTGATACATGAAACCATAGGGTTCGAAGAGGGTGTACTTTGTTTTTCTCAAGACTGTATGCAACTATCTAAACTGTACTGAGAATGTGATTAAAATTGCCTCTCTAGGGTAACTCCTAAATTTCACTATATGGATAAATGGTAACTAGATTTACAAGAATCCTTTTAACCTACTAGAATGGTTCTTAGCCCTCTTCTAGGTTAAAAAGGTCTCTAAAATTTCAGTTTATTGGAAAATGTTGCAACTTGCCAAAACATCTGTCAGTGCTTCTGATTTGTGCTGAAGGAGTGGTGGTCACAAAGAAAATTTCCTTCATGCTTAGTAGGACAGTTCAATAATTTTTGGGAAATGGTACTGTACTATTATCACCCATGTACAATAAGTACCTCTTTACATGAAACACAAAAATATCTCTTCACACTTTCCATCATGCTTTCCTTTTATTCTCCTGTTCCCCTCTGGATTGTGTACTTCTTTTTACGGGGCATCCCGGTTGGCACACCCGAATTTGTATGTGTTTAATACTTATGGATAATGTCTTCAATTAAAATGCAATTGCTAAAAAAATATGAAACTAACTCACTGGTCGTCTGTTATATTTTTTCAGGTATAATGTCTGATCATCAGTTTGGAACTCAGTTCATGTGCAGTGTTGTAGCTTCACATGTAAGCCACCTGCCAACAACAAACCTCAGCTTTGTATGGATTGCCCCACCAGCTGGAACAGGATGTGTCAACTTCATGTAAGTAAATTCCACAAATTAGTAAGGATGGTTTCATTAAATGATTTTTAGGCTACAATACACTATAGGAACTGTGATGCATATTCACCATTATTTAGTCACAGAAAATTGGGATTGTGTTACATATTTTGCTTTGTCTTCCATTTTTTTCAATTGATTTTTATTTTTTTGTTTATATATGTTCATTATATCCACCATTGTGCTCTGTACCAATTGTGTACTTTTTTGGATAAGCCACTATTTGAATATTTATAGTTGTATATTGAACTAACTTCCCTACATGGGCACAACAGCGTATTTTGAATGTTTTTGTTTTTTTTAAATGTTGCCCTCTGTAAAAAAAAAAAAAAAAAAAAAGTGTCATAATAACATTTTCTATATATTTTTTATGAAATTTGGGTTGAGCATCTCTCTATATATGCAACTTTCTTCTCTTTGTTACATGTACTTTTGACCCCCCATTTTAGTACTTTATGGTGCCTGCTATATTTATTTAATCTTAAAATTCTAAGAACACTTTCTTATTTTAATACTTATACTTTGTGCACATCTGTATTGGAGGATCCATTCTGATAGGAAAAATAGCACGACATGCATCACTATTTTCCTTTGATGGACATCTCGGCAGCACCCAATGAACCCCTATGCAAGCAAAGATGATGGTGGTTGTTGTGGCTTTACATATGAATGTAAGTCACAATGTAAATGTGAATGTAGCCTAAGTGTAATAAATTGGTATCTTGGCTTTCTTAAAGGGAGTCTACCATATCCCCCAAGAATATTCAATTGATACCACCATATTACAGAGCAATTTCATTGCCGCTCAAGTAGGATTGGTGTTGTCATAGCAGTGGGAGGATCAACTCCTGCTGCAGGGGGTGGCACGGGCTGAAGATGGTAGTTGTCTGAGCGTCAAGAGCAGTGCTTCGGGTGCTGAAGGCCCACCCTGAATGTGCCAAGTGCCTTATTTGTATACAGCTTCAAAGTTGTTGTTTTTTCCAAATCTACAAAAAATGTATGTTGACATACATAACAGAAGTATGCTGGCTATCACTGTAATGTGCACTGTAATGCAGTGAATTAATATGCTTGGAGGAGATGGTAGACACCATTTAATGTCGAAGACTAAGATCATCCAACAGTGCCTTGGGTCTAAGCTTTTCACAATGTCTCAAATATCAGAATTTGCTTTTTTATCACCACAGCCAGATAATAAAATAATAATTAGCTTGTAAATGATTCTGGTGACTCTTTTACAAACTTTTAAGTAACATATGAATCTAAATGATCTTTGCAATACTTTTAGCCTGAAGTTAAAGCACTATAAATGTTAAGGCTCTTTGAGCTAAGTAATCTCTGACTGTATCTTATCAGTTCTGTAAACAAAAGTAATGACATTGTTGATTATCAGAAATACATACTGCCTTGCGTAAAATATATATTGTGTGTTTGTTGCAATGTTCATGAGAATGGCCACTTAATCATTTGCCTCTGGTTATATTTCTATGTAATTAAAGCACAGGATAGGGGGTAAGTGCCCAATATCTTTGTGTCTGACTGACAGGTCCTCCAGAGCAGGGCCGGCGTTAGGGGGGGCAAACTGGGCAATTGCCCAGGGCCCCAACACCCATAGGGGCCCCATACTTTCCCTACTATTAGGACTCTTAATCGGCAGTAGATGAAAGCATCGGCAGATGCAGGGTCTGCTGATCGCTACTTCTACAGTTTGCCGGCACTTAGAAACCGCTACTAGCTTCCCCCCTCACCCCCATGCAGTAAGGCATCCAGCACATCGTAGTGTGCAGGGGGGAGTCTGCTGCGATGCTTTCACTACTGCCAGACAGAGCTGCACAGGAGCTTTTCCATTTCCAGTTCACCCAGCAATTCAGCCAAATGTAAGTGAATGCTTTGTGTAAAATATGTATATTTAATATGTATATAATATGTGTATATTTGTTTACAGTATGTGTGTTAGCTACTGTGTGAGTACTGTATGATTGTAGACAGGTATGTGTGTGTGTGTGTGTATATATTGTATATGAATGTATGTGTGTGAATAGATGGGTATATGTGTAAGTATATACAACATATATCTAGCTAGGCATCTGTGTTTTTTTCTGTATATTTGCACCATTATACATACTAGAATTGTATTTTATAGTGTGATGCTCAGTATATTGAGATGTTAAATAGGTTGTCCAGGAATTACAGTTTTCTGCAAGGAGGCCTGGGAAGGTGAAAAAGGTGGTCCTGTGGCGCCCGGGGGCTTGTTCTGGCAGAAGTCCTCACCGCACGTAACTGCTGAGGCCAATCAACGGCCTAAGGAAAGGACACGGGACATCACAGGTGACGTATGTGAGTGACATCCAGGTTCCTTTCCTTAGGCTGCTGAGGCGGATGATAGGCCTCAGCGGTTACTTGTGGCGAGAACTGCCACTGGAACAAGCCCCGGGGCACCACTGGACCGGACAGGGGTGGGAGGACCAGGGACAGGTGTGTGTGGGTTTTATTTTTCACCTTCCCCGGCCTCCTTGCAGAAACCTGTAATTTCTGCACAACCCCTTTAAGGATTAGGCCCAACACAGCAAAACGAAGCTAAAAAGCACAGGAGATAAAAAGCAGCAAAAACACACTGTTTTTTTCCACAGCGTTTTTCATTGAGCTTTTGATGTATTTTTCTTTGCACTTTCTTCCCCTATTACGGTAAATATATGTGGAAATTCTCGCGACTCCACAGCTAAAATTAACCTGCTGTGGATGAGATTAAATGACATTTTATTCACTTTGCTCGCACGTTTCTGCAGCTGCCATAAACACTGTGTTTCATGTTACAGAAAAGCGGATTTTTTTTTGTTGCAGATTTTGTTGCCGTTTTTTGAGCCAAAGCCAGGAGTGGACTGAGGAGAAGGGAGAAGTATCTAGATATTTCACAATCCTTTTATAGCCCTGCTTGGCTTTGGCTCAAAAAACTGAAGCAAAATGTGCAACAAAAAAAGCTGCTTTTCCACAAAGTGGGGGCCTCGGCCTTAAGGCCGGGGCCCCACGTGACATAAACGGTCATTTTACAGTCTCTGCAAAGTGTAGTCCTAGGAACAAACTGCTTACTGCAGCATACTATTACACTGCAGGGCAGGTAGAGGTTAATTGCTGGCTGGCGTTATGAGGGGGCATCTGCAAATAAAAGGGGGTAGTTGTGTTCTCAATGGGGAATGGAGTAACTCTGATCGTAGTGAAGTGTTTGGCGCTACGAGGGGAACATTATAAGTAAAAGCCGCTATTTGTGGATTATACTGTGAGGGCAGAGGGGAATCTGGCAGTAAGTGGCTGATGTGACAGTATTTAGTCCTGGTATAGCGGTCAGCAGGTGACGTGACAGTATTTAGTCCTGGTATAGCGGTCAGCAGGTGACGTGACAGTATTTAGTCCTGGTATAGTCGTCAGCGGGTGACGTGACAGTATTTAGTCCTGGTATAGCGGTCAGCAAGTGATGTGACAGTATGTAGTCCTGGTATAGCGGTCAGTGGCTGACGTCACAGTATTTAGTCCTGGTATAGCGGTCAGCGGGTGACGTGACAGTATTTAGTTCTGGTATAGCGGTCAGTGGCTGACGTCACAGTATTTAGTCCTGGTATAGCGGCCAGCAGGTGACGTGACAGTATTTAGTCCTGGTATAGCGGTCAGTGGGTGAAGTGACAGTATTTAGTCCTGGTATAGTGGTCAGCAGGTGACGTGACAGTATTTAGTCCTGGTATAGCGGTCAGCGGGTGACGTGACAGTATTTAGTCCTATTATAGTGGTCAGCAGGTGACGTGACAGTATTTAGTCCTGGTATAGCGGTCAGCGGGTGACGTGACAGTATTTAGTCCTGGTATAGTGGTCAGCGGGTGACGTGACAGTATTTAGTCCTGGTATAGCGGTCAGCGGGTGACGTGACAGTATTTAGTCCTGGTATAGTGGTCAGCAGGTGATGTGACAGTATTTAGTCCTGGTATAGCGGTCAGCGGGTGACGTGACAGTATTTAGTCCTGGTATAGCGGTCCTATTTGATAATTCTGTATGAATATACATTTTTTTAATTGTGTGTAGGAAAAGACATATGCCTTGTTACTTGTGCACCTGATTTATAAAGGGTCACAAGCAACTAGTTTGGCTATACAAAAAAAATTACAAACAAATGAAACAACCCCTTTATGCTAAGGGTCCATGCTGCGGAAAAGACTTCAGTGGAAACGCATTGCGTTTTCTTTCTGCAGCGTTTTTCATTGCGATCTCAGAGTTTTCCTCTGTGGACTTTCTGTACTTATTATACCTTTACGGAAAACACCAGCACTGCAGCACATCAAATTAACAGAATGTGACTATGTAGTAGGTACAATATTTCAACATTTGGGGCCCCACTTTTAATTTTGCCCGGGGCCCCACTTTGTCTAAAACCAGCCCTGCCCCAGAGATCAGGAGAATCACTCAGTTTAGTCCCCCTAAAGCCTCCTTGTGAATGGAGTGCTAGTGTGCTTGTGTGACTGACGCTCCATTCACTTTTATGGAGCTGCTGGGACTGTAATCTCAGGCAGGCATTGCCCACTACCCCATTGTAGTGAATGAAGCGCATGCCATGCAAGTGCACTGACACTCCATTCACATGGAGGCTATAGGGAGACTTTCAGTGATTGAACTCTTATCTCCTATGGATAGGAGAGAAGTGTCCTTTACAGCACAGCCCTTTTAAACTATGATGACCTATCCTTAGGCTAAGTCATAAGTATTTGATACGTGGGGGGTCACGTACCCAGGGTCCCCACAGATCATCTGTTTTACGTTGCAACAGTGAGGACCATTTCTGCTTCACAAACCAATGACGTCATGTTCATTCGCCATGTGCTGCTCTGTTCCATTCAAGTGAATAGGGCTGAGTTTCAATACCAAGCATAGTTTCTACTGTACACAATGTACAGTACTGTGCTTGCTATTCAGTGAAGTGGCCACAAAGTTCCCAGGTATTTTGCTAAAAATTCTGGAAAATCCTTTCTAATTTGGGACTGTTCAGTTATATTGCAAGTAAACAGAATAGTGAGATTTTAAAATGAAGGTTATGGGTTGCTTCATCTGGCCTTTTAACATGCTATTAACATTAGATCCCTGTTGATATAAGCCGTTCACACAGAATCATACTGAAGTACAATGTCCCTGAATGCAGAAGCCGCTGCTTCTTCATTTAGATAGTTGCTAAGGAACCTATGACATTTCAGAAATTACATTTAGCAGATTGCAAACCTTGAGTTATCTTATATTGGGCTATATTGGACTGCGGCATGGTAGCTCAGTGGTTAGCACTGTTGCCTTGCAGCACTGGGGTCTTGGATCTGAATCCGACAAAGGGCAACATCTGCAAAGAGTTCGTATGTTTTTCCCGTGTTTGCGTGGTTTTCCTCAGGGTATTCTGGTTTCCTCCCACATGCCAAGATATACTGATAGGTAAATTCCTATATAAAAAACAACCAACTCTTGTGGGTGTTGGGCATGGGCAACTGTACGTCAGCCACTAACTCCTCCACTCCACAGTGCTTTGAGACTCCATGAAAAAAGTGCTTTACTAATATTTTTCACTGACTGTATTGTTGAATCACTATTATTACTGATCTTTATATTATGACAGGAGGGAGTACATACAGTAGATCTTGTATTAAAGGGGTTATGCACTTTCATAAAATTGATGGTCTATCCTTAAAGGGAATCTGTCAGGTCAATCTGGGACACTAAACCACCCACAGGTCCTTATAGACCTGGGGTTTAGTGTCCCAGATCGCCCTGTTGTAATGCAATCCGCAGGCGCATTAAAAATAAAAAACCTTTATACTTACCTAGCTAAGGGTACGATCAACGCTGTTTGGTGAGATCGGTCCAGCTTATTCATGAAGCACTCCTCCCTGCGCCTGCGCTGTTCTTCAGTGAAGCCAAAGATGGACACCCCGACTTCACTGCGTATTTGCAGGGCATGCGCACTGAAGCCGAGGAGTACTCCCCTGGCTTCATTGAAGAACTGCGCAGGCTCGGGGAGTACAGTGGCAGGGTGAGTATAAAGCTTTTTTATTTTTAATGCGGCCATGGATTGTGTTATAACAAGGTGATTTGGGAATTTTCCCAAATTGTCCTGACAGATTCCCTTTAAGGTTTACACACCAGAAGCTTATAGGTCAACTTTGTTTACATGCCAGAAGCTGCAGTGCTCACTCCCTATCTCTTTCATAGTGGGAGTTGTGATTAATGCAGTGGTGTTGTGTACAATTGAATGGAACCCCGCTGTATTACTCATATCCACCACTATGAAAGAGATGACGAGTGAGCACCGCAGTAAAAACAAATGATCTACCTGGGTTTTAATATTTTAATATTGATAGCCTATCTAATGGATAGTTTAGTTACACGTATAAAGCACCTCATTCTCTCTCTAAATGTGCCCTTAACAATTGACAATAAAGACCTACAAAAGAGGAGTTAAAATAACAACAAATATTAAAATTTCCAAATTTTATTACAATAAATATTATTCACACACATTTCTTAAAAGACATAGAAGGATACAGATATACAAGAAATATGAGGAGATACCTCAAAAACAGAAACACATAAGAGGTAGACCATGGACTCAATAACCATAGATATTTACAGACTATAGTCTGAAAATGGATAACTAGTTACATGTAATAAAGGGTACAACCTGATATAAACATATATCATATATCAAGCGAAATATGCGTTAAATCAAATAATAATTATTACCCCCATGTTTGTGAATAACATGACTTACAATGTAGCGGATAGGCCAGGAAATTAATAAGTAAAAGCGGATAACCCTTTTAACTTCTAATCTTTGCTCAACTGTAATATACAAATAAAATAAATAAAAAGCAAGAAGACAATAGAAAAAGTGCACACCTCCCCAAAGTAAAAAAGTATACATCTGTATTAGACAACCTGGATCACAAACACACTCTCATGCCTGTCAGTCGCTGAGGCAGTAATTTTTTAATATCATACAAAATGTATTATACCCAAAACTAATAATTCTACCCTTGTCCTCATTAAAGTGTTTAGTACCTGGAGTTACGAGCATTAGACGTCCTTCTGTTGCTTTATATTCTTAGTTACTACTTTGGGTAGGTGCTATGCATTGCCTTGCATCTGAATCTGGATTTGGTTATTGCCTAGCATTGCCTGGTCGATTAGTGTCGAGATGCTGATGGTTGAGCCTATTTATATCCAGACATAGTGTGTTCTCTGTGTATACTAGAAGCTATACTTCCATAGCATCTAGAGTCTATTCTGCAAATAGAGTTTAGTTTGCTTCTGCATTTGGTTTTGGTTGGTTGCTGTGCTGTTGTTTTATCCTAATTGTTTGCTATGATGAATTCAGATGGGAACAGTCAAGTAATTTTTCTTTTCTGCTCACTGTCATTTCATCTGCTATGTACCTGTTTGCTATGCACCTGCCATCCACTCCATTGCTGTATCATTGTATCATGTCTTGCTTACACAACAATTAGTATTTGGTTCGTCTCATCCTTCCGTGAGTTAAAGTTTTTGTTTTCTGCCAGTATTAATATATGCTTCATAAATGTAGTTCTGCAACCATTCCATTGTTCTGCAGTTCATTGTTACTGATAAGTTCTGGGGATATCTGAGTACCACAAGCAGGGGCGCACCGCTAATGAAGCGAAGTGATGCAGCCGCCTCAGGCGGCACTGTCCATCACTGTCTGGGAGGTGGCATTTTTTACATTCTATTCACCTTAAACCAGCCCAGGACAGACCGCTTTAAAACAAAAACAAAGCTGCACAATACCTGTCCTGGGCTGGTTTACCAGATCTCCGCATCTCAGCGCAGGCAGCGATGCAATGACGTCATCGCGCCTCCTACGCTGAGAAGCGGACGCGGGTGAAGAAGAGGAGGCAGCGGCTGTATCAAGGGATTGCAGGTAGGTGAGGATTTATTTACCGATCCCCGCTCCTGCTGTGGCCGCCTCCGCTTCCCCTTCTGCTATCGGACACAAAAGGGGGAATCAGGAGCGGGCATCGGTAAGTGAGGCCGCGGGCCTCAAATACTACTATTATTATACTCTGGGGTATTTTCACCACCTGGGTCTCCAATCATTATACCCTGGGGTCTTTTAGACCCCAGAGTATAATAATAGTTCATGGGTGGGTTACTATGTAGCAGAATACTGTATGCAGGGGCCGCTATGGGGCATAATTACGTGTGCAGGGGCCACTATGGAGCATAATACTGTATGCAGGGGCCGCTGCGGGGCATAATACTGTGTGCAGGGGCCACTATGGGGCATAATACCGAATGTAGGGGCCACTATGGGGCATAATACTGAGTGTAGGGGCCACTATGGGGCATATTACCGTATGCAGGGGCCACTATGAAGCATAATATCGTGTGCAGGCGCCACTATGGAGCATAATACCATGTGCAGGGGCCACTATGAGGCATAATACCGTGTGCAGGGGCCGCTGCAGGGCATAATACCGTGTGCAGGGGCCGCTGCGGGGCATAATGCCATGTGCAGGGGCCACTGCAGGGCATAATACCGTGTGCAGGGGCCACTGCAGGGCATAATACCGTGTGCAGGGGCCGCTGCAGGGCATAATACCATGTAATACTGTGTGCAGGGGCCCCTGTGGGCCATAATACCGTGTAATACTGTATTAAAAAAAAAACACCTACTCACCTGTCCCTTGTGCTCCGATGTCTCCCACTGCAGTCTGGTTCTGCTGCTATGGGGTTTTCTTCTGGAGGAAGTCCCCACCGCACATGACCACTGAGGTCGCTGACACGGGACATCACAGTGCTGTGGGGAAGAAAACACCGGAGCTTCCCCAGCCTCATATTAAAAAAGTGGTTATCCTGGACAACCCCTTTAAGGTGGAACTTGGGCTTTATTAAAGGGGCTTTCCAGCTCATTTTTATTGATGTTCTATCCTTAGGACAGATTATCAATAAGAGATCAGTGGACCCCGCCTCTGATCAGCTGTATGAAGGGGCTATGGCGCCTGTTTACAGTGGGGAAAAAAAAGTATTTAGTCAGCCACTAATTGTATAAGTTTTCCCACTTAAAAAGATGAGAAAGGCCTGTAATTGACATCATAGGTAGACCTCAACTATGAGAGACAAAATGAGAAAACAAATCCAGAAAATCACATTGTCTGATTTTTAAAGAATTTATTTGCAAATTATGGTGGAAAATAAGTATTTGGTCAATAACAAAAGTTCATCTCAATACTTTGTTATATATCCTTTGTTGGCAATGACAGAGGTCAAACGTTTTCTGTAAGTCTTCACAAGGTTGGCACACACTGTTGCTGGTATGTTGTCCCATTCATCCATGCAGATCTCCTCTAGAGCAGTGATGTTTTGGGGCTGTCGCTGGGCAACACAGACTTTCAACTCCCTCCAAAGTTTTTATATGGGGTTGAGATCTGGAGACTGGCTAGGCCACTCCAGGACCTTGAAATTCTTCTTACGAAGCCACTCCTTCGTTGCCCTGGCGGTGTGCTTGGGATCATTGTCATGCTGAAAGACCGAGCCACGTTTCATCTTCAATGCTCTTGCTGATGGAAGGAGGTTTGCACTCAAAATCTCACGATACATGGCCCCATTCATTCTTTCATGTACACGGATCAGTCGTCCTGGTCCCTTTGCAGAGAAACAGCCCCAAAGCATGGTGTTGCCACCCTCATGCTTCACAGTATGTATGGTGTTCTTTGGATGCAACTCAGCATTCACTTTCCTCCAAACAAAGCATTCTACTTTGGTTTCATCTGACCATATGACATTCTCCCAATACTATTCTGAAACATCCAAATGCTCTCTAGCAAACTTCAGACGGGCCCGGATATGTACTGACTTAAGCAGGGGGATACGTTTGGCACTGCAGGATCTGAGTCCCTGGCGGCGTAGTGTGTTACTGATGGTAGCCTTTGTTACGTTAGTCCCAGCTTTCTGCAGGTCATTCAGTAGGTCCCCGCTTGTGGTTCTGGGATTTTTGCTCACTGTTCTTGTGATCATTTTGACCCCACGGGGTGAGATCTTGCGTGGAGCCCCTGATCGAGGGAGATTATCAGTGGTCTTGTATGTCTTCCATTTTCTAATTATTGCTCCCACAGTTGATGTCTTCACACCAAGTTGCTTTCCTATTGCAGATTCAGTCTTCCCAGCCTGGTGCAGGTCTACAATTTTGTTTCTGGTGTCCTTCCACTGCTCTTTGGTCTTCACCATAGTGGAGTTTGGAGTGTGACTGTTTGAGGTTGTGGACAGGTGTCTTTTATACTGATAACAATTTCAAACAGGTGCCATTACTACAGGTAATGAGTGGAGGACAGAGGAGCCTCTTAAAGAAGAAGTTACAGGTCTGTGAGAGTCAGAAATCTTGCTTGTTTGTAGGTGACCAAATACTTATTTTCCACCATGATTTGCAAATAAATTCTTAAAAAATGAGACAATGTGATTTTCAAGATATGTTTTCTCATTTTGTCTCTCATAGTTGAGGCCTACCTATGATGTCAATTACAGGCCTCTCTCATCTTTTTAAGTGGGAGAACTTGCACAATTGGTGGCTGACTAAATACTTTTTTTTCCCCACTGTATATCACACGCTGTCTGTTTAGTGACCGTGTGATGTAATTACAGCCTTGTCACATAGACGTGTATAGGACGAGGCTATTACATGGCCGCTATGAAATTAATCACACTATGTAAACAGAGAAGCGGTTATGGCGCTTACACAGGTACCCAGGTTCATTCAAACAGCTGATCAGTGGGGGTCCTGGGTTTTTGAGCCCCACTCATTAGTTTATTAATGACCTGGAAAAGCTTTTAATTAGTTAACACCTGGGGCATTATTAATAAGGGGCACTATTTATATAGGGTACATACAGACATTATTAATATAAAGATGCACTTGGGGGTATTATTCATTATGGGGGGTTATATCATATATTATATAATTGGGGTAGCAGCAGGATGGGTGTGCAGGTGAGGACAATGTGGGTCAGGTGCCTAGAAAAGTAAGGAGCCAAAGATGTCTGTGTTGCAAACTTTACGGAGACAAGTCACAGCTGGAAGGAGTGGTCATGGTGGTCCAAAGGGAAGAGAAGGGAAATGTGACCGATTAGTCAGAGACGTCACCTGTAAGTCTAAAAATGTTACTGCCCTGTATTCACCTAAATGATAGAGGATAAATACCTGATTGATGGGGGTCTGTCTGCTGAGTCCCCCACTGAGCCTGAAAATTCGGTTTCCCCCTCCCCACTGGGTGGGAATTCAGCCTGATCGCTGCCAGGCTGAATATAGGTGTGTCGCTTGGTGGATGGACGAACCTGCGTGGCTCTCATTCACTTCAATGGGAGTGCCGAAGATAGCCGAAGTCCAGTACTCAGCTATCTGCGGCGCTCCTATTATAGAGAATGGGGGCCACGTGGGCTCGTCCATCCACCAAGCAGAAGATGTGTGAAGTTATTGTCATTGTTAATGCCACGTTGTTGATTTCTGATACTGAAGTAATGCAGTAAGAAGAATTCTTAAAAACTGTTTCATAAGTTTGTGTATGTTTATTGTATGACAATAACAATGTGTGACGCTAACAGCATGTAACCGCAATTTTATATTTTTTTTTTTGGGGGGGGGGGGGGCGTCTTTTGATAGTCCGCCTTAGGCAGCAAAGAGGCTAGGTTCACCACTGACCACAAGTCACAGTTAGGGCATGAGAAAGGTGACTGCTATAGGTGAAGCTCAGTTTTTCAGTCTTGTGCACAACCCCCGTTATTACACCTGAATGATTATCATTCACGTGTAGATGCTGAATCTGAAGCCAAATAGATCTAAATGTAGGTCTAGATGTGGATCCCAAAAAATTGTTGAATGTTCCATCAGATGCTATACTGTAGATATACTGTGTATCTATCTATCTATCTATCTATCTATCTATCTATCTATATCTATATATATGAGAGAGAGATAATGGTTACTGTCACTTTAAGCAGTACACTGCCAGGCCACTATAATTCATAGCATTACCTCCTGACCACCCTTAGCTGCATATGATATGTACTCTATTTAACCAGTAGGACCACCACAGTGACAGGGGTCAGGGGTACTGTGTGGGGGCCATAAAAAGGGGTCAGATACTGTATGGGGGCCATAAAAAGGGGTGAGATACTGTGGGGGGCATAAGAAAGGCGTCATACACATACTGTGGGGGGTGGCATAAAAAAGGGATCATGTATCGTGGTGAGCCATAAAAAGCGGGGTCATATATTGTGTGGGGGGCATACAAAGGGGGTCATATACTGTGTGGGGGATAAAAAAGGAGGTCATATCACATGTGGGGGGCTAAAAAATGGGGGTTCATAAACCTTGTGGGAGGTTAAAAAAGGGGGTCATATACTGTGTGGGGGCTAAAAAATGGGGATCATATGCCATGTGGGGGGGGGGTAAAAAATGGGGATTATATGCCATGTGGGGGAGTAGAAAAGGGGGTCATAAACCATGTGGGGGAGCTAAAAAAAAGGGGGTCATATATCATTGAGGGGCCTAAAAAAAGGGGGTCATATACCATGT
Source organism: Leptodactylus fallax (assembly GCA_947044405.1). NCBI lineage: Eukaryota > Metazoa > Chordata > Amphibia > Anura > Leptodactylidae > Leptodactylus > Leptodactylus fallax. The sequence continues at coordinate 8,644,190 of CAMRHE010000001.1, read as the reverse complement.
GGGGGGCAAAAAAAAAGGGTTCATATACCGTGTGATGGGCCAGAAAAAGTGGGGTCAGATACCGTGTGGAGGGCCAGAAAAAAGGAGGTTATATACTGTATGGGGAGCCAGAAAAATGGGATCATGTATCATGTTGTGGGCCAAAATAAAATGGGGTCAGGTATCGTGTTGCGGGCCAAAAAAGTGGGTTGTATATCGTGTGGGGACGAAATAAAAAGGGGGTGTTATACTATGTGGGGGCCAAATAAAGGGATTTTTGATCCGCCAAAGGGGGGCATGTCCTAATTAGGGGGCCCCATCGCACAATCAAAGATAGCTGGGTGGGTATCTTTTTTTTTGGGGGGGGGGCGAGGGTGCCTTTCTATAGTTCGCCTCAGGTAGCAGAGAGGCTAGGCACGCCCTTGCTTTTTACAGCCTGTGTTACTTACAGGCATTCTCCACAATGACTGTCCCCTTAATTTGGAGAAAAACATTTTTTTCTATATTTCTCTATGTACATATAGAGATATATGTTTTTATACACTATCTTTATATAGGCTTATTTTTACTTTATTGATTCAAGTTTCTGTCTATTAATTGTTTTTATTCATTTTTTATTGATTTAGCATGATATGGGACTATCACTAATTATTTATATAATTAATTGATTGATCATTTATCTAACTAGTTATATTAATTATTTATATAATTATTTATTTATGTCTGTGCATTTTCCTATTTGGATATATTTTATATATACAGTAGTATATATATATATATATATATATATATATATATATATATACTGACATTTAATTATTTTTTATATATATATTGATATATCATACATATATACATTGATATTTCTTTTAAAAGCTGTGACTCTGTTTCAACAAATATGTATACTCTTCATCCAATTTCTTATGTCTAGCCCCTGTTATTCATAGTCATACTGTGCTATTGACGTTTAGTTGTCACCCAGTAACTTTGTATATTATTCAGTGGTTTAGTGTTATCAGGTCCTCTTTCTGTTCCTTTTTTAATATTGGAATTTAGCGGTTTAGTGCTCATGAATCTATCTAGCAAGGGCGAACCTAGCTATCAGAGCTTGCGTACAATACTTACCTGTCTCCGGACGCAGACGATGTTGAAATCTCTTCTGTGCATGCATGCTTTCCTTTTTCCACGCATGCACTGTGAGTACCAGCGACCGATAGATGTAGATCGAGTCTTTGACCATTGCGCATACGCAAAGTTATTTTTCGCGCATGCACTGTAGATTTGAGCAGGAACTTGCTAGAAATCCCGTTTTGAAACTCAGCCATGCGCCGTTAAGATAGCTAGACGCTACCTACACTCTTCTCGTTTTTTAACCCCTTCCCGCCTGTGACATTTTTTGATTTTCGTTTTTGACTCCCCCTCTTCCAAACCCAATAAATTTTTTATTTTTCCGTTCTCAGAGCCATATGAGGTCCTAATGTTTGCGGAACAAATTTTTTTTTCATGATGCTACCATTTATTATTCTGTACAATGTACTGGAAAGCTGGGAAAAAAATTCAGAATGGGGTGGATTTGAAGAAAAAGTGCATTTGTGTGACTTTCTTACGGGCTTTGTTTTTATGGCGTTCGCTCTACAGCCAAAATGACATGTCATCTGTATTCTATGTTTCGGTACGATTCCGAGACACCACATTTATATGGTTTTATTTACATTTTAACCCCTTAACAAAAATCCAAAACTGTGCAAAAATATTATTTTTTTAAAAGTTGCCATATTCTGACACCCGTAACTTATCACAAGGCATTATGGGAAAGGAGCTGGGGAACTCATGCGCCCTCTGTTGGATGTAACAGATCCTCAATTTGCTTTTGACTCACCGAGCCTTGAGACAGCAAAAGGGATTTTAGCCAAGCCAATTTCACTTCTCTGCATACAGCACTGTTTCCGGATTGTTGTCCTTCATCAGTACAGAGCAAAGTGAACTGGTTGGCTTTGTGGGAGACAATGAGTGGGTTAGGGACAAGAATCTCTCACATTGAGGAGAGCACCAGTGAAGGTGTGTAGAGATTGAATTGCCTTTTGCCCTCTACTTAGCATCTACATATCACAAGGCATTATGGGAAAGGAGCTGGGGAGCTCATGCGCCCTCTGTTGGATGTAACAGATCCTCAATTTGCTTTTGACTCACCGAGCCTTGAGACAGCAACACCCGTAACTTATTTATACTTCCATGTACGGGGATGCATAGGGCGTCTTTTTTTGAGGGACCAGGTGTACTTTTTAGTTATACCATTTGGGGAATGTCTATTGCTTTGATCACTTTTTATTCAAATTTTTATCAGAGGCAAAACAGTGAAAAAACGGCGGTTTAAAAATATTTTTATAGATTTGTAGACCGGGCATTTTTGGACACAGGGATACCTAATGTGTATGTGTTTCACAGTATTTAACTACTTTTACATGTGTTCTAGGGAAAGGGGTTGATTTGAACGTTTAATATATTTTTTTTTTTAAATATTTTTTGTACTTTTTTTATTTTTTATTTTGCATTTATTAGACCCCCTAGGGGTCTTGAACCCCAGGGGGTCTGATCACTAATGCAATGCATTACAATGCTAATGCATTGCAATGCATTGCAAAAAAACGTCTCTTCTATTGCAGGCTACATAGAATAGAAGTTAATGAAAGACAGGCCTGGGAGCCTTCATAAGGCTCCCAGCTGTCATAGTGCCGCCGGTAAAATGGCGCCTCGGTCAGCTTTGACCGAGGCGCCCGAAGGGTTAATGCCCGCGATCATTGCAGGCACTGATCGTGGGCATTAGCGCTGGGTGTCTACTGTATAATACAGCAGAAACTCGGCGGCTATGGTGGCTGCTCGGGTCCCGAGCGGCCTCCATATTTAAGAACCCATACTATTACGGCGGATGTCGGGAAAAGGGTTAAAGCTACAGGAACATCTAAAAAGTTTATTTATTTAACCTCTGTTTATGTTTTGATAATGTCACTATTTTAATGCTAATTGTTTTATAATATGTGGTTTCCTTTGTGATTTTTATGTTGTCAATTAGGAACACCCACTGAGCGTTCCCTGTCAGTCCCATTGACTATTTAGTCTGGCTCAGTTTACTACCCTATTATGCAGCCATTTTATACACTTGAAAAAGGAGGTTAGTCCTCCGAAACGTGTTGTGTGTTGTTTGTACCTGAATAAAGAGGATATTCTTCATCTAAAGGCTGGGTAAGTGCTGGTTTATCATCCATCCATCCATTACGGTTTGTCCACCTTCTGGATTTGGTCCACTCTTTTGCATTACTGACGTCCATCTGAGACGGAGGAATCGGCGACTGACAGATACCCACCACCTGCTTTATGTCTGCTGTGAGAGTTGTGACTTTTTCACAACCCCACAAGGTGAGCGACCATTTTGTCAACCACATTTACCATATGTATAAATGATTATACACAGGGCCTTGCTCGGTGCTTCTCCTTCTTCTCTTTTACCCTGTCCCCTTAATTTGGGAGCTATCCTAACTACAGTGTCACTGCTCTCTCCTCCACTTCTACAAACTAAGTAATTCTCTGGAGACCTCCCCTGGTCCATCAGCCTAGCACAGCCTGGTCAGTTCCAGTCGGCAAGCTCTTGGAAACTATTGGAGTCATTGCTCATTGTGTTTAAACCATATATGTTTTTCTGCATTCTGTATTTTTATAAAAACCTTTCAATAAAAATTACAGTTATGGAAAAAAGTAACTGTTGGAGTACTGTCCTATTTTTCCAATTTGATATTGTGCCTATGGAGAGTCTGGCCAGTCCCCTTGAGAAATTACACACAGGGCTGCAAAATATAATATGAGCGTGATGCCTGTCCATTGAAGAGGCATTCCCATCAAAAATCAGGGCTCAGCTTCTGGCTCTAGGCCAAAGGTGTTGACTATCCAACAGACTGCAGGTAAGTCTTTCACCAGCAAAGTCGGGCACTGGGGTCATGTACAGAGGGCAGGGCATATTAAAAGTGATTATTGTCCCCAAGATAATGATAAATAAGTTGTGCCGCAAGAATCCAAGCAAGCATGTCTGGTCAAGTCCCTGCAAAGCCACACCCCTCCTCATATTTTAACACGATTATATTGTATATGAAGTATTGCAGGCAACTACACTTCCCTGACCTTACTTATACATATTTCATTACTTGGCATAAAAAGATGAAATGTCCCTTCTAAATCAATCACCATAAAACATGCCACTTGCCGAGTTACAAGTAGTACCTTAGAGATAATAGAATGTCTTCTAGGGATGCAGTGACCTTATTTCACTCAGAAAGGACATGAAACAATGTCTCGCTGAGGCCTTGACAGAGTTTATTCCTGGCAGGCAACAGTAGCAGTTTATTGGCCACCTGTGTCTGATGAAGTGCAGACACTTTGCTCTCCTTCCATTCATCTCTCCAGTCAAAGCACAGCAGGGCAAAAAGGGAAAAGCTTGCATGTCAAGGACTGGTGCAGTACAGAACAATTTTGAGAAATAGTAAGGTACATAGCAAGGAGAAGGTTACATGAAAGGTAAAAAAAGACCTGAACTTTATCCTTGAGTGCAAATACTGTCCATGTTCTTGTAACACTCTTTACAGCTACTATAATAGGCGAAGGATATGAAAAGAATTATTGTTTAGAGATAGATAGATAGATAGATAGATAGATAGATAGATAGATAGAATAGAGATATGTACAATCAAGATATCCAGTCCCCTTTTCTACATCTAACCAAAACACAGTGGTTACAGTTCAACATTTGTAAGTTGCCATCAACAGACTAAACAACAGATCTCTACTGGTCTGAAGCCCACTCTCTGTGTTCCTTGGCCCAAGAATATCTCTTCATTTTTTTCTTGTCTTTCTCAATAGTGATTTTCTTACATTACAACTACTCCAGCTTTTAGCTTTTTTTTAAATATATTCATTAACATTAAAACTTGATTCAAAGAATAGATTATTTTCTGATGATGCTTTACCTTTATATGCTGAGATTTGTCTTCTGCTTGAACTCTTTGAACCATTCAGTCAGATTCGAATCTGAGCGGTTGTTAATTTACAATTTCTGAAGCTGGTTACTAGAAAAGACTTGTCCTGTGCAGTAGTGGTAACTCTTGGTCTGTATTTCCTGTGGTCAATCTCTGTAGAACCTTGTTTCATAAAAGTGCTTAATGTTTTTGCCACTGTTCTTGAAGAAACTTGAGAGGTTGCATTTACAGTGGGGAAAAAAAAGAATTTAGTCAGCCACCAATTGTGCAAGTTCTCCCACTTAAAAAGATGAGAGAGGCCTGTAATTGACATCATAGGTAGACCTCAACTATGAGAGACAAAATGAGAAAGCATATCTAGAAAATCACATTGATTTTTTAAGAATTTATTTGCAAATTATGGTGGAAAATAAGTGTTTAGTCACCTACAAACAAGCAAGATTTCTGGCTCTCACAGACCTGTAACTTCTTCTTTAAGAGGCTCCTCTGTCCTCCACTCATTACCTGTAGTAATGGTACCTGTTTGAAATTATCAGTATAAAAGACACCTGTCCAGAACCTCAAACACTCCAAACTCTACTATGGTGAAGACCAAAGAGCTGTGGAAGGACACCAGAAACAAAATTGTAGATCTGCACCAGGCTGGGAAGACTTAATCTGCAATAGGCAAACAGCTTGGTGTGAAGAAATCAACTGTGGGAGCAATAATTAGAAAATGGAAGACATACAAGACCACTGATAATCTCCCTCGATCAGGGGCTCCACGCAAGATCTCACCCCATGGGGTCAAAATGATCACAAGAACGGTGAGCAAAAATCCCAGAACCACACGGCGGGACCTAGTGAATATCCTGCAGAAAGCTGGGACTGACGTAACAAAGGCTACCGTCAGTAACACACTACTCCACCAGGGACTCAGATCCTGCAGTGCCAGACGTGTCCCCCTGCTTAAGCCAGTACATATCCAGGCCCGTCTGAAGTTTGCTAGAGAGCATTTGGATGTTTCAGAAGAGTATTGGGAGAATGTCATATGGTCAGATGAAACCAAAGTAGAACTGTTTGGTAGAAGCACAACTCGTCGTGTTTGGAGGAGAGTGAAGAGTGCTGAGTTGCATCCAAAGAACACCATACCTACTGTGAAGCATGGGGGTGGCAACATCATTCTTTGGGCTGTTTCTCTGCAAAGGGACCAGTACGGCTGATCCTTGTACATGAAAGAATGAATGGGGCCATGTATCGTGAGATTTTGAGTTCAAACCTCCTTCCATCAGCAAGGGCATTGAGATGAAATGTGGCTGTGTCTTTCAGCATGACAATGATCCCAAGCACACCGCCACGGCAACGAAGGAGTGGCTTCGTAAGAAGCATTTCAAGGTCCTGGAGTGGCCTAGCCAGTCTCCAGATCTCAACCCCATAGAAAACCTTTGGAGGGAGTTGAAAGTCCATGTTGCCCAGCGACAGCCCAAAAACATCACTGCTCTAGAGGAGATCTGCATGGAGGAATGGGCCAACATACCAGCAACAGTGTGTGCCAACCTTGTGAAGACTTACAGAAAACGTTTGACCTCTGTCATTGCCAACAAAGGATATACAGTGCTGGCCAAAAGTATTGGCACGCCTGCAATTCTGTCAGATAATACTCAATTTCTTCCAGAAAATGATTGCAATCACAAATGCTTTGGTAATAATATCTTCATTTAATTTGACGTCAATGGAAAACCTCAAAAAGAATTGTCAAAAAGCCAAATTGGATATAATTCCACACCAAACATAAAAAAGGGGGTGGACAAAAGTATTGGCACCCTTTGAAAAATCATGTGATGCTTCTCTAATTTGTGTAATTAACAGCACCTGTTACTTACCTGTGGCACATAACAGGTGGTGGCAATAACTAAATCACAATTGCAGCCAGTTGAAATGGATTAAAGTTGACTCAACCTCTGTCCTGTGTCCTTGTGTGTACCACATTGAGCATGGAGAAAAGAAAGAAGACCAAAGAACTGTCTGAGGACTTGAGAAGCAAAATTGTGAGGAAGCATGAGCAATCTCAAGGCTACAAGTCCATCTCCAAAGACCTGAATGTTCCTGTGTCTACCGTGCGCAGTGTCATCAAAAAGTTTAAAGCCCATGGCACTGTGGCTAACCTCCCTAGATGTGGACGGAAAAGAAAAATTGACAAGAGATTTCAACGAAAGATTGTGCGGATGGTGGCTAAAGAACCTCGACTAACATCCAAACAAGTTCTAGCTGCTCTGCAGTTTGAGGGTACAACAGTGTCAACCCGTACTATCCGTCGGCGTCTGAATGAAAAGGGACTCTATGGTAGGATACCCAGGAAGACCCCACTTCTGACCCAGAGACATAAAAAAGCCAGGCTGGAGTTTGCCAAAACTTACCTGAGAAAGCCAAAAACTTTTTGGAAGAATGTTCTCTGGTCAGATGAGACAAAAGTAGAGCTTTTTGGGAAAAGGCATCAACATAGAGTTTACAGGGAAAAAAAAGAGGCCTTCAAAGAAAAGTACACGGTCCCTACAGTCAAACATGGCGGAGGTTCCCTGATGTTTTGGGGTTGCTTTGCTGCCTCTGGCACTGGACTGCTTGACCGTGTGCATGGCATTATGAAGTCTGAAGACTACCAACAAATTTTGCAGCACAATGTAGGGCCCAGTGTGAGAAAGCTGGGTCTCCCTCAGAGGTCATGGGTCTTCCAGCAGGACAATGACCCAAAACACACTTCAAAAAGCACTAGAAAATGGTTTGAGAGAAAGCAATGGAGACTTCTAAAGTGGCCAGCAATGAGTCCAGACCTGAATCCCATAGAACACCTGTGGAGAGATCTCAAAATGGCAGTTTGGACAAGGCACCCTTCAAATCTCAGGGACCTGGAGAAATTTGCCAAAGAAGAATGGTCTAAAATTCCAGCAGAGCATTGTAAGAAACTCATTGATGGTTACCGGAAGCGATTGTTCGCAGTTATTTTGTCTAAAGGTTGTGTTACCAAGTATTAGGCTGAGGGTGCCAATACTTTTGTCCGGCCCATTTTTGGAGTTTTGTGTAAAATGATCAATGATTTGACTTTTTTTTTCATTCTCTTTTGTGTTTTTTCATTGCAAGCAAAATAAATGAAGATATTATTACCAAAGCATTTGTGATTGCAATCATTTCCTGGAAGAAATTGAGTATTATCTGACAGAATTGCAGGGGTGCCAATACTTTTGGCCAGCACTGTATAACAAAGTATTGAGATGAACTTTTGTTATTGACCAAATACTTATTTTCCACCATAGTTTGCAAATAAATTCTTAAAAAATCAGGCAATGTGATTTTCTAGATATGTTTTCTCATTTTGTCTCTCATAGTTGAGGTCTACCTATGATGTCAATTACAGGCCTCTCTCATCTTTTTAAGTGGGAGAATTTGCACAATTTGTGGCTGACTAAATACTTTTTTTCCCCCACTGTATACAATGCTTTGTAAATTAATAACTGCATACTATTTAACTAGCTGAAAAAAGAAATGCATACTAAAATGCTGTTATTAATATAAAAATAGTTTATAAACCCAGCAAACAGAAAAATCCTAATAGGGCTACCTATTGTTGACCCTGTTGATTGGCATTAGATAGTGCCTGATCTGTGGGAGTTTGACATATGGACACCACACAAATAAGCTGTTCTGGAAGCTACTAAAGTGAACGGGGAGGAGATGCACCCTGCTTCTATTCAAATCCATCATATGGTGATGGCAACTCTGCTCCTATTACTTGACTAGGAGCAGACTACATGCACATCCACATGTTGGACCCCCACATATCAGATATTGATGACCTATCATCAGTATCAGAAATGCTTTTGGGGTTGGAAAATGCCAACGCTGCAGACATTTCAGACCAGAGATCACAGGGCACAGGACTTATGGAGTCTGAGCAGTTATGGCAGTACATTGGGGACCTACAGAAAAATAGACAGGTTATTTTGTTACTGTATGGTTCATATACATATATTTAGATGATTTGTTTTAAAAATGTATCTATTTATTTGTAGCATTTATTTATTAAACCTTCTCTGCCATAGTGACTGCCATAGTGGTGGCACAAACTTAGTTCCTGTAGAAATATCTAAAGCAGGATCTGTATGCATTCCATGTTTATTAAAGATTAATATATCAAAACAATTAAACACTGTTTGGTATCACTGTAATTTTAATAAGGGTATGTTCACATGGCGTTTTTTGCAAGCTGAAAAAATCTGCTTCAGGAATTAGGTAACGGTTTTTTGATGCTTTTTTTTACATGATGTGTTATTTCATGCGGTTTTTGCCCCGGTTTTTTTGCTCTAGCACACTGTATGGACCTAGAAGCTTCTCTTTAAAAACCGCGTCGTGTTTTTTCCGCGTCCCATTGACTTCAATTGGTTTTTTCAGGCGGAATCCGCCTGAAGATAGGTCATGTCGCTTTTTTTTTCTGCTAGCGGAAAACAACCGCTAGAGGAAAAAAAAACGCTACTGACTCCCATTGAAATGAATGGGAGGCATTTTTTCAGGCGGATTTTGAGGCAGATTCCGCCTCAAAATCCACTGCCAAAAAACTCTGTGTGAACACAGCCTTACTTGTAAAATAATGTTGGCATGTTATTTAAACAGCACGGTTCGAGTTTAAAAAAGAACTGTGGCATCTAGGGCTAAAACATCCAGGATCAGAAGTTTGTCTGATCCTGGCAGTGTCAGTGTATCACAGCTACCCTCTCAATACAATGTCATGGGTATATTATGACAACGGTGGTCCTCATGCCCACTGTGTGAATGGACCAATAGTGCATGTGTGACTACTCCATTCACTTCTGTGAGACTGAGAGATAGCTTCAACAACAAACATTTGTAATGTGCATTTCTCACAATAGACTCAAAGTGCACAGTACTCCTCTAGTCATATAAAGTTAATAGAACACTGTTCTGGCATTCATAATACTGTTGCATTCACACATGGTACACACAACCTCAACACCAAACATCATAGATTTATTGTGTATGCTGTGATAGGTGATAAATGTTCTCTTATAAAAAAGCCCTCTCAAAAGTTCTAACAATAAAATAGAATTGGTTGCAGAGCAGTAGATAATCCTGCATATTTAAATGGGTTTACTGAATTGGACTTCCCAAGATTTTTTGTTGTTGAATAATCTAATATTTGCTGATGTGCAGTCATGTGGCATTTAAGCACAGATGACAAGCTGGCATGGTATGTATGATATGTCAGGCAATGTTGGGGAATAAAGCCACTGCATTGGAATGTCAGGTTATTCGAAGCGGAGTTCTGTCTTTTTGTTATTTGAAACAATTTCCTGCATTTTATAATTTTTTTATATAACCGGGAAAAGCCCTATAAGTCTTGGCTTACCCTGCAGTGTTCTCTACAGCATCACAAAATGCTTCATTAAAACCAATAGTGAGACTTCTGAATTCAGTTGATGCTCTGGAATTCAGAGATATAACATTTGCTCCTCAGCTTTAGCATTCACTACAACATATTTAATGAAAGCAGGTCATTGGCCATATTCAACAGCTACAGCTGGATTCACATCTGTGTTGGAGTCTCCGTTTGGTGACTGCTGAAAATTGCCAGACAAAAACGTGCTGCAAGACAGATTTTTTGATCTGGAGGTTTCAATGAAAAAGAATGGACCCCCCGATTGATCCCATTATAGTCATGAGGTCCACTGGGCACTGTTTGTGTCTGCAGGTTTTAGCGGTCCGTGTGTCTGTGGACAATGGGCACACAGGCACAGATGTGAACGTAACATAATAGATGAGAAGTACTAGAGCCAAAAAAGTTACAAAAAAGCCCATATAACCCATTTATCCAATGCACATTTAATAAGCAGCACATATTTAAAATGTAGTGATAATACAAAATCCTGTAAAATAATAAGTACTTAAAACTAGTGCCCCGCATCAATTGTAGTATTGTACTTGCTGCCTCTGAAAGTGCTAGGCTACAAAGCAGATGTACCAGGAGATCTGATAAAAGCTTGAGCTATTATTTAGTAAAGAAAAGCTCTGAAGTCTGTGAAGACATGCTTTGCTCTCTGTACTGTTGTAAATATAACAAACAGGCACTTATTATTTTCACATCACCAGCCCTATTGTCCCCGCTTTTTCAGTTTGTACTGTATTTTACAGACATTATAAGAAGTGGGAGAGACGGAGACAGAATGTGGGCACTTGCCACATTGTCTGTGAAATTTAACAGAACACAGTTAAACATTTTTGCATTAATTACCACCCATTTCTAAACAGCACAACAAAAAATTATTTCTGAAAAACAGGACCAATTAGCACTTTTTATAAAAATGTAGTAAAGAATGAATAGTACAGTGGAAGGCAATCTGTTATTCCTATTATATTAATTTCCGATTCTAAAACAAGAATGTACCTGTGCAGATGTTATATGGGCTCCCACAAACAAGCAATAAAGCTTTCTATTTCTACACTGCATCCACCAACCAGGCATGCTGTAACTAATGAATGGAACTACAAGTCCCAGTGGAACCTTAGTTTCCCATGTAGCCTCCGCTATCCAGTCAAGTCAAGCAAACAGTATAGCTCTTTGATAATATAGTGTAATATAAACCCTATGAAAACTGCTACACTGACTTTGGCTATGGTGGTTTGAAGAAATCCTGAATGTCCTGCTCTAAATGCTGGTCATAGTTGAAAAAGGCTGCACCAATAAAGTAAGTCCAGCTAAATTCATGTAGGGTATGTCCCAGCCAGTAGGTCTCCTATAACTCAGTAATTTGTGTTGCTGTCTCTAGAATCAGTGACATCATCCCTTGTACCGATATACACAAAGGGCAGAATGCTATTCAACACATTTCTTAAAACTGCAGGTTTCTGTGTCAGGAATTACCTGCAGGCTTGGATTATCCATGGGGGTACCAGTGAATCCCCCAGTTTTCCCCATGCCCCCCCCCCCCATGCATTTAGGGGGCCCTAATGGCCTCTGGCTGCTTTTTTAATAAGCCATTACCGGCTAGATTAGTCCAGCTAGTAACAGCCACGATTAATTTACCAATCCCCGTTCCTGCCCACGGCCTCCTCCACCTCCTCTTCAGCCTCCAGAGGCCCCCCGTGCTGCACATTGTCATCGCATCACAATGTGGTGTTTGGCACAAGATCCTCTGAAGGGAAAGTGGAGGAGGCTGTGGGCCGGAACGGGGATCGGTAAGTGAATTCAGCCGATTTTCCCCGCTTTTGCAATCCGGTTCTGCTACCACTATTCCACTTGTAGGCCACAAGCTACAAGCTGCGTGGCATAAGAGGTAAGTATCAGTATTATCTGTCTGCTTCCCAGCTCCCTATGACGTCATGTGTGCCTGGAGCAGGAAGCAGATAGACAGAGCGGGACAGGGAAGCAGACCAGTAAGTAATGAGCTAATTTAACTGTATGAGGGGGCAGGGGGCAGTGAAGGGGCAGAGGATAGCTGCATAACAATCACATTTAAAGGGAATCTATCATTAAAAAGAAAAACACTTTTAACCTAATGGCACGTGTTTAACGGCCATTCTTCTCCTACCTTTCATGGTTGTCTTCTCCCAGCCGTTTCTGTAAACATCCATTTCTTCAAATATGGAAATGATCCTCACGGAGCACCCGGGGCGTTCCTCCATGGCAGCGGGCACCCATCGCGTTATCACTTGTCACCGCCCATTAGTCTGTTGTGGTGACTCCCATCTTGGTCTTCTCTGTATCTTCTTTCTTCTACTTTCTCTGAAGCAGTGCTGGACGGCAGCGACTGCGCATGACGGGTCGACATTTTCCGGTGGTCCGTACTGCGCCTCTTGTGAAAGACCACCGTAAAATGGCAGTGGTCCAGCGCTGCGTCAGAGGAAGTAGAAGAAAGAAGATACAGAGAAGACCAAGATGGGAGTCACCACAACAGACTAATGGGCGGTGACAAGCGATGACGTGATGGGTGCTCGTTGCCATGGAGGAACTCCCTGGGTGCTCCGTGAGAATCATTTCCATAATTGAAGAAATGGATTTTTACAGAAACGGCTGGGAGAAGACAACAATGAAAGGTAGGAGAAGAATGGCCTTTTTAAAGGCCATTCCAACGTACCATTAGCTTAAAAGTGTTTTTTTTAAATGATAGACTTCCTTTAACATAGAATGGAACATACCAACACAATCCCAGAGGCACAAAAGACAAACAATTAAAAGCAGTAGCCTCCGGGATGATGCAATATTGTGAGGGGGCAGTGATGGGTCCAATATCCTGTGGTGGGTACATTTAAAGTGTGTGGGGCATTAGGGGGGAATATTAATGGTGTTGTCCATGAATTGGAGTGACCCCTGTAGCAGCACTGTCCCCAGTGCCAATGTCTGTTCAGTCTCATGCTGGCTCCTCATTGTTAGAAGTCCTGCGCCTCATGTCACCACTGAGAGAAACTGGTAACATCACTCATATATGTCACCAGTGTCTTACCAGCTGCCACTGAGGCAACTAATTGTTCTCACCATGTGAGGCGCAGGTGAGTAATGTTTAAGGTTTTTTTTTTTGTTGTTTTTTTTTTAAATTTTACACCTTCCCCAGCTGCCACATGGGTTGCTCCAATTTTTGAACAAACAGTCTAAAGGATTTATCCACCTTTCTAATATTGATAGCCTATCCTTAGGATAGGCCATCAATTTTACATCTGATGTTGTCCGACAGCTGGGACTACTGCATATCAGCTATTCCCGCAATGCTACGTCTGTTGCCGCCCCTTCTACCTCCTGTGTCACCCGCTCTACCTCATAGATTGTAAGCTCTTGCGAGCAGGGCCCTCAGTCCTATTGTGTGAATTGACTATTTCTTTGTAATGTATCTTTTTTGTCAGTACTTGAACCCTACAAATTGTACAGTGCTGCGCAAAGGCGTAGCTAGGGGTTCAGCACGGGGGGGGGGGGGGGAACATTTCCAAGTGGGCCCCCAACTTAGGTATACCGATATATATCGGATCTACACAGGGCTCTGCAGACGATATAGGCAAATACAGTGCAGTAACATTTAGTGACTTACCGGTGACGTCTCTGACTAATCGTTCACATTCCCCATCTCTTTCATCTGAACCGCCATGACCAATTCTTCCAGTCTCTATAAAGTTAGCAGCACAGACATCTTTGGCTCCTTACTTTTACAGGCACCTGACCCATATTGTCCTCACCTGCACACCCATCCTGCTGCTACCCCAATTATAAAATATATAATATAACCCCCCATAATGAATAATACCCACAAGTGCATCTTTAAATTAATAACTTCCCTGTGTACCCCCTGTAAATAGTGTCCCTTATTAATAATGCCCCAGGTGTTTCCTAATTAAAAAGTAAACAAAAGGTAAAAAAATTAATGGGGTTCCAATAATCGGGACCCCCAGGATCAGCCGTTTGAATGAACCGTGGTACCTGTGTAAGTGCCGTGACCCATTCTCTGTTTACATAGTGTCATTCATCTCATAGCGGCCATGTAATGTAACTACAGCCTTGTCCTATACACATCTATGTGACAAGGCTGGAATTACATCACATGGTCACTATAAACAGACAGCATGTGATATAAACAGGTGCCATAGCCCCTTCTTACAGCTGATCAGAGGGGAATCACTTATCTTTTATTGATGATCTATTCTGAGAATAGATCATCAATTAAAAATGAGCTGGAAAACTCTTTAAGCCTAAGGCCCCATGTGGCGTCCCGCAGCAAAAAAGCGCTGTTCTTCCTGCTGCGCTTTGCACAGAAAGTTTGCAGAGGTTTCCTCTGCGGACTTTCTGCTTCAATTATATCTACAGGGAAACTGTCAGCGTTTCCATAGGAATGCTGCGATTTCCAAAACCACGACTGTTTTGGAAATCGCACCATGTCCACTGAGCATATTTTACCACAAAGTGGGAATGGGGCCCCACGTGGCAAAAACGCCACGTGAAAAAAATGCGGCATTTTACAGTTCCTGCAAAGTGGATTCTAGCAAATCCCATCCACACATTGTGGAAAAATGCGTGCAGCGGACACTCAGCGATTTCCAAAACCGTTGTGGTTTTGAAAATCACAGCATGTCAATTATACCTAAGGAAACACTGGCGGTTTCCCTATAGATATAATGGAAGCAGAAAGTCTGCAGAGGAAAAATCTGTGGCCCTTCTCTGAAAAGCGCTGCGAGAAAAACCACAATGTTACTGAAGCGGTTTTTCCTGCAGCGCTTTTTTGCTGCAGCCCGCTACGTGGGGATTTAGTCTTAATAAAGCCCAAGTGTCACTTTAATTAAATTAATTGACCCTCATATTATGCCACTGATTACCCCTGACATAAATACTGCACCTCTAATGACCCCTTATATCAATGACCACCCCATATGTTCATAATGCCTCCTAATATAAATAACCTCCCCCCCTTGTACCCCATAATAACCCTTATATAAATGCCCCCTCCCTTATAGTTATAATTCCCCCTCCTAACAACCCCTTATACTATTAAAATACCCACAACTAAGCTAAAACAAAACAAATATAAGTTATACTCACCTACCAGCGACTATGACGAACGGAGTCATCGCTTTCTCTTCTTGACCCATGCTCTGTGCGCAGGGTCCACGCACAGGAAGTCAGTGTCTGCAGACACCGATGTAGTTAAAAGTAAAAGATGTATTAATGGCGGCCCCAGGGTGGGCCCTAAAATGTCAGTGGGCCCGGGGCAGCCGCCCCCTCTTCCCCCCCCCCCCCCGCTAGCTATGCCTCTGGTGCTGCGGAATATGTTGGCGCTATATAAATAAAATTTATTATTATATTATTATTCCCAGACAGCATGGCTACCAGTCCTGTTAACAATTCCAGGATCTGTGCTGCTTGGTTGCTGTACACTGTCCAGGTACAGAGTGCACTTTGTATGGAGGGTGAGCAGAAAACTGGCATAAATGATGAAAAATGCGATAGGGCCAGGAAAGTGGTGTGACTTTTTTTATGGTTTGTATACCAAAAGCAGTAGTGTGGGCCCCTAGAATCAATTCCACTAGTGGGCCCTAGACATCACAGTCTGACACAACCTCCCTCTGTGTCTCTGGCCTTGTTAGTTTTTAGGTACTGATCCAAGTAGAATTACCACCCTCCTGATTGGCATGAACGTGCCCACCTCACATTAACTCTTACAATGCAAACATCCTTGCTAGTTAGATCAATTATAATAAGGAAGGGTGTTTCAGTTCTAAAACAATTGTGTTACAACTCAGGAAAATTGTGTAGCCCTATTTGGGGGGGGGGTATGAGTATTATCCCTCCCG
Source organism: Leptodactylus fallax (assembly GCA_947044405.1). NCBI lineage: Eukaryota > Metazoa > Chordata > Amphibia > Anura > Leptodactylidae > Leptodactylus > Leptodactylus fallax. Next base: position 8,627,877 of record CAMRHE010000001.1, on the reverse strand, counting down.
CAACAGACTCTGGCGCTGACCTGTGTGTATAATGGGACCTGAAGCCTTCGCTGAAGGGAAGAGTGGGAACATATATGAAATATATCAGTGCCTCCACCCAGGATAGAGCCTCTGTATTACAGGGAGGATCTCTTCCTGGGACTTACCCATGAAGTACAGTTAGTAGCCTTAACAAGGATTACTGTACTAATCTCACAGTCTGAAGAATACATACAGATACCACATAAGGTTATAACAGTAGCTTTATAAGAATCAACAGGGTAATAATACATACATAAAATATACTCAGAACACAGCAATACTACAACAACCAGCAAGTCCTCAACCGTCTTAGGTTATATACCCGGGTATATATATAAATATATAGCAAGAGTCCAGTGCACAATACCTCCAGGCAACAGAAGAGATGCAGGGGCCCCTGTGGATGACTGTGGATCCTCGGATTCTTCCAGGAGATGACAGACAGCCGATCAGGAGATGATGATGATGGTGAGATTCTTCACAGGCAGCAAACAGGGCGACGGTGACGGCAGTAGGTGCAGGCCTGACTACCCTAACACTGAGTCCTTAACCTGCCAGCTAAACTACTAGTGCCACCGGGCCTCTAACTAGCTAGTTGGCCTTCGGAAGCCTAACCTATCACTGCCCTGAACTATATATATATATGGATCCCTAACTACGGTTACTAGCTAGGTCCTGTGAGTATATAGGGGGTAACACATACCTAACTATATACTGTGAAGTAAAGAGGAACAAGTGGCTCTTAGACTCCCCCAGACATAACATGTCTGTCTCAGCAGCTCTGCTCACATCTCTCCCCCCAGCAGCTCTGCCTCACATGTGTCTGACTCACTGTATTTACAAAACAAAACTTGCACTAAATGCCTGGGGTCTCTGAAGCCAAACTGCAGGGGCAAAGAAGCCAGATACATTATATACTAGTAGAAATGGCAGTTCCCTACACTCTCCCTCTGGTGAAATCTTTACGTCACGTCAAAGACATACAAAGTCATAGTATACAGTCAACATTACCAATGACAATATCAATATGGTTGCTTTTGCATTTACAGAGTCACAACAGGTTAATAGGTATACATGCCAGCAGGAGCGAAAATTGGTAACATATTGACCAAAGTGGACACTGCACCCACCCAAGCATGGTATAAATGAGGCTGAGTAGTAAATCTGGGGTCCCCCAAACTATCATATGTCAGCATAGGTGGAGGGTGTCTAATTCTCTCTCCTCTCCGTACCTCTCTCTGAGGTAAACTAGCATGTCCAGGCCCTAAACTAGGGTTGTCTGCCATGGGAGGGGATGGTGCTGGTGGCGTAGGAGAGCTAGATCCCTGCTCATCTGTAGACACAGATCTAGGTACGAATTCTGGAGTTTGAGGGTTCATAGGTCTCCCTGAAGATGAAGATACTGGTGATCTAGGAACTTCAGGAGCCACAGTCCAATCACTCTCAGGAGTTTCAGGAAGGTCAGGTGGAATATCGGCTAAGGACTGTGGAGAATCGCAGGCCGAGCCATCATTGGAGATATCCATACCATCAATCTGAGGTACAGGCAACAAATGATTTCTATGCCAAGTCCTGATCCTCCCGTCCCGTCCTTTTATCTTGTAGACTGGTATTCCAGGCAACCGATCTACCACTGTAAAGAGTTCACTCCGCCATCGATCAGCCAGCTTATGTTTTGCAGATGCTCCCAAATTCCGTAGCAGAACATGGTCCCCAGGGTTCAATTCTCGGTATCTTACTCGAAGATCAAATCTCCTTTTATTTCCTTCATTCACTTTGGCCGCATTTTCCTCAGCCAGCTGATAAGCACTCTTAAGCGTTTCTTTCAAACGTGCCACGTATCGGTAATGATCTCGATGACTGATACCATCGGTAGAGACTCCCAACAAGATGTCAATAGGTAGCCTAGGCTCTCTTCCAAACATCAGAAAGTATGGTGAATATCCTGTGCTCTCGTGCCTTGTACTATTATAGGCATGCACCATAGCCTCCACTTTTCTACTCCAGGATCGCTTATCCTCAATTCGTAAGGTACCAAGCATATCAAGTAAAGTCCTGTTAAATCTTTCAGGAAGGGCATCTCCCTCTGGATGGTAAGGCGTCGTCCGACTTTTGCGGATGTTCAACAACTGAAGTAACTCTTTGATCAGGTTACTCTCAAAATCCCGGCCTTGATCAGAATGCAACCGGTGTGGTAAGCCATAATGGATAAAATACTTTTCCCAAAGCACTCTTGCAACAGTGACTGCTTTTTGATCCTTAGTCGGAAAGGCTTGAGCATATCGTGTGAAGTGATCAGTCACCACCAATACATTTCCAAATCCTCTGGAGTCGTTGTCAATACAAAGGAAGTCTATGCAGACAAGATCCATGGGGCCCGAACTCTTCAAGTGTCCCATGAAGGCCGCTTGAACCGGGACAGTCTTCCTCTGCAAACATCTGCGACAGCACCTACACAGACGAGTCACGGTATCTCTCATTTTGGGCCAGTAGAATCGGTCTTGTATTAGGCCATAAGTCTTCTCAGGTCCCAAATGACCATGATAATCATGCAGACTTCGGAAAATCATCTTCTGAAAGCAGCTTGGAATAACTAGTTGGCGCCTTCCAGGGTGATCATGATACAGCACCACACGATAAAGTAGGCCATTGTCTATTTCAAACTTCTCCCAATCTCGTAGAAGTTGACTGCATTCAGAGGGTAGGGATGTCTTTAACATTTCTCTGTCTTGAGAACTCACTGCTTGATAAAGAGGTCCAATTAAAGGATCAGTCTTTTGACTCCAGATCATTCGCTTTGAAGATATAGAACAACTCTCAAAGGATCCTAAAGCGGCAGGGTAGGCAAACATGTCTGGTACAGCTTCGGGACCTCCCCCAATAGAGTCAATAAGCCGAGTTTCAGAAAAGGCTACTCGGTCTTCAACTACAGCAGCCATGGCACACAAAGCTCCTACTCCAGGACTTGGCACTTCTTCCCATTCATCCACTACTTCCGGACTAGGTAATCCAGGCCGTCTTGATAGAGCATCTGCACCAATGTTCTTAGGCCCCGATTTATACTTGAGTGTGAATTGGTAGTTGGATAAAGCTGCCAACCAGCGATGTCCTGTAGCATCGAGTTTAGCGGTTGACAAAACGTATGTCAGTGGATTGTTGTCTGTTCTTACTTCAAACGTGGCTCCGTATAAATAGTCATGTAATTTATCAACAATGGCCCACTTGAGCACCAAAAACTCCAATTTATGTACTGGATAATTTTTCTCGCTGGGAGAAAGACTTCGACTTATGAAAGCTATGGGCCGTAACCCGGCCGGGTATTCTTGGTGCAGCACGCCACCTAATCCTTCAAAGCTGGCATCTACATGTAGCACATATGGCTTATGTGCATCAGCATAAGCCAGAACGGGAGCTTCTGTCAATTTCTTCTTCAACAACTTAAATGCTTCTTCACAATCCGCAGTCCACCTATCGCCAAAAAGGCTTTTGGAAGACCCTTTCTTCTTTCCCGGATCTCCTGCATCACTCTTCAACAGGTCGAGGAGGGCTCGAGCAATTTTTGAATATCCTTCCACAAATCGTCGATAGAATCCACAAAACCCCAAGAAAGATTGCAACTCCGTAATATTTTGCGGTCGGGGCCAATTCACCACAGCTTCAATCTTACCAGGATCGGTAGCAACTCCTTCAGCAGAAACAATATGACCTACATAAGTGACCGAAGATCTACAAAATTTGCATTTGTCAGCCGACAACTTCAGCCCCTCTTCTTTTAAGCGATGGAGTACTCTCATGAGTCGTTCTTCATGTTCTTCCAGCGTCTTTCCAAACACAATAATGTCATCAAGATATACAAGGCATTCCCGGGGCACTAAATCACCTAACACTCTTTCCATCAACCTTTGGAACGTTGCTGGCGCACCTTTTGTACCTTGCGGCATACGAGTGAACTGAAAGAAACCCAAGGGGCATATGAAGGCTGTCTTTTCCTGATCCTCAGGTGCCATTGGGACTTGATAGTATCCCGATCTTAGGTCCAGCACTGTGAACCAACAGTTTCCATTCAGAGCTTCCAGAGCTTCTTCAATTCTCGGCAGTGTATACTGATCAGGTAAGGTTCTCCGGTTCAGAGTTCTGTAATCCACACATAGGCGAATTGCTCCAGATTTTTTTCTTACCACCACAATAGGTGAGGCATAGGGGCTCTTACTGTCCACAATGATCCCCTGACCTTTCATTTGCTGTAGAGTCTGTCTTAACTCATCAACATCCTTTGGAGCAACTCTCCGTGGTCGCTCCCGGAAGGGAGTAGAATCGGTCAATCGGAAAGTGTGTTCAGCACTTTTAGCACAACCTACATCCATATCATCCATGGAGAACACTTCCGATAATTCAGACAACTTCTGTGTCAGTCGCTGATTCCAGGCCTCTGGTAAATGTGGATCACTCAAGTCAAGATTGAGATTAGGGATTGCATCTCGGATTTGAATCCTGCACACTTCAGCGTATGGATTTACTCCAAGCACAGGGTAGCAGTGGGCCACATTCTGGTATGGTCCAATTACAATCGGATGCGGTGAACAGTTCCTCACTGTCACACAAGTAGATAACTCCACTTTATTTCTCCAGTCCTTTCTCTCTGGGATCACCATCCAGCAATTCTGGTTAATCATTTCTTCAGGGGTTTCCATAAGGACATAACTCCCCCCTTCAAGCAAATCGGGAGCAATGCTGGAGGCTACTCTCAGAATTCTCTCCCCGCCGGCAGGAACTTCCACGGTTCTCTCACCGATATGATATACCATTCCATGTCGATAGCCAGTAGACAGGGCATCACAGAGTTCTCTAAGATCAGAAGATATATTCACCGGCTGAGCTGCAGGGTTCCAATCTCTTCCAAGAAACTTCTGAAAAGCATAATGCACTGCGGGACAATTAGTGCCAAGTATCACAGGAGCTGCACAAGAATCCCCTGTATCAGGACAGACAAGAGCCGTAATCTTCATGGGAGCGACACTCTGATCTTCTAATTCAGGGACAGCTATAACTACTTGTAGGCTGCCATCTACAGGATATGATCCTGAATTAAGCCCCCACAATTTCATTTGTCCTGTAGACTGAAGAGGTATATCCCTCAGATACTTTTGGTAGAACGAGCGATAAATCAGGGTCACTTGAGATCCTGTATCAAACAGGGCAGGAGCGGCATGACCATTGACAGTGACTTTGACAACGGACCTGGAGCCCGCGATAGCGCCTCTGGTATTTACTCGGCCCGCCTTCCTTCGGTGTCTTTGATTCTGAATAGAGAAGACAGCACTGTGTCTCAATCCCTCACTGTCCTCCGTACACTGTCTGGCACTATGGCCCGTCTGACCACATTTATAACAGGTTCTAGCATCCTTCCTCCATTGAGTGGCAGTGGGTGGAGTGGCGGACTGTCTAAGTTCTGACCGCTCCGCTGGTTTGTCCTTGTTTGAATTAGGAACAACATCTTCTTTAGAGATGCTTTTCGCTTTCTTAGGGGTACTAAAACTAATGTCAGCTTCTTGTTTCTTCACTAACTTCATTAAGTCAGGAAATGGAAGGACTCTATCAGATAGTAAGACCTTGAGTACTTGAGCAAGAGGATGATGAGGTTGTAACCCTCTCACCAACTGACTGGTTCTCATAGCGTCTACCTCTGAAGTAGATATAGCTGCGTGGTACACCAGACGTGAAAGAAGTAGCTGTAAACGGTTAATAAAAGTAGAGACATTTTCCCCTTCTTTTTGACGAACCATTCGGTAATCAGCAACCATCTGGGCAAGGTCATAGTATGGCTCAAAGTGATCAGACAGTACTTGTATATAGTCCAATGCACTCACTCCTTCATGAGAGTCTCTGTACAAGCGGATCAATTCTGCAGCAGGAGACCGCAAACTTTCACTGATACGCTGCCGCTTGCCTTCTTCAGAGCAAGACCATTCCTTCAGGCATTGGAGAGTATGTTCTTTCCATATCTCAAAGTTTTCCTCCCCTTGTGGTACTGGGACATTACCAGAGAATACTTTTAGTTTCTTGTAGTGAGTGGCCTGCAGGCCCTGAGCTAACATTTCAGTCAGCCTGGCTAAAGTGCTAATAGCACTGTCACTAGAGGAACTGCTAGCGACGGCCATACTGGGGGGGTAACTGGCTGAGCGGGGTTCTTCCTTTACCTGAACCAGGGGAGGAACAGGAGGTCGGTAATCCCATGTAGTAGCTAGTGGGAGGTTCCCCTCTGAGCTATATCGCTTCTCCATATCAATGACTATTCCCACTTCTAAATCTCAGCAGTGCCTCCAAATGTAGCCCTATTTGGGGGGGGGGGTATGAGTATTATCCCTCCCGCAACAGACTCTGGCGCTGACCTGTGTGTATAATGGGACCTGAAGCCTTCGCTGAAGGGAAGAGTGGGAACATATATGAAATATATCAGTGCCTCCACCCAGGATAGAGCCTCTGTATTACAGGGAGGATCTCTTCCTGGGACTTACCCATGAAGTACAGTTAGTAGCCTTAACAAGGATTACTGTACTAATCTCACAGTCTGAAGAATACATACAGATACCACATAAGGTTATAACAGTAGCTTTATAAGAATCAACAGGGTAATAATACATACATAAAATATACTCAGAACACAGCAATACTACAACAACCAGCAAGTCCTCAACCGTCTTAGGTTATATACCCGGGTATATATATAAATATATAGCAAGAGTCCAGTGCACAATACCTCCAGGCAACAGAAGAGATGCAGGGGCCCCTGTGGATGACTGTGGATCCTCGGATTCTTCCAGGAGATGACAGACAGCCGATCAGGAGATGATGATGATGGTGAGATTCTTCACAGGCAGCAAACAGGGCGACGGTGACGGCAGTAGATACAGGCCTGACTACCCTAACACTGAGTCCTTAACCTGCCAGCTAAACTACTAGTGCCACCGGGCCTCTAACTAGCTAGTTGGCCTTCGGAAGCCTAACCTATCACTGCCCTGAACTATATATATATATGGATCCCTAACTACGGTTACTAGCTAGGTCCTGTGAGTATATAGGGGGTAACACATACCTAACTATATACTGTGAAGTAAAGAGGAACAAGTGGCTCTTAGACTCCCCCAGACATAACATGTCTGTCTCAGCAGCTCTGCTCACATCTCTCCCCCCAGCAGCTCTGCCTCACATGTGTCTGACTCACTGTATTTACAAAACAAAACTTGCACTAAATGCCTGGGGTCTCTGAAGCCAAACTGCAGGGGCAAAGAAGCCAGATACATTATATACTAGTAGAAATGGCAGTTCCCTACAATTGTTTAACAGAATCACCACACCTCCAGAGAGCCTTCACTTTTTTCAACAACAAAAACAGTAGAACCTGTAAAAGCCCCTCCATATGTTTTCTTATAGTGGGTGAAAGAAAAGAAAGCTCTAGCAGCCCAAGGCCTTCACTGCAGTTCAGCTCCCATTGAAGTCAATGGGAGCTGAGCTGCGTGAAGGTGCGGGCTGCTATACAGCAGACGAAGCTTCACAGGTAATATTGCTGCACAGGTAACAAACAGTAAATATCAATGGTACTAAATTATGCATGGAGCCTATATCAGAATAAATATCAGTAGTCCATATTGAACTTAATCGTTCATGTAGACTGGATATTGAAATAAAGCTATTAATAACTGTGGATTTATTGAATGAATGTGTTAGTAGTTGTTCATTCCTCAAAAAAGTCCAAAATATTACTTTCCACTATGCTAAAATTGGGGGTAAAAGCAAACTAAAAGTAATTTTTATTCATTTAAATTAAAAAGAAAACATTTTCAATGTTGCCTCATCCCCTTTCCAAATGATAAAAAGGGAACCAGGTTATCATTAAGATCGCAACATGGGTGTAAATCATCTTCATATTTGAACTAATTATGATCCAAAATAAATTAAATAGACTTTTCTATAAAATCAATATAATATGCTGAGACTTCCTGTTTTCTGTAGGAGAATCCTGGGCTGCAGCTACCTCATTTATCATCACAATGATGATTACATCTATCGTGTGTGTAGGTAAAACACAGAATCTACCAGTCACACAGGTTATCTACCCACTCCTCTGTGCAATGACATCTGCAGAGATCACAGAGCATGCCTAGAAAACTCTCCCATAGATGTCAATAGGGTCTGATCCAGACCACTGTATTGATGGCCCATGGTCCATCTCCATTAGACAGGAAATCTCAAACTGTTTCAGGCTTAATGGCAAGAGTTGGAATTGCAAGATTTTTAGGATTTTTTTACATATAGATAATAACATTGAACATTAAAAACATCATCAAAAATTCTTTAAAAAAACAAGTGTGTGCAATAAGTAATATCCTGGCTACAATTTCCCTTGAACATTCTTTTTTTTTCATTTTAATCTCTTGGCAAAACCCCTTCTATTGTGTACTGTAATTTTTCTTGCACCTTTCTATTAATGTTTTTATTATGATATCTTTTGTTTGTGTTACTCCCACTACTCTCTAATGTTTTATGATAGTCACAGACCCTCTTTTTACTTTCATCCAAATATGGTTGTTGATTTTTACTCATGGAAATGTTGCTTCAATAACTGACCACTTTACTATGTCGAATGTCTTTTCAGCATCAGTTGACGAAAGCGTCATTGGCGCTTTTTGTATACAAGCAAAATGAGTAATGTTTATTGTTTATCCTTTATGGAAATCAGATGTTAGTTCTCAGTCTATAGTAAAATATTAAAAATTCTCCAGATGTAGCAATCAGCAATGACAGAAATGGTGTGCTACTATATTTCAGTATTAGGCCTAGGTCCAAGTGTGCTATTTGTATATCGCACTGTTCTGATAGGAAGTGTATTAGAACAGTATGCTACTAAAATAGCACAGTGAGGTTTTCATTGTGTTCTGAGTATTTTTGGTGTCAGTAGTGTGATATACATAGATTGTCATACTCCAGGTATAGTAGTATTTTTCTCTGGTATTTTTCTCTATAGCATATCGGAAACATAGAAAATGACACTAAATGTAAAAACTCCACCAAAATACGTGTAAAAATGACATTAAAATACTTGAAACATGATTGTATTTTTTAAATGCATAAACTGAAGATTTAAAAAAAAAAAATGAAGTGAAATAGCAGCAGCTTTATTACTTATGGCCTCCTCTTATGTATGATTAACTGTTAGATCCATGAAATAAGAGATTTTATGGTACCAAAGCTTTTGCTGCGTGTAGATATGTATATCTAGTCATGCATATTTGTATATATGATTTCACAGGGACTTACTGACTTTGAGAATAAAAGCTCATTTTGGTAGCTGTCAGGCTCATTTCATCTGCCATAATAGATGCTTGGCTTATAATCAAATTGTAGCAATACAGTACTTGCAGAATCATGGATCAGAATTAGCGGGGAAAAATGATGTTTCCCATCACTAAAACCATTTGATTCACATTTTATAGGCCTCAATATGCCGTCTGTAATATGTGATAACAGAGCCAATGGAAGCATCTGCCTAGAAAGAGATTACTTTAATTATGGACTCAATGTCCTATTTCCTGCAAGTGATCCCTAGAGAACGTCTTCGTACTAAATGAGAGGTGTTCACGTTCACATTACAATTCACAACTCAAACACAGAGATGTTATAGAGCAAAAGCGGGATGGCTATAAAAACTCATGAGGCATCCAGTTACGTGATAAAGTTAAGTTATTTATTGTCCTTTAATTATTTTATCACCTGTCAAGGTCCTGTATATCTTAGTAAAGAGATTTTATAGAATTTGAATTTTTAAAGTGAAATAAATAATTCATCAACCAATATACTAAACTGGATAAACATAGAAATGGTCCAAGGCAAGTTAAACAAATCAAACGTGAGCAAGACTCCACTCTACTCCAGATGGATTACGCACACAAGTACTTAAAGAACTCAGTCCAGTCATTGATGTACTCCTGTTCTTAATTTTTAGGGATTCTCTAGTGACTGGTAGAGTGCCAAGGAACTGGTGCAAGGCAAATGTTGTACCCTCAAAAAGGGTTCTAGGTCTTCCCCAGGCAATTACAGACCAGTGAGTTTAACATCCATTGTGAGGAAATTGTATGAGGGGGCTCTTAAGAGAATATATACAGGAGTATGTGACAGCACGCAATATTATAAGTAACAGACAGCGTGGTTTTACTAAGGACGGAAGTTGTCAGACTAACCTGATTTGTTTCTATGAAGAGGTGAGTAGAAGTCTGGACAGAGGGAAGGCCGTGGATATTGTGTTCCTGACCTTTGCAAAGGAGACACCCCAAAGCTCAGTGCTGGGGCCTCTGTTATTTAACTTATTTATTAATTATATAGAAGATGGGATCAATAGTACTACTTTAAAATAAAAAAAAAACCTCTACTTTTACTGCACTTGCGTGTTTCGATCGAAGCTGTTGTTCATAGTGTGAATAAGGCTGAAGACACCAGTCCTTTATAACACCCAAAGAACAATGATATGCACCAATAAAATTACATGGTGAAGACACCACATACAAAGGAAGATGAGAGACCAAAACAATAGATTATACAATATAAAAAGGGGCGGAAAAATACCAATTTTTTTCTTTTATTTTAATTTGGTTTTATTTTATTTTTTTATTTATTTTTTTTTATTTTGTCCATTTTTTTCATTGTATTATTTTCTCGCTCGCTCTCTCTCTTTTCTTTTTATGTTTTGTGGACCATCTGCATGTTCATAGGTTTATATTGATATGTTCAGACATTGCATTCCATCATATCATTTCTGTGTATATCATTTTTACATGATTGCCAATGGTTCTGATATTGTATTTCTATATTTACTTTTCCTCACAAGGTGTTTTAAATAATCTATTGTTTCGGTCTCTAATCTGACTTTGTATGAGGTATGTTCACCTGTTTGGTGTTTACCATGATTTTTATATGTGCATATCATTGGTCTTTGTGTGTTACAAAGGGCTGATGTCTTCAGCCTTATTCACAGTATGACTAAGAGCTTCACTCGAAACGCGTAGATGTCGTGGAGGCTGTTTTTTTATTTTAATGCATCTATTAAAAGTTAAGTCTTATATTTTTGACCCTTATCTGTGCTGGACCATTTCATGTTTGTTTTTGGCTTGTCCTTCGTTTTAGACTTGCTAGTCCTGCAAACAGGTTCCCTGCACATGTGCTTGCCTTGAGATTCATTATCCACTGGAGAATGGTGAGCTGTTTTGTTCTTTTAGCTGTATAATCAATATGGGCTTAAAGTGAAGAGTCTCAGCTTTTACTTGAGGATATTCACATCCTAATTGGAGGAAGGGTTTAAGAATTACAGCTCTGTGATTTTAAGGCAAAAAAGTGGAATATTATGAAATGGCCAGTTCACTATATCTGAATCAAAATCAACATGCTTTTCACTTGGTCATGGACATTTTATAATACTACCTTATATAAGTCAATCACCAGGTCACATGACCTAGCAAACTTCTGGGGTACATTTATTATCGGCAGTGATGCGAGGTGTGATTCTAGGTACCTTCTTTTTCACTTTGGTCTATTTCGTATTTTTCATGCTGGTGTGCATATGTAAATAATGTTTTTTGATTTGATGTCATGTCATTTTGTTTTTGAATATTTAGTCATTGCTTTAATATCATGCTGTTCCAAATCTTTGCACTATCGCCTAAGGGTTAATGTGGTGCAGTTACTAGAGTTTGTTATGGGCATTTCCCAATTGGCAATTTCAGCTGTAATTGTAATTGAATTTGGTTTTTTATACTATGTTTTGCTTTGAGACCTAATGCTATGAGTAAGAGTCCTGTTGCCTCGAAATGTGTAAGCAGTGTCTGTGTTTTGTAGGTATTCTTTGTTTTTGTTTTAACTGGAGATGGATTAAAAGCTAAGTTTTATTAACTTTATCCAGAGACTAAATCATTTTTTGTCCTGGACTAAGTATTTGTCTCTAACCCCAAGTCTGAGTATTTAGCACTGGAATACTACACACCAATTCATATGGATATATAGACCACGTTGAGCATGTGAGTGAATCTTGAATGAAACAAGCAACAACTGAAGACAGCTGCAGTAAAGGCCTGACAAAGCATCATGTCCCTGCCCATGGTTCTCAGACTTCAGGCAGTCATTGCCTGCAATTGATTCTCTAGAAAGTATTAAAAATTATATTTTAATACTTTTTTTTTTAATGAAAATGTTATTTATGGTAATGTTAATTGTGCAATTACTTTTGAGCCCCTTTGTAGGCTTTTCAAAAAGTCATTGCAATTCCTAAAGATTTCACAGGATATTTTTGTCCAACCCCTTGCAGTAAAAGCCTGAAAGTATATACTTCAATTGCATATCAGTCGTTTCATTTCAAATTCAATAGGGTGGCATGCAGAGCCCAAATCATGAAGATTATGTCACTGTCCAAATATTTCTGGACCTAACTGTATGTCTTTTTCAATGGTACTAACTGTGCAACTAAATTATCAATAATCAGTTTGCAAGGAAGCCTCGCTGATTTATACACACACCATTTTACGATTTTACCATAAATGAGCCACTGTTGGCCTTAAATGGGTAGCAGCTAGATCAGTGAAGATCTGACCTCTGAGACCCTGCTAAAATCACCAAACTGTTTCCCTTTCCCTAGCTGCAAGGCACGGCCAGGAGAAGTTGAATGAATAGATGTTGAGAATGTGTGCTTCTGCTCCAGTCAATCTGGAATGAACAGAATAAAGCACATAGCCATCTTTGTCAGTGCTTTAACAATCATCCAGAGGATAGGTGATAAGTTATTGTTCCTGGAATTCCACTTTAAGCACCAAGATCATTTTTTAGTTATATTTTCTGTTGTTGGCTCCCTGCATTCCCTCAGCCCCATCTTTTGATGCACAGTGTGTTACTGATTACAATGCACTAAGGGTTAAACAGCTAGAATCATATATATATATGTATATATATATATATATATATATATATATATATATATATATATATATATATATAACACTGTATATACAGTGGGGGAAAAAAAGATTTTGGCAGCCACCAATTGTGCAAGTTCTCCCACTTAAAAAGATGAGAGAGGCCTGTAATTGTCATCATAGGTAGACCTCAACTATGAGAGACAAAATGAGAAAACAAATCCAGAAAATCACATTGTCTGATTTTTAAAGAATTTATTTGCAAATTATGGTGGAAAATAAGTATTTGGTCAATAACAAAAGTTCATCTCAATACTTTGTTATATATCCTTTGTTGGCAATGACAGAGGTCAAACGTTTTCTGTAAGTCTTCACAAGGCTAGCACACACTGTTGCTGGTATGTCGGCCCATTCCTCCATGCAGATCTCCTCTAGAGCAGGAATGTTTTGGGTTGTCGCTGGCCAACACGGACTTTCTACTCCCTCCAAAGGTTTTCTATGGGGTTGAGATCTGGAAACTGGCTAGGCCACTCCAGGACCTTGAAATGCTTCTTACGAAGCCACTCCTTTGTTGCCCTGGCGGTGTGCTTGGGATCATTGTCATGCTGAAAGATCAAGCCACGTTTCATCTTCAATGCCCTTGCTGATGGAAGAAGGTTTGCACTCAAAATCTCACGATACATGGCCCCATTCATTCTTTCATGTACATGGATCAGTCGTCCTGGTCCCTTTGCAGAGAAATAGCCCCAAAGCATGATGTTGCCACCCCCATGCTTCACAGTAGGTATGGTGTTCTTTGGATGCAACTCAGCATTCACTCTCCTCCAAACACGAAGATTTGTGTTTCTACCAAACAGTTTTACTTTGGTTTCATCTGACCATATGACGTTCTCCCAATACTCTTCTGAAACATCCAAATGCTCTCTAGCAAACTTCAGATGGGCCCGGATATGTACTGGCTTAAGCAAGGGGACACGTCTGGCACTGCAGGATCTGAGTCCCTGGTGGCGTAGTGTGTTACTGACGGTAGCCTTTGTTACGTTAGTCCCAGCTTTCTGTAGGTTATTCACTAGGTCCCCCCGTGTGGTTCTGGGATTTTTGCTCACCGTTCTTGTGATCATTTTGACCCCACGGGGTGAGATCTTTTGTGGAGCCCCTGATCGAGGGAGATTATCAGTGGTCTTGTAAGTCTTCCATTTTCTAATTATTGCTCCCACAGTTGATTTCTTCACACCAAGCTGCTTGCCTTTTGCAGATTCAGTCTTCCCAACCTGGTGCAGGTCTACAATTTTGTTTCTGGTGTCCTTCCACAGCTCTTTGGTCTTCACCATATTGGTGTTTGGAGTGTGACTGTTTGAGGTTGTGGACAGGTGTCTTTTATACTGATAACAATGTCAAACAGGTGCCATTACTACAGGTAATGAGTGGAGGACAGAGGAGCCTCTTAAAGAAGAAGTTACAGGTATGTGAGAGCCAGAAATCTTGCTTGTTTGTAGGTGACCAAATACATATTTTCCACCATAATTTACAAATAAATTCTTTAAAAATCAGACAATGTGATTTTCTGGATTTGTTTTCTCATTTTGTCTCTCATAGTTGAGGTCTACCTTGATGTCAATTACAGGCCGGCCTAATCTTTTTAAGTGGGAGAACTTGCACAATTGGTGGCTGACTAAATACCTTTTTCCCCACTGTATATATATTTTATTGATCTTTGAAAAACATATTTTGTAATAGGGGTACAGAAGAAATTGGTGGCTGACTAAATACCCTTTTCCCCACTGTATATATATTTTATTGATCTTTGAAAAACATATTTTGTAATAGGGGTACAGTAGAAAACCAAGGAGGTGTGCACGATACCTGAGAGCACAATGCATAACAAGATTAAAAAAGAACAAATGAGAGGCGACATCAGTGGTGGAACTACCACCATAGCATATGTAACAGCCATTTCGGTGCCCATGACCTTAGATAACGTACCCTATTTACGTACCGATCCCCCATCCTGCCCACAGCCGCCTCCACTTCCCCTTCAAGCTAAGTCCTTCATCCTCAAGTGTAGTTTAAACTTAGTGGTACGGGCCATATATCTCCAGAAAAAGCAATTCAACTTTTTATCCCCACATTAACAAACTGGTAATTCGGAGCCTGCCAAAGTTTTTAGTCCATCATTTATAGACCCACAACATGCACTAGCAGTCAACACAATTTTGGGGATATGGTGCTGCTTGTCTCTCGATATAAAGCTCTGGGAAAAAGGACTGAATCCCTTTGTAGGATCTCATTCAGAACTTTCACTGGTAATGTTTAAAAGAGTTCTTAATTTTATGTATTGAAGGGAGGTCAAACCTGTGGTCACCACTATCAGGTCATAAATAGTTCAATCAAAGGATAGGGTATCATAGAAATCTCAGGGAAAATGTAAAATATAACTTTTATTAATCACAAAGATAAAATAATAACGACAGAAAAGGGGATGAGACATACAACAGATAATAAACCATCAGAATGAGGGACATATATACTTAGGCAGCACGGTGGCTCAGTGGTTAGCCTTGCAGCGCTGGAGTCCTGGGTTCGTATCCTGCCAAGAACAACATCTGCAAGGAGTTTGTATGTTCTCCCCGTGTTTGTGTGGGTTTCCTCTGGGTAGTCCATTTTCCTCCCATACTCCAAAGACATACTGATAGGGAATATAGATTGTGAGCCCTATATGGGACAGTGACTGTCAATGTCTTTAAAAGTGCTGTGGAATATGATGGCACTATATAAGTAAGCTAAATAAATATAGTTGATGATATCAATTAGATGTACATACAACCATTTTTGTTTTGCTCAATTCAACGCAGAACAGAGGTATATATTCTCAGGTAAAAAGTGTCTTTCTAGAGAATGAACTCTTGAGTCCTATAGTACTGACCATTCCCTCTATTGAATAAGAGGAAATAAATCAAGGCAGAGGCAAAAAATAAGTACTCCTCTAAAACGGATGATATGTTCTTCGGAGTTTTAGTCATCAGAAACGAAAAGGCGCTAGAAAATTCCAACCAAGAATTAAATGGGAGTACAGTAGATGTTATTGCGCGCTAATCCACGAAGTGCTACTCAAAATTATACTGACATACTGACAGGCTCCAGATCCTCTATTACACAAACCTCAATGAGACAGTCGGTATTCACCCCTTCTGGAGTGCGCTCTTAAAACAGCGTCAAGCCGATATCTCGCTACTGGCTCCAGAGAACATCTAAGCTGAACACCTATATGATGATAGATCTGTCCCTCATATTAAGTAAAGTTAAAATAACAAACTTCCTACGTGTTTCACTAGCACCCTAAATGGTGCTAGATCATTAGGGGAAACAAGCCTAATGACCTCTTAGTCTGAGAGGTAAGAGGCAATGACATCAGAGCCCCATCGCTGCCTTCTATATAAGGAGACATGGGCGTCTGATCCACAGGATATCTGACCATTGCTGTCAGCCACTTATAAAGGGGATGGGGTCAGGCTGTGAAAAAATAGCCTGCCAATTCAAAGTCCTGTTTTTTGGGGTAAAATTGTATGATTTTAATATTTATTTTTATTACAGTTTGCAAATTATTTTGTCCTGTGACATATGAATTCAGGGGAGTTTAGAAATATGTTACATTCATTGATTCAAAGTATAAGACTCCATGCACACAAGCATATGCTTTCTTAGTGTGCTTGCCATGTTTTTAACCCCTTCCTGACATCTGCTGTAATAATACGGCACATGCCAGGTCTTTAAAGATGGCGGCTGCTCTGCTGAAGCAAAGCCACCATATATACCGGGTCTCCACTGTATTCTACAGTGGAGACCCAGCTCTAATGCCCGCGATCAGAGTTAAAAAAAATGGCCTCAGGGGTCGGTCCCCATCAGCCCCATACCTTTATCGTTGAAGGCTAGCTTCCGCGCAGTGAGATTGTTGGAGTCAACCTGTTCCTCTGACAGCCGGGAGCCTTATGAAGGTTCCCAAGCTTGTCATTGCATTATAGCAATTGAGTATGGTCTATGACCAGCCTTACTATCTATGTAGCGAATCTCCCATAGACTGCAATACAGTTATACTGCAGTCTATGGGACTTGCAATCAAATGATTGCAGGTTCAAGCCCCCTAGGGGGAACTAAAAAAATACAATTTTATTATTTATTTTTAAATATAAAAAAAAACAAAAAAAAACACTAAATGTTCAAATCACCCCCCTTTCCCTAGAATACATATAAAAGTAAAATATTACTGTGAAACACATACACATTAGGTATCCCTGTGTCCGAAAATGCAAGGTCTACAAATTTATAAAATATTTTTTCACTGTTTCACCTCTGATAAAAATTTGAATAAAACATGATCAAAGCAATAGACATTCCCCAAAATGGCATAACTAAAATGTACACCTGGCCCCGCAAAAAAAGACACCTTATGCATCCCCGTACACAGAAATATAAAAGTTACGGGTTTCAGAATATGGCGACTTTTAGAAAAAAATGTATGCAAAGTTTTAGATTTTTGTTAAGGGGTTAAAATGTAAATAAAATTATATAAATTTGGCATCCCTGAAATCATACCGAAACATTGAATACAGGTGACATGTCATTTTGGCTGCAGAGTGAATGCCGTAAAAACGAAACCCGTAAGAAAGTTGCACAAATGCAGTTTTTCTTCAAATCCACCCAATTCTGATTTTTCTCCAGCTTCCCAGTACATTGTACAGAATAATAAATGGTTGCTTCATGAAGAACAATTTGTCCTGCAAACATTAAGCTCTCATATGGCTCTGTGCACAGAAAAATAAAAAAGTTATGGAGTTTAGAAGGCAGGTAGTCAAAAATGAAAATCAAAAAATTCCTATGGGAAAGGGGTTAACATCTAGCATACTTCATTTTCTTGGCCAGTTGTTGAAATTTTTTTTTTTCTTTTTTTTGAGAACCATCTATCACTTCCTGCTCTGATTTTGTCTAGTGCCACCTGACGGTCATTTCTCAGGGGGCTTTGATTTTGTTGCGGTTTGTTCCTCACTTATAGTATCATAAAAATCACTGGCTTTTTCCTGAATTAGAAGAGCTTTGTGTGCTGCTGTCTGACCATGGCTGATAGCCATTTATGAAGGAGATGAGGTCAGGTTGTGAAAAAATATTTGGTCTGCCCAATCCACAGTCCTGGTTTTTGGGGTAAAATTGTATTATTTATATAATTATTTTTATTACATTTTACTAATTATCTTGTCTCACAAGGATTTTACAACTTTATAGTTTTTAATTTTAATGTGTCCCTATGAATTACTGTATGTGCTATTTACAGTACATGGACAGGGAATAAAGCATATATATATATATATATATATATATATATATATATATGTAAATATGAACAAAAACTGTAAATGCACAACTGATATGCATTAACAGTGATTTACACAGGGCAGACATGGGGGTCTTTGTTAAGCATTGATCATGGCATCACAAGGATTAATTCTGATTCCCATTGTTGTTGCAGTTGTCAATAACCGTGTCCCCACTGCCCACCCACAGTTGATCATGATAGCTCAGCTGGGTGCTAAGTACAAACTCACAGCTCCATACATTTATAGCACATGGCACCAAAGGAAGGATGGGTGTTGGTAGGTATGCTATAAGTACTTATCGAAGGCTGTTTTTTTTTTTTCTTTTTTTGTTTCACTGTAACTCATTTGTAAACGGCAGTCTATAGCTCTTTAGTTACTATCATAACATTTATTTTATATGCTTACTTTATATTTTTGTTTTATGGTGACTTTATTTGAATCAGTTACTAGTAGCCAGAATTCTTTTTCTTGTGTTTCCATTTGACATTAAACCTTTGAGATTACAAGCCTTTTTTTTCTGGTTCCTAACTGGACAAATTTTTAGTTTTTTTGGTATATGTTTTGAAGGTCTAACTTTTATGGGGGGGGTTTAGTGATACATAAGGCTATATTTTGATCTAATTTTTGTTTTTGTGTATTTTTTCATATTTTGTTTAATATCTGGATAAATGTAGAAAAAAGGGGAGGAAGGCTGTGTAGGTGACACATAGTTCTGTGTTGCTGTGGGCGGGATAGAACCTGTGATGTGAGCTTGGTAGTGGCACTCTTATTTATTTATTTTTTTTAATAAATAATAGTCTAAGAATTGTGTAACGTGGGGATGCCCAAATATTTTATTTATTTATTCTTACAGTATATATATGTTCTAGGGAAAGGGGGTGATCTGAATTGTTTGATTTTTATTCTTTTTTTTTTTTCATTTTTACTACTTTTTTAAGTCTCCCCTAGGGAATTTGAACCTGCAATCTTTATATCATTCGCACACCGTAGGATTGTAGTCTATGGTATCTATATATTACTATTGAGGCCTGTTACAGAAGGCTCCCGGGTGTCACAGCAACTGTATGGCTCCCACAATCTTGTAGGGAAAGTAAGTGAAGCTGAAAGTAAAAGTGATCAGAATCACTCAGGTGTTGTGGTCACACCTGACCACGACATCTGAGTGGTTAACTGCCTGTCATCAGAGAGATCTCTAAGTGCAGACAGTGCCAGTGCAGTAATGGTGCCAGGTCAGTGCCTAATTGTGGATACCATGTTTAAATACTTGACATTTGCTGTACTATTCTGTAGTCTGTCAGGAAGAGCTTAAAGGGTTATTCCCACGAACATAACCATTTTTAAATTTGTAGATAATTAAAAGTTAAAACATTTTTGCAAATATAAGTAATTAAACATTTTGCACAGTTTTAAAGATTTTCTCTAAATATCTTGTGGTCACGAGTTGTTGTCTTGATAGGTTGCCAGTGGATACGACCATTAATGCAGGAACTTTCTAAGGTCCGAAAATCAGCCATGATGCGCCTTATTGTGGCTGGGATATCTTCTGATACATGTAGTGTCCCTGCCTGATAAACTATCTAGAATAAGAAAATCATGGCTGAGTTTCTGACAAGTTCCAGACCATAGAAAGTTTCTACATACGTGGTCGTATCCATTGGCAACCGATCAAGACAAAAGGCTGTCACCACTAACATAGTTAGGGAAAATCTTTAAAACACTGCAGAATTTTTAGCTACTTATATGTTTTTCTTTATATATACAGTGGGTGAAATAAGTATTGAACATGTCACCAATTTTCTAAGTAAATATATTTCTAAAGGTGCTATTGACATGAAATTCTCACCATATCTTGGTAACAACCCATCCGATATACACAGGCAAAGAAATCAAACCATAGGTGACCATAAGTTAAGTTATGTGTAATGATGAGAAATGACACAGGGAAAAAGTATTTGAACACATGAAGAAAGAGGTGGAAAAAGTCATGACACCAGCTGAAATCTATCTGTAATTAGAAAGCCACCCTGCCAATAATATGAAAAATGATGTTGATAAATAATATCAGCTGGTTCAAGTGATGACCTAAACATGAGAAACATCTCATGATGGGTAAAACCAGTGAGCTGTCTCAAGACCTTTGCAACCTTATTGTTGAAAAACATACTCATGGCATTGGTTACAGAAGAATGTCTAAACTACTATAGATTTAACTGAGCACTGTTGGGGCCATAATCGAGAAGTGGAAAGAACATATTTTCACCATAAACCGGCCACGACCAGTTGCTCCCCACAGGATTTCAGACAAAAGAGTGAAAATAATTAAGAAGAGTTGTCCAAGAGCCAAGGACCACTTGTGGAGAGCTACAGAAAAACCTGGAATCAACAGGTACAATTATATGCACGTTCACTATGCAAGACTCCATTGGTCAACAAAAAGCATGTTCAAGTGCCTTTAACCCCTTCCCACTGGTAACATTTTTAAATTTTTGTAGACCGGGCATTTTTGGA
Organism: Leptodactylus fallax; assembly: GCA_947044405.1. Taxonomy (NCBI): domain Eukaryota; kingdom Metazoa; phylum Chordata; class Amphibia; order Anura; family Leptodactylidae; genus Leptodactylus; species Leptodactylus fallax. Next base: position 8,607,032 of record CAMRHE010000001.1, on the reverse strand, counting down.
CATAGGGATACCTAATGTGTATGTGTTTCACAGTATTTAACTACTTTTGTATGTGTTCTAGGGAAAGGGGGGTGATTTGAACTTTTAATTTTTTTATTTTTTTTTATATTTTGTTTACTTTTTTACATTTTTTTTTGCATTTATTAGACCCCCTAGGGGTTTTGAACTTCAGGGGGTCTGATCACCAATGCATTGCAAAAAAACAGCGCTTCTATTTCAGGTTACATAGAGTAGCCTGCAATAGAAACTAATGAAAGACAGGCCTGGGAGCCTTCAGAAGGCTCCCGGCTGTCATAGTAACGGGATGCCGGCCCCGGAACTTGCTCCGGGTGCCGGCGATTCCCGGCAAAATTGCCAAGACCACGCGCCGCCGGTAAAATGGCACTGCAGTCAGCTTTGACCGAGGTGCCAGAGGGGTTAATGCCCGCGATCATTGCGGGCACTGATCGTTGGTATTAGCGCCAGGTGTCTGCTGTATAATACAGCAGAAACCCAGCGGCTATGGTGGCTGCTCGGGTCCCGAGCGGCCGCCATATTTAAGCACCCGATATCTGCAGTACTATTATGGCAGATGTCGGGAGAGGGTTAAAGTTTGCTGAACAACTGGGAGAATATAGTCTGGTCAGATGAGACCAAAATTGAACACTTTGGATGACATAGGGCACACCATGTTTTAAGGCCAACAGGCACTGCATATCACCCCAAAAATACCAAACCAACAATGAAATTTGGAGGTGGGAATATCATGGTGTGGGGCTGTTTTTCAGCATACAGCACTGGCAAATTTCGTACAACTGAATGAAGGACTCGTTCTCCCTCCTCTCCCCCCTCCCCTAACATTACCCAACTAACGAATCCCCTTTCTCTCTCTCTTTGTTATCATCTCACATACACACACTACTATCTTCCAACATATACTGTAAAACCTTTGTACTTATCTTGAAAATAAAAGGTAATATGACATCAGTTACTCTTGAACTCTCTCCCTATAATTTATTGTCTCGATCGCAGTATTTGTACTGTCATTTACCAACTGTAAACCCAGTTTGTCTAGTTTCTATTCTATTACATGTTCATCACTGCTATGTAATTTATGGAAATTGTTATTCTGTACACACTGTATCTCTGTTTACATTGTTTGTATACCTTTTTAAAAAAAAAACAAAAAAAAAAAAAAACACATTGAATAAAAAAATATATATATATGATGCCAACTACGAGGATGATGAAGATGAAATGAGGTTGGACATTTCATCAAGACAATGATTCCAAACACACAGTCAAGGCAACTCTCAATTGGTTTCAGAGAAAGAAAATGAAGCTGCTAGAATGACCCAGCCAATCACCTGACCTGAATCCAATAAAAAATCTATGGAAGGAACTAAAGCTCAGAGTTCATAGAATAGCCCACTGAACCGTCAGGGTTTGAAGACATTCGTGTGGAAGACTGGGCCAAAATCACACCCGAGCAATGCCTGCCACTAATTTCTCTATACAGGGGACATCTTGACGCTGTCATCACCAACAAAGTTTTTGTACAAAGTAGTAAATAAATTTCAGTAAGCGTGTTCAATACTTTTTCCCTGTGTCATTTTGTCATTATTACACAGAACTTAATTTCTGGACATCTATGGTTTGATTTCTTTGCCTGTGTGGATTGGATGGGTTGTTACCAACAACTGGTGAGAATTTCATGTCAATAGCACCAGGGCCATTTTAACACATTGGTGGGCCCAGTGCAAAGGTTTCATAAGTGGATCCCCCATCACCACCACTAAAAAATTCTTGACTCACACAAATTATAATGCCCCCTCAATCACCCCCACATAGTATAATGCCCCTTAGTGGCCCTCACACAGTATTATGCATCTCTTGAGGTCTCATACAATATAATGCTCCTCAGCGGCCCATCACACAGTCAAATGCCCATGCATGCATCACACTTTAACCTGTCTCCCCAGACATTAACCTGTCTAATCCCCCATGGCTCCATAGACATTATATTATAATACCCCCACTCTAGGTTGCCTTCACAGTTTCATGCCCCCCCCACAGATTGCCCCCACAGTTTCTTGTTCCCCTACCCCCACAGCTTCATGTCCCTTTCCCCCAGGTTTCCCACAGTTTAAAGTCACCCTTCTGGCTGCCCTGATAATTTCCAGTCACCCTTCTGGTTGCCCCCACAATTTCATGTTCACCCAGGTTGCCTCCACTATATATGTCAAACAAAAAAAAAACCTTAATACTCACCTTTCCACATTCCCCTGTTCTCTTCTGTCTCTGGTCCCGGAGTCTTCAGGGAGCAACAGGCATGATGTAAGTGATGTTACTACATCGCATCTCCTGCTCCTAGGACACTGGGAGCAGAGATGGGTTGAATGGTGAAGCAGGGAGCTTCCCTGCTTCACCATTGTCTTCAGCGATGAGTTGGAGTTTCGACAGCTCAGACCCACTGCCTGGAACAGCAGGACAGCAAATGCAGGACTGTCCCACTGTCCCAAGAAGGACCCCGCTACCATAGGATTCAATGCAGCCCTGAATAGCAACTTTAAAAATATATTTACTTTGAAAATTTGTGCTGTGTTCAATACTTATTTCACTCATTGTGTGTGGTGTATATATGAATATATATATATATATATATATATATATATATATATAACACACACACACACACACACACACACACACACACACACACACATACATACTGTACATATATACAGTGGGGAAAAAAAGTATTTAGTCAGCCACCAATTGTGCAAGTTCTCCCACTTAAAAAGATGAGGCCGGCCTGTAATTGACATCATAGGTAGACCTCAACTATGAGAGACAAAATGAAAAAACAAATCCAGAAAATCACATTGTCTGATTTTTAAAGAATTTATTTGCAGATTATGGTGGAAAATAAGTATTTGGTCAATAACAAAAGTTCATCTCAATACTTTGTTATATATCCTTTGTTGGCAATGACAGAGGTCAAACGTTTTCTATAAGTCTTCACAAGGTTGGCACACACTGTTGCTGGTATGTTGGCCTATTCCTCCATGCAGATCTCCTCTAGAGCAGTGATGTTTTGGGGCTGTCGCTGGGCAACACAGACTTTCAACTCCCTCCAAAGGTTTTCTATGGGGTTGAGATCTGGAGACTGGCTAGGCCACTCCAGGACCTTGAAATGCTTCTTATGAAGCCACTCCTTTGTTGCTCTGGTGGTGTGCTTGGGATCATTGTCATGCTGAAAGATCAAGCCATGTTTCATCTTCAGTGCCCTTGCTGATGGAAGGAGGTTTGCACTCAAAATCTCACGATACATGGCCCCATTCATTCTTTCATGTACACGGATCAGTCATCCTGGTCCCTTTGCAGAGAAACAGCCCCAAAGCATGATGTTGCCACCCCCATGCTTCACAGTAGGTGTGGTGTTCTTTGGATGCAACTCAGCATTCACTCTCCTCCAAACATGACGAGTTGTGTTTCTACCAAACAGTTTTACTTTGGTTTCATCTGACCATATGACGTTCTCCCAATACTCTTCTGAAACATCCAAATGCTCTCTAGCAAACTTCAGACGGGCCTGGATATGTACTGGGTTAAGCAGGGAGACACGTCTGGCACTGCAGGATCTGAGTCCCTGGCGGCGTAGTGTGTTACTAACGGTAGCCTTTGTTACGTTAGTCCCAGCTTTCTGCAGGTCATTCGCTAGGTCCCTCCATGTGGTTCTGGGATTTTTGCTCACCGTTCTTGTGATCATTTTGACCTCACGGGGTGAGATCTTGCGTGGAGCCCCTGATCGAGGGAGATTATCAGTGGTCTTGTATGTCTTCCATTTTCTAATTATTGCTCCTACAGTTGATTTCTTCACACCAAGCTGCTTGCCTATTACAGATTCAGGCTTCCCATCCTGGTGCAGGTCTACAATTTTTTTTCTGGTGTCCTTCCACAGCTCTTTGGTCTTCACATAGTGGAGTTTGGAGTGTGACTGTTTGAGGTTGTGGACAGGTGTCTTTTATACTGATAACAATTTCAAACAGGTGCCATTACTACAGGTAATGAGTGGAGGACAGAGGAGCCTCTTAAAGAAGAAGTTACAGGTCTGTGAGATCCAGAAATCTTGCTTGTTTGTAGGTGACCAAATACTTATTTTCCACCATAATTTGCAAATAAATTCTTTAAAAATCAGACAATGTGATTTTCTGGATTTGTTTTCTCATTTTGTCTCTCATAGTTGAGGTCTACCTATGATGTCAATTACAGGCCTCTCTCATCTTTTTAAGTGGGAAAACTTGCACAATTGGTGGCTGACTAAATACTTTTTTTTCCCCACTGTATGTATGTGTGTGTGTGTGTGTGTGTGTGCAACATATATATATATATATATATATATATATATATATATGTATATATATATATATATAAATATATATGAAAATAATATTTTGTTATTACTCAGACCCTAGTACAGATATCTGTTATCATTTCAATTACTGTCAGATCTACTTTAGAAGTGTTGTTTTATCGCATTGTTACATAATACATGTTTATAATGCCAACAACTATGTAACTACAGTTTGAGGTATTTACCAAGCTGTTTCTAGATGGGGCATAAATCATACACACAGTGGGTTTTCTGGCATCACATTCTAAGGCGCAAGTAGAAATCCTGCTGAGATACAATATTAACTTGTGATTTTTATTTCTTTTTTTTTCCACATCATAATTGGTTTGCTGCTGGGATTGGCTCGATCATTACTTATGAGTTTCCTCAGTATATATGCTACACTACATACTGTGGTTTTATTAACACATTTACTTCATTTTGCTTACCATATTACAACTATTATTCTAAAAAATATTATTTATATAATCATGTGTATTTTAAATTTAGGTTTATGAACATAGTGCTTAACTAAGAAATATGAAGTGTTTTTGAAATACACATTTCCTAAATCTCATACCTATGGGACACTGCCACTTTAGGAAAATTTGCCTTGTCATGGCTGTTATCCCTGTGACTTTAAGTGGAGATGTTATAGCCCTTGATTTAGGACATTCTAATGAGGGGGAGGAGATAGGGAAATCTTCCTGAATTATGAGGAGGGAGGACTGAGGAATTCTCTGCCTCTTCAGTTATGGAGAAGGAGGAAGCATAATCTTCAACCACTTGCTCCAGTGGGGAAGACAATACATCCAGATCTACCAAAATAGACCCTGGGCACTGACATCTTGGATGAGCCCAAAATACAACCAAGCCTAGGCGTAGCTTGGGACCACCTCCATGGTATCACCTGGAAAAGGAGGAGTTTGACAGATCCGACAGATGAGCTTAGAGTCCGGATGTGCGACTGGCTTGTTCATTTTGCCTTGCTGTCATCATGGCTAGACAAAGCATCAACCAGGACCCCAGTGCTTGGCTGTAGGATGATGAGGAGTTCCGTGAACTGGTGGTAGCCAGTTGGTGATCACTGTGGCTAAGAGTCCACACCACTGGGTCAACTGTTCTGCTCCCTTGTGGAAAACAAGAGAAAACCATATCCTGGATGACTGAGGAGAAGTCCTACTTCCATCATTTGGAGAGGAGCCTCAGCCTGATATCTCCAAGGAGGACCACAGAAAAGGAGTGGTTTGATGTCGCCAAGGAGTATAACTTCTTGCAGGAAAAACTGAACGATCTACAGGTTTTTATGAACTGTAGGTGCAATAAGAAGACAAGACTGCTGGATAAATGCTCACACAGCAGCTGACCTCAGACAACAGCAAGATTCTGCTTGGTAATTGGGGCCCAGCAGCAAAATCAAAAAGGCACAGGTAGGATACTGGTTGTTGTTATGCTTCGGCACCTAGAAATCATCTAAACCTCCTAATTTATCTGTATAATAATACACTGGATAGTTTCTTTAATTACCTAGCCTTTTTATTATACACTAGAGGAAGGACCCGGTTTCGCACGGGTATATTTCATTTTTTGTTTGTGTAGTGACCCCATAAGAATTGGCCAGTTTTGCACTTGACATCCAGTATGGCAGTCCAGTATAGGTATAGTCTATTTATGGCTGTGTTGCTATGGAAACCTGGTAAATGAAATGTGAACTTACATTGGCTAATACATGTCATATGACTGAATATTTAAGGACCTGCGAACTGCTATTGACTCATACAGGACATAAATAGCTTGGTTGCTATGGAAACCTGGTGTAAAACTGTGTGTATGTCAAGACTGAACCTGCGATTTTCCATTGGTCCATAAGTGTCATGTGATCATGTGCATCTCAGTTTGGATATCAGTGAAAAACCTGTGATCGGTTGTTATGGAAAACCTGGAGTAAAGCTGTGTGTATGTGACCTTGTGTAACAGTGTCATCCACAGCGCCCTGCCCCTTTAAAGCTGACCTACAGCAGTGAAGAAAAATGGCTGGGTTGTTATTGAAACCTGGAGTGCAGCTGTGTGCATGTGGCTGACAATGCTTTGTCAGATTGGAGACGGGCTTGGGTCTGCTGGGGAGTTTCAGCAGCTCGCTGTTGTCTGTAAGATACCTTATCAGATTGGAGACAGGCTTGGGTCTGCTGAGAGTTTTCATTAGCTCGAGCAGCAGCCATGCGTTTTGCTGCAGGGCACATGAGTAGTTTAAAAAAACGTTTCAATTTATAAGAATGCTGAAATCCAGTATGGCAGTCCAGTCAGTGGCGTAAATACCGTTTTAGCAGTGGTAGCAGCTGCCACAGGGCCCAGGACATTAGGGGACCCGGCGGGCCCTATTTACTTACCGGTCCCCACTCCTGCTCACGGCCGCCTGCACTTCACCTTATGCAGAGGCAGCTGTGAGCAGGAGCGGGGATTGGTAAGTAAGGCCTGTGGGCCGTGAACCCCACAAACACTGCTATCATTATACTCTGGGGTCTTTTCAGCAGGCTTCGGGCCTCCTTGGTGGCGTCCCAGATGTCGGTGGGCCAGTCTGACGTCATTATGTGTTGTGATACATGCCTGGCTCACGTGACATCTGGTCCAACATTGAAGAAGTAGCGGGAAGTGCGCATAATACTATATGAAGGAGTCACTATGATACTGTGTGCAGGGGCCACTATGGGGCCTAATAGTGTATGCAGGGGCCACTATGGGGCATAATAGTGTGTGCAGAAATGCAGTTTGTGCGTGGGAGGGTTGCCGGGGGTTGGGTCCCATGTCAAATGTTCGCCTTGGGGCCCTGCCATTGCTAGTTACGCCACTGAGTCCAGTATAGGTACAGTCTATTTATGGCTGTGTTGTTATGGAAACCTGGTAAATTAAATGTGAACTTATATTGGCTGATACAAGTGATATGACTGAATATTTAAGGTCCTGTGAACTGCTATTCACTAATACAGGTCATACATAGCTTGGTTGCTATGGAAATCTGTGTGCTTGAGGAGAGTAAGCACCTGCGAGCTGTTATTGGCTGATAAGGGACATGTGACCGTGTGTATGGCAGTTGGAATATGAGTGAAAGACTTGCAGGCTTGTATAGACTAATGCTGGTCATTTTTTGGGAATACTGTACCTCAGGAACGGTACGTCCAAGAGAGCCGAGACCCAGTCTATAATATTCCCGGACACCTGATGTACATGTGTGCCAAATTTGGTGAGGATCGGTCCAGTCGTTTGGTCTCGCATAAAGAACAGACAGACAGACGAACAGACAGACAGGAACTCATTTTTATATATATATATATATAAGAGATATGCATAGACTGATTGAAATACTGTAACCTGTCTATATGTATGTAATATAGTAAGTATACTGTACTATGTACTGTACAATTCACCTGTTTCCCTGTGGGCCAGTCTGAGCATCTATCTATCTATCTATCTAGATACAGAAAAACATTTACATGTGCAATATTTTAGCTCCTCATTCAGGAACCTTTTTCAAATTTGACTTGAGTCTCTTGAAGCTGGTCTGAGTCTCTATCAATCTAGACATCTGCAAAGTTAAAACTTTTAGAAGACAGAAATGCAAAGTTTTTATGATACAAAATTAGCAAAACCTACAATTACTATAAATTAGGTATCATTGTAATTTTACTGCACTGTGGACGGAGTGTCTAGTTCTTGACTTGTTGCAGCAGCTGAGATCATATGGGTTCCAACCTGTTTACACTGATTAGTTGCTCCTGAGTAATTGAAAAGAGAAATAGCTAGCGTGGATGTAGACCTCAACAATAAAACAATGAAGCTCCTTGTTTTGCTACAAAGAAACTCCTACCCACCAGTAATGAGGTTCATCACTATGCAAACGCCCATCAAATCTTGCCAACAATTTTTCAAATTATCGTTTTTCAGTGGTCTGAAAAATCACTGGAGGTACAGCAAATGTACATTTAGTATTATTGTGTCATCTTGCACTCAACAACTTTTTTGTACAAAGAAAATATGGAATAAGGTCTACAAATATTGTTTCATGTTTTATATTTGTTTTTTGTTTTTTTAATTTAGCATTGTACATTTCTTATTACAGAATAATGATTTATTTGAGCACGAGTATTGTACAGTATATATTGCCTCAAAATCTCTTGATATAAAATATCATTATCTTTAAATGAATTCGGTGACACCAGTTGGCAATTTTTCCTTTGATAAGAAAAGTGCCGAGAACATAAATTAGATTTATGTTTTATTCATAAGATGTTCTTCTATCTTGAGTGAGTGGATGTTAGGTTAAAAGGTGCCATAAATACATTATACTGCTCCTTCTGTGATTAAACAATAGTTTTATTCCTGTGAAATGAGCAGAAGTGTTGGTATGCAACATTTATGGACTTGATAAGACAGTGTGGAGCAATTTACTCAAGTGTTGCAATATGTGATTTCCAGGGACGTAGCCATAGGTTGTGCAGAGGTAGCAATCGCTACTGGGCTCTTTGGCCTGAGTGGGCCAAAGGACTCTCTACAACATAAGAAAACACCAGTGTTATAGATAGCACCTTGTAAGTGGGGGCCCCATTACATATTTTACATTGGGATCTTGGACCTTCAAGTTATATCTCTAATGATTACTATAGAGGTGTCATTTGTATATTATATACAGGGGAATGACTATAGAAAAATATAAAATATAGCACTATTCAAATGGCACAAGGTGGGTAAAGGCTTTGTTACAAATAGTAATAGTACCATTTACTTTTCCATATAATGTATTGTGAAATGGTAAAGAAATATTAGTGAGGTGGAATTGGAAAAAACACTATTACACCATTACTTTACAGGTTTAATGTTTACAGAGTTCAGTATGTGGTAAAGTGGAATGTTACCTTTATTCTCTGTGTCAGTATGATTACAGTGATGATACATTTATATAATTTTTTTAAAGGCTTAGTATTTTCAAACAAATAAAAATTGTGACTATGTGCTTTACCATATTTTGACACCCATAACTATTTTATATGCCCAAGTTTTGAGTTATATGAAGACTTATCTTTGATGTAGTGGTCATGGAAGTGGTCATAGTGGGGAGGTGCTATTTCAGCCTTGTATAGAGGTATTAATGGTATTAATAGTTTTTGTATGATGTGTTTTATTCGGTAATTGTCTGTATAGTGGAAATACTTGGCCCCAGTATAGCGGCATTATTTTTATAACTGGTTTTTTTTGTGAATGTAGGTGCATATACACTATGGCTTTTGTCCATGATCTTTTAAGACCCTAGCAGTGCCACTAGAAGTGCATTACTGTCTTCTAAATTGGCTGTGTTGTTGGTATATTAGCAATTGAGACCTCGCTTTTAATATTGCCACGAGCATCACTTTGTCTAAAATGAGCCGTTGCTCTGGGGCTCAGTTTTTCCTAGTTAAGCCCCCGCTACATTGTGTTCCAAATCTACAAATGTACACAAACACTGTTTATGTCTGACTATGGTTATTGGATTAGGGACAAGAATCTCTCACATTGAGGAGAGCACCAGTGAAGGTGTGTAGAGATTGAATTGCCTTTTGCCCTCTACTTAGCATCTACATATCACAAGGCATTATGGGAAAGGAGCTGGGGAGCTCATGCGCCCTCTGTTGGATGTAACAGATCCTCAATTTGCTTTTGACTCACCGAGTCTTAAGACAGCAAAAGGGATTTTAGCCAAGCCAATTTCACTTATCTGCATACAGCGCTGTTTCAGGATTGTTGTCCCTCACAGAGCAAAGTGAACTGGCTGGCTTTGTGGGAGGCAATGAGTGGGTTACTCATTTCACTTTGCTCTGTACTGATGAGGGACAACAATCCTGAAACAGCACTGTATGCAGATAAGTGAAATTGGCTTGGCTAAAATCCCTTTTGCTGTCTTAAGACTCGGTGAGTCAAAAGCAAATTGAGGATCTGTTACATCCAACAGAGGGCGCATGAGCTCCCCAGCTCCTTTCCCATAATGCCTTGTGATATATGGTTATTAGATGCATCCTACTGGTTATGGATTGTGTATTGCTAAATTTGGAGACTATACAGTCTGTACCACTCTGAAATACAGTGAGACCTCTGTAAGAGACCATTTCTGATTTGGATGAGATTTTTCTCAGATATATAATTAAATACATTACAACTGAGAAGACGATTGATAGCTACAGATATGTAAGGTAAGGCCTTTGGCAAACTAGTCCGAACTATGAGTGAAATATAACAGGAGCAACATTTACAGGTCATTTCTTCAGTAGTATTAGATTTTACTTTTACTGGACATTCTTTAAACCACCCTGTCCATACACTGTACCAAAATCACAACACAAAGGGCTATATACATGAACTTGGCAAACTTCTTCTTGTCTGTAATTGTCAGCTCTCTTCTCCTTGCCAGCAGTGTTCCCCTACAATATAGAGTACTTTGACAGCGACTATACATTGCCTGTTCTCCATTCCTTTCTCACTCTTACAGCGTGCTTTTTACTCTGCACACAAACCAGGCATACACAATTGGTTTCTGCTCCTTAGCATCACGGACCCAATTCTCTACTACCGAGCACATGACTCCGTTGTCTGTCCAGGGCTGTCTCTTAAACTATAGTCAAGCTAGGAATGTACATCCTAGTCTGCTACATATACTAGTGCACACCAGATCCCTCCCTCACTTGTCAACCCCTTTCTGCATCTATTGTCTAGGCCAATGGTTCCAGGGGGTATGCCCCAAGGTTCCCAGGAGTGTGTGCCACAGCTAAGAACCACTGCCCTCCCATCCCTGCTCAGCATGAGCTATTCTTACTTTAGAAGTGCAATGAGTGCTCATTGCAGTTACAAGCACCCTCCATTCATTACTCACCACTGTGCTCCGGGTTTTGAGTGCTGACATCACAGCAGGCCCTGGAAGTGGGGAGCAGAGTGCTGAGTAGTGAACGCAGCTCTACACTCATTCCTACATGTGGGGGCACAAAGGGAGTCTTTATATAACGTGGGGCCACCAAGGGGTCATTATACTACATGTGACTGCTCCCATGGGGGCCATTAAAATACATGTGATGTCACCAAGGTGGGCCATTATACTATAAGTAAGGGCCCAGAGGGGGCATTGCAAAACTAACTGGGGTTCCACATAGCCTTATTATGTTAACATTTAGAAATGATTTCTATTTTGGGAGTACTCGGTTTGGACTTCTTTCACAAGGGGATACTTTACTAGGTTGAGAATCTAGACCTCTCCTAAAGGGGCACACTTTCTCCAGCTGGTCCATTGAACTGTCTCCATGGTACACATGAAGCCATTCTCCTTGTCACAGCCCAATAGCTCAGGTAAAATCTTATGTCTCTCATGGGCTCAGACTCACACAGCTCATAAACCCTGTACGTTTAGGGATCCCTTCTCAGTTTGATCCCCTCTTGATGAGAGGGTCCATTTTTCTCTATCCTTCTTCTCCAGCACACAACTTTTTAGTCTTACTCCAGACAGGCAAAACAACTGACTCCTCTCACTGAGTCTCTAGAAGTGATGGAAAATGCTCTCCCACTTTCCCTGTACCTACAATCAATCTCGTCCCATGTTATTCACACAGGGAGATACTAATGGGTTCAGGTCCACAAGAATACAATGTCACAAACACAAAGGTTAACTCTTTAGTGGCCTGAACCCTTCAGGTGCTTAGAAATAGATTATATTAATACTAATTTGATGAGAATGCGTGCAGTATTTCCAATTTGACATATTGTGTTATGGCGAATCACCACTACACACAGTAGGTTTCATCTGTTTATTTTGGTCATACTCCTACATTCAATTAGTTTACAGCAGGCAGTATTCCAAATGTATAGCACAAACATAAAGTTTTCCTTAATTGCTGCATGAAAATTCAGTGTCTAATTTGTCATCAATCGGAAGTATTATTTTTATTTTATTATGCTTTATTGGTTTTGTTTGTTGGAAACTAAAGAACACAGGCAAGCAGCAGAGGCTTCTGGGCTGCAATCCAGATCATCAATCAGCACTCTGGCAGCATTTTATATGTTTGCTGGGACCTGAACTCTGATGAGCTTATGTACTTTCATAAATATGGGTAGAGAACATGCTTTGAGGAACAAATAATTATGTCACTGCAGCCATTGTATTTCTTGACTCACTACTATTTTTTTAAAATATTACTTTCAATTATAAGCTAACTTTTCTTAAATTAATAGTACAGGTTAAAATAATAAACTTTGTAATATATCATTGAAATATATATTGCAAAGATATATCTTGCTGTTTTTCTCCTCCTTCCCTTCAGTCAGATACTTATCTCTCATGGCACCCTTAACTATAACCAGCCTCACACACACACAGATGTTTATGGAGAGTAGATGGAGAGGGGGTCTTGCCTCATACTGTACAGTGGTAGAATATTATCTTACCAGATACAGTAGAGTTTAATGAGATATCTTACTTATTGTGTAGGAGAGCTTAGTAGCTGAAATAAGTTTGTTTCTGTTCCAGGTATCTTCTCCTCCCCTTACCATAGACTTCTATGTTAGAAGTAAATCCGGATGATAAATAGAGAACAGAGCATATTAAAAAAAATAATAATAATTAAACAGTTTCTTACATATATTTGTACTATTCATTATTGAAAAGTTGTATTTTTTTACAATTGTCTGGCAATTTTTGAGAAGGGGCTTCAGGGAGATTTCTGATGGGATCTAAACTACCATGATCTTTCATTACAGCTGAAGTACCTTCCATGCCAGGAGAAGCACATTTATGATGGTCAGAAGTATGCATAGTCCATTCTTGTTCTGCATGACTGTCAGATTCTTTGTAGTATAATATTGTACCGTGTTAGCCATTGAAAGTAGTGGAAGAGTGATGTAATCAGGCGATACCTTTTAGAGGCTAACTGTGTATATTTGATGGTAAGCTTTCGGGAGTACTAGCTCCCTTCATCAGACATGGTGTTATACAGGAAACTGAAAATTCACAGATTTTATATACCCTAAAGACATGGACCTTCAAAGGATCTTAGAATCCTTAAAAAAACAAAATGCAATCTAAGTAGAGAAGTTATTTACAACAGGTCAAAAAATAAACTATCTGGAAAGTTGTGGTGCGTGACAGAGGGATCAAATCTGTTTGCTGTAACGTGGTGATTTGTGACCCTCACAGTTCATACATAGTGTGACATGAAACTGGCATGAATATTAAATCCAAATTGCAGAGTTTGAAATTTTTGCATTAACTTATATTCCCATTCTTTCCTCTCCCTCTGTCTTAAAGTGACCCATTAAATCCACAACCCGCAAATCTTCAATAGAGTGGTCTTCTCCAGAGAAATGTGCGGCCACTGGGAGATCTGTTCTGCTGTTATTAATGGTGGATCTGTGTGAGTTCATGCGCTGATTAAGTCTTTGCCCCGTTTCCCCCACATAGAGGCCTGTGGTGGGACATTGCACACACATTATGAGATATACCACATTGGAAGACCTGCAGGAAAATGTCCCCTTAATCCTGTGCACCTGTTGTGACTGTGGGACAGGTACACTCTCAGCGGTGTGGATGTGTCTGCAGGTCTTGCACCTGTTTTGCAGGCAAGGTGAGGTGCCATTTTCAGTTGGGGCCTTCAGGACACTCCGGACAATAATACACCATAGGTTTGGTGGCTGCCAAAAGGAAAGGAGAGGGGGAATTGGAAATATGTCCTTGAGTCTGTTGTCCCTATGTAGCACAGGTTGGAGCTCCTTGGCAATCCTTCGTAGGATCTCCAGCTGAGGGTTGTAAGTGACAACTAGGGGCACTGGGGCTTCTTTCTGGGTCTCTTTATATGTGAGCAGACTGTCTCTGTTAATGGCTGCTGCTTTGTTTAATTGGTTGTCCGTCACTTTTGGTTTGTATCCCAATCGTAGAAATTTCGTCCTCAGATCCAAAAGGTGCTAGTCCAGGTCTGCTTTGTTGGAGCAAATACGATTGGATTGTATAGCTTGGCTGTAAATAATAAATTGTCTTGTGTGCTTGGGGCAGAAGCTGTCGTTTCTCAGGTAGGCCGTTCTGTTTGTGAGTAGCCGGTGATCATTGATGTATATTGTGGTATCCAGAAAGTGGATTTCACTCTCAGAATAGCTAAGTTTAAGGTTAATGGTAGGGTGAATGTCATTGAAGTCATTATGGAATTGAAGTAGGGCCTCCTCACCTGCAGTCCAGATGACATGGATATCATCGATATCATGAAGGTAAATCATAGGTTTGGTGGTGCATGTTGATAAATATGCTCCTTCCAGTTCTACCATAAAGAGATTTGCATACTGGGGTGCACATCTGGTCCCCATTGAAGTTCCCATTCGCTGTAGATATAGATCCTCTCCAAAGGTAAAATGGTTGTGGCTAAGGATGAATTGTAAGAGCTGCGTTACTGGTTCTGTTGGGAGGTTTTGTTTTTCCAGGTGTACCCGACATGCTGCAACTCCATCCTTGTGGGGAAACTTGGTATACAGGGATTCCACATCCATGGTGGCTAAAATGGTACCCTCAGGTAGTTGACCCAGGGCATTCACTTTGTTAAGAAAGTCAGTGGTGTCCTGGATATAGCTTGGAGTATCCCTGACAAGGGGTTTTAGGAGATTTTCCACCCAACACGGGATGTTTTCTGTCAGTGTCCCAATGCCAGAAATGCTAGGCCTCCCAGGGTTGCCATCTTTGTGTATATTTGGGAGCATATAGAAGCAGCCCGGCCTGGGATCCTCTGGGATAAGCCATTTTACCTGCTTCTGGACCTGGATTGGAAACTTCTTGATCATATCCTTTAGTTGTTTCATGTAGGCCTCTGTGGGATCACTTCCAAGTTTGGAGTAATGGATGGGATTTGACAGTTGCCTGTTTGCTTCCTGGATATAGTCTGAGGTGTTCATTATGACTATTTCGCCCCCTTTGCCAGCAGGTTTGATTATAATATCCTGATTTTCTTTCAATGAAGCAATAGCCTTCTGTTCCTGCAGGGTTAGGTTATGCACCTTTTCTTCTGTTTCTCCAGGATTTCTGATTTTACATTGCTTCTGAAACAGTCATTATATTTATCCAGTGCTGTGTTAGTTCCAGGGCGTGGGGTCCAGGTAGATTTTTTGGTAGGATTCCTTATGGGCTGTTCTTTCTCAGAGTCGCTGCTGTATGGAAGATCTTTGCCATAAAATATTCCCTCAATCTGATTTTTCATAAAAACTCCTCCATATCATTGCAGAATTTGATATGGTCAGTGTGTGCTGAGGGGCAGAAGGAGAGACCTTTGGAGAGAACTGACATTTTGTGTTCGTTTGGCTCATAGGAGGAAAGATTCACAACACAGCCCTGGTGAGCTGGACTGGTACTTGCGGTAGTAGTAATGAGGCCTTTTTGTCTCAGTGTATGGAGCTTTTTCTTTTTGTTGTTAATAAGCATGTCCTGAAGTTTCCGGTAGTATATGTGGAGTTTGGCCTTCATTTCCTCTGTGTCATTTTCCAATGATGATTTCAGGGCCTGTATCTCCTCCTGTGTTCTTCTTTTGTTGTTATAGGAAATTTTTATCATATTGTTCCGCAGCCTTTCTGATGTCCGAATATATAGTTGTTTTGCATATTGGCCTTTGTAGGTGTGCCAGGTTGGGTTACATAAATTGAAGCCTCTTGGGATGAGTCTCTCCTTTTTGCATTTCGTTAAGAAGATGTCGCTGTTGAGTTGTGCAAGTTTCTTAAGCCGTTTTTTCAGTTCCATTCTTTTGCGGTACATTGTGGTATCTTCCAAGTTGATAGTAGTTTAATATTGTACCGTGTTAGCCATTGAAATTAGTGGAAGAGTGAAGTAATCAGGCGATACCTTTTAGAGGCTAACTGTGTATATTTGATGGTAAGCTTTTGGGAGTATTAGCTCCCTTCATCAGACATGGTGTTATATTCTTTGTTCTTTTTAGCAAATCTATTTAATGAGGACCATGGACAGTCCATGGAACGTTTCTCTAGCAGACTGTGCCTTCTCAGCAAGTTCTGTCTCCACAGCTGGTGGGACATCACTTTCTGCACTACAGTCCTAATTTCAGGAGCTATAATCATGAAAACAGCTTGTAGAGAAATTGCTCCAAGGCTTAAACTTCTGTAGTCTTTTCTTGCACTCCAACTCACTATCTGACATTGTCATCCCCAGATGCACACATTGGTGTCACTAAGAAGGATCGGCCCCATAGCAGACTTTTAACTGTATCCCTCCCTAGCCCCCACATGGTATAACACCCTCTTTATTGGATCCACATGGTTTTAAGCCCCCTTTACTTTCCCCAACACATTATAATGCACTCTTTTCTGTACCCAACACTGTATAAATCCTTCTTTACTGTCCAACACACAATACAATGTCCTCTATTCTGGCTCCCACACATCATAATGCCCCTTTTACTGACGCCAACACAGTATTAACACCACCTTAACTGACTCTCACACAGTATAAAGCCCTCTTTACTGGTCCCCACATGGTATATTGCCTCCTTTACTGGCTCCCTACAAAATATTCTACCCTATTATTTGCCCCCATGCAGTACGTACCCCCTTTAATGGCCATTATACAGTAACTGCCTCCAGCAGGTAATGGCCTATTAAAAAAAAAAAAAAAAAAAAAAAAAAGCAGCTGGGGGACGACTAAGTTGCCTAAAGATGTGGGTCCAATAGCAGCAGCTTTAGGAGGTGCATCTCAATAAATTAGAATATCTTTTATTTTATTTATTTTATTAGAACATTTATTTATTTCGGTAATTAAATTAAAAAAGTGACTTCCTATATTTTCTAGATTCTTTACACACAGAGTGTTCTATTTCAAGTGTTTTATTTCTGTAAATGTTGATTATGGATTACAGGTAATGAAAACTAAAATCTAAGAAAATTTGAATATTGTAAAAAAGTTCAGTATTGTAAATTCAGTGTGTCACCTGCCAAGGTTTCCTAAGCCTTTAAATGGTCCCTCAGCCTGGTTCAGTAGGACACACAATCATGGAAGATGCTGATTATGAATTGTATTACTGAATTACTGAAATGAATGAATGTTTCAAAAATATTCTAATATATTGAGATACACCTGTAAATATGATATTCAGTGCTTTAAGGTGGTCAATGTAATTCAGCATATAAATGGCATAGTAAGCCACAATACAAGTGTTCTGTGTTTTACTGTTTAAATTGGATGGGTCAGCTCAAAGGGGTTGTGCAGGACTTCAAAAACAGGGTTGCTTTCTTCGTCTCAAGAACTGACATCATGTACTTTGGTCACATGGCTATGCTGCAGATCAGTCCCATCTCTTTTATTGGGATGGAGATGTGACATTGACATGTGACATGATGGGCATGATGTAATTTCCTGAGAAGAAGAAAATAGCCATGTTTTTGAGTCCTCACAACCCCTTTAATTACAGTCCTGTGTGTTGGGAGGTGGCAAAGTAAGAGCTCTTCTCATGGATACATCTCAATGAGACAGCTGTATTATTTTCACTCTGCTAGCAACTAAATGGCACAAAATGTTTTTCCTCTGCTACTAGTATTTAAGACCTGTAGCTGTAATATTCTGCCCTTATATAGGACAGAAGATAAACAGGCTGCTGGGGGGAAAATGAGCTATCTGCTCATAAACACAAACTATGTGGCTGGTGTAACCTAACATTTGTGTTGTGCTGGCTAATACTAAGGCATTGTAAGATGTTGCACTTACATAGGGCAACAAATTAAGATGATAGATTCACCATAAGATTAAAGATGGCCATAGATTCATACATTCACTTTTACCAATGAAACATCCAATTTCAAAAACTTTACATTGTTTGAGAAAAATTAATTTCAGACTTTGCTTGTGTGCAAAAACCTTTAACCCTTTCCTGACAGTAATAGTACGGCAGATGCCATAACTTTAACGATGGCGGCCACTCTGTATTGCACAGTGGAGACCCCGGAGCTAATGCCCTGCAATCAGGGTTCACTCTGATCGCGGCTACTGCTTTTTGTAATGCCTCCCGGAAAGTGCCCGGGAGCCCCCTAGAGCCAATATCCCCTTGACCCCATACCTTTAATAATGCAGGATCACGGGAGCCGTCCTGTTCCTATGACAGCCAGGAGCCTGATGAAGGCTCCCAGGCCTGTCATAGAAATATAGCTATGACAGCTTTATTGCGAATCTCCCATAGACTGCAATACAGTTGTAATGCAGTCTATGGGACATGTAAGTAAGTTCAAGCCCCCTGGGGGGGGCAAATAAAATGGCTTTGAAAAAATTTATGTCACCCCACTTTCCATACCTTTTGAAATAAAAAATAAATAAACAATCCCAAATATGAACAAATTATACATCCCGGGCAACAAACATATAAAATTATTTTTCCTATATAGTGAATGCTCAAACGAGCTAAGTTGCTGTTTTTCGCCATTTCGTCTCCGATAATTATTAAATAAAAAGTGATAAAAACATCAGACATTCCCCAAAATGGTATACGTAAAAAGTACATCTGGCCCTGCAAAAAAAGACGCCTTATACATTCCCATACAAAGAAATATTAACCCCTTAAGGACACAACCAAAAAATCGCCTTAAGGACACGGCCTCATTTTTCAAAACTAACGTGTCATTTCATGTGGCAATAACTTTGAGATGCTTTAACATACACAAGTGATTTTAAGATTGTTTATTTTTTTTTTCATGACATTGTACTTCATGTTAGTGTTATAAATTGACAAATATTTTTGCATTTATTTATAAAAAAAATAGGAAATTTAATGGAAATTCAAAATGTGAAATGCTCTGCTTTTCAGACAGTCATACCACCCAAATACATTAATAAATATAATCTAGCATATCTCTGCTTTATATTGACATAATCTTTTGTCATTTAATTTATTTTGGACGTTAGAAGGCTAACAATTGTAACAGCAATTTTCCAAATTTACAAGAAAATTTCCCAAAACCCATTTGTTAGGGACCACTTCAGTTCTGAAGGGGATTGTAAAGGCCTATATACTGTATAGGAACCCCCCATAAATCACCCCATTTTCAAAACTGCACTCCTCAAATAATTCAAAACAGCATTTGGGAAATTTGTTAACCCTTTAAGCATTTCACATGAATTAAGACAATATGGAGGTGAAATTTAGATATTTAATTTTTTTTTTCAATAGTACATTCATTTAGCGCTAAAATTAACACATTCACAAGGGGTTAAAGGAGAAAATAGATCTCACAGTTTGTTTCGCAATTTTCTCCTGAGAGCGGCAATACCCCAGATGTGGATGTAAACTGCTGCTTGGGCACAGGGCAGTGCACGGAAGCGAAGGAACGACACTGGGTGTTTGAAAAGCAGATTTTGCCTGAATAATTTTAAGGTGCCATGTCTCATTTGCAGAGCCCCTAGACTACCAAAAGTGACTCTATTTTGGAAACTACACCCTCAAGGAATTTATCAAGGGGTATATTGAGCATTTTGACCCCACAGCTTTTATTAACATTGGGATTAGAGATAAGCAAATCGAAGCTGATGAAGTGGAATTCGATCCGAATTTCAGGAAATATTCGATTCACATCGAATCCGGATTTCCTCACACTTCGTGGTAACGAATTGCATTTTGTTCAAAATGGCTACTGTACATGTTAGGACATGGGGCAAGGAACTCTGGGAATGCGGGATCATACACAATGCCATGCGTGCAGCCAATCGGCAGCCAGTCCTGTGATGTCACAGCCCTTTAACCCCTTCGTGAGCGCCCACGGCATGTTTGATCGCTGCATCCAAGGTGTTAAAACCCCCGATCGGTTATGGAACAGGGTGTTAGCTGTATAACTCCATAACTGATTGGGGGTGCCGCCATTTTGCCTCCCACCCGCTCACACCGGTTCTGTGCAGACAGGAAATACCTGTTTATTCGCCGCAATTTAATTTGCATTTTGTTCAAAATGGCTGCTGCACATGTTAGGACATGGGGCAAGGAACTCTGGGAATGCGGGTTCACCCACAATGCCATGCGTGCAGCCAATCAGCAGCCAGCCCTGTGATTAAAGATGAGCGAAGTATTCAAAAATTCGTGAGCACCCACAGCTTGTTTGACCACTGCATTCAAGGTGTTAAAACCCCTGATCAGTTATGGAGCAGGGTATTAGCTGTAACTGACAGCTAACACCCTGCTCCATAATCATTCGGGGGTTTTAACATCTTGGATGGCGCAGTCAAACATGACCGTGGCATCCAAGGGGTTCCGCCATTTTGCCGCCCACCTCCACTTTCTGCAGACAGGAAATAGCTGTTTATTCGCCGTGATTTAATTGGGATTGAATAGAATGACATCCGCCAGAAGTCAGAAGAGGCCTGAAAAGGATGTCAGGGGATCACTGGGAGGTACAGGAGATCTGAGGCAAGGTGAGTATAGCTGTTAATTTTTACTCACCGCCCTTGGGCCTCCACTTATTATATTCTGGGGTCTGATGAGACCCCAAAGTATAATAGTGTTTAGTGCTGACAAATCTCAAAAGTTTTGTGTTTGGCCTGAAACATTTGGAAAATTTGATTAGAATCCGGTTTGATCTGAATTGGCTCAATTATCCCTAATTACAAGGTCTACAAGAGCAACATTCAATTCAAAATTAGCAATAATACTAAGATAAAATCTGAAGATGGCACAGTTTGAATATGACCAGTAGAACTGGCAGCTCAGGACGACTTGCATTTGAAGGTTATCTAAAGCACAGAACACTTCCCAAGTAGCAAAATGTATCAGTACAGTGGGGAAAAAAGGTATTTAGCCACCAATTGTGTAAGTTCTCCCACTTAAAAAGATGAGAGAGGCCTGTAATTGACATCATAGGTAGACCTCAACTATGAGAGACAAAATGAGAAAACATATCTAGAAAATCACATTGTCTGATTTTTTAAGAATTTATTTGCAAATTATGGTGGAAAATAAGTATTTGGTCACCTACAAACAAGCAAGATTTCTGGCTCTCACAAACCTGTAACTTCTTCTTTAAGAGGCTCCTCTGTCCTCCACTCATTACCTGTAGTAATGGCACCTGTTTGACATTGTTATCAGTATAAAAGACACCTGTCTACAACCTCAAACAGTCACTACGCCGCCAGGGACTCAGATCCTGCAGTGCCAGACGTGTCCCCTTGCTTAAGCCAGTACATATCCGGGCCCGTCTGAAGTTTGCTAGAGAGCATTTGGATGTTCCAGAAGAGTATTGGGAGAATGTCATATGGTCAGATAAAACCAAAGTAGAACTGCTTGGTAAAAACACAACTCGTCATGTTTGGAGGAGAGTGAATGCTGAGTTGCATCCAAAGAACACCATACCTACTATGAAGCATGGGGGTGGCAACATCATGCTTTGGGGCTGTTTCTCTGCAAAGGGACCTGGACTACTGATCCGTGTACATGAAAGAATGAATGGGGCCATGTATCGTGAGATTTTGAGTGCAAACCTCCTTCCATCAGCAAAGGCATTGAAGATGAAACGTGGCTGGGTCTTTCAGCATGACAGTGATCCCAAGCACACCGCTAGGGCAACGAAGGAGTGGCTTTGTAAGAAGCATTTCAAGGTCCTGGAGTGGCCTAGCCAATCTCCAGATCTCAACCCCATAGAAAACCTTTGGAGGGAGTTGAAAGTCCGTGTTGCCATGTATCGTGAGATTTTGAGTGCAAACCTCCTTCCATCAGCAAGGGCATTGAAGGTGAAATGTGGCTGGGTCTTTCAGCATGACAATGATCCCAAGCACACCACCAGGGCAACGAAGGAGTGGCTTCGTAAGAAGCATTTCAAGGTCTTGGAGTGGCCTAGCCAGTCTCCAGATCTCAACCCCATAGAAAACCTTTGGAGGGAGTTGAAAGTCCGTGTTGCCCAGCGACTGCCCCAAAACATCACTGCTCTAGAGGAGATCTGCATGGAAGAATGGGCCAACATACCAGCAACAGTGTGTGCCAACCTTGAGAAGACTTACAGAAAACGTTTGACCTCTTTTCATTGCCAACAAAGGATATATAACAGTATTGAGATGAACTTTTGTTATTGACCAAATTCTTATTTTCCACCATAATTTGCAAATAATTTTTTTAAAAATCAGACAATGTGATTTTCTAGATTTGTTTTCTCATTTTGTCTCTCATAGTTGAGGTCTACCTATGATGTCAATTACAGGCCTCTCTCATCTTTTTAAGTGGGAGAACTTGCGTAATTGGTGACTGACTAAATACTTTTTTCCCCACTGTATATTATAATAAGGCAATGTGTAGGGGATACAAAGAACAACAATTGGATTAAAAGTGGTAACCAAATTGAAAAACAAATCCCCTTCTACGTAATTAAGCAATCTTGGGGGAAGAGAAAAAAGGAAAAACACCATAATGCTGAGTATAAAGATGTCACAAGACACACACATATTAACTGAGTTATTTTTAATACATCGAGCCAGAGACAAGAGGAAAAGAACTATGGAGTTCCATGGGAAGAAGGCTTGGTAAGTATTACTTTTTTATATTTATGTATGGCACAACTATTGTGTGAGTCCACTCAGAAGCATTATTTATATTGTGTGGGGCTATGGAAAGCATTATACAGAGTGATACCACTGGGCAGCTTTATACTATATAGGGGAAACTGGTGAACATTGTACTGTGTGGGGGCCATTGTGAAGCCTTATACTGTGTGTTCAACCACTGCGCAGCATTATACTGTATGAGGGGACACTGAGGTGGATTAAACTGTGTTGGGGACAATATAGAAGCATGGTAATGGTGATTGTACTGTGGGTGGTTGAATGATAGTAAAAGATTTAATTTGATATGTGCTGGGTGGGGGGGATTGTGTGAGAAGTATAGTATAGGATGGTATAGCTTTGAGGTTGCATTCACATGCTGCAGCTATTGCGTCCAAACTGCATGGGAAAAAATGAATGTATTTTTGATGTACTGTATGTTTTGATGAGGTTTTCAAATTTTGAAAGTGAAACATTTATTTAGGAAATTCTAGCTGAAATTTCAAAAACTGCACTAAAAACTGACGTATTTGTCTTTTGTTAATAATTATTTTGCAGCGATGTCTCAAAGGCAATTTTTTCTAGGGGTGCCCCAAGTCTGAAAAGGTTGGAAAACACTCATCTAAAGGACCTTTTCTGATGTAATGAGCATGTTTTTCATCACATTTAACTGTTGCTGCTTCTTTTGTGAGGTATGAGGACTTGCCCAGTAAGAACAGCTGTGGTTTTCACACAGTCCTCTCCATGCTAAATGTAATGGTCAGCTTTCTCTCTTGTCCTATCCTGATTTGACAGATTGGTGTCAGGCAGGGAGGGAGAAAAGTGTGCAGCTGCACATCTCTCTCAGGGAGCAAGTAAAGTGCTTTATCAGTGTTTTTCCAGATCATTGTGGAAGCAGTCACAGGGAGTCTTTCACTGCTGCACACTTGCTGACTTTGCATAAAAGATGCAGGCACTTTTTAGCCAGATTTTTTCTTGCTAATAAGTATATCTTATAATTCATTAAATATGGTAATTAATTTTTGTCTGGGACTTATCACGCTGTGTGTTTTTTTAGACAAATTTTGTTTTCTATCTTGCACAACCTAGACGGAAGGTGCCTAATATATATATGGAAAAAAGTAATGAAATTATTTTCAACTGTGGGGCAGATTTACAATTTTCCTGCCAGCACATGTCAGAGTGAAGCAGGGATTGTACAAAATTAAGAAAAAAACTGGCAATGGTGGCAAATTATATATAATAATTAAAAGAAAGCAATACTTACCTATTAGATAACCTGCCATTCTGGCAATGCTGTTCCAGTGCTGCCCACCAATGTTTATTTAGTACTACTTCTTTTATTATTTTATACAATATTCCCAATATTCCCTCATTTCATTTTTTTCTTAATCTTAGACAAGACCTTTAAAATTAGCTTTGACTTACCATCTGAGATGTAGAACAATTTATTTGTCGGAATCCAGTTAGGCTACTGTTTCAGTGTATGGAGTGATCTGAGAAAATGGCCAAAAATAGGACATGACCTATATTTTGATGGCATGTGACAACAGACTGTCAAAATAACTGTCATGTGAATAGCCCCCATTCACTGACAGTGAAATTATTAAAAGTAATGTTACACGCCCAGTATTCACTGTTGTTTGAATTTAGCCTTACACTGTACTTTCACATGCATCAGATCTAGGCCTCAGATCTATATGGTTTTGCCACCTACTCATCATGAGCCATCATGCCACAATCCAAATAGAGGATCCATAATTTTGGGGTTCAATTGGTTTAGCTTTACCTTTTCCAGTCATTTTGACTTGTAAATTTAAATAGAACATGTCGCCAAAAAATTAACTATGTTTTAATCAAGTTTTATGTTAAACATATTTTTAAAGAATTTTTGATGAGTTTTTTTTTTTTAAATATGTCCATGTTGTTATCCTTCTAAAATCCTGCAGTTCTGACTCTGGCTACTAAGCCAAATAATATGCTGATATTTCCTGTAGGAGATTTTTTTGCAGCAACTACCACGCTTATCAGCACACTGATTATCACAGCTATCATCTATAGGCAAATGAGACACAGAATTTACCAGTTACAATAGGTGATTTTACTGCTTAGCTACTCCCCCTCTGTGCAATGACCTCTACAGAGGTCAAAAAACATGCCTATAAAACCATCGTGTCACTCACCCATGGTCCATCTCCAGGAGGCAGGAAGTCAGTAACTATTTTAGGCTTATTGGGATTAGTTGGAATTGCAAGATCTTTAGGAATTTTTAAATCTAGTGTGACAACTTGGGGGAATTAAACTCAAAATGGCGGCTTGTCCTGGTCCGGACAGCGGTTGTTCGTGGTACTGGGCGCCGGAAAGATAGCTTTCAGACGGTCCAAGTGTAAAATAAACGTGGCTTTATTCAGCTTAACTGCAATATAACAAAAACAACAGAAAAACCTATGCCACAGTTAGGGCACTCACTGACTCCTTGAGTCCCTAACTAGCCTCTGGGGCAATAAGAGCCTGACTTAGTCTTTGTAAGTCCTCTCTGGATCCAAGCCCTCTGGGACAGACTGCCTCTCTGTCCTAGGCTGGTCCACCATTTCCTGCTCCAAGCAGGTTTCTCCAGTCCTCTGGAGATACACGCCCCCCCCCAAAGGCGTGGCTGAGAGCCTTTTCTGGCCTGGGCCTGGGTCGCTCAACAGTGCCCTCTGGTTCACATACTCACACTAGATAATAATATAGAAAATTTAAAAAGAAAAAAAAAATATTATATTAACCTCTACATTAGTCTGTACTACTAGAGCTATTACTAGGAATACTGTTACTTACCTCTTGGCCACTCTATCCCAAAGCAGTAGATTTAATACACAAAGACAGATGGCAAAGCTATAATTGGTATAATGTATGTAATGCACAAATGAATTTAGAACCCTTTTTAAAAATCCTTTGTCCCTTTACATTCATTATTTTGTAAAAGTATCAAAATGTATCTAGACATCTCACACATCACAGTGTATCTCTCCTTTGATTGCTGTTAAAAAGCTGTTATGCTGTTGTCTGCATTACTACAGTTCTGTTTATTATCAATGTTGTTAGGGGCCCATTCCTGATATTGATATAGGGCCCTATGAATTCCAGTTATGCCCTGGGTTTGCATAAGCAGACAAATAAACACAACAGAGTCTTTAAAAAAAAAAAAATCAAGAAATCAAGCTAATGACCTGTGTAATTTTTAAATGATATGATTAAAAAAGTTATATATATGTATACGAGCATTATAGATTATGTTTGTCCGACATACATTCTGATAGCAATTTATAATGTAAAGCTGCCATGGATACATATATAATAAAAAGATCAGTTTGGAGATTAGAAAAAATATTGAGACAATATTTGAAACTGATTTGTATTTTATTACATTTTTGTTATCATACAGCTTCTTTCTACATAATGACTAGAGTGTGTCAATTACTGCAGAGCCAAAAAGTCTAAAATTTATGCAAAAATTTTGATGAATCATACTCTAATTAAATGAAACAGTTTGTGACAGTGAATTAAGAGATGATAAAGGTAATTTGATTCAACACCATTTAGCTCATAGCTAATCTTTGGATTAATGTGACCTGACAACACTTGCAGTAAATGTACATTTATCAGATTAATTGCCTTGTACCATGTTTTTTTTGTGTTAAATAAATGGTGTCTATCCTCACTAACCAATTTACATATGAAGCAACACAACAATATTTTATAACAGTTTAACCAACATTCTCATTTATTTGTATTCAAAATGTATGAAACCATGTTGAAAATCCTATATCTAGTACATATAGTACTATATTGAGTACAATAGTAGTTAGAAATGCATGACTCAACTATAAAAATTAACATACAAATCAAGTAATATATGTTTCAATTGACAACATTGTTGCAGTTTTCCACTTTGAATGTGTTAAGTATTTCAAAAAATATTACTGAAAGCAGAGAAATGGTGGTTTATTGGTTATTAGCAATTCAATGAAAGTGAGGACACTCAGATCAATGTGGAGTGTGGCTCTTGGCTATGAATATGGGGAAATATATGGTTCTCCAAGGACGTACATGCAAGAGGGATAAACAAGTTTTACAGCCTCAAAAAAGCATAATATACATCTGTACTAGAATAAATCTGACAGCTGTGGCTCTATAAAAAAAAAAAAAAAAAAAATCCTTGAGGCTAGAGTCTCTAAAGAGGAGTACATGAGGGTATATTGTATTATGAAAGCATGTATAGTGTAAAAAAACTAACATGCATTTGGCAATGTGTCAAATCCATTTACAATTGGTTCACATTATTGGTTTTACACTGCCATTTCTCAGTCTGTTGTTCTGATCCATCATAGAATCAGAACAATGAACTGAAACATTAACAAAATGACAGATGCAGACGGAGCTCCTTCTGCTTGAGTACATCATCATTCACTCTAATATTAAATCAAAGACAGAGAGTTTCTTACATCTTGTATGTTTATTTTTCAGACGGGAGATAAAATACTGTGTACAGGACATTTTTGCTCCATTTAAATCAGTAAACAAACTAAAAGGGAGAAAACTTCTGTCTTTGTTTTAACACTAGAGTGAATGATGATGGATGCAAACAGAAGGTGCTCTGTCTGCATGAGTCATTATGTCAGTTTTTCAGACTGTTGTTCTGATCTTGTTACGGATCAGATTAACAGACTGAGAAACGGCAATGTAAACTTAGCCTTATATGTAATATGTATAAATGTATATATAAAAGTTTGTTTTATTTTATAGGATGTAATATAGCACATGATATCCTAATTTGTTTTCTTTAATTTTCTGAATGCAGAAAACAAAATTATATTTTTTTATTCAAATCTGTCTTTTGTTTCATTATGTATAAAACAGAATATGAAAGAGAGGCTAATTTCTGTGATATAGGTTTATATGATTTGAAGCAGCACCAGTGAAACTCGGTCTGTGTGTCGGATTTCCTGGCTTGAACAGTGTGCAGGGAGAGGAACTCCTAGCATGATAGTTAACTATAATGCTAGGAGTCCCTTCCTCCCAGCTGCCTACCGTCTGTACTATATTCACTATGGGACAGTATGTCAATGGGAGGCAGGGACTACTAGCATTATAGTTATCTATAGTTATGATACACATTGTTCAGATGGGTAAATCCAGCACTCACACGGTCTTATAAATCTAGGCCTAGACCAAATTCACACATCCGTTAAAATCATGGACAGCACAAGATCCAGCTTATTTTAGGTTTGTATGTTGCCTGTGGTTGAACTGTTTTTCACATCCGTAATATACTATCCATGAGATATTATATTATGGAAAAACATTTTTACAGCATACCACTGATTTTTGTTTTGAAATGTGGTCTGCTTCTTATGTTATGTTCTTCCCTTGCCAAATGCCACATATATACCTCATAAAATAGTTCACAAGTGAACATACTTCTGGGGAAGCTGACATCTGTATGTGAATTTGCACTTTAACCCTTTCGCACATAATCATGTTAATTTACCTCATTATGCGCAAAGGGGTGTATGGAGAGAGTTCAGGATCTCGGCTGTATAATACAGCCAGGACACGCAGCTAACAGCTGCAATCGATGCCGACACCAATCGCAGCTGTTAACACTTTAGATGCTGCGGTCAAACACGACCGTGGCATCTAAAGTGTGGAGCTGGCATGGGCCCCGCCATCTTTGAACGATCGACGCCCTCCAGATTGTCAACAGAGGGTTGCCATGACAGTCGGGAGCCTCCCAGGCTTGTCATTATAATCCTACTATTACAAGGTCCCTAGGGGTATGAAAATATATCACATATAAAAATAAATAAACAATAATAAACATAAACACTTTAGGTTTCCCAGCACTCCAAAATGTCCGAACTATTAGTATATTAAAATATTTATCCCATACAGTGAAAAATAAAAAGTGATCAAACCATCAGACCTTTCCCAAAATGGTATCAATCTAAACACCATATTGTCCTGCATAAAAAGATGCCATACCCAGCTCCATACACATAAATATAAAAAAGTTACAGGTGTCAGAACATGGCGACACAAAAATTGTATCTCTATTTTGCAAAGTTTAAAATTTTTTAAAAGGTATCAAAACATTACAAATATTATATAAATTTGGTATCTCCGTGATCGTACGGACACACACAATACAGGTAACATGTCATTTTTACGACATAGTGAATGCTGTAAAAATTAAACCCATAAGAAATTGGCGCAAATGCATTTTTTTTCCAATTCCACCTCATTCAGAATTTTTGTCCATCTTCCCAGTACATTGTTCAGGATATTGAATGGTGCCATTACAAAGTACAATTTGTCCCGCAAACAATAAGCCATCATGTGACTCTGTGAGCTGAAAAATGAAAAAATTATGGCACTTGGAATGGGGAGAGGGATAAATGAAAATGCAAAAATAAAAATTTACAGAGGCATGAAAGGATTAAATAGTTATGTATAGTTATTACACAAAATCAAGAATGCATTCAATTATATGACAATGAATGTGGAAATATGTGGAAAAGTATTTATGCCATAATATTGCGTATTAATTTTTACGGATGGATAGATAGATATGCCTATTCTTCATTCAGCTATAGACTTTCCTTTTTTCTGTCTTCAGGGCAACAGCTACGCACAGGGGCCAGGTTATATTCAAAGATGCTCTGGCACAGCAGTTATGTGAGCAAGGAGGTAGGTCATTCTATATATTATAATTTTAAGTATATGTTGTCTTTTTACAGCTGTGTTCATTGTAGCATATTTTTTATTGATCAAAGACTACTGTAGCTCAGACTTTTATATATGCTTAAGGCACTTGTCCTCTCACCATCATTGGATCTGTTACCTTTTATCTTTACTAATGAGGGACCAAGGGACTTCAGCTTGAAGGCTAATGGCAGACACAGACATGTCAAGGAACAAATCAAAATGTAAAAATAATTATCCAGCAGTCATTTCATGACAAGTATCTAGGAATAGGCATTGTTTCTAAACCAACTACTCACTATCAATTTGTAATATGAAGATCGCTCTGAGAAAGACAGTTTGATGGAGATAGATAGATAGATAGATAGATAGATAGATAGATAGATAGATAGATAGATAGATAGAGTTTATGCATACACACACAATTTAATATCATTTGAGGGAAAGTGAGCCTTTTCATTACATTGCAACATACCCTATCTTCCATTAATAAAGAGAATCCAGGCTTGGAATTGGTTATTGTTGACTACTCCAATGGTGGTTGGAGACTATCTATAAAAAAGGGTATTTTTTTTTTTTTATAATTGCTTTTGTACTATATCAGATTTCATCCTATTCCATTTACAAACATCTCCAAGTGTACAGTGGGGGGAAAAAGTATTTACTTACTGATTGCAATGCACTAAGGGTTAAACAGCTAGAATCATATATATATATATATATATATATATATATATATATAAACTGTATATACAGTGGGGAAAAAAAAAGATTTTGGCAGCCACCAATTGTGCAATTTCTCCCACTTAAAAAGATGAGAGAGGCCTGTAATTGACATCATAGGTAGACCTCAACTATGAGAGACAAAATGAGAAAACAAATCCTGAAAATCATTGTCTGATTTTTAAAGAATTTATTTGCAAGTTATGGTGGAAAATAAGTATTTGGTCAATAACAAAAGTTCATCTCAATACTTTGTTATATATCCTTTGTTGGCAATGACAGAGGTCAAACGTTTTCTGTAAGTCTTCACAAGGTTGGCACACACTGTTGCTGGTATGTTGGCTCATTCCTCCATGCAGATCTCCTCTACAGCAGTGATGTTTTGGGGCTGTCGCTGGGCAACATGGACTTTCAACTCCCTCCAAAGGTTTTCTATGGGGTTGAGATCTGGAGACTGGCTAGGCCACTCCAGGATCTTGAAATGCTTCTTACGTAGCCACTCCTTCGTTGCCCTGGCGGTGTGCTTGGGATCATTGTCATGCTGAAAGACCCAGCCACGTTTCATCTTCAATGCCCTTGCTGATGGAAGGAGGTTTGCACTCAAAATCTCACGATACATGGCCCCATTCATTCTTTCATGTACACAGATCAGTCATTCTGGTCTCTTTGCAGAGAAACAGCCCCAAAGCATGATGTTGCCTCCCCCATGCTTCACAGTAGGTATGGTGTTCTTTGGATGCAACTCAGCATTCACTCTCCTCCAAACATGACGAGTTGTGTTTTTACCAAGCAGTTCTACTTTGGTCTCATCTGACCATATGACATTCTCCCAATACTCTTCTGGAACATCCAAATGCTCTCTAGCAAACGTGAGATGGGCCCAGATATGTACTGGCTTAAGCAGGGGGACATGTCTGGCACTGCAGGATCTGAGTCCCTGGCGGCATAGTATGTTATTGACAGTAGCCTTTGTTACGTTAGTCCCAGCTTTCTGCAGGTCATTCACTAGGTCCCCCGGTGTGGTTCTGGGATTTTTGCTCACCGTTCTTGTGATCATTTTGACCCCACGGGGTGAGATCTTGCGTGGAGCCCCTGATCGAGGGAGATTATCAGTGGTCTTGTATGTGTTCCATTTTCTAATTATTGCTCCCATAGTTGATTTCTTCACACCAAGCTGCTTGCCTATTGCAGATTCAGTCTTCCCAACCTGGTGCAGGTCTACAATTTTGTTTCTGGTGTCCTTCCACAGCTCTTTGGTCTTCACCATAGTGGAGTTTGGAATGTGACTGTTTGAGGTTCTGGACAGGAGTCTTTTATACTGATAACAATGTCAAACAGGTGCCATTACTAGAGGTAATGAGTGGAGGACAGAGGAGCCTCTTAAAGAAGAAGAAGTTACAGGTCTGTGAGAGCCAGAAATCTTGCTTGTTTGTAGGTGACCAAATACTTATTTTCCACCATAATTTGCAAATAAATTCTTAAATTCAATAGCCCCTTCAATGTGATTTTCTAGATATGTTTTCTCATTTTGTCTCTCATAGTTGAGGTCTACCTATGATGTCAATTACAGGTCTCTCTCACTTTTTAAGTGGGAGAACTTGCACAATTGGTGGATGACGAAATATTTTTTTCCCCACTGTATATAGGCAAATGAATGAATGTGCCTGAGCTGCAAAATAGACATGTGGTCAATTAAGTTGATGTCACTTCATGAAAAGAAAAACTCTGATATATTTTCTTATCCTGGATAACCCCTTTACTTTTTCTCTAGCCCCCACAATTCCTGATCAACCAATGATGTTAGTTTTGGTGCCTGATATAATACTAAGGCTCTTTGATGTCAAGTGGGCAGTGTCAGGCGGGAGTAGGCAAAGGGGATGTCACTCAGAGCTCCAATTAGAGACAGCCAGTGTCATAGCTCAGAATTACACAACTTGCCTGCTCCTGCCTGATACGGCCCACCTGACAGGGCAGATCATACATAGCATGTGATACACCAAAATTAACAGCAATTATTGCTCAGAAATGGGGGGCTAGAGACCAAATTCCAACTGTTCCAACTGGAGCAGCACCTATTAAATGAGGGAAAGAGCTTGACTTGGCAGAGTTATTGAAAGATCCCCTTTAAGTAAATTTGATAGTCAAAAATCTCTTTTAGTATAGCCTTCTTTCTAATACTTCAGACTAATGATAAACCATGTAGAAGAGGACATTAAAACAGTTGTCTGGCAAAATGTTATACAAATGATAGCTTTTTGCTTTATAAACACTTTTTTAACCTCTTCCGGACTGCCCATAGACTATATACAGTGCTGGCCAAAAGTATTGACACCCCTGCAATTCTGTCAGATAATACTCAATTTCTTCCAGAAAATGATTGCAATCACAAATGCTTTGGTAATAATATATTCATTTATTTTGCTTGCAATGAAAAAACACAAAAGAGAATGAAAAAAAAGTCAAATCATTGATCATTTTACACAAAACTCCAAAAATGGGTCGGACAAAAGTATTGGCACCCTCAGCCTAATACTTGGTAGCACAACCTTTAGACAAAATAACTGCGAACAACCGCTTCCGGTAACCATCAATGAGTTTCTTACAATGCTCTGCTGGAATTTTAGACCATTCTTCTTTGGCAAATTTCTCCAGGTCCCTGAGATTTGAAGGGTGCCTTCTCCAAACTGCCATTTTGAGATCTCTCCACAGGTGTTCTATGGGATTCAGGTCTGGACTCATTGCTGGCCACTTTAGAAGTCTCCAGTGCTTTCTCTCAAACCATTTTCTAGTGCTTTTTGAAGTGTGTTTTGGGTCATTGTCCTGCTGGAAGACTCATGACCTCTGAGGGAGACCCAGCTTTCTCACACTGGGCCCTACATTGTGCTGCAAAATTTGTTGGTAGTCTTCAGACTTCATAATGCCATGCACATGGTCAAGCAGTCCAGTGCCAGAGGCAGCAAAGCAACCCCAAAACATCAGGGAACCTCCGCCATGTTTGACTGTAGGGACCGTGTTCTTTTCTTTGAAGGCCTCTTTTTTTTTTCCTGTAAACTCTATGTTGATGCCTTTTCCCAAAAAGCTCTACTTTTGTCTCATCTGACCAGAGAACATTCTTCCAAATGTTTTTGGCTTTCTCAGGTAAGTTTTGGCAAACTCCAGCCTGGCTTTTTTATGTCTCTGGGTCAGAAGTGGGGTCTTCCTGGGTATCCTACCATAGAGTCCCTTTTCATTCAGACGCCGACGGATAGTATGGGTTGACACTGTTGTACCCTCGGACTGCAGGGCAGCTAGAACTTGTTTGGATGTTAGTCGAGGTTCTTTAGCCACCATCCGCACAATCTTTCGTTGAAATCTCTCGTCAATTTTTCTTTTCCGTCCACATCTAGGGAGGTTAGCCACAGTGCCATGGGCTTTAAACTTCTTGATGACACTGCGCACGGTAGACACAGGAACATTCAGGTCTTTGGAGATGGACTTGTAGCCTTGAGATTGCTCATGCTTCCTCACAATTTTGCTTCTCAAGTCCTCAGACAGTTCTTTGGTCTTCTTTCTTTTCTCCATGCTCAATGTGGTACACACAAGGACACAGGACAGAGGTTGAGTCAACTTTAATCCATTTCAACTGGCTGCAAGTGTGATTTAGTCATTGCCACCACCTGTTATGTGCCACAGGTAAATAACAGGTGCTGTTAATTACACAAATTGGAGAAGCATCACCTGATTTGTCAAAGGGTGCCAATATTTTTGTCCACCCCCTTTTTTATGTTTGGTGTGGAATTATATCCAATTTGGCTTTTTGACAATTCTTTTTGTGGTTTTCCATTGAAGACAAATTAAATGAAGATATTATTACCAAAGCATTTGTGATTGCAATCATTTTCTGGAAGAAATTGAGTATTATCTGACAGAATTGCAGGGGTGCCAATACTTTTGGCCAGCACTGTACATCCAGGTGTTCCCTCTCTTGTTCTGCAAGGACGTACCGGTATGCCCTTGCAGTTTTCAGCAGCTGCACAAAATCATTCAGCTGCAGAAACGGGGAACTGGCTAACTACAGCCAGAGCTCCCCTAGAAAAGGCAGGGACAGGACGGTAATAAAAAAAAAAAAAAAAACGCATTACAAACTGATAGCAATCAGTTTGTGTCCATTTTTGACCAATCCGTTTTTTTTTTCTTCCCCCTTCTTCATTCTGAGCATGTACAGAGGGAAAAACAGATTGCTAAACGGAAACAAACTGATTGTTATCAGTTTGTAATCCGTTTTCTATAGACCTCAATGTTAAAAAAAACGGATTGGTTGCTGTCCATCTGGAATTCTTATTTTTAGTACGGAGACAAAGTCCTGCAAATTCTACTTTTCTCTCCGTACAAAAAAAGTGGAAACCAGATGGAAATGGCACAAACTGATACATGTGGATTATTAAAATCCCTTGAAATAAATGGGTTGTAATCCGGACCGTACAAAATCAGTTTTTGAAATTTCACATACTGATTTCAAACGGAATGGCCGAACGCAAATGTGAACCGGGCCTTAGATCTAACATTTAACTATCATCTATATTTAACTCTGTCCAACTACAACATGGGATAAACGCAGCTGAAACATAGGGTGCCATATATGATATATATTATAAACACAACTATTCAATACTTGTCAAATTCATTTATGCTACATCTTTGAAGATACTCAACCATGTAGCATCTGGTATACAGTACAAGAAAGCCGTTTCCAAGAAATACAGCTGCTTAATACTGTATCTGTCAAACTCAGCTCTTCTACTTAATCAGCAGCATGTAAAACTGTACTTGGTAGCTATGAATATTTCCTGCCCTCCCTCCGATTTAAAAGCTTGGGTAGTCCTCATCAGGTTATAACGCAAGCCAATTCCTTTCTCCTGACAAAATAGAGAGCTGCCCCTCTATCTCATGGATGAACAGGATAGATGACACTCCTCCCGAAGATCTTGTACTAACAATTGCGAAACACTTGCATATTCTGAAGATCTTATGGAATAGTATTTTTGTGTTTATTTGGGACACCACTAGACTTCAAATTGCTCAGCAGATGCATACCAGTGCCAACATGCCTCTGTGGGATTTTCTAGAAATCGTAAAATGTTAAGCCTGGCTAATAGACTCACTCCAATGCATCCCAGTAGGCCATTGTCCCTGCTCATTAAGCCCTTTGATGTGACACTCCCTTGCAGTTTGGGACAATGTCAGATATTCCTGCAAGCTAATTTCCCCCAGATACTGTTGTCCTGCACAGGGGTGAACCTAGCCTCTTTGCTGCCTGAGACGGACTATAGAAATGCGCCCCCCCCCCCATACTAGCCATATTAGGGCTTAAAGGGGATGTCCGGGATAAAAGCTAATTCCTACACTAATGTAAACACCCTCCCCCGCCTACTTTCTAAATTACATAATTTATCAAAAATGTATCTTTACCCATATTCCTGGGGCGGTCATGTGACCGTCCCAGGGACATATTCTGGTTATCCAGTGACGATCCGTTTCCCTGTTTCCAGAAATGGAACGTCACTACTACTCCTCTCCCCCATCAACTCCATTATACTTTCCTCTCTTCCTTCCAGGCTTCCTCTTGCGGGACGGCTCCTCCCTCTTTTCTTACTGCCGGTGTGTGAGCAGCTCCCATGCCTGCGCAGTAGAGGTGGATCATCGGCTGCAGAGCACAGAGCAGCGCTGGGACTATTGTGCATGTCGACAGTCAGAAAAGAGGGAGGAGCCGTGCTGCAGGAGGAAGCGAGGTAAGTATAATGGGGTCGGGGGATGGGCTGAGTTAGTTGGGAAGGGCTAGTAATGGGCGGGATAGCTAGAGAGACAGGGAGGGGGTGTATGGGAAGGAGGGAGGGGGGTGTATTGGAGGGAGGGAGGGGGTGTATGGGAGGGAGGGAGGGGGTGTATGGGAGGGAGGGGGTGTATGGGAGGGAGGGAGGGGGTGTATGGGAGGGAGGGAGGGAGGAAGGGGGTGTATGGGAGGGAGGGAGGGGGTGTATGGGAGGGAGGGAGGGGGTGTATGGGAGGGAGGAAGGGGGTGTATGGGAGGGAGGGGGTGTAGCACTAACAGACCTTTTTTTAAAAAAAACAAAAAAACATTTTTTGCCCAGTAAATCCCTTTAATGTTTGTGGGACAAAATGTTCTTCATAATGGTACCATTTATTATTCTGTACAATGTACTGGGAAGCTGGTAAAAAAATTTTGAATTGGGTGGAATTGAAGAAAAAGTGCATTTGTGCAATATTCTTACAGGCTTTGTTTTTACGGTGTCCACTCTGCAGCCAAAGTGAAATGTCCCCTGTATTCTATGTTTCAGTACGATTCCAGGGATACCAAATTTATTTGGTTTTATTTACATTTTAATTCTTTAACAAAGATCTAAAACTTTGCAAACTTTTTCTTAAAGTCGCCATATTCTGACATGGATAGAGTGTCTTTTTTAGAGGAGTCAGGTGTACTTTTTAGTTATACCATTTTGGGGAATGTCTATGGCTTTGATCACCTTTTATTCAAATTCTTATCAGAGGCGAAAAAGCGAAAAAATGGCGGTTCGGCACTTTTGATTTTTTTTTTTCCCCGCTGCTCAGTTTACCGTATGGAAAAAATATTTTTAGAAGTTTGTAGATCGGGTGTCTGGTGAAACTCCCACTGGGCTTGAGAATTGGGTTGACCCCCCCACATGGAATTTAGCCTGACCGCAGTCAGGCTGAAGATAGGCGTGTCGCTTGGTGAATGGATGAACACACGCTACCATTCTCTTTAATAGGAGCGCCGCAAATAGCCTATATTCAGCCTATATTCTGGCTGTGGTCAGGCTGAATTCCATGTGGGGGGAACCCAATTCTCAAGCCCAGTGGGGGTCTCAGCAGACAGACACCCAAAACGCATCCCCCCCAACTCCCCTGTGCCACCCAATCCAGCTCCCCCCATCATCAATCTGGTATTTATCCTCTATCCTATGAATAGGGGATAAATACTTTGAAAAGCAATATTTCATTAATATAAAGCACTTACTTCAGCTGAAGAAGCAGGCCAGCAGTAGCACTTCTGAGAGAAGGGACAAGGAGCCACACACTGCGCAGTAGCCACACTACGTATCCAATCACGTCAGGTCAATATACTATCAGAGCGACATTACCAGATGTGATGCACGCAGCATGTTTTTTAAAGCGGCCTGTCTTGGGATGGTTTAGATCAGTCATAATGCCGCCCCCTAGATAGCGCCGCCTGATGCGGCTGCCTCACTTCGCCTCATTAGAGGTGCGCCCCTGGTCCTGCCTCTGGTTTAACCTTTCTTCTGGGTTCCTCTAATGTCCAGGCATTTTATTGGTGGAGATCCCAGCATTTATCATGCCCTATGCTCATATATTTACCAAACTTTTGCTTTAAATACTTTCAAACAACTCACACTGTTTACTCTGGTGCTTCTAGAGGCAAAACAGGCAATCACACATTTCTGGAAGAAATACTCTGTCCCCTTTGGGGAATTGAAATCCTGACGAGATAGTTGCCTACTTAATGAAAAACCCACCATGCAGCATCCTGTTGGACACCCATGACAAGTTCAAAAATCTTGAAAATCTGACGTCCCTGGATTAGCTACACCCATTCATAGATAAGACAGGAAACCCTTTCCCTTTCCCACCCCCCCCCTTTTTCTCTGGTTTCTCTTTCTTCCACTTTCTCCACTGCTTCACTCTTCTCAAATATGTTACCCCACAGATATTGCTATTCTAGGTAGGCACTGATTGTCTTACATGATGTTTCTGATTGTACAGATTAAACCCTACCAACTGGTGATAGAGACATTTTAAACTTAACCAAGGTGGTATAGGCTTTTGCCTAAAGGGGTTTTCCCACCTCATTCTTTTAACAACTTTGCCTGCTGGTGGGTGGGCTTTGGCTGTTTGATGGACAGGACACTATGAAGTACCTCAGTAAATATAGACAATGTCTTTACCATGAAAGTTTATTTATTATTATTACAAGAAATCTATGATAATGCAGATCAAATAATATGCACAGTAAGTGTATATTACATTACACAGGTTTGGAGATAAAAAAAAAAGTGTACATGCTCCCAGGACTGAGAACAGACTTGCAGTATATTTAATGTTACCTTTGTGTTTACATAGAGAGATAACTGACACTGTCCAAGCCTTTATCGGTCTTTATAAATTGCAATTAGCTGACCTGGTTTCCCAGACCGCAGAGCAGGAGATAACAGCTCTGAAAGTAATACAAAGAACTCAGCCCCCCTCTCCTCCAGAGAGCAATGGGTCACGTCTTCTGTGCTGGATCAGATAACAAGCCGGGTGCCTTGACAAAGATTTGTAAACAGTAGAAAAAATATTTTTACATAGCAGGCAAACCAAACAGCATTGCTAAAGCAATGTATTTAGGAAAACTCTTGAATTTACATAAGCTAGCAGTATAGATAGGATCATTGAGATGGGAATACCTCTTTAAAGCATAACTAAATTTTGGAGCAAATGGCAGCATTTATGTCATTAATAAATTTTGTAATATTCTTTATTCAATTTTCCCTCCTAAATTTTCCTAGATATGCCATAGATATAACTGTTTGAAATGACTCTTCCTCCCTAGCCTCAGCTTCCCTGCATTGTGTAAGAGCTCAATTCCATATGAAAGCAGTGTACATATGTTACTCTTAATAGAGAAATAAGGAAAAGAAAAAACAAAAGCAGGATTTCACAAAAAAGAGCCAAAATTCATTAACAAAGTACATTACAAAATGTATTAATAACACAAATTCTGCCAGAAAATCAAAAGTTAAAAGTTTAGTTACACTTTAATGGAGGAAACTTATTGTGCTAAATGCACCAGAATTGTAAGTAAGCCAACCAATAGTTTGTGCCAAGTTAGACAAAGATGTCTAACGATACACTAAGATTAGTAAATCTGCCCCACTGATCCAAATTCTTAGAAGAATGTAAACAGGAATACTTAAGCATATGTACATTTGTCCTAAATATGTAATTTCTTTTTTTTTCCAGCTCCGACAGAAGCACCTTTACGTCCAAATTTATGTAAGTATTGATTACTAAGTTAGAATGAGGATGATCCATGATCTAACCTAAAGAATTACTGTTTTTTGCCTAGGCTTTGTACATAATATCACATTCACTTTTGTTAAAGCATTATTGTGAATTCAATTTTAGCAAATAAATAATAGTTACTATTATTATTATTATTATTATTTATCATTATTATTACGCTTCGATACATTGAATCACAATTTTTTATAAAATGGCCGCCGCACATTTTAGGACAAGGGGGAAGGGACTCTGGGATCACCCACAATGCCAAGCATGCAGCTAGTCAGCAGCCAGCAGGACCTGTGATGTCACAGCTCTATAAAATCCCTCGGCCATTTTAGGTACAGTCATTCCACATCGCTCTTACTGTAGGGACAGACGTCAGCAGGAGCTAGGGAAAGACTTAGAAAACAGATAGAAGTTCAGGGAAAGAGGCTGAGCCTTAGAACTGTAGGGAAAAGATAGGGAGGAATTGAGAGAAGAATTTGGGGTTGTTGCAGGGTCATTTACAGCAAGAATTTGTAGCATAATTCACATTGCAGCACTCACTGCCGTTATACTGCTGCTCATTACTCATATCTGTGTCTTCAAGGTGGAACACAACAAGCCTTTTGCAGTGCAGTACAACAAAAAACTGTGAATTATCATACACTAATATCTGCATGTATCTGTAAAAAAAAAAAGCCTTTTTAAAGACGTTTATTATAAGGGGCTTATTCACTGTTCTTCCAAGGCATAACATTATTCAGTACTATTGTGCCAAAGAAAACTGAATTCTCATCCATATTTGCCATTTTGTTAACAGTATAAAGTTGCAGGCCATTTTTAAAAACAGTATTGTCAATAATAATTCAATAATTCTTAGCAGTTATCACTTATTTAAAGGTGTTTATTAGTGTCAAAACACATAAAAAGGACCATATTCGCCATTTTGTTAACAGTATAAAGTTGCAGGCCATTTTTAAAAACAGTAATGTCAATAATAATTCAATAATTCACTAATTCTTAGTAGTTTTCACTAATTTAAAGGTGTTTATTAGTGTCAAAACACATAAAAAGGATTAAATTCGCCATTTTGTTACCAGTATAGAGTTGTAGGCCATTTTTAAAAACTGTATTGTCAATAATAATTCAATAATTCAATAATTCTTAGCGGTTATCACTTATTTAAAGTTGTTTATTAGTGTCAAAACACATAAAAAGGACCATTTTTTTTTTTTCCCAAGATGGCGCCACTGGAGTGGCAGCCTGTTTCAGCAGCTCTGAGTCTTTCTCTTATTTTTCTTTCTTTGTCTTGTTTTATCACTCTACGTAAGGGACTTTTAACTATGAAGAAACATATGAAGACTTGGAATTGGACCTTTGTGTTACTTTTTGTCTGTTTTGTTCTACTTCAAATGGGAACTATTGTGTCTGCAGACAATTCTTTTGTCTACTCCAGAGAGGAACTTTTGCAGCTTAGAGACACAGCAGGGCTGTATACCATTTGCCCAGACATCCCCCAGGAGATCTGGAGAAGGAAAAGGAGGGGGAGGGGGTGTAGAGCCGGAGTCCTACAGAGGATTAAAAGGAGATGTTTCAGACCAGCTCTCCCCTCC
Source organism: Leptodactylus fallax (assembly GCA_947044405.1). Taxonomy (NCBI): domain Eukaryota; kingdom Metazoa; phylum Chordata; class Amphibia; order Anura; family Leptodactylidae; genus Leptodactylus; species Leptodactylus fallax. The sequence goes on along the minus strand of CAMRHE010000001.1, from coordinate 8,565,970 downwards.
ATTATTATGGGCAATGTGAGATCTCTTGCAAACAAGATGGACGAACTAACGGCGCTCACCAGGAGTTTCAGGTGTGCAGCATGATGCTGCTTACAGAGACTTGGCTCACTGAAGTTACTCCGGACACTCTGGTTTCCTTGGATGGCTTTAAACTCCTTCGAGCGGACAGGACAAGGGAGAGCGGTAAGAGGAAAGGAGGAGGGCTGGCAATATTTGTGAATGATAGATGGTGTAATCCTAGGCACATTGTGATTAAGGAGCAAACTTGCTATAAGGACATTGAACTATTAGCTGTGAGCATGAGACCTTTCTATCTACCAAGGGAACTATCGCATGTCATCGTGATAGCTGCATATGTCCCCCCCCCTCTGCGAAAGCTGATGCTGCCCGCGAGGTCCTACAAGCCACGGTGAGCCAACTGCAGTCACGACACCCCCAGGCCCTCCTTCTTGTGTCGGGTGATTTCAACCATGTCTCTCCATCATCCAAACTGCCCAGTTTCACACACTATGTAACCTGCCACACAAGAGACAACAAAACACTGGACTTGTTCTTTGCCAACGCGAGGGAGGCATATAACTCATCAGCCCTACCGCCCCTGGGAAGATCGGATCACAACCTAGTGCATCTCCGACCTGTGTACTGTACAAGCCACTTGTACGTAGAGAACCAGCTGTCACCCGCACAGTGAGGATATGGTCCGAGGAGAGTAATGAGGCTCTGAGGGATTGTTTTGACACAACCGCATGGGAAGTTCTGCAGGATTCTTATGGAGAACATATGGAAGGACTCACACACTGCATAATGGACTATATTAATTTTTGTTTGGACAACACAGTACCCACAAAAGTGGTGAGGTGCTTTTCCAACAACAAACCATGGATTAATTCTGATATAAAAACACTACTTAAGGAGAAAAAGATGGCATTCAGGACAAGAGATAAGGAGGGGCTGAGGGAAGTACAAAAGGAGCTGAGGCATCAAATCAGGCAGGGAAAAGCCAGTTATAAGGAAAAAATGGAAAAGCAAATGGAAAGGAAAGACATAAGGGGGGTCTGGGAGGGGCTTTAGTCAATTTCAGGTCATAAACAGTCTGTCTGCCGGATTGATGCAGATGTTAATTCCCTCTATCTGACCACAGTCTGACTTTCACAAGGGCCCAGGTGAGGAGGGAGATGAAAAAGATCAAGGCGAGGGAAAGCCGCAGGGCCAGATGACATCAGTGCAAGGCTAATTAAGACTTGTGGGGACCAGCTGGGTGGTATAATTACATACTGTTTAATATGAGCCTGAGGCAGGAAATAGTTCCTGAATTATGGAAATCTTCTTGTGTGGTACCAGTTCCAAAGAAACCTCACCCTATGGACCTCAACGACTACAGACCTGTAGCACTGACATCCCACTTGATGAAGATCTTAGAGAGATTGGTTCTCACACATCTCCGCCCTCTAGTGAGCCCCGCTATGGACCCTCTCCAGTTTGCTTATCGGCCGGGCATTGGGGTAGATGATGTCATCATCCACCTTCTGCACAGGGCTCTGTCTCACCTAGAGAAACCAGGAAACACGGTGAGAATAATGTTCTTTGATTTCTCCAGTGCTTTTAACACCATCCAGCCCGGGTTACTGAGAAACAAGCTGGGCCTTGCTGGAGTGGACCACCACCTCTCCAACTGGATCCTAGACTACCTCACAAATCGACCTCAGTACGTGAGAGCCCGAGACTGTGTGTCAGATACTGTGATATGTAATACGGGGGCACCTCAGGGTACAGTTCTTGCCCCTTTCCTCTTCACACTGTACACTGCAGATTTTAGGTGCAACTCATCTAGCTGCTACCTACAGAAGTATTCTGACGACTCTGCAATAGTAGGTCTCATCACAGACGATGATGACAGGGAGTACAGAGAACTGAACCGGGATTTTAGAGACTGGTGCCAGCGGAACCACCTGAAGATTAACGCGGGGAAGACCAAGGAGATGGTGGTGGACTTCCGTCAATGCAGATGCCCTCCTAAGCCAGTGGACATCCTGGGGACGGGCATTGAGATTGTGAACACCTATAAGTACCTGGGTTTGCTCCTTAATAATAAGCTGGACTGGAAAGATCACATGAAGGTCCTGTACAGAAAGGTCCACAGCAGGCTCTACCTGCTTAGGAGGCTGAGAGCCTTTGGAATCCGGGGGGCACTTCTTAGGACTTTTTTCAACTCGGTAGTGGCATCAGCCATATTCTTTGGAGTGGCCTGCTGGGGGAGCAGTATATCAACCAGGGACAGAAAGAAACTTGACAAGCTGATTAGAAGGGCCAGCTCTGTCCTGGGGAGCCCACTGATCCCAGTGCAGGCAGGGCCGGTTTTAGACAAAGTGGGGCCCTGGGCAAAAATTTAAAGCGGGGACCCAAATGCTGATATGCAGACAACACCATCGTCTTCCAGTGACAACCCCTATAATAACGCCTCCTTTCTGCCAACAAAAAAGTAATAACAAGCCCCATTTTACCACACACAATTCAAATGAGCACCTCTGTACAGCCTAATAGATTATTGCACCCAGTCATCAGTTATTATAGCGCCTCCTTATAAATAATAGCCCGCTTATAAATAATATTACACCTTTATCAGTAATAGCTCCCTTATAAATGATAAATAGTGCCCTGTATCAGTAATATCTCCCTTATCAGTAACAGTCACCCCGTAAAAATAATACTGCTCCCTTAATAATAATAGCCCCCTCATAAATAAGTTACCCTTATAAATAATAGTCCCCATTATCACTAATAGCCCCCTTTATAAATAAGCCCATTTAAGAATTACACCCCCCTTATAAATAGTTCCCCTCTTATAAATAATAGCTCCCCCTTATAATGGATGCCTTATATATAATAGTTCCCACCTTATAAATAATAGCCCATCTTATAAATAATAGTTCCCCCTTATAATAGCCCCCTTATACTTAAGTTTCTCAGTTATATATAGTAACCCACCCTTATATATAATAGTTCTCCATTATACAGTGTCGGACTGAAGGGCTTAGGCCCACCAGAGGAACTTGTTCTGGGGCCCCACCCAACAGCTTCCTGCTAATAGCCTTCACCACGGCTCCTTCACTGATGTCTTACATATGTGCTGACTATCTGGTGTTACTGAGTATGTTACCAGTATAGTCAGCCCCTATAGTACTGTGCAGGTCCCAATAACTCCGGTTCATGCATAGTACTGTATGGGGAATGACATGGCCATGGGGCACTACACGTATGTGCAAGATTATAGTGAGGGAGCTGTGATGCAGACATAGCACACAGGGCTGCCAGCAGGAATTGTGAGCACCCTCCCCACAGTATAATGCTCCACATGGTATATAATGCTCCACAGTATAAAATGCTCTCCTGAGCCCTCCAGTTTCCCCACATATTATATAATGCTCCACAGTGACCCCACACAGTATAAAATGCTCCCCTGAGCCCCCCATTGTGGTCCCACATGGTATGTAAGACTCTACACAGTATAATACTCCACAGTGGCCCACACAGTATACTACCCCTTAGTGGCCCCAGACAGTACAATATGTTCCCCAGCAGCCCCACACAATATAATATGCTCCATACAGTATAATATGCACCCCACAATGCCCCCCCAGTATAATGCTCCACATTGGCCTAACACAGTATAACATGCTCCATAATGACCTCCACACAGTATAATATACTCCCCAGAGGGGTTCCCCCAGTATAATGCTCCACAGTGGTCCCCCACAGTCCCCCCCAGTATAATGCTCTACAATGGCCCCACAGAGTATAATATGCTCCCGAAAAGCCCCACACAATATAATACACTCCACAGTGGCCCCACACAGTATAACAGGTTCCCCACACTGTCCATTCCCCCAGTATAAAGCTCCACAGTGGCCCATAGTATAATATGCTCCCCAGAGGGCCCCTGCTAGTATAATGCTCCACAGTGCCCCCTCCAGTATTTTGCTCCACAGTGGCCCCACGCAATATATTATGCTCCCCAGAGCGTCCCCCCAGTATAATGTTCCACAGTAGGCCCCACGCAGTATAATATGCTCTCCAGAGGGCCCCCTAGTATAATGCTCATTAGTCCCCCCGAATAATGCCCCACAGTGGCGCCACGCAATATAATATGCTCTGCTGATGGCCCCCCCAGAATAATGCTCCACAGTGACCCCACTCAGTATAACATGCTCCAGAATGGCCTCCACAAAGTATAATATACTGCTCAGAGAGGTTTCCCCAGTATAATACTCCACAGTGGCCCAAAACAGTATAATATGCTCTCCAGAGCCCCCCCCCCCCAGTATAATGCTCCACAGTGGCCCAAAACAGTATAATATGGAGAGCATATTATACTGTGTGGGGCCACCGTGGAGCATTATACTGGGGGGGCTCTGGAGAGCATATTATACTGTGTGGGGCCACTGTGGAGCATTATACTGGGGAGGGGGCCCTCTGGAGAACATGTTATATTCTGCAGGGGCCTCTATGGAGTATTATAAAGTGGGGGGGCTCTGAAGAGCATGTTATATTCTGTGGGGCCACTTTTGAGCATTATACTGGGGGGCCCCTCTGGAGAGCATAATGCTCCAAAGTGGCCCCACAGAATATAACATTATCTCCAGAGGGCCCCTTCCCCAGTATAATGCTCCACAGTGGCCCCACACAGTATAATATGCTATCCAGAGGGAGCCCCCAGTATAATGCTCCACAGGGGCCCTACATTGCTATTATATTATATTATATTCTGGGGCCTCTTCAGACCCCAGAGTATAATAATCGAAGGCCCGGGGTAGATAAGGTAAAATAACAAACAATTACACTTACCTTGTTCTTACCTCTGCTAAGCCTCCTTGCGCTGCTCCGCTATCCTCGCCGGCGCTGGCTTCTTCTTCTCTGCGGCTGACGTCACGCGTTGTGGACGTCACCTTTGAGGTCTGTGATTGGGCCTCAGCGATTACGTGAGGCAAGCTGCCAGAACACCCCACGTGACCGCTATGGGTAGGCCTCTGCGGTGATGTCCAGAACGCCAGAAGATGACGTCGGACGCCAAGGACAGGTGAGTAAAAATGTTTGTTATTTTTACTCACCTCGGAAAGGGGCCCTGCGGTCCCTTTCTGTTATTGATTTGGCCGGGCCTGACTCCGGGATCTGGAGTCATCAGGTTCCGGATCCAGGGGGCCCCTTTGGGGATGGGGCCCTGGGCAATTGCCCAGTTTGCCCCCCCTAACGCCGGCCCTTAGTGCAGGTGGTGAGTGACAGAAAGATACTGTCCGTGGTGAGCTCCATGCGGGTGAAGAAGTCCCATCCCATGCATGAGACCGTGATCACGCTGGGCAGTACTGTTAGTGACCGACTGCTCCACCCTAAGTGAGAAGGAGCGCTATTGGAAGTCTTTCCTCCCCACCGCGGTTAGGCTGTACAACCAACACCGACCTAAGAGGAGATCATTACACACAGAGAACTGAAATATCTTTCTGCCTGTTAAATCCCCCATCTCCTCCTCTGCTACTTCCTATCTGTCTGTCTACTATCAATGTAATGCCTCTTACCTTGGAACATTCCTGTTTATGTTGTATTTGTATTTGTATCTGCTTATCTTTGCTGCTGTAACACACTGAATTTCCCCATTGTGGGACTATTAAAGGACTATTATTATTATATTCGCCATATTGTTACCAGTATAAAGTTGCAGGCCATTTTTAAAAACAGTATTGTCAATAATAATTCAATAATTCTTAGAAGTTATCATCACTTATTTAAAGGTGTTCATTAGTGTCTAAACCCATAAGGAGGACCATATTCGTCATTTTGTTACCAGTAGAAAGTTGCTGGCCATTTATCAATAGTATTGTCAATAATTCAATAATTGTGAGCCACAAATCTCTGCCTTTATCATGCTTTTTTATTGGTGTTCATTAGTGGGTGAAGAAATAAGGGGCATATTTGCCGTTCTCTTCAAAGTAGAAAATAACAGGCCTTTTTACCCTCTACAATTAACTTTTTCATCGAACAGTATGTCGGACAGAGAAGCGAGAGGTCATGCACAGGGGAGGGCCGCAGACCTAAATTTTTCGGGCTCAGGCACAGATCGCAGCAGAGTAAGGGGGCGTGGCAGCAGGGATCAGTTACAGAGGCCTGAGCTCCCAGTGTCAAGTAGCGGTTATGTCATGACCAGCAACCCAATTGAATCCAGTTGAAGACTGGTTGATTCAGTCATCCAATTCATCCCAAGTCACATCAGACACCCCAGCCAAGAGTCTGTGGGTTCGTCAGACACAACCCTTAGTTGGCATGGCCAGGCAGCAGACCCTGTGCCCTCACGTGTCCTCAACCTGCCTCTGTCCTTTTTTGTTCCCTCAGCTAGAGAACTACTCTATGTTCTGGGCTCAGATACACTGTACAGTGAGGAGGAGGTACTAGAGGACAGTCAGCAGTTACTGCTCAGCCAAGATGTGGAGGAGACTTCTGCCGCTTCCTGCAGTAGGCGGGCAAGTAGTGATGAAGAGAGTGGGATGGGAGCTGGTGTTGAGGAGGACATCAGTGACCTACAGACAGTAGTGGATGACTATGTAGTCGATCATAATTGGGAGCTGGGTGACGAAGGGGCCCATTTCAGGCAGTCAAGGCTCCACCACCTCAGCTGAAGGAAGCTGTGTGTCCTTCCTATCATCTGCAGGTTGTGATGCTCCTGCTCCTCCTCCTCCTCCTCGTCAGTTATTTTGTCAGCAATCGATCACAGAATCTATATCTAAGAGGCAACAGTATGCGTGCAATAATCCAACAGTGCAGAAGCTGAACGTGCTCCTGGCCAAGTTGCTGGTGCTGCAGTCACTCCCTTTCCACTTGGTGGACTCTGCACCTTTCAGAGAACTGATGGCTTGCACTGAGCCGAGGTGGAAAATCCCAAGCACTCGTTTGTTTGCCAAGAAGTTAGTACCAGCCCTGCACAAATATGTAGAAGAGAAGGTGGGCCAGTCCTTGAGCCTGTCATTGTCTGCCAAAGTGCACAGCAGCGCTGACATGTGGAGCTGTAACTACAGTCAAGGACAATATATGTAATTTTTGGCCCACTGGGTTAATGTGGTGCCTGTATGGCCTCCTCATGTTGCTGCCACTGGGTCATTGTATGGCTTCCTCATGCCGATGCCACTTGGTCACTGTATGGCCTCCTCATGTTGCTGCCACCGGGTCATTGTATGGCCGCCTCATGCCACTGCCACTGGGTCATTGTATAGCCTCCTCAAGCCGTTTCCACTGGGTCACTGTATGCCCTCCTCATGCCGCTGCCACCGGGTCACTGTATGGCCTACTCATGCCGCAGCCACTGGGTCACTGTATACCCTCCTCATGCTGCTGCCAACTTCACCTTGTCACCAGCAACTTGGCCAGGTGGCACCACTTCCAACTCCACGTTCTCATGCCTTTGGTCCTGCAACAATGTCCACCTCATCCTCCACTGTTTCCTCAGCCTCCACTGCAGGAACAATTCACAGTGCTTCTCCAGCATACCACATGTGCAGGGCACAGCGGTGTCACACTGTTCTACACCTCGCTTGCCTGGGCGAACAAAGTCACACAGGGGAGGAACTGAGTCACTGTATGTCCTTCTCATGCCGCAGCCACTGGGTCACTGTATGGCCTCCTCATGCCACTGCCACTTAGTCACTGTATGGCCTCCTCATGCCGTTTCCACTGGGTCACTCTGCGTCCTCCTCATGCTGCTACCACTGGGTCACTGTATGCCCTCCTCATGCCGCTGCCACCAGGTCACTGTATGGCCTCCTCATGCCACTGCCACTGGATCACTGCATGCCCTCCTCATGCCGCTGCCATCAGATCACTGTATCGCCTCCTCATGCCGCTGACACTGGGTCACTGTATGCCCCCCTCATGCTGCTGTCAACTTCACATTGTCTCCTTGTCACCAGCGACTTGGCCAGGTGACGCCGCTTCCGCCTCCACGTTCTCACGCCGTTTGTCCTGCAACATTGTCCACCTCATCCTCCACTGTTTCCTCAGCCTCCACTGCAGGGACAATTCACAGTGCTCCTCCAGCATACCACATGTGCAGGGCACAGCGATGTCACACTGTTCTACACCTCGTTTGCCTGAGTGAACAAAGTCACACAGGGGAGGACCTGGGTCACTGTATGTCAAAGGCTTATGGGCTGTAAGGGAACAGGGGTAGAGACTGTAAGGGAAGGGGGGATAAAGATAGAGTAGAAGCTGTTCAGAAGGTGGTGTGGTGGTAGCAGGGTTATTGGAAGTTGTAGGCTTTCCTGAAGAGGAGAGTCTTCAGTGTCCTCATGAGGTTTATGATTGTGGGTGCCAGTTTTATCATGGTAGTGCATACCAGAGTATGGTCAATGGGTGGAAAAATGTTGGAGGCAGTTGTGTTTAGAGCAGATAAGAGTAAAGATAAGAACGAGGTCTTCAGAAGATTGAAGATTACGTGTGGGGAGGTAGTGGTAGATTAGGTCACAGATGTATGGAGGGGACAGGTTGTGTATTATCTTACATGTCAACGTTAGCATTTTAAACTATTCACTGGGCAATAAGTAGCCAGTGAAGGGATTGATTGGCAAAGGGGATAGACTAATGAAAAACAAGGAGAAAGGTGGATTAAGCAAGCAGCAGAGTTAATAGTGGACTGGAGGGGAGTAAGAGCATTTGTAGGGGGGCCACAGAGAAAGGTGTTGTAGTAGTCTAAGCAAGAAATCTTGAGGGCATGGACTACTGTTTTTGTAGTCTCAGGGGCGAGGAAAGCGCAGGTGTGATAAATGTGGGAGGTTTTGCATGATTGGAAGTGTGGCTTCAAGCACAAGGCAGAAACGAAAGGTATCACAAGGCAATGGACTTGTGGGGATGAGGTAAATGTTTTATCTTTGATAGATAGGTCGGGAAGGGGGGCAGCGTGATAAACTCAATTTTCTCCATATTGAGTTTACGAAAGTGGGAGGCAAAGAAGGGGGCTATGGCTGCTAGACACTCTGGAACTTTGAATAGCAGAGTGGTAATTTCTGGGCCAGAGAGATATTTCAGTGTTGTCAGCATAACAATGACACTGAAAGCCATGGGACTCTAGGAGTTGGCCTAGACTGAGGTTATAAATAAAGAATAGGAGGGACCCAAGGACAGAGCCTTAGTGGACAACTACAGATAAAGGGCACAGTGAGGTGTTATTGTGTGAATTGGAGATGCTAAATGTGTAGTTGGTGAGGTATGAAGAGAGGGCCAAGTCTGCAATGCCAAAGGATGAAAGAGTTTGTAACAGGAGGGAGTGGTCAAATGTGTCAAAGGCAGAGGAAAGGTCTAGAAGCAGGAGAACAGAGTAGTCTTAGGGTGGTTTCAGTGGAATGATGGTGTCAGAAGCCATATTCGGTCAAAGGTTGATTTGGATGAGAACTGGGAAGACAGTTCAAAATGGACATGTTATACAAGGAGTTTTGAAGCAAACAGGAGTAGTTAGATGGGGTGACAGCTGGGCAGTGAGGAGGGGTCTAAGGATGGGTTTGATGGTAACATACTTAAAGCCAGAAAGGAAGGTACCACTGATTAGAGGTGGTTTGAAGGGATGGGTTAGAGCAGGAGTAAAGACTTCCAGGAGGTTGGGGATAAGGTTCTATTGTATCAGGTCAAGGTCATAGGTGGGGAGGTGTGATTTTAAAATTAGGGTGGAGAGCTTTTCATTGGTTGAGAAGCAGGTTATGGAGGAAGAGGTAGAGTGATTATGGTGGGTGTAAGTTGAAACTTTCTCTGATTGTGTTAATTTTGTTTTTGAAATAAGATGCAAAATCTTCAGCTAAGATAAGTGATGTCGGAGGGGACCCTGGGTAGTTAAAGGCATTAAATAGCTGTTTGGGCTGTTGGATAAGGAAGATATAATTGTGGTGAAGTAGGCCTGTTTTGCAGAGGTGAGTGCATTTTTGAAGTTGAGAACCACTTGATAATCAAGTCTTCCTTGGATAGGCTTTTCTTCCAGTAATGTTCTACAACTCTTGAATACATCTCAGTTATTTTCTCTGGATTGCAGGGCTGCCTATTGATTAGGGCTGTGGAATCCGAATTGTAGACAATTCTGGTAGGTGTAAAAAAGTTAGCAACTCTGACTTCAAAATTAAACAATTATTATTCTTATTATTTTTTTTTGTCATTAAAGGTTTTTATTGATGGATTACAAAGCAAGAAAAGCATTGGAAGCATAGGTTAGGGCGCAAGGGCTAGGAAAGTTGGAGAAACAATACACGGGATAGGTGAGGTACAATGGGAAAGAGGAGGGGAGGGAGTATATGGCTCTGTCACAGTAGAGCGGTAAAACAATTAAATGTTGTGTAATAAGAATAAAGTCCAGTGTGGAGAACAGTGGATGGAAAAACAAGCTTCCCAGCTGACAGAAAACACTGAAGTGTAACTGTAAAAAAAACGAGGGGGAGGTGGTCAGAGGGAAAACAGAGCAAGGGAGGATAGGGTTATACTCAGTATGTAAGAAAAAGGGAGTCAGGAGGAAGGGGCGTGGAAGTATGTCTGGAAGGTGTCGGAGTAGTAAAATGTGTTCCATAGGAGCCACACTTTCTGATGTGCACTGTTGTCCAGCCTGAGTTCTGCAGTAAACGGTGGCAGAGCGTCATCCTTGTCGCCAGAAAACAAACTATAGATAGTCGAGATAGGGCGGAATGGGGAGATGGGGGATGTACATAAGAGCTTGAATGGGGATAGGGGTCTGTGGAGATTCTGTTTCTTTTTTAAGGCAGAATAAAAGTAATGCAACTGCAGCACTTTGAAAGATATGTCAGCATAGGGGAGGAGTGAGGTAGAGGAGAGAATGTGAGGAATGCTTGTATAGTGGAGCAAGAGAGGAAGGAGGTGGAGAGGGCCACAGGAAAGTCTGGGTTGCCCGAGATGAGAGTCAATGGGCCATCATTTGCGAAGAGTCATGTCATGTTGCAGTGGAGGCAGCAAGCACCTATGACTTGGCGTGCAACATACGGCAGAGAGGAGGCAGCTTTTTCCGATCAATGGCATCTATGGAGCCATGGGAGGGATGTGAGCAGAAGAGGGCTCAAGGATTTCTCAGGGGCAGCAAAGAGTTTGGAATGGGCCGAGTGATCTGGGGAGGGCATTCATCTTCAGGAGGTTGATGCAGCATAATCACGAGAGGCCTTTGGTGCCCCATCGGTTAAGGTCAGATTGGAGGGTGTGTAGGAGAGAGAGGAAGTTCAGTGTGTATGTATCAGAGAGGGAGCTGGGGACATGAACTCCCAGATATTTGATGGCTTTAGTCGACCAACTGAAGGGGAAGGTGGAGTGGAGGGAGTGAACTAGAGAGTTTGTCAGGGAGATGTTAAGTGCAGTGCTTTTAGAAAGATTGATTTTGTAATTACTAAAAAAAACTATAGGAGGCTATTTACCGAAGGAAGGAGGGAAGTGACGTGAGCGTTTGAGTGATAAAGAGGAGGATGTCATCCACAGTCGCCAATATTTTTAAGTGGATGTCTCCTGTTTGTAAGCCTTGTATGTCTGGGTTATGGCGGATAGCTACGAGGAGATGCTTCATGATCAGGGTAAAGTGGGCATCCGTGGCGTGTGCCATTGTAGATGGTTAGGGGGAGTGAAAGGGTGCCACTAACCTGAATTTGTGCTTGCAGGAAATCATAGAGTGTACAAATGTGGGTGAGCATAGCAGGGCCTAGGCCTATTTGTCGGAGGGTTGCATCTAGGAAGCCCCAATACACTCTGTCAAAGGCCTCCGCGTCCAGGGATAGTATCATCATTGGGATTTGAGAGCACTGAGTGCGGTGTATAGCAGAGAAGGCCATTAAGGTATTGTCCTCAGCCTCCCTCTGTGGGATGAAGCCCACCTGATCTGTACGGATTAGAGAGCTCATGTGGTGGCCTAATCTAGTTGCAATTAATTTCACAAAGAGTTTTGTATCGGTGTTGATCAGGGAGATAGGCCTGTAGCTGGGACAGAGTTGAGGGTCTTTGCCCTCTTTAGGGTTGACTGTGATGTGGGCATGTAGGAAGGAGGAGGGAAGGGAGTGTCGGTGGAGGTCGCATTGAAGGCTTTCAGGAGAGAAGGGGAGAGCCTGTAAGGGTTATAGAAGCGGGCTGTGTAGCCATCCGGGCTTGGGCTTTTACCTCCAAGGAGGCCAGATATACCCAACTCCAGTTCCAATTGGGAGAACAGTGTGTCTAACTGGATGCGTCATCCATTGTGAGGGAAGGCAGGGAAGTATCGGTGAGATATTGGGAGAGGGTAAGGGTTTTGATTGGTGGTGTGGGGTGGGGAGAGATTATAAAGGGACTCATAATAGTCTCAGAAGGTGGAAGCTATGTCAGTGGTTACATGAGAGACTCGGCCGGAGGGCTTTCTGATACACATAACATGGGCTGCTTGTCAGTCTCTAACTGCTCAGGCTCGAAGACGTCCCACCTTATATCCCCATTCATAAAATGAGCGTTGATCCAGGTGGTGGAGTTGTTGTTTATGCTCAAAAAGGGATTTGATCTCTTGACGTGTCACCATTAGGTCAATGAGAGTGGATTGTTGGAGCATCTGTTTATGTTGCACCTCCAGAGAGCTCAAAAATTGAAGGAGAGATTTAAGTTTCAAACCCGCTTCAATTTTAAATCTGGCCCCATGTTGCATCAGGAGCCCCCTTAAGACACATTTGAGGGCCTCCCATTGGGTCTGTGGTGAGGTATTATCATGTTTATGATCATGTGCAAAGTTAGCGATGGTAAGTTTGAGATCCGCCAGACAATGAGCATCATGCAAGAGTGACTCATTAAGTCTCCAAGAGTTGGGGCATTTAGTGGGGGGGGATGAAGGCAAAGGGTACAGGTAACAGGGGCATGGTCAAAGAGGTAGGCTGATGTGAGGGAAAACTGGAGGCTGTCATAGAAGAGTGTAGCAGGAGAGGTGTGTCCATGTTTTAGTTAGACCCAGAAAAGAAATTAAGAGATTGTGAGTGTATTCTAATTTGTTACAGATGGAATATGTATTCCATAGTGTCTTCGATGGACAGGGGGGTGATCGCAGGCATTAGTGCTGAGTCTCTGCCTTATAATACAACAGAGACCCGCCATATTTCAATACCTGATTTCCACCGTACTATTACAGTGGATGTTGGGAAGAGGTTAAGGTTTATATGAATTAGTGCTAGATAGAACAGAAGGGAGATCTGACAGTGGGGATTTGCTGAGGTCGCCCAGGATTAGGTGATATGTCACCAGCAGTAAGGAGAAGCACAGAAAAGATAGCAGGTTGGAGTAGGGGAAGGTGGAGGTGGCTGTGTGCAGGAAGGTTTGTATGCTTAGAAGTAGTTCAGAAGAGAAGGCCAGACGGTGCCCGTAAAAGAGATGGAGAAATACTGTAGATCAGGGTTCGGCAGCCCGAGCCCGCATAATGACGCGACGTGACCCCTGAGACCCAATCAGCGGTCGCTGACTTCAGGCAGAAGCGTCAAAGAGAACAGAGCGGCTGCGGAGCGCAGGAAAGGTGAGTAACACTGTTTTTTATGTTTGTCACCTCTCTTGGCCCTCTACTTATTATACTCTGGGGTCTGAAGAGACCCCACAGTATAATAGCTAGTGAGTGGTGAAAATTGGAATATTATAAAAGTTGGAATATTATACTGTGTGCAGGGGCCACTATGGGGCATAATACCTTGTTCAGGGGCCGCTAGGGACATAATATCTTGTGCAGGGGCTGCTATGAGACATAATACCGTGTACAGGGGCTGCTATGGCTGTGGGATATAATACCATGTGCAGAGGCCACTATGGGATATAATACCGTGTGCAGAGGGGGGGGCGGGGGCGTGGCGGGGTGGCGGGGCGGAAGCCAAAATGCCAGAGGCCCCTTTTTTTTTATTTTGGGTTTGGGCTCATTTTAAAGGCGCGTGGTGAGGGGTTTGTTGTAGGAAAAACCGGATTGGGCCTCTTTTTTTACTACCCTTTTACTTACGGAACCATGGTTTTTACCCCCACTTGCATACCAGGTGTCCATGAGAGGTTAAGGGGGCCGCAGTGCCCAGGCGCCCCGGGGGCGGGCCGCTGTGCTCGGCTATGGGATATAATAACGTGTGCAGAGGCATTGAGACATTATTCTGTCATAAAAACGGTGTGTTTTGGCATAAAAAAGCATTCCAAGAAAGGGGGGGGGGGGAGGGAGGGGGGAAGAAACCCCCCCGGCCAGGAACTGATTAAAAGCTACAAAACACAGGCTGTTATTTGTGCAAAAATGCACCATGTGAAAGCAGTTTTACATCAAAATAAAAGTTTCAGTGGCCTAAGTATGATACCTGAATCCAGATACATCGTGTGTTTCCACCATAAGGGTGCTGCCATACGGTGCTACTGGACACATACATTTACCACTTATTGCGGGATGCATATGTACTTTCATTGCTTCTAATAGGAAAGTACAGCTGCGTCCCAGGAAATAGCAGTAAACGCATGCGTCCTAAAGCATCTTGTGGTAGCACTTCTGTGTTATGGTTTGTGGTATATGACTTTAGTTTGGGGGTCTTCAGATTTACAATTATTGACTGGCACTCCGAGGACTTCATCTTTGATTTTTTTAAATTAAAATAGGCACGCCGAACAAAAAAGGTTGCCTACCCCTTCTGTAGATAGTTCTCTACTGACTGTGGTGATTGAGTTATGACTGTTATGTAAATGTCAAGTCTATCATCATGTCTTGTTAAATGAAAATATCACCCTTTTTATTTATTATTTATATTGTAATATGTCACTTTTTTCTAATCTGTTTTATTTTTTTAATTGTAAAATATGTAAATTGTAAAAATTTTAAATTCTATTTTCTGTACATGATTATGGGGGCTATCATCTTGCCCGTGAGATAGGTCATCAATATGAGATTGGTGTGAATACCAGCTGTTGACACCAGGAACTTCGACCAACCAACTCTTCACAGCAGTGACCAGCATTGAAATGAATTCAGGGAATGTACAGTCATGGCCAAAATTTTTGAGAATGATACAAATATTAATTTTTACAAAGTCTACTGCTTCAGTTTTTCTAATGGCAATTTGCATATACTCCAGAATGTTATAAAGAGTGATCAGCTTAACAGCAATTACTTGCAAAGTCAATATTTGCCTAGAAAATGAACTTTATCCCCCAAAACACATTTCAACATCATTGCAGCCCTGCCTTAAAAGGACCACCTAACATCGTTTCAGTGATTGCTCCATTAACACAGGTGTGGGTGTTGATGAGGACAGGGCTGGAGATCAATCTGTCATGATTAAGTAAGAATGACACCACTGGACACTTTAAAAGGAGGCTGGTGCTTGCCATCATTGTTTCTCTTCTGTTAACCATGGTTATCTCTAAAGAAACACGTGCAGTCATCATTGCACTGCACAAAAATGGCCTAACTGGGAAGACTATTGCAGCTAGAAAGATTGCATCTCAGTCAACAATCTATCGCATCATCAAGAACTTCAAGGAGAGAGGTTCCATTGGTGCCAAAAAGGCTCCAGGGCACCCAAGAAAGACCAGCAAGCGGCAGGACTGTCTCTTAAAAGTGTTTCAGCTGCGGGATCGGGCTACCAGCAGTGCAGAGCTTGCTGAGGAATGGCAGCAGGCAGGTGTGAGTGCATCTGCACGCACTGTGAGGCGGAGACTCTTGGAGCAAGGCCTGGTCTCAAGGAGGGCAGCAAAGAAGCCACTTCTCTCCAGAAAAAACATCAGGGACAGACTGATATTCTGCAAAAGGTACAGGGAGTGGACTGCTGAGGACTGGGGTAAAGTCATTTTCTCTGATGAATCCCCTTTTCGATTGTTTGGGACATCTGGAAAACAGCTTATTCGGAGAAGAAGAGGTGAGCGCTACCACCAGTCTTGTCTCATGCCAACTGTAAAGCATCCTGAAACCATTCATGTGTGGGGTTGCTTCTCAGCCAAGGGAATCGGCTCTCTCACAGTCTTGCCTAAAAACACAGCCATGAATAAAGAATGGTACAAGAATGTCCTCCAAGAGTAACTTCTCCCAACCGTTCAAGAGCAGTTTGGTGCTCAACAATGCCTTTTCCAGCATGATGGAGCACCTTGCCATAAAGCAAAGGTGATAACTAAATGGCTCAGGGAACAAAACATAGAGATTTTGGGTCCATGGCCTGGAAACTCCCCAGATCTTAATCCCATTGAGAACTTGTGGTCAATCATCAAGAGACGGGTGGACAAACAAAAACCAACAAATTCAGACAAAATTAAAGCATTGATTCTGCAAGAATGGACTGCTATCAGTCAGGATTTGGTCCAGAAGTTGATTGAGAGCATGCCAGGGAGAATTGCAGAGGTCCTGAAGAAGAAGGGTCAACACTGCAAATATTGACTTGCTGCATTAACTCATTCTAACTGTCAATATAAGCTTCTGTTACTCATAATATGAATGCAATTATATTTCTGTATGTGATAAAAACATCTGACAAACACACATATGTGAACCGAGAGCAAGGCAGGTGGTTTGGACTCCGCAACCAGAAATGAACGCACACGCGGTAGTTCAAGAAAAGAATATATATTTACTATAAGTTAATAAAGGCTATTTGAAGGTAAAATGACAGGGATAAAGACAAGCAAAATATACAATATAGCATGAACAATTTCAAGGCAAATTCTGCAATGGTTTCTACTTTTACTCTGTCCACTTCTGCAGTATGGGCACTGAATGAACAATATACTCAAAACTATCCCTAACTGACCCTGACATCACATTTGGGTGCAACCCCTTTTCCCCAGTGGTCCAGGTGGACCGCTTACAGTCCGTAGAAGCGCGCGGTGGGGTCCAAAGTCGTTCCTTTCTTTTATAGTGAAGCGTCCTCTCCTCACTGTTATCAGGATCTTGGGAGAAATGAAGTCCTCTTTAACAGGGAAACCCAATGAATGCAATGTAATCCAACAGCAGATTCCACTCAGCACACTGACAGTCCTGCCGAATCCATACACTGAGCTGGGATGTAAGCCGGGATTTAGCAGGTGCTGTCCAGTACATCAACAGCACTGCGAGTCTCTATCTGTGGTATCCATATACACAGTCACAATGTCAGTCTCACTGATCAGCCACTGAGCACAGTTCCTTTCACGTGGACTCACTAGACCTGTTGTCTCTTTACACTCTGTTTGTCTCTGGACCAAGATACAGCTTAGCTGTACAGAAAAATATCCACACTAGTTCAACACAGCGCAGACACCTGTCTTCTCTCTTGCCAAGATGGCTGCTGCTCTCTGTCTGGTCACTTCCTGCTTCTCTGCTCACACTCTGCAGAACAGGCAGGCTGACATAAAAGGGGGGGGGGTCTCACTCCAGCATCATGTCACCATTACAATGGCTGCTGTCTTAAAGGAACAGAATCACAGAAATACATTCAACATTAACAATTTATACAGACAAATAAAGCTTAGGACAACATTGGATGTCTCTTACACATAAAAACCAGAGGGCAGCAGATCATGTGAAAATATAATATTTGTGTCATTCTCAAAACTTTTGGCCATGACTGTACCTGGAACCACATATCTCCATTCTCTGTGCTGTGGTCAGGCTGGGTTAGTATACATTAGTACCCATTTACTTGAATGGAAGCTGAGCTGCAGTGACTCAGTTTTGTTTTCTGTGTGTTTCAGTATTGGAAGCTGCTGTGAACAGCAGGTCTGTGGGGGTGCTCGGTGTCAGACCCCCAACAATCTGGTATTGATTACCTATTCTAATGTTTATTATAATGAAAGAATGAATGGTCCTGGTATGGTAAATGACCCTCATGGGTTCTTTTTTTTTTCAGTGATTTAGTTTAAACATAAAATGTATCTTATATATTACACAACCAATACATTAACTGCATACTTTTATGTAATGTTTCTTTTTCAGCTCAAATCCATAGTGAAAGTGTTATTTTGAGAGATGATTTTGATTCTTACAAGCAGCAGGAATTGAATCCGAATATTTGGTAGGTAGAATATATTTTGTTTATAGCTATTTATATAGTATTGCTTTGTTTTTATTGTAAATATTAAAGTAGTCACATTGTTTATGCAATGATGCAGTGCTGAAATATGGAAAGAGTCTTAAATGGAAGCTATACTTGGAAGATAGCGCTTGCACAGAAAAGTCTTACCAGTGACTTAGCTTTTTTATGTTGGTTCACATTAATGAACAGTGTATGGGATCCAAGAACAATTATTTAGATTGTATAACCTACATTCATGTTGATTTTGTAATATTTTAGCTTAAAGGGTTTTCCGGGCAAAAATCTTTTATTAAAAAAGGTCTGTTAGTGCTATTAATGGGTCAATAAGTGTACCCAAATACCTTTACCAGTGTTTTGAGTGATTTCTGGGTTTCTCTGGGAGCGCCTGGCTTCTTCTGCATTTGTTTACATGGTGTATCTTCCTGCTGCCTTAGCTAATGCAATGCATTATGGTAGTTGTAGGCTCTCACACTATCTCCCTCTCACTCCTCCCCACTCCCTCTCTAACACCCCCTCCCTGTCTCCCTAGCTATCCCACCCATGACTAGCCCTTCCCAACTAACTCAGCTCACCCCCCTACCCCATTATACTTACCTGTCTTCTTCCTGTCCAGACTTCCTTCTGTGGGGAATGGCTCCTCCTCTTCTTTGACTTTGCCAGCGCCTATGCAGCAGTCCCGGAACTGTGCTGTAGCCTTCATTCCATCTCTACTGCGCAGGCGTGGACGGCTCCTTCGGGCTCCCACGCTTGCGCAATAGAGATGGAGTGTCGGCTACAGCGCAAAGTAGGGACCCCTGTTCTTTTGCGCATGCGTGGGCAGACATCACAGAAGGAGGAGCCGTTCCCCGCAGAAGGAAGTCTGGAAGGAAGACACATAAGTATGGGGGGGGGGGTATTGGTGACATTCCGTTTCTGGAAATGGGGAAACGGATCGTCACCGGATAATCAGAAAATGTGGGTAACTGTACATTTTTACTGAATTATGTAATTTAGAAAATAGGTGGGGGTGGGTGTTTAGATTAGTGTAGGAATTTATATTTATCCCAGACAACCCCTTTAAGACTATATACACCTTCACCAAGCATTTTCAAATTGCTCATATGCAACTAAAACAAAAAAAAATAATCAAACTAGCAAATAGTCTATAGCCCCTATGCAGACTTATGCATTTCCATAGTAACAGACCACAACAAATCGCTGTATAGACTTATGCAGCAGTCTTTCTCCCTTTCATCTGCCCACTACTTCTTGCTAGCCTACCTAGTGCGTAATAGAAAGGCATAAATGACAGATGGATTGAAGTTTGACTGCATTATAAGACAACACAAAATGTGTTATTATATCAGCTGTTGACACAAAATGGTAGAACATTGTTTTATCAGAACCATTTACAAGTTGCTTAAAGTATAACTCCCATTTTATTTTATTTTTTTGCTATTGTGTCAGGGGATGTGTTGTGAACATTTCTGTAATATACTCTATTAACCTATCAAACTTCCTTTTAATAGAAAACAGGTTGTAAAGTTCCCATTAGCAATTCTCTAACTAAGCATTGCCAGAGAGACTCTGTCCATATACAGTGGGTACAGAAAGTATTCAGACCCCTTTAAATTTTTCACTCTTTGTTTCATTGCAGCCTTTTGCTAAAAGTGAAAAAGTTAATTTTATTTCTCATTAATCTACACTCAGCACCCCATCTTGACAGAAAAAAAACAGAAATGTAGATATTTTTGCAAATGTATTAATAAAGAAAAACTGAAATATCACATGGTCATAAGTATTCAGACCCTTTGCTCAGTATTGAGTAAAAGCACCCTTTTGAGCTAGTACAGCCATGAGTCTTCTTGCGAATGATGCAACAAGCTTTTCACATCTGGATTTGGGGATCCTGTGCCATTCTTCCTTGCAGATCCTCTCCAGTTCCGTCAGGTTGGATGGTGAACGTTGGTGGACAGTCATTTTCAGGTCTCTCCAGAGATGCTCAATTGGGTTGAGGTCAGGGCTCTGGCTGGGCCAGTCAAGAATGGTCACAGAGTTGTTCCGAAGCCACTCCTTTGTTATTTTAGCGGTATGCTTAGGGTCATTGACTTGTTGGAAGTTGAACCTTTGGCCCAGTCTGAGGTCCAGAGCACTCTGGAAGAGGTTTTCTTCCAGGATATCTCTGTACTTGGCCGCATTCATCTTTCCTTCAATTGCAACCAGTCGTCCTGTCCCTGCAGATGAAAAACAACCCCATAGCATGGATGCTGCCACCACCATGTTTCACTGTTGGGATTGTATTGGGCAGGTGATGAGCAGTGCCTGGTTTTCTCCATACATACCGCTTAGAATTAACGCCAAAAAGTTCAACCTTCGTCTCATCAGACCAGAGAATCTTATTTCTCATAGTCTGGGAGTCCTTCATGTGTTTTTTGGCAAACTCTATGCAGGCTTTAATATGTCTTTCACCGAGGAGAGGCTTCCTTCAGGCCACTCTGCCATAAAGCCCCGACTGGTGGAGGGCTGCAGTGATAGTTGACTTTGTGAAACTTTCTCCCATCTCCCTACTGCATCTCTGGAGCTCAGCCACAGTGATCTTTGGGTTCTTCTTTACCTCTCTCACCAAGGCTCTTCTCCCACGATCGCTCAGTTTGGCTGGATGGCCAGGTCTAGGAAGAGTTCTGGTCGTCCCAAACTTCTTCCATTTAAGGATTATGGAGGCCACTGTGCTCTTAGGAACCTTGAGTGCTGCAGACATTCTTTTGTAACCTTGGCCAGATCTGTGCCTTGCCACAATTTTGTCTCTGAGCTCCTTGGGCAGTTCCTTTGACCTCATGATTCTCATTTGCTCTGACATGCACTGTGAGCTGTGAGGTCTTATATAGATAGGTTTGTGCCTTTCCTAATCAAGTCCAATCAGTTTAATTAAACAAAGCTGGACTCCAATGAAGGAGTAGAACCATCTCAAGGAGTATCAGAAGGAATTAGATATATCAAATTGAAATGGCTGTTGCAAACACCCAAATATTTAGAACTAAAAATGATTAAGATTAATAGTGGTGCCCAAACTTTTTCATATGACTGTAAATTACAGTATGTTGGTGAGATTTAAGGAATTTGTGAACTAGAGTCAGGTAATGTTTGCATGTAGCTGTATAGTGGACCCACAAAATGAATTTTGCTGATGGACCATAGGCACCCCAGTCCTACATTAGTAGCACCCCATTTGGGTAGCGGACTATATTTTCCATTTTCTATCACTGACATCTATTCTAGGTTATATACCTGAAAAATAGAAAAAACAGTGCCGAGCACTAATACTGTAGTGTGATATTGTATGGCTACGTGCAAGTAGGTGATAGAAACAGACAATTAGGCGCTCACCTTTTTAGATTGTGACAACATCTCACAACCACTTTTAGCGCATGTAAGGATAATTCCTAGAGAGAACACGGACCCCAGTAAGCAGCTGCTGGCCTCAGAAATGTGGTAAACTTGTTTACACGTCAGGATCATCAAGTGTGAGGAAGAGATGAGGCAGGTAGAGCGCTGGTCCAAAATAAATACTTTATTTCTTTTGGTTAAAATACGACACATTTCGAGAAACAAGCCCTTTTTTTTGTTTCACAAAACGCGTTGTGTATTAACCAAAAGGAATAAAGTATTTACTTTGGACCAGCGCTCTACCTGCCTCATCTCTTCCTCACACTTGATGATCTATTCTAGGTTGTTCTCTTCTCCTTCTACTTCCCCAACTACTGAATGCAACTCTTCAGTTTCTTATGCATTACTTTTTGTGATGCCTCAGCGCTGTGCCTCTCACATTAAGATTTGCTCACATCTCTGAGGGATTTCTATTTTTCTGCTCCATTATAAAAGTATATCGTCTAAAATGTGGTTTGTCAGGTATGATTTTTGGAGGCTCCTAAAGAAAATAGCCTTAGTTCCGAATTACAGTCCATCTCTCCTATAATCCCTAACAGTGGCACTGATCATGCTTGAACGGAAAGCTGAAGTTGAATCACAAGTCATAATCCTAGACAGAAAGATATAAACGTCACGTTTTAGGCCAGTAAGTAGGAGTGGCTATGTGAACAACTACTGAAAAGATTGCTATATATTAAAGATCTTAAAGCATAACTAAACTTTTGGACAACTTTTGTTTTTCTGGAAGTAGTTGTTTGTAATATATATTATTAATAAATTTAGGCTACGTTCACACTAGCGCTTGCTCTACATTCGGGGATTCCATTACCCATTCCCTTTTAAAAATTCAGATAGTCCTGCATATAGTCTATGGGGTCCAGAGGTTTCTGTGGTTAACCGCTTTTTAGGCGGACTGGGTTTCCATTTTTCGGGTCCCGCTAGTGTGAACCTAGTCTCCTTTCTGTGAAATCCTGCATCTCTTTATTTTTCCCATTGCTTCTGCCTCTCTCTCAGTAACTGTATATGGAGTAGGGGCTTGGAGTTTGGGGCTGTTGAAAATGTAGAGAAAATGATTGTAGGGGAGGGTCACATCAACAGTTATATCGCGGACTTACATACAAACTTGCTTTCTTTTAGTGCCATATGAAAGAGGAGATTCCCTTGCAGTGCTATTTATATAATTTCCAGAGATATCACTGGTTAAAAACACAGTCTGGATTAGGATATTTATATGCAGCTGCTTAATCTCCTCTTTCTAGCCTCATTTTCTCTACATTTTACACAGCCCAAATTAAGTGAGAGGCAGGAACAGCTCTCAATACAGAAGCAAGGGATAGAATAAAGAGATGCAGGATTTCACAGAAAGGAGTCAAAATTTGTTAATAAATTATATTACAAAATTTATTAATGACACAAATACTGTCAGAAAATCAAAAGTTGTCTGAAAGTTTAGTTACGCTTTTTTTTTTGCACTGAATGATTTTGCTAGCAGTCAAGGTTTGTATACCAAAATTTCCCTTTAATTAATCTATTAACCAACTATTTGAGGCTCTGAAGTAGTAATAGCACTGATCAACAAGGATACATTGGGGGCCTTGTTCTGTAATGGAAGCAGCAGTAGAACTGTAGCATGTCTAAAGCCAGTAGGAATTTTTTTTTTAACTCCTTCCCGACATAGTACAGTGCATGTTGGGTATTTAAATATGGTGGTCACTCAGGACCTGAGCGGCCGGCATAGCTGTGTTGTGATCCTTTCCAAAATGGCGTCTCAGTCAGCTTTGACCCGGGGTTGTTGCCATGACAGCCAGAAGCCTATTAAAGGATCCCCGGCTTGTCTGGAATTCATTTGTATGACAGGGTGCTTTCAGCAGCCTTTCATACAAATGCCGGTATTTTGCAATGCATTGCATTGCATTTGCATTGTAATGCATTGCATTAGGGATCAGACCCCTTGGGGTTCTAATAAATATAGTATAAAAAAAAAAATTGAAAAAGAATTAATAATTGTAATCACCCCCCTTTCCCTAGAATACATATAAAAGAAGAAAATTACTGTGTAATACATACACATTAGGTATCCCTGTGTCTGAAAATGCCTGGTGTACAAACTAGAATATGGCAACTTTAAAAAAAAATATTTTTTGCATTTTGCAAGTTTTGGATTTTTGTTAAGGGGTTAAAATGTAAATAAAACTATATAAATTTGGTATCCCCAATCATACCGAAACTTAGAATACGAATAAACATAGAACGCCGTAAAAACAAAGCCCATAAGAAAGTCGCACAAATGCACTTTTTCTCCAATTCCACCACATTATGAATTTTTTTCCAGCTTCCCAGTGCATTGTACAGAATAATAAATGCTAGCATTATGAAGAACAATTTATCTAATTAAGCCCTCATATGGCTCTATGAATGGAAAAATAAAAAAGTTATGGCGTTTGGAAGGCGAGGAGTTAAAAACAAAAATCGAAAAATGCCACCAGCGTGAAGGGGTTAAGCAAAGCATATTTGTAAAGTGATTCAATTAAAATGAAGAAAACATAAAATAGAAATAAACAACATTTTGTAATTTTGTTAAGATAATTGGTGAACATTGTTGCAGAAACTTCCTCTAGTGTGCTTTATTAGTATTATTAGAAGGATATGAATGTGTAAGAAAATGTGAGGATCAACAGATGTTTCCCTTCCATGAAATTGTTTTCTGAGGTGAACTGGGCAGGGATACCATCCGGTAAATGGTTGGAAATGTAGTGTCTTTTCATATCTAAAAAGACAAACACGATAAGTGTTAATAGATTCAGCGACACTGTGAATTACAGATAAAGTGAACCCTGGAGGAATCCTCATTTTTAATGCCAGGAAATGCTCAGCACATGAGGGAATGGAGGAAATATTTGGGTCCAGTGCACAATAGAACAATGTGAGAACAATAATTGACAATGTGTTTACATGCCCATGCTATAGTTTTGCCTTAGATAAAATCCTTGTCCTCCAAATCTTTCCAAACACTTTTTCTCTCTTCCTTGTATTCTCTTAAAAAACAGCAGCAATATGTAGAAGAAGAAAAAGGTTTTAGTGGCATTATGTTTGGCATGTAACATTTGTATATATTTTCAAACATTAAAATATAATAAAACAAACCAAATGGGCTGATGGAAAAACTTCCATCAGAAGCTGAAATATCTGCAGGGTCTTTCTGGGAAATCTATTGCTGCATAAGCCTCCATATGTGGTTTCCTATCAGTTTTTTGCTGCTGATATCCTCTTTATGGTTGCAGCACATTTTGCATTACTGTCTAATGTATAATAAGAAGCAGTCTGTCCCCTCTCCTATCCCTTACTACTACTACTATTACTACTACTACTACTACTACTGGTTGTAACTGGTTTCTTTATTGAAGTGTAATTCTGCCAGGGGTAACTGTAAAATAGCAAACAAATAGCTAAGAAAATACCAAGTGATCATAATATAGGAGATCCAGGGATACTTGACTGCAAATCCAGGTTTTGATGCAGCTAGAAAGATCCCTGACACAGGAAAAAAGAAATCTGAGTACATCAAGGAAAGCTCCTTGCTGGCTATAACTAGCATCCCATCACTAATCACAGAAGCATTTATTCAGAATTACATATACTAACTTGTGAGAAACTTATGTGCAGTGTAGAAGCTGGAAAAACTGTTTGGAATCCTCCCCTTTCCATTCACTGTGTGAAGAAAGTCAGAGCCTTCCTCTTGCACTCATCATGCTTTTGATCTAAGAATGGACCTTTCATAGTAACATGGAGTGAACAGAAAATTAGCTAGAAGGGAGACTCCTTCAAATTTGGAGAGGTTTTTCAGGCAGAAAACACCAAAATTTGTAATTAAAGTGCATTACATTTTGTTCCAGAATCACATGCTCTGTTAAATGAGACTAAGTTATCTGAAAAGTTAGCAACCATTTAAGCCTTTATTCAATTCCCTCTATACAAAAATTGGTAAAACAAAGAGTTACATAAAATGAAATAAATTGTTATAACCCCAAACCCGCACCCACCCAGCAATTACTCCTGAACGGTGCATTTTACAGTTCCTGCAAAGATTCTGGCTAATCCTATCCACACATTGCAGAAAAAGCTGCGGAAAAGCTGCATGTGTTCAGAAACGCCTGCATTTTTGAAAATGGCAGCATGCCAGTTAAACCTGTGGAAACGCTGGCATTTTTTCCTATAGGTACAATAAGGGCAGAAAGTTTGCAGAGAAAAAGTGTTTTTTTGCCGCATTTCGCTACGTTTGGCCTTATCCTAAAACAGAAAAATCAACCCTGGTATCTAAATATATTATTCTCTGCTTTCTATATAT
Source organism: Leptodactylus fallax (assembly GCA_947044405.1). Taxonomy (NCBI): domain Eukaryota; kingdom Metazoa; phylum Chordata; class Amphibia; order Anura; family Leptodactylidae; genus Leptodactylus; species Leptodactylus fallax. The sequence continues at coordinate 8,540,203 of CAMRHE010000001.1, read as the reverse complement.
TTTTAAATGGTTCCCATATATCCGGAAACACTGATATTTTTGTCCTTAACAAAATGGGGGTTTTGCATGTGATAACTAACCCCACCAACTTTTCCCAGGATCATATAACATTGGAGTTTCATGCTAATCTCCTCCTTATCAGGGACAGAGAAGAAGCAAAGGACAGTCATTGATGGCAGACTACCATTGTATTCTACTTCACATGCATGAATAACACAGACTCACTATAAGGAAATGCACAGACTTAAACATTACAAGCAGATAACTCTGATATTTCTCCAATAATACATGTTTTTTAAGAACAATACAAAGTTACGCTGAAATGCATATTTAGTTTACACATTGCCATTTGTATTGTTATTCTGCAATAAACAATTATTCTGTGGATAGATGATAAATGCTTGATCACTGTTGGGCCCCGCTGCTGAGACCCTCATTATTTACTAGAATGGGCCTGAGCCCATTGTTCCCCTGGCAGCAAGGTGTTAATAGGTTACCATGCATCTATGTCTATAAATGAATAAGGTTAATAAATAAGTCCTGCGGACCATAATATTGTAACAATGAAACCTACAACTCCTAGAAATAATAAGCCCACATAAGGATCTGTCAACGTGCTGTTGCACAGTGCCTATTTTCTAAGTGTAATCCTTCCCTACCTGTGTTAGTTGCTCAGCAGCATTATCATGTACACCAGCAGCTCACAGCTTATATCTTTTAATTTACGGAAGGCAGATTGCCTACTTTTTATTGGAACCCTACTCCCTGCACCTTCCCCATCCACAGTGCTATTATAGTAGTCTCATTCTATAAATCATAGCTCTGATGGAAGGCCTTATTTGCCTCCTAGATTCTGCAAACTGGACCAAAAAACACACAGGCTGACGTGCTGAATACTATGACACAATCTATGGTTATACAGACAAACTTCCCTGCAGAACATGGTAAAAAGCTGCCACCCCACTTGTGTACCATCTTGGCATCTTTTCTGCTAGAGATGGAACAGACTTAGGAACTGACAATGGACTACAATTTAGCAGAAAGGAAGCCAGCAATTCCAGGCAAAAGAGTTGAGGTTGATTGAGATGGTAAAAGGTTCTACTTAAGAGGTTGAAGTCTACTGTCTACTGCTCATTATAGTCAGCACTGAAAGATTTGATTGAGTTTTTAGACCTTAACCTATTCTTTTTCTTAGCTATGTAATGCACATTATATTATTGAGTAAATTACAAGATTACAAAGCAGGGACTGTACAAATTAAAAAAATAGCCTTACTGTAGAAAATACAGATAGTGAATAATGGATGAGATTAGATAGATTTAATTAATTTTGACAAAGAAATATAGGTAGAGATCATAGGAGTTAAGCCCCTATTAAACAGACAGATATTTAGGGCTATTATCTGCAAGTGCTCTTAGAAATGCTAGCTCCTGATAATAGCCCTGTCTAATAGCCCCACAAAACAGTAACAACAAGCCCCATTTTCCCACACACAATTCAAATGACCACCTTTGTGCCACCTAATAGATTTTTGCACCCAGTCATCAGTTATTATTGTGCCTCCTTATAAATAATAGTCCCTGCTTATAATAATAATAATAATAATAATAATAATAATAATAATATTACACCCGTATTAGTGCCCTTATGAATGATAGTTACTGCTAATAAATAGTGCCTTGTATCAGTAATAGTCCTCCTTATCTGTAATAGTTCTCCCTTATCAGTAAAAGTCACGCCTTTTATAATAATACTGCTCCCTTATAGTTCCCCCTTATTAATAATAACACTCTCATAAATAATAGTTACCCCTATAAATAATAGTCCCCATTATCACTAATAGCCCCCTTATAAATAATAGCCCTCTTTATAACTAATAGCCCACTTATCAATTATACCTTTCTTTTAAATAGTTCCCCTCTTATAAATAATAGCTCCCGCCTTATAATAGATGCCTTATATAGGGAGGGCCCCCAAATTAGAAAAAAAGTAAGATAAAAGGGGGCCCAACCATTGCTAATAGTTTCCCCCTTTTTATAGGCCTCTTATAAATAGTCCCTCCTTTATAAATAATAGCCTGCCTTATAAATATTAGTTCACCTTAATAATAGCCACCCCATATATAATTTCCCTTTATAATAGCCCCCTTATCTATAATAGTTCCCCCTTATAATAGCCCCCTTATATTTAAGTTTCTTCCTTATATACAGTGCTTTGCGAAAGTATTCGGCCCCCCCTTGAACTTTTCAACCTTTTGCCACATTTCAGGCTTCAAACATAAGGATATAAAATTTTAATTTTTTGGTGAAGAATCAACAACAAGTGGGACACAATCGTGAAGTGGAACGAAATTTATTTGATATTTTAAACTTTTGTAAAAAATAAAAAACTGAAAAGTGGGATGTGCCAAAAGGTGGCAAAAGGTTGAAAAGTTCAAGGGGGCCGAATACTTTCGCAAGGCATTGTGTGTGTATATATATATATATATATATATTTATATATATATACATACACACGTGGATAAAATTGTTGGTACCCCTTGTTTAATGAAAGAAAAAGCCACAATAGTCACAGAAATATCTTAAATCTGACAAAAGTAATTTGCCAAACTACATGTTGAAAAGCCACAAAGCTTCTGGGAGAATGTCCTATGTACAGATGAGGCAAAAATTGAAATTTTTGGCAAGGCACATCAGCTCTATGTTCACAGACAGAAAAATGAAGCATTTCTTGAAAAGAACACTGTCCCTACTGTGAAACATGGAGGAAGCTCTGTTATGTTCTGGGGCTGCTTTGCTGCATCTGGCACAGGGTGTCTTGAATCTGTGCAGGGTACAATGAAATCTCAAGACTATCAAGGGATTCTAGAGAGAAATGTGCTGCCCAGTGTCAAAAAGCTTGGTCTCAGTTGCAGGTCATGGGTCTTGCAACAGGATAATGACCCAAAACACACAGCTAAAAACACCCAAGAATGGCTAAGAGGAAAACATTGGACTATTCTGAGGTGGCCTTCTATGATCCCTGACCTAAATTCTATTGAGCATCTTTGGAGCTGAAACATGCCGTCTGGAAAAGGCACCCTTCAAACCCGAGACAACTGGAGCAGTTTGCTCATGAGCAGTGAGCCAAAATACCTGTTGAGAAGTCTCATTGACAATTACAGGAATCGTTTGATTGCAGTGATTGCCTCAAAAGGTTGTACAACAAAATATTAAGTTAAGGGTACCATCATTTCTGTCCAGGCCTGTTTCATGAGTTTTTTCTTTTTTTAAAAAAATTCTGTTGAAGCATGGTTGAAAAGCAATGTCTGACTTTCATTTGTTCATTTTCATAGAATTTTTATATACAGTCATATGAAAAAGTTTGGGCACCCCTATTAATCTTAATCATTTTTAGTTCTAAATATTTGGGTGTTTGCAACAGCCATTTCAATTTGATATATCTAATAACTGATGGACACAGTAATATTTCAGGATTGAAATGAGGTTTATTGTACTAACAGAAAATGTGCAATATGCATTAAACCAAAATTTGACCGGTGCAAACATTTGGGTACCCTTATCATTTTATTGATTTGAATACTCCTAACTACTTTTTACTGACTTACTGAAGAACAAAATTGGTTTTGTAACCTCACTGAGCTTTGAACTTCATAGCCAGGTGTATCCAATCATGAGAAAAGGTATTTAAGGTGGCCAATTGCAAGTTGTTCTCCTATTTGAATCTCCTCTGAAGAGTGGCATCATGGGCTCCTCAAAACAACTCTCAAATGATCTGAAAACAAAGATTGTTCAACATAGTTGTTCAGGGGAAGGATACAAAAAGTTGTCTCAGAGATTTAACCTGTCAGTTTCCACTGTGAGGAACATAGTAAGGAAATGGAAGACCACAGGGACAGTTCTTGTTAAGCCCAGAAGTGGCAGGCCAAGAAAAATATCAGAAAGGCAGAGAAGAAGAATGGTGAGAACAGTCAAGGACAATCCACAGAGCACCTCCAAAGAGCTGCAGCATCATCTTGCTGCAGATGGTGTCACTGTGCATCAGTCAACAATACAGCACACTTTGCACAAGGAGAAGCTGTATGGGAGAGTGATGCGAAAGAAGCCGTTTCTGAAAGCACGCCACAAACAGAGTCGCCTGAGGTATGCAAAAGCACATTTGGACAAGCCAGCTTCATTTTGGAAGAAGGTCCTGCGGACTGATGAAACAAAGATTGAGTTGTTTGGTCATACAAAAAGGCGTTATGCATGGCGTCAAAAAAACACAGCATTCCAAGAAAAACACTTGCTACCCACTGTAAAATTTGGTGGAGGTTCCATCATGCTTTGGGGCTGTGTGGCCAATGCCGGCACCGGGAATCTTGTTAAAGTTGAGGGTCGCATGGATTCAACTCAGTATCAGCAGATTCTTGAGAATAATGTACAAGAATCATTGACGAATTTGAAGTTACGCCGGGGATGGATATTTCAGCAAGACAATGATCCAAAACACAGCTCCAAATCTACTCAGGCATTCATGCAGAGGAACAATTACAATGTTCTGGAATGGCCATCCCAGTCCCCAGACCTGAATATCATTGAACATCTGTGGGATAATTTGAAGCGGGCTGTCCATGCTCGGCGACCATCAAACTTAACTGAACTGGAATTGTTTTGTAAAGAGGAATGGTCAAAAATACCTTCATCCAGGATCCAGGAACTGATTAAAAGCTACAGGAAGCGACTAGAGGCTGTTATTTTTGCAAAAGGAGGATCTACTAAATATTAATGTCACTTTTCTGTTGAGGTGCCCATACTTTTGCACCGGTCAAATTTTGGTTTAATGCATATTGCACATTTTCTGTTAGTACAATAAACCTCATTTCAATACTGAAATATTACTGTGTCCATCAGTTATTAGATATATCAAATTGAAATGTCTGTTGCAAACACCCAAATATTTAGAACTAAAAATTATTAAGATTAATAGGGGTGCCCAAACTTTTTCATATGACTGTATCATTACTTTGGTCAGATTCAAGTTATTTCTGTGACCATTGTGGGTTTTTCTTTCATTAAACGAGGGGTACCAACAATTTTGTCCACGTGTGTACGTATAGCTATATACAAGCTGTAAGGTTGGGGCGAATCCCATCCCCACTTTGCAGGAAAATACTCTGCAGTTTTGGAAATGGCAGCATGTCAATTATACCTACGGAAACGACGGCGGTTTCTCTATAGACATAATTGAAGCAGAAAGTTTGCAGAGGAGACCTCTGGGAACTTTCTGTGCAAAGTGTTGCGTGAAGAACCGTTGCCGCCAATCCGTTGCCGCCACGGTTTTTCCCCCAGCACTTTTTTGCTGCGGGACACCACATGGGGCCTGAGCCTAAAGCTGGTTTTTGTTTTGAGAAGTTGTAATGGGAAGAACTTGATTAGAAGTACTGTTAAAATGAAAAACAAAAAAATTCTCCATTACATAACAGTCAGAACAGTGCCCTGCCCCTGGAGACCCCACCCTGGACAGTTTAAAGTTAAGTCTCTACTGACTCATTTTAATGAGAAATTTTCAGAGGCATATACCCCACAAAAAATATTCCAACAGATGGATCACTGGAGTTATTTAAGGGGAGACTCTGATTCTGCCAGTATTTGCCAAGTAAAAGAGCAAGATACAAAAATGTGAAGGAATGCAAGTACAAAACATAGAAACTGCTATACGTTCAAATTCAGCAGAAGCATAAAATGAGGGAGGGGGTAAATATACAGTCATATGAAAAAGTTTGGGCACCCCTATTAATCTTAATCATTTTTAGTTCTAAATATTTGGGTGTTTGCAACAGCCATTTCAATTTGATATATCTAATAACTGATGGACACAGTAATATTTCAGGATTGAAATGAGGTTTATTGTACTAACAGAAAATGTGCAATATGCATTAAACCAAAATTTGACCGGTGCAAAAGTATGGGCACCTCAACAGAAAAGTGACATTAATATTTAGTAGATCCTCCTTTTGCAAAAATAACAGCCTCTAGTCACTTCCTGTAGCTTTTAATCAGTTCCTGGATCCTGGATGAAGGTATTTTTGACCATTCCTCTTTACAAAACAATTCCAGTTCAGTTAAGTTTGATGGTCGCCGAGCATGGACAGCCCGCTTCAAATTATCCCACAGATGTTCAATGATATTCAGGTCTGGGGACTGGGATGGCCATTCCAGAACATTGTAAAAGATCAAGGCGAGGAAAGCCGCAGGGCCAGATGACATCAGTGCAAGGCTAATTAAGACTTGCGGGGACCAGCTGTGTGGTATAATTACATATATGTATAATATGAGCCTGAGGCAGGAAATAGTCCCTGAATTATGGAAATCTTCTTGTGTGGTACCAGTTCCAAAGAAACCCCACCCTATGGACCTCAACGACTACAGACCTGTAGCACTGACATCCCACCTGATGAAGATCTTGGAGAGATTGGTTCTCACACATCTCCGCCCTCTAGTGAGCCCCGCTATGGACCCCCTCCAGTTTGCTTATCGGCCAGGCATTGGGGTAGATGATGCCATCATCCATCTTCTGCACAGGGCTCTGTCTCACCTGGAGAAACCAGGGAACACAGTAAGAATAATGTTCTTTGACTTCTCCAGTGCTTTTAACACCATACAGCCCAGGTTATTGAGGGACAAGCTGGGCCTTGCTGGAGTGGACCACCACCTCTCCAACTGGATCCTAGACTACCTCACAAATCGACCTCAATACGTAAGAGCCCAAGACTGTGTGTCAGGTACCGTGATCTGTAATACGGGGGCACCTCAGGGTACGGTTCTCGCCCCTTTCCTCTTCACACTGTACACTGCAGATTTTAGGTGCAACTCATCCAGCTGCTACCTACAGAAGTATTCTGACGACTCTGCAATAGTGGGTCTCATCACAGATGATGATGACAGGGAGTACAGAGAACTGAACCGGGATTTTGTGGACTGGTGCCACCGGAACCACCTGAAGATTAACGCGGGGAAGACCAAGGAGATGGTGGTGGACTTCCGCAAAGGCAGAAGCCCTCCTAAACCAGTGGACATCCTGGGGACGGGCATCGAGATTGTGAACACCTATAAGTACCTGGGTTTGCTCCTTAATAATAAGCTGGACTGGGCAGATCATATGGAGGCCCTGTACAGGAAGGGCCACAGCAGGCTCTACCTGCTTAGGAAACTGAGAGCCTTTGGAATCCGGGGGGCACTTCTTAGAACTTTCTTCAACTCGGTAGTGGCATCAGCCATCTTCTTTGGAGTGGCCTGCTGGGGGAGCAGTATATCAACCAGGGACAGAAATAAACTTGACAAGCTGATTAGAAAGGCCAGCTCTGTCCTGGGGAGCCCACTGGACCCAGTGCAGGTGGTGGGTGACAGAAGGATACTGTCCGTGGTGAGCTCCATGCAGAAGAAGAAGTCCCATCCCATGCATGAGACTGTGATCGCGCTGAGCAGTACTGTCAGTGACCGACTGCTCCACCCTAGGTCTGAGAAGGAGCGCTATCGGAAGTCTTTCCTCCCCACCGCGGTCAGGCTGTACAACCAACACCGACCTAAGCGGAGATCATTACACACAGAGAACTGAAATATCTCTCTGCCTGTTAAATCCCCCCCCCCTCCTCTGCTACGTCCTATCTGTCTGTCTGCTATTAATGTAATGCCTCTCACCTTGGAACATTCCTGTACATGTTGTATTTGTATCTGCCTATCTTATCTTTGCTGCTGTGACACACTGAATTTCCCCATTGTGGGACTATTAAAGGACTATTATTATTATTATTATTATTATTATTAATTGTTCCTCTGCATGAATGCCTGAGTAGATTTGGAGCTGTGTTTTGGATCATTGTCTTGCTGAAATATCCATCCCCGGCGTAACTTCAAATTCGTCACTGATTCTTGTACATTATTCTCAAGAATCTGCTGATACTGAGTTGAATCCATGCGACCCTCGACTTTAACAAGACTCCCGGTGCCGGCATTGGCCACACAGCCCCAAAGCATGATGGAACCTCCACCAAATTTTACAGTGGGTAGCAAGTGTTTTTCTTGGAATGCTGTGTTTTTTTGACGCCATGCATAACGCCTTTTTGTATGACCAAACAACTCAATCTTTGTTTCATCAGTCCACAGGACCTTCTTCCAAAATGAATCTGGCTTGTCCAAATGTGCTTTTGCATACCTCAGGCGACTCTGTTTGTGGCGTGCTTTCAGAAACAGCTTCTTTCGCATCACTCTCCCATACAGCTTCTCTTTGTGCAAAGTGTGCTGTATTGTTGACCGATGCACAGTGACACCATCTGCAGCAAGATGATGCTGCAGCTCTTTGGAGGTGGTCTGTGGATTGTCCTCGACTGTTCTCACCATTCTTCTTCTCTGCCTTTCTGATATTTTTCTTGGCCTGCCACTTCTGGGCTTAACAAGAACTGTCCCTGTGGTCTTCCATTTCCTTACTATGTTCCTCACAGTGGAAACTGACAGGTTAAATCTCTGAGACAACTTTTTGTATCCTTCCCCTGAACAACTATGTTGAACAATCTTTGTTTTCAGATCATTTGAGAGTTGTTTTGAGGAGCCCATGATGCCACTCTTCAGAGGAGATTCAAATAGGAGAACAACTTGCAATTGGCCACCTTAAATACCTTTTCTCATGATTGGATACACCTGGCTATGAAGTTCAAAGCTCAGTGAGGTTACAAAACCAATTTTGTTCTTCAGTAAGTCAGTAAAAAGTAGTTAGGAGTATTCAAATCAATAAAATGATAAGGGTGCCCATACTTTTGCACCGGTCAAATTTTGGTTTAATGCATATTGCACATTTTCTGCTAGTACAATAAACCTCATTTCAATCCTGAAATATTACTGTGTCCATCAGTTATTAGATATATCAAATTGAAATGGCTGTTGCAAACACCCAAATATTTAGAACTAAAAATGATTAAGATTAATAGGGGTGCCCAAACTTTCTCATATGACTGTATATAAAAACCTAAACCAACCTAGGTAAGGACATGGGAGAGATGTGTAACACTTAAGTGCATAAGGATAGGGAGTGGATAAAGTAAGGATCCCATCTGAGAGAGTGTGTATAAGACTAGGTTCACACCTGCGCTTGATCACCATTCGGGGATACCGTCACTCATTCCACTTGAAAAATGTGGAGAGAAAAATCCTGCAAACAGGACTTTTCTCTTGGCATTTTTCGGGCATGAAAGCTGGTGGACCCCATTATAGTCTATGGGGTCCGTGGATTTCCACGGGTAACCGCTTTTTTGGGTCTGTCGGGCCCGGCGCCCGCGGCCCCTGCAGGTGTGAACCTAGTGAATGAGATGCACTCAATCCAACTTTCCAATCAGAGCAAAAGACAAGATGGCAAACCTGGTATGATAGACCCGTTGATCCATGGCGTCCAGACCCTATCAAAGAGTGGGCGAGATTGTGTCAACTCACCAAACAACATTGGTCACCGAGAGAAAAAATCTTCTTCAGTTGAAGGCGATGTGGATGCAGGCAGCCAATAATTTAAATTGGGTGTATTTAAAGCTGGCAGGCGTAAGATTAAGTTGTGTTGTGTGGTTGTGTCATTCTATGAATGGCCAGCCAGAAGCGAAGGGCATGAGGGCAGGCCCACCATATATGGAAAGTAGTGCCTAATGAGTAGGCTGAGAGAACATAGAAAATGGAACACCTGTGCAGTCCGGAATACCTTTGAAGGAGGCAGGAAGTATGTAGTAGCAAAATATTCTTTGGTGACAACCCGACGGTTCCAGAGGAAATCGTTGAGGTAGCGAAATTGAGCGTGTCTCCACCAAACAAACACCTCATGGGATAGGCCAGGAGGGAAGAGGGGATTAAAATATAGCAGTGAAATTGAGCTTTGCAATCCATAATGAAAATTAATCTTCCACCACAATTGCAACATGTAATAAGTCACCTTGGCATCAGCTGGAAGAGTGCAGGTGTCAGGAACTGAGCTCACTGGATCTTGAACCCTTGACTTCCGCCCATGTTCTGCAGCCTTGACCATTATGCCATTGTAGAAGCCTGTTTGTTCTTTGCTTTGCTGAACCTGATCCTTTCTATTGGAGTGATTAGCTTATGGATCTCACTTGCTCTGTGGCCAATCACAGTATAGCAATCCCTATGTAAACCCACAGCTTGCTCCATCCTGTGCCTGATTATTCTGGCTGTCTGCTTACTGTTTGCCCTGACCCTCACCATTATTCTCCTGCTCCTGTGTACCGAACTCTACATACATCTGACTACAGCTGATCTACTGCTCCTGTGTACCGAACTCTGCAAACATCTGACCACGGCTGATCCACTGCTCCTGTGTACCGAACTCTGCAAACGTCTGACTACAGCTTATCTACTGGTCCTGTGTACCGAACTCTGCATACGTCTGACCATGTTTCTTCTACTTCTGAGGTACTACTCCTGTATCTATTACTATTTAAGTACTGTACCGTTTGCCTCACCAATTGGACTCCAGATTTGATAACTAGCATCATTACATAATAATCAGGCCCAACATGGAGGCCGGGGGGCAGAGTCTGTCTTTTCACAGCATTCGTTCCAGATCTCGGAATTACATAACCTTGTATACAACCTTCAAGGACAATTAAATAAAGTGAAAAGTCAAGTCACTGAATTAGAAGGACAAGTACATGAATTGCGTGCAAATTCTGCTGTTGTCAGTGCCACTTCTCAAGTTTACTGGATTGCACTACCGGAAAAATTTGGTGGAAAGAGACATTTGTACTAAGGATTTCTTAATCATTGCCGAATGATTTTTTTCTACACATTCCTCTCAGTTCCCTACTGATAGGTCCAAAGTTGTGTTCATCATTGCCCTGCTAATAGACAATGCACAAGCATCGGCATCACCCTATTTAGAACAGAATCATGCCATTTTGGATGATTTTAAGGACTTTCTTGCAGCAATGAACCTAGTATTTGATGACCCCCAACCATTGTGCCACTGCTGAGGGGGCTTTGTGTGATCTTCACTAGGGAAGACGCTCTGTTGAGTACGCTGCAGAGTTTTGGCGCTGGGCTTCTGATGTTTCCTGGAACACCTCTGTACTAAAATGGCGGTTCTATGGAGGACTTTCTGAATCAGTTAAAGATGAACTTGTTAAAATAGAACTTCCAGCTGACTTTGAGGAGTATATACGGTTATGCGTCCATATTGACCAAACACTCCTGGAAAGGAAGCAAGAAAGACAGGGTTATTACAATCCAGGCACCTTCTCCCATTTACCAGAGGGTCGTTTTCTCCCAAAGATGCAGATACCTTCTCAAACAAGTTCTGCCCCAGAACATATGCAAGTAGATGCCATCCGGGGACCAATTTCGACTGTTGAAAAACGTTGTCGCCTTGCTGAAAGACTATGCCTTTATTTTGTACAACCTAGACATTATGTTCTTGACTGCCCTAATAAACCGCAATGGGTAGTTGCTGCAACTGAAATTAGATCAAATTCAGAGTCTTGTCCCCACTGTGCTTCGCTTAGTCTGGTGACATAGCCTCTGTTTTCCACCACACCATGTCCTGTTAATATGAATTCTAACTAACCTCATTTCACATTACCAGTTCAGCTTTCTTATGGATCTTACAAGTTGTCCACTACAGCAATGTTGGATTCTGGTGCACCTGGAAATTTTATGGACATTAAGTTTGCATTTGATAATCATGTTGAGTACAGTCCAAGATCTTCAGCAGTTGAATTAGTGACTGTTGATGGGTCACCTTTAAATTCTGGTCCTGTTACTCATGAAACTACCGAACTGGATGTGCTGATTGATCCTGGTCATCAGGAGAGGATTTGTTTCCAGTTAATCTCTTCACCAAAATTTCCAGTAATTTTGGGCATACCATGACTCAGCATCCATAATCCTTCAGTAGACTGGAAGTCAGGAAATGTAACTTTCACTTCTGAATATTGTCAACAAAATTGTCAACTGAATCAATCAATTCCCTCCCAGGTGGGAGCTACTGAAAGATCTGTCACTAACTCTGTACAATTACCTGAACCGTGTGAGGAATTTAAAGATGTTTGTGACAAAGGAATGCTGACCAGCTACCTCCTCATCGCTCCTTTATTTGTCCTATTGAACTTTTACCAGGTGCATCCATACGGATGGACACATCTATCCACTTGCAGAGATGAAACTGAAGGTCCTGGATGAATACATTAAGAAAAATCTGGCAAAAGGATTTATACGGCATTCCACTTCTCCAGCAGGAGCACCTACAGTGCTGGCCAAAAGTATTGGCACCCCTGCAATTCTGTCAGATAATACTCAATTTCTTCCAGAAAATGATTGCAATCACAAATGCTTTGGTAATAATATCTTCATTTAATTTGTCTTCAATGGAAAAACCACAAAAAGAATTGTCAAAAAGCCAAATTGGATATAATTCCACACCAAACATAAAAAAGGGGGTGGACAAAAGTATTGGCACCCTTTGAAAAATCATGTGATGCTTCTCTAATTTGTGTAATTAACAGCACCTGTTACTTACCTGTGGCACGTAACAGGTGGTGGCAATAACTAAATCACACTTGCAGCCAGTTGAAATGGATTAAAGTTGACTCAACCTCTGTCCTGTGTCCTTGTGTGTACCACATTGAGCATGGAGAAAAGAAAGAAGACCAAAGAACTGTCTGAGGACTTGAGAAGCAAAATTGTGAGGAAGCATGAGCAATCTCAAGGCTACAAGTCCATCTCCAAAGACCTGAATGTTCCTGTGTCTACCGTGCGCAGTGTCATCAAGAAGTTTAAAGCCCATGGCACTGTGGCTAACCTCCCTAGATGTGGACGGAAAAGAAAAATTGACAAGAGATTTCAATGAAAGATTGTGCGGATGGTGGCTAAAGAACCTCGACTAACATCCAAACAAGTTCTAGCTGCCCTGCAGTCCGAGGGTACAACAGTGTCAACCCGTACTATGCGTCGGCGTCTGAATGAAAAGGGACTCTATGGTAGGATACCCAGGAAGACCCCACTTCTGACCCAGAGATATAAAAAAGCCAGGCTGGAGTTTGCCAAAACTTACCTGAGAAAGCCAAAAACTTTTTGGAAGAATGTTCTCTGGTCAGATGAGACAAAAGTAGAGCTTTTTGGGAAAAGGCATCAACATAGAGTTTACAGGAAAAAAAAAGAGGCCTTCAAAGAAAAGAACACGGTCCCTACAGTCAAACATGGCGGAGGTTCCCTGATGTTTTGGGGTTGCTTTGCTGCCTCTGGCACTGGACTGCTTGACCGTGTGCATGGCATTATGAAGTCTAAAGACTACCAACAAATTTTGCAGGATAATGTAGGGCCCAGTGTGAGAAAGCTGGGTCTCCCTCAGAGGTCATGGGTCTTCCAGCAGGACAATGACCCAAAACACACTTCAAAAAGCACTAGAAAATGGTTTGAGAGAAAGCACTGGAGACTTCTAAAGTGGCCAGCAATGAGTCCAGACCTGAATCCCATAGAACACCTGTGGAGAGATCTCAAAATGGCAGTTTGGAGAAGGCACCCTTCAAATCTCAGGGACCTGGAGAAATTTGCCAAAGAAGAATGGTCTAAAATTCCAGCAGAGCATTGTAAGAAACTCATTGATGGTTACCGGAAGCGGTTGTTCGCAGTTATTTTGTCTAAAGGTTGTGCTACCAAGTATTAGGCTGAGGGTGCCAATACTTTTGTCCGCCCCATTTTTGGAGTTTTGTGTAAAATGATCAATGATTTGACTTTTTTTTTTCATTCTCTTTTGTGTTTTTTCATTGCAAGCAAAATAAATGAAGATATTATTACCAAAGCATTTGTGATTGCAATCATTTTCTGGAAGAAATTGAGTATTATCTGACAGAATTGCAGGGGTGCCAATACTTTTGGCCAGCACTGTATATTCTTTGTACCAAAGAAAGACGGCACATTATATCCTTGTATTGACTATAGGGAACTAAACCAAATAACTATCAAAAATTGTTACCCTCTTCTGTTTATTCCAGTGTTACTCGAGAGATTACGGTCAGCAAAGATCTTTACCAAGTTGGATCTACAAGAGGCATACAATCTTGTCCATATACGACCCGGGAACAAGTGGAAGACAGCATTTCGAACATGCTATGGGCATTTTATATCCCTTGTCATTCTATTTGGACTTTGCAATGCCCCAGCGACATTTCAACATTTTATCAATGATGTCTTCTGAGATCTACTGGATCAATTTGTGATGGCGTATTTGGATGACATATTAATATACTCAGAGAACCTTGAAGAACATCATAAGCAGGTTACCATGGTTTTGAGCCGTTTAACCACTTCCATACCAGCTGCTTTACCCCCCTTCCAGACCAGGCACATTGTCAAGTTTTTTGTATGTGCGGTTTTGGAGGGCTATAAAATTTTTATCATTTGCGTTATTCAACTAATTTCTGCGTCTTTTTTTGGTGACACATAGGACTTTATTTTTATATTGTTTTTATTTTTGCATGTGTTTTAATTTTTTTTTATATCCGGGAAAATATAAACAAGAGGAGGGAAAACATGTCTGTTTTTAACTTTTCAATTTTTTTTAATTTAATAACACAAAGTGCTACTAAAAAAACTTAATAAAATAGTTTTTCCTTCAATACGGCAATTTTTATTTTTTATGGTGTCATTGGGGGTGGGGCTATAACCTGTAATAAGGGCATTTTATTGGCGTATTATTTTATTTATTTTTTTAATTATTTTATTTACTTTTTTTTTTTTACTTTTCTATACATTTTTTATTTATTTAATTTTTTTTTTTTTACATTGCTGATTTCCCCTGTAACTGGGGCTGGTACATTTAGCATGGCCTATACTGGTGTAGCTGGAGTGAAAGTATTTAGGAAATGAGGTGGGGGTGAAGTGGGATTCTTAAATACATAGCACAATCATAAGCTTCAAGAAGGCCCTGAATACTCATCTATTCAGGAAGGCCTACAACCTCCAATGACATTAATGTCACCACCCCACCACCTGTACAGCCTCTCCTCTCACCTTCTGTCTCTATGCCTCTTCTCTCATAGATTGTAAGCCCTTGCGGGCAGGGCCCTCTATCCCGCTGTGCCAGTTGGTCACTGTTATTTTTATACTTGTCTTGTATATTTTGTGTACTGTATGTAAACCCTCAAATGTAAAGCTCCATGGAATTAATGGTGCTATATAAATAAACAATAATAATAATAATAATAATAAAATCAGGTTTCAACTTTTCATAATGAAGAAATGCCTTTAGACACTTCTGCGGTTAGTTGAATCCCCGTACATTGTGTGAGACGGTCTTACACATAAGAGGGGTGAAAGGAAGAGTTAAACAGTGCATGTGTATAAGGGGTTACACAGGTTAGGTAGGCAGAAGTAAGGTCAGGTGGAATCCCAGAGTAATCCCAGGCATGAATAATATGAGAATAGCACTTTGAGGGAGTAAACATTAACAGGAAGTAACAATAACAGTAAACTCAGAATCATGGCACGCACTCCGGGATTAAGTGGAGTGCTGCAAACCCTGTAGTGCAAGGGGGACATGGGAACCGCCGTAATGGCTAACCCCCCAAAAATATCAGGGCGGCAAATAAGTACAATAGGCTAAAGAAAGAAGAAATAAGTAAATCCAGGGGTTGCCCTGGTAAATGGTAATAAAGACAATAACATTAACACCTTTCTACTAAACAAAAAGCACTCAATGACAAGGCCAGGGTTGGCAGATAACTAATTAGCAGAGAGAGGTAGTATTTAGAAGTCACAGTCTGAACCCTGAGTTAGCAGATATGAGAAACATAACAAATGACTATGTGCATATAAGGCAGATTGTAATAAGAACATAGCAACTAGGTCAGAAACTCATCATGAAGATCCTCAACCTCATTGGTGGGACAGGAGTCGATTGTCTCTTGCATTTCGGCATCCAGGAGTGGGAGGGCTGCTGAGGCAGTGGGTCAGTAGGATCCAGTTCCTCCATTGGTAGTTACTTACGTCATAGAACTTGAAGGACTTCTTTCAGAGATCGGATAAGATAGTCTTTATCGTTGAGGGTGAAAGCCACATGGAATAGAAAGCCCCAAAAGTAGAGTATATAAGCTTATTGAAGCACCAGAGCCATGTGGTTTATAGTCCTACATCTGTCCAGAGTAGCTGGAGCTAAAACAGCAAAGAGTTGGATCGATGGGGCCATACCAGGTAAAGGTTGCACGTTCCGGGCCGCAGAGATAATTTGGTCATGGAATTCTGAGTAATGGAGCTTAAGGATGATATCCCTAGGCACATTTGCATTCTTTGGGTGCTCCAGCGATCACCCAAAAGTGAGGGGTCGACCTGTGGGAGTAAGGTGGTGAACAGGGTCGTGATAGTTTCACGCAACATAGTAATGGACTAAGGCACTCCTCTGACACAAATATTGGCCCTCCTGGGTCTGTTTTTTATTGGTCCTCAAGCTTTAAATCAATGGCCTCCAGTTTCAGTACATAGTTGTTGAGGCGGGTTTTATCCTCCTCCAGAGAATCGGTGACCTCATCCATTCTGTTCTCCACCTCCACCTGTGGCAAGCTACCCTTGGCCGAGCCAGAGGGACTGTAGGTTCTGAAAAGTTTGGGTAAGGTATGCCAAGCTGCCAAGTTGTCCCTAACTTTATGGGTTTTTTAAGACATGGTGGACATGATAGTGAGGCAGCAGTTGGTAGGGTGAAAAAAGCAGGAGGGTACCATGCAGCAGATATAAGGATGGAGGTCCAGATGCCCTGGACAGCTGTAGTACACACTGGCCCCCACAGCAATGCAGATGGAGAAGATGGGGGTACTTGCCTAAGATCAAAGGTGCCAGGACGAGGGTAGGGTCACAGGAGAGGAGGTCCGGCTGGTAGTAGTGAAGTCAAGATGGCGGCCACTCCAGGAGAAGGCTGTGAATGCAGGTTTGAAATGCAGATGACAGCACGCTTTCAGACCCTGCTGGGAGCAATCAGCGCAGTCTGCATTGTCCACAGGAGGCAGGGATGCAGGCAGGGGCGCACCGCTAATGAGGCAAAGTGAGGCGGCCGCCTCAGGCGGCACTGTCCGTCACTGTCTGGGGGGCGGCATTTTTACTATTTATTTAATGTTAACCAGCCCAGGACAGGCCGCTTTAAAAAAAAACAAAGTTGCGTGATACCTGTCCTGGGCTGGTTTACGAGACGTCCGCATCATAGCGCAGGTGGTGATACAATGACGTCTTCGCGCCACCTACGCTGAGACACAGACGTCGCGGACAAGAAGAGGCGGTGGCTCCATCAAGGCATCGCAGGTGAGTATAACTTTTTCGGATATATATAAATAGGCCGTAACCTGGAGTATCCCTCAAATACTATTATTATTATACTCTGGGGTCTTTTCAGAGGTATAATACCATGTGAAGGGGCCGCTGCGAGGCATAAAACAGTGTGCAAGGGCCACTGCAAGCCGTAATACTGTGTGCAGGGCTTGCTGTGGAACATTATAGTGTGTGTAAATGGGACGCTATAAACAGGGGCTATGGCGCCTATTTATATCATACGCTGTCTGTTTATAGTGACCGTGTGATGTAATTACATCCTTGTCACATAGAAGTGTATAGGACGAGGCTGTAGTTACATTACATGGCCGCTATGAGATGAATGACACTATGTAAACAGAGAAACGGTCATGGTGCTTACACAGGTACCATTCAAACAGCTGATCAGTGGGGGTCTTGGGTTTTTGAGCCCCACTGATTAGTTTATTAATGACCTCGAAAACCTTTTAATTAGTTAACACCTGGGGCATTATTAATAAGGGGCACTATTTATACAGGGTACACACGGACATTATTAATATAAAGATGCACTTGGGAGTATTATTCATTATGGGGGGTTATATCGTATATTTTATAATTGGGGTAGCAGCAGGATGGGTGTGCAGGTGAGGACAATGTGGGTCGGATGCCTGGAAAAGTGAGGAGCCAAAGATGTCTGTGTTGCAAACTTTACAGAGACAAGTCACAGCTGGAAGAAGTGGTCATGGCGGTCCAAAGGGAAGAGAAGGTAAATGTGAAGGATTAGTCAGAGACGTCACCTGTAAGTCACAAAATGTTATTGCACTGTATTGATGGGGGTCTGTCTTCTGAGACCCCCACTGAGCCGTAGAATTGGGTTTTTTCCCCCACTGGGTGGGAATACAGCCTGACCGCAGCCAGGTTGAATATAGGTGTCGGTTGGTGGATGGACGAACCCACGTGTCTCTCATTCACTTCAATGGGAGTGCCAAAGATAGCCGAAGTACAGTACTCAGCTATCTGCGGCGCTCCTATTATAGAGAATGGGGGCCACGTGGGCTTGTCCATCCACCAAGCAGAAGATGTGTGAAGTTACTTTCATTGTTAATGCCGTGTTTAAGAAGAATTCTTAAAAACTGTTTCATAACTTTGTGTATTGTGTATATTGTGCGACAATAGCAGCGTGTGAAGCTAATAGCATGGAAACTTAATTTTATTTTTTTTTTTTTTTTGGGGGGGGGGGGGGCGTCTTTCTATAGTCCGCCTCAGGCAGCAAAGAGGCTAGGTTCACCACTGGATGCAGGAACGCAGAGAAGCCAATAATTCATTCCAGCTAAGGGGGAGTGCGGGGGTTATAAGGCTGCAGGAACAGGGGGAACCAGGTAAAAGCCCCCTAAAGCCAGTTTGGGTAGAATGCAGAAGCTTACAGAACTTGCGTCCGGCTGGTTGCAGTGTCAGGCCATACAACCCCCAGAATCAAAATTTACAAGCT
This sequence comes from Leptodactylus fallax, assembly GCA_947044405.1. Taxonomy (NCBI): domain Eukaryota; kingdom Metazoa; phylum Chordata; class Amphibia; order Anura; family Leptodactylidae; genus Leptodactylus; species Leptodactylus fallax. The sequence goes on along the minus strand of CAMRHE010000001.1, from coordinate 8,521,420 downwards.
CTGTGAGAGTGAAAGTGGGTACACTCACAGATTCTGTATCTATGAAGGCAAAGACTCCCAAATCAGTCAACCAAAATTATCCTACCTGTGCTCATAACAGGTGCAAAAATTGTATGGGACCTTTTATACCCCCTGATAAGTAAAGGGTATCATCTCTACGTGGACAATTTTTTATACAAGTGTTCTTCCCAAAAGTCTGGTTGACAAATAATTGAGACCTGATGAAAGCAGGTTCTTGTTTAGTGACAGGCTTATGCTCATTAAATTTGGAGACAAAAAAGATGTATGGGTTCTCACATCTATCCATGTGGACAGCAGCACCCCTACTGCTATAAGAGGAAGTAATGACACAGTCCTCAAGACTGTATGGGTACAGGAATACAGACAAAACATGCCACGGGAAAAAACGCTGCGTTTTACAGTACCTGCAAAGTGGATGGGATTCTGGCTAATCCGTCCACACATTGCAGAAAAAAATCTGAAGCGGAAAAGCTGTGATTTCAAAAACGTTTGCATCTTTGAAAATTGCAGCATGTCAATTTTTCTTTATAGGCATAATAGGAGCAGAAAGTCCACAGCGGAATACTGCAGATTTTCTGTGAAAAACGCTGCAGAAAAAACACAATGCGTTTAACACCATGGTCTTTTCCGCAGCGTTTTTTGGCCGAGGCTCGCTATGTAGGGCCTTAGCCTCAAAATCACCTCGATAAGGTAAAGCATTCCAAAGTTATTACCTCACAAAGTGAAACATGTCATATTTGAAAAATGAGGCAGTGAATCCCCATTCATCCTCACATTGCGGAAAAATACGTGCAGCGCAAACGCTGTGATTTCCAAAACCGCATCAGTTTTGGAAATCGCAGCATGTCAATTATATCTACAGAAATGCCGGCAGTTTCCCTATAGGTATAATGGAAGTAGAAAGACTTTCTGTGAAAAGCGCTACAGGAAAAACTGCAATGCGTTGCTGTTGCATTGCTGCAATACATTAGCCTCAAGGTGGTTTTACATCATGTCCTTTAGGGTTTAAATGATGCTTATGTTTTGTGTCTTTTCATGCAGGATGCCATGCAAAAACTGTGAAGTTGGAGAGCTGTGTGGTGTAATCATGCATGGAAGTGCTGTGACATTTTGTGATCCATATGGTCCAAGAGAGATTGTAAGTTATTATTGCAACCTTTGTTTTCAACTTACTTTGTTTTCCTTACAGTTTCTATCTCTTTTTATTATCATATTCATGTTGAAACTACAAGAGGTTTTTTTTTTTTTTGGTTTTTTTTTACCATAACTTGGTATAAGATAAAAGGGTTTATAAGCTGATGTTGGAAAGTCAAACCATATACAGTCATGGCCAAAAGTTTTGAGAATGATACAAATATTAATTTTTACAAAGTCTACTGCTTCAGTTTTTCTAATGGCAATTTGCATATACTCCAGAATGTTATAAAGAGTGATCAGCTTAACAGCAATTACTTGCAAAGTCAATATTTGCCGAGAAAATGAACTTTATCCCAAAAAAACACATTTCAACATCATTGCAGCCCTTCCTTAAAAGGACCACCTAACATCGTTTCAGTGATTGCTCCATTAACACAGGTGTGGGTGTTGATGAGGACAGGGCTGGAGATCAATCTGTCATGATTAAGTAAGAATGACACCACTGGACACTTTAAAAGGAGGCTGGTGCTTGCCATCATTGTTTCTCTTCTGTTAACCATGGTTATCTCTAAAGAAACACGTGCAGTCATCATTGCACTGCACAAAAATGGCCTAACTGGGAAGAGTATTGCAGCTAGAAAGATTGCACCTCAGTCAACAATCTATCGCATCATCAAGAACTTCAAGGAGAGAGGTTCCATTGGTGCCAAAAAGGCTCCAGGGCGCCCAAGAAAGACCAGCAAGCGGCAGGACTGTCTCTTAAAAGTGTTTCAGCTGCGGGATCGGGCTACCAGCAGTGCAGAGCTTGCTGAGGAATGGCAGCAGGCAGGTGTGAGTGCATCTGCACGCACTGTGAGGCGGAGACTCTTGGAGCAAGGCCTGGTCTCAAGGAGGGCAGCAAAGAAGCCACTTCTCTCCAGAAAAAACATCAGGGACAGACTGATATTCTGCAAAAGGTACAGGGAGTGGACTGCTGAGGACTGGGGTAAAGTCATTTTCTCTGATGAATCCCCTTTTCGATTGTTTGGGACATCTGGAAAACAGCTTATTCGGAGAAGAAGAGGTGAGCGCTACCACCAGTCTTGTCTCATGCCAACTGTAAAGCATCCTGAAACCATTCATGTGTGGGGTTGCTTCTCAGCCAAGGGAATCGGCTCTCTCACAGTCTTGCCTAAAAACACAGCCATGAATAAAGAATGGTACCAGAATGTCCTCCAAGAGTAACTTCTCCCAACCGTCCAAGAGCAGTTTGGCGCTCAACAATGCCTTTTCCAGCATGATGGAGCACCTTGCCATAAAGCAAAGGTGATAACTAAATGGCTCAGGGAACAAAACATAGAGATTTTGGGTCCATGGCCTGGAAACTCCCCAGATCTTAATCCCATTGAGAACTTGTGGTCAATCATCAAGAGACGGGTGGACAAACAAAAACCAACAAATTCAGACAAAATTAAAGCATTGATTCTGCAAGAATGGACTGCTATCAGTCAGGATTTGGTCCAGAAGTTGATTGAGAGCATGCCAGGGAGAATTGCAGAGGTCCTGAAGAAGAAGGGTCAACACTGCAAATATTGACTTGCTGCATTAACTCATTCTAACTGTCAATATAAACTTCTGTTACTCATAATATGAATGCAATTATATTTCTGTATGTGATAAAAACATCTGACAAACACACATAAAAACCAGAGGGCAGCAGATTATGTGAAAATATAATATTTGTGTCATTCTCAAAACTTTTGGCCATGACTGTACAGTAGCTTGCAAAAGTTTTCATACCCCTTGAACTTTTTCACATTTTTTCACCTTACAACCACAAAATTAAATGTATTTTATTGAGCTTTTAAGTCATAGACCAACACAAAGTAGCAGATAATTGTGAGGTGGAAGGAAAATGATACATGGTTTTCCAAATTTTAATCAAATAAAAATCTGAAAAGTGTGACGTGCAAAAGTATTCAGCCCCCCTATATCAATACTTTGAAGAGCTACCTTTCGCTGCAATTACAGCTGCAAGTCTTTTGGGGTATGTCTCTACCAGCTTTGAGCATCATGATACTGAGATTTTTGCCCATTCTTCTTTGCAAAATAGCTCAAGCTCAGCCAGATTGGATGGAGAGCGTCTGTGAACAGCAATTTTCATGTCTTGCCAGATGCTTAATGGGATTTAGGTCTGGACTTTGACTGGGCCATTCTAAGACATGAATATTCTTTGATCTAATCCTTTCCACTGCAGCTCTGGCTGTATGTTTAGGGTCATTGTCTGGCTGGAAGGTGAATCTCATTCCCAGTCTCAGCCTCCAACAGGTTTTCTTCCCGCTTTGCCCTGTATTTAGTTCCATCCATCTTCACATCAATTCTGAACAGCTTCCCCTGTCCCTGCTGAAGAAAAACATCCCCACAGCATAATGCTGCCACCACCAGGTTTCACAGTGGGGACGGTGTTTTCAGGGTGATGAGCAGTGGTACTTTTCCGCCACACATGGCATTTAGGCCAGAATGTTCAACTTTGGTCTCATCTGACTAGACCACCTTCTTCCACATGTTTGCTGTGTCCCCTATATGGCTTGTGGCAAACTGCAAACGGCACTTCTTATGTTTTTATTTCAACAATGGTTTTCTTCTGGCCACTCTTACATAAAGGCCAGATTTGTGGAGTGCACGACTTCTAGTTGTCCTGTGGACAGATTCTCCCACCTCAGCTGTGGATTTCTGCAGCTCCTCCAGAGTGACCATGGGCCTCTTGGCTGCTTCTCTGACCAGTGCTCTTCCTGCTTGATCTGTTAGTTTAGGGTGGGTTCACACCTGCGCTTGCTATCCGTCCGTTGCCAATACAGTGAAAATCTCGGCGAACTGGATTGGCATCGGATACAGACCGGTCAGCGACGCATTGGTTAAAAACCCATTCATTTGAATGAGTTTTTAAAGCAATGCGCGGGTGTGCGCTTACACCCTCTGCGCTGCGAAGCCGTTTTTTTTTCGTCGGACACGAAGTCCTGCCTGTCTGACTTTGTTTCCGACGAAAAAGAAGGATTCGCAGCGCAGAGGGTGTAAGCGCACACCCGCGCAATTGCTTTAAAAACCCATTCAAATGAATGGGTTTTTAACCAATGCGTCGCTGACCGGTCTGTATCCGATGCCAATCCAGTTCGCCGAGATTTTCACTGGATTGGCAACGGACGGATAGCAAGCGCAGGTGTGAACCCACCCTTAGGTGGACGACCATGTCTTGGTAGGTTTGCAGTTGTAGAATACTTTTTCCATTTTTGGATGATGAATTGATCAGTGCTCCTTGTGATGCTCAAAGATAGGGATATGTTTTTATAACCTAACCCTGTTTTAAACTTCTCCACATCTTTATCTCTGACCTGTCTGCTGAGTTCCTTGGTCTTCATGATGCTGTTTGTTCACTAGTGTTCTCTAACAAACCATTGAGGCCTTCACAGAACAGATGTATTTATACTGAGACTAAATTACACACAGCTGGACTCTATTAACTAATTAAGTGACTTTTGAAGGCAATTGATTGCACTGGATTTTATTTAGGGTTATGAAAGTACAGGGGGCTGAATAGTTTTGCAAGTCACATTTTTCAGATTTTTATTTGATTAAAATTTTGAAAACCATGTATCATTTTCGTTCCACTTCACAATTATGTGCTACTTTGTGTAGGTCTATCACTTAAAATCTCAATAAAATACATTTTAAGTTTGTGGTTATAAGGTGACAAAATATGAAAGTTCAAGGGGCTACTGTATATCTTGATTTATATAGATGACATTTATTATAGATATTTATTATTGGTGATCAAATATGTGGAAACCAGATGAGAATCTGGCAATACATGAAGAAAAATATTTTTTCAAACAGTAATTTATATTTTTGCACAATAAGGTTTAAAATATATTGATAAATCTCATTGTAATGTCACCACTTTTTGAGACAAAAAAGACCAGTATTATGTAACTGACACTAGGTTCAGAACTAGCGTTCGGGTTTCCGTTCTTCGGGTCCACCTGGTTTCCGCCTGAAAAATACGGAGAGATGCAAGCAGGACTTTTCTCTCCGCATTTTTCAAGTGGAATGGGGGACAGAATCTAAGAACGTTCATAGAACGCAGATGTGAACCCATCCTTAGCTAGTTCCTAGGCAGTCCTCCACTCCAGCTCCTTGCTTGTGTGTCCTATATATGCCAAAGCTCACCTTTCTACTGATTCTCAGTCTGACCAGTGACCCAGCACAGCTGTTTGCTAAATAGATGAGAAAACCTGGGTACAGTTGCTGCAAGAAAACTAAGATAGGCTAAGGCCCTACGTTGTGGAAACGAAGCGTTTTTAGCTGCAGATTTTGCTGCGTTTTTTTTTTTTTTTTAGCCAAAGTCAGGAGTGGATTTAACAGAAGGGAAACGTCTAAGTGCTTCCTTTATATTTTCCATTCCTTTTCAAACCACTCCTGACTTTAAGCAGCAAAATCTGCAAAAAATAAAGCTTGTTTCTGCAACATTGGGACTTAGCCATAAGCAGTTCTGTCACTTCCAGGATTTGATAAGAGAGCCAAGTTAACTAACTTCTCTCCTCAAGAACAGCTATTTGTTTTAGCTTTCCCTGATTTCTACAGTATGTTTTGCTGAGCAGTCCACAACACAGTCAGAGTGGGTTCACTATTGCGCTGCACTCTGTCCGCCGCGAATCCGACTTAAATGTCGGAAAAAAGGATAGGGAAAGGATTGGGAAAGATTTGGGACGCATTGCTTAAAAACCCATTCACTTCTACGGGTTTTTAAAGCAATGCGCTGTTGTGTGCTTATACCCTCTCCACTGCAAAGCCGTTTTTTTTCGTCAGAAACAAAGTCGGACATGCAGGACTTTGTGTCTGAAGAAAAAAAAACGGCTTCGCGGCACAGAGGGTGTAAGCGCACACCCGCGCATTGCTTTAAAAACCCATAGAAGTGAATGGGTTTTTAAGCAATGCGTCTCAAACCTTTGCCAATCCATTCCCTATCCTGCTTTCCGACATTTAAGTCAGATTTGTGACGGACGAAGTGCCTGTGCAAGTGTGAACCCACCCTCATGTAGTTTTAGGTTGCTTTCTTATTTATATTTAAAAGTTTTAGCTCTCTTACTAAAGTTACTAAAATAGTGGTTATGTTGCCAATGATCCAATAACAAATGGCTAGGGGGTCTGTTTTACCCCTGCAACAACCATGGTTACTAAAGATAGATTTTACAGCTCCAAATGAACTCAATGATAAATCCTTCAGCAAGCAGTGGCTAAAGACGTTTAACATTATGGATATATTCCTCATGTTTTTTTAAGATGTCTGCTTGCTGTCATTCAACAAAAAACCTTCTATATTGACTGCCGCTGAATAAAAAGCTGCTAAGTGAATAAAATACTCTCCTTTGCATGACTTGAAACAAGACACAGCTCTATTGCAAATACTGTAATTGTGATCTGTAGAGTCTAAATATATTTAAATATATTTATTATGGTCATGTCTTTTTGTTTTAGATAACAACTAGCCTTAATACAACTACAGCATCTGTATTACAGTTTTCTATTGGTAAGTCTATCATTCTATGTCATAAGCGTGTTAAAGGAAGCCTGTCATCAGAACCCATCATATCAATCTAGCTTTCCTGATAGATATTTTAGGGTCACCCGAATCAACTTGCATTTCCCCAATGTGAATTGGTGCCTCATTTCCTGAGATATCACTGTTTTTGTCAATATGTAAATAAGGTCTTTGAATCAATGAGGGTATTGCTGCATACCTCTTTAGAGCAAAGGCAACGTCCTTGTTGCTCCAAAGATTTTAATTTGCATATTGACAAAACTGCACCAATTCAAAAGCGAAAAACACCATTTGATTCAGGTGACCTTAACTTATCTATATGAAGGGCTGGGTTGATATTCTGAGTTCTGCTGACAGACTCCCTTTAAATTACACTTTGAGAGTTCCATATGTAACTAACATCTAACGTGTGCTTAGCATAAGACTGGGTTCACACTGTGCTTTTTTAAATGAATATCTGCATGCCTTTTTAATTGTAGTAATGAGGATAACATTTTACTATGCATTTTAGCTGAGTAGCACATTTTACTATGCCAGTAAACCAGAGCTTTTCAGTTTCATGGCCATTAGTAAAATGCAAAGTAAGATGTTCTACTCATTAACCTCATAATAACTCATAGGCTCAGGAGCTTAATGAGTGCTTTGGAGAGCAGGTGTCAGCAGTACAATACAGCTGACACCCTGCACTAGCACCCAGATATGGTGGAGATAGCTTCAATTGCTTGTTAACCCCTTAAAGGGGTTGTACGGGATAAAATGGACTTTCTACACTAATATAAACACACACACACCCCACCTACATTCTAAATTACATACTTTAGCAAAAATGTATATTTACCCATGTCCCTGGGGCGGTCATGTGACCATCCCAGGCACATTTTCTGATTATTCGGTTATCCGATTATCTGATTCCCTGTTTCCAGAAACAGAACGTCACCAATACTACCACCCCCCCACCCCTCTAATGCCTTGATAGTTACCTGTCTTCCTGTCCAGACTTCATTCTGTGGGAACGGCTCCTCCTCTTCAATGTGTGTGGAGGCCGGAGGAGCCTCCCATGCCTGCGCAGTAGAGATGGATTGCTGGCTGCAGCGTAGTGCCGGGACTATTGCGCACCCATCGGCAGAGTCATAGAAGAGGAGGAGCTGTCCTCGCAGAAGGAAGTCTGGACAGGAAGACAGGTAAGTATAATGGGGTGGAAGGGTGGGATGAATTAGTTAGTTGTCTCCCTAGTAGTGGGCAGCATAGCTAGGGAGAGGGTGTGAGAGAAGGGGGGAGTGAGTGAGAGGGAGATAGTGTGAGTCAGCCTACAACTACCATGATGCATTGCATGAACTAAGACAGCAAGAAGCTAGACCATGTAAACAAATGCAGAAGATGCCAGGAGCTCCCAGAGAAATCAAGAAATCACTCAAAATACTGCTAAAGGTATTTGGTGCACTTATTAACCCATTAATAGCAGTAACAGACCTTTTAAAAAAAAATATTTTTTTTTCCAGAAAACCCCCCCAAACTGCCTCTGGGGGATTGTCAATAAATTTCTATGGCAGTTCAGGGTCTAATCAGTGACCCCATGTCCTCCCTGACAGCTGTTGTGTACTTCAATATATGAGTATTGTAGAGTATAATACTTAACCAGCTATCAAATGATTGCAAATGATGAAATCCACTGATCTAAAGAAAAAGTGTTAAAAAATATAAAATTAATTAATAAAACTAGAAAAAATGGCACATTACCACATAAAAAACATATGTAGTATAATATCACTGTTTGGATAAAAAAAAACGCAGCAAAATCTGTAACAAAAAAAGCTGCGTTTCTGCAACGTGGTTCCTCAGCCTTAGGCCGACCCCACGTTGCAAAAACACAGTGCTTGGCCACTACGGAAATGCCACAGGAAAAAACATTGAGTTTTACATTAGCTGCAAAGTGGATGGGATTCTGGTTTTTGAAAATCTCAGCATCTTAATTATTCCGTTTTTTGGGTCCCCAAGTGGACCTGAAGAATGGAGATCTGAACGCTAGTGTGAAGCTAGCATAACAGTTTTTGAGTGTGTGTCTCTTTGACACAAACTGGGTACAACATGATAGGCAATAAGGAAAAATACAATTTTCACTTTTAATTTATCAGTCGTGCATTCATTTTTAGAAAGTAAAATAATTATAAACACTTAAGGGCAAAATTTGCTCACTATGCCCCTTCATATTTCTCTTAAGGGTTACGTGTCAGGGAATTTCACGTTAATGGCACCTCTTTGACTCTGAAAAAGGGACATGGCATCCAAAAACCTGTCCCTCTAAATTCTCTAAATTTGCATTCCAAAAGCAAAAAAGCGAAGTGCTCCTTCACTTCTAAGCACAGCTGTGTATGCCCACATATACAACTTTGTTGTACACAGGATAACCCACTTGAAACTTTTAATAGCGCAAGTCTCTGGTGGCACAAAGTGAGCATAACACATTGGGCACCAATATGGCGTATTTCTTTAAAATTTTAATATTCACTTTCTACAGTGATTTTTGGAAAGCACTTCTTGGGTCAAAATGATCACATATTCCCTTTGAGAAGTTCCTTGACAGGGTTTCATTTATTTATTTTTTTATTTTAGAACCTCCAAAGTTGCCCACCAATGCAATTTAGTCCTTTTGTATTTCCAGGTAAAAGATTAGGATGTTTCTAACATATGAAAAAAGAGCATATTAACCAGAGAATTGACATTTCACAGTGGAGCAAGCTGGGCATGAGATTCGGCACTGAAATGGCATATATCTGGAAAAATTATTTTTTGAAAATCATCTCGGGACTCAGCCAAAAAATAAGATAAATAAGAGCCCCTTTATATATAATAGTTCTCCGTTATACAGTGTCGGACTGAAGGGCCTTAGGCCCACCAGAGGAACTTGTTCTGGGGCCCCACCCAACAGCTTCCTGCTAATAGCCTACACCACGGCTCCTTCACATATGTGCTTACTATCTGGTGTTACTGAGTATGTTCCCAGTATAGTCAGCCCCTATAGTACTGTGCAGGCCCCAATAACTCCATGGCCAGTTCATGCACAGTACTGTATGGGAAATAACATGGCTATGGAGCACTACACGTACACGATTATAGTGAGGGAGCTGTGATGCAGACATAGCGCACAGGGTTGCCAGCAGGAATTTTGAGCCCCCCCACAATATATTGCTCCACATGGTATATAATGCTCTACAGTATAAAATGCTCCCCTGAGCCCTCCACAGTTTCCCCACATAGTATATAATGCTCCACAGTGGCCCCACACAGTATAAAATGCCCCCATGAGCACCCCATAGTGGCCCCACATGGTATATAAGGCTCCACACGGTATAATACTCCACAGTGGCCCACACAGTATACCAGTATACTACCTCTTAGTAGCCTCAGACAGTACAATATGCTCTCCAGCAGCCCCACACAATATAATATGCTCCATACAGTATAATATGCACCCCAAAGTGCCCCCCCAGTATAATGCTCCAGAGTGGCCTAATACAGTATAACATGCTCCACAATGGCCTCCACACAATATAATATACTCCCAAGAGGGGTTCCCCCAGTATAATGCTTTACAATGGCCCCACAGAGTATAATATGCTCCCGAGAAGCCCCACACAATATAATAAACTCCACAGTGGCCCCACACAGTATAACAGGCTCCCCACATTGCCCCTTACCCCCTAGTATAAAGCCCCACAGTGGCCCATAGTATAATATGCTCCCCAGAGGGCTCCCTAGTATAATGCTCCTTAGTACCCCCCCCGAATAATGCCCCACAATGGTGCCACGCAATATAATATGCTCTGCAGATGACCCCCCCAGAATAATGCTCCACAGTGAGTCCACACAGTATAATATACTGCCCAGAGAGGTTCCCCCAGTATAATGCTCCACAGTGGCCCAAAACAGTATAATATGCTCTCCAGAGGGCCCCCCCCAGTATAATGCTCCTCGGTGGCCCCACACAGTGTAATATGCTCTCCAGAGGGGCCCCCAGTATAGTGCTCCAAAGTGGCCTCACAGAATATAACATGCTCTCCAGAGGCCCCCCACATTATAATGCGCCATAGTGACCCCACACAGTATAATATGCTATCCAGAGGGCGCCCTCCCCAGTATAATGCTCCACAGTGGCCCCACACAGTATAATATGCTATCCAGAGGGGGTGCTCCCAGTATAATTCTCCACAGTGGCCCTACAGACTCCCTCAGTGCTATTTTTATATTATACTGTGGGGTCTCTTCAGACCCCAGAGTATAATAATCGGAGACCCAGGGGAGGTAAGGGAAAATAACAAACAGTTATACTTACCTTGCCTTACCTTTCCTGGGCCTCCTCACGCTGCTCCGCTATCCCCACCGGCACTGGCTTCCTCTTCTTTGCGGTTGACGTCATGAGTTGTGGATGTCACTGCTGAGGCCCAATCTCAGGCCTCAGCGGGTTACGTGAGGCACACTGTCAGCACGCCCCATGTGACCACTGAGGACTGGCCTCAGCGGTGACGTCCAGAACGCCAGAAGATGACGTCGGATGCGGCACATGACGCTGGGTCCCTTTCTGTTATTGATATGGCCAGACCTGACTCCAGAATCCGGGGTCATCAGGCTCCGGATCCTGGGGGCCCCTTTGGGGATGGGGCCCTGGACAATTGCCCAGTTTGCCCCCCCTAACGCTGGCCCTGCACAGAGGAAAGCTTTTCCCGCAGCGCTTTTTGGCTGCGGCCCGCTATGTGGGGCCTTAGCCTTAAGGGTTCCAGTTTCCAAAATCGGATCATTTAGGCTAAGGCCCCACGTTGTGGAAATGCAGCTTTTTTTGTTGCAGATTTTGCTGCGCTTTTTGAGTCAAAGCCAGGAGTTGATTGAGCATAAGGTAGAAGTATAAGAGCTTACTATATATTTCCCATTCCTTTTGCTAAAAAAACCACAGCAAAATCTGAAACAAAAAGAGTCGCATTTCTGCAAAGTGGGGCCTCAGCCTTGAGGCTAAGGCCTCATGTAGCGAAACACAGCAAAAAAAAAACTGCATAAAAAAACACAGCGGAAACACGTCATTTTTCTGCAGTGTTTTTCATTGCGTTTTCGCTGAGTTTTTCTCTGCAGACTTTCTGCCCTTACTATACCTGTAGGGAAAATGCCTTCATTTCTACTGGCAAAATTGACATGCTACAGAAAAAATGCTGTGTTTTCGCAACGTGGGGCTTTAGCCTAGGACCGGGGCCCCACGTGGCATAAACACTGCAGTTTGGCTGATTAGAAAAACAGCAGAAAAAACACCGGATTATATGTCAATTACACCTATAGAAATGCCAGCGGTTTCCCTATAGGTATAATGGAAGCAGAAAGAGGAAACCTGTGTGGACTTTCTGTGAAAGAGCTACGGAAAAACTGCCATGTGCTGACGATCCCACAGTGCTTTTTTGCTTTGCTCAACAAATGCGGCCTTAGCCTAAAGTGGGTTTTCAAATACAATATTATTTGTTATTTTTTGAAGTTATGTTTAGCGACCTCCAGAAGCTAAATAAAACTTTATCACTTTCGGTCCCCATTGTGTACTCAAACAGCAGTTTACACAAACATGGGGTATTGAAAAACGAATTATGATGAGCATTTGCACATAAAAATAAATCAACATTTTATTGCAATAATTAGAATTTTTTGTTTTCATTGCCCAATGTTAATAAAATCTGTGACATACCTGTGGGGTCAAAATGCTCATTATAACGCTTGATAAATTCTTTGAAATTGAAAATGAAAAATATGGGGCTCAAGCAACATTTTATTAATTAAAAAAAAAAAAAAAAAAAAAAAAAAGAAGAGTTTTAATTTTCACCTCCCATTTTTCATAAAATCTATGAAACACCTATGGGGCCAAAATGATCATCATACTCCTTTAATAAATTTCTCAAGGAGTGATTTGATGGGAGTTTTCACTATATTGATACCTCAGGGGCTCAGCAAACACATCATGGCACCTGAAAACAATTTCAGCAAAAACTGCCCTCCAAAAGCTCAATGACGTTTCTTCCCTTCTGTGACCTGCTGTGTTCCCAAACAGCATTTTACATCCACATGTGAGGTATGTACTTCACAGAAATTTCTTAATAAAGTATGGGATGCATTTTCCCCTTGTAAATATGTACATTTGAGGGCTAAAAGAATGTACTATTCAAAAAATTTTAATTTCTAAATTTCATCTCCATTATGTTTTTATTCCTGTGAAAAGCTTACAGGGTATCTGAGTTTTCATTAAAACTGAAATATGTTCAGGGTCTTCATACATGATAATAACCCCATTTTGGCTGAAGCACATTTTGCATTTTACTGTGAGACTTTGGGTGTGTACAATAAGGTACATGCTGCCCCCTCCTATATCCATTATGTCTAGTTTGGTTTCTTTACATGCAATTCTGGGAAGAGTAACAGTACAAGAGCAAACTAATAGCTGAGAAAAGCCCAAGTGACCATCATATAGGATATCCAGGAACACTGAACTGCAATTATAGAGCAGATATATAGCAGATAAGTCAGACATTGCTTTTCAACCATGCTTCAACAGAATTTTTTTTAAAAAGAAAACTCATGAAACAGGCCTGGACAGAAATGATGGTACCCCTGAAAATAATGTGACCAAAAGGACATGTTAAATCAAGGTGTGTTCACTAATTAACATCACAGGTGTCTACATTTTTGTCAGTGGGCCTGTATATAGGGCTACAGATACTCACTGTGCTGTTTGGTGACATGGTGAGTACCACACTCAACATGGACCAGAGGAAGTGAAGGAAAGATTTGTCTCAGGAGCTTAGAAAGAAAATTATAGACAAGCATGTTAAAGGTAAAGATTATAAGACCATCTCCAAGCAGCTTGATGTTCTTGTGACTACAGTTGCACATATTATTCAGAAATTTAAGATCCATGGTAGCCAACCTCCCTGGACGTGGCCGCAGAAGGAAAATTGATGACAAATCAAAGAGAAGGATAATACGAATGGTAACAAAAGAGCCCAGAAAAAACTTCTAAAGAGATTAAAGGTGAACTTCAAGCTCAAGGAAAATCAGTGTCAGATCGTATCATCCGTCATTGTTTGAGCCAAAGTGGACTTCATGGGGGACGACCAAGGAGGACACCAGTGTTGAAAACAAATCATAAAAAAGCCAGACTGGAATTTGCCAAACTACATGTTGACAAGCCACAAAGCTTCTGGGAGAATGTCCTATGGACAGATGAGACAAAAAAAATCGAAATTTTTAGCAAGGCACATCAGCTCTATGTTGACAGACGGAAAAATGAAGCATATCTTGAAAAGAACACTGTCCCTACTGTGAAACATGGAGGAGGTTCTGTTATATTCTGGAGCTGCTTTGCTGCATCTGGCACAGGGTGTCTTGAATCTGTGCAGGGTACAATGAAATCTCAAGACTATCAAGGTATTCTAGAGAGAAATGTGCTGCTCAGTGTCAGAAAGCTTGGTCTTAGTCACAGGTCATGGTTCTTGCAACAGGATAATGACCCAAAACACACAGCTAAAAACACCCAAGAATGGCTAAGAGGAAAACATTGGACTATTTTGAAGTGGCCTTCTATGAGCCCTGACCTAAATCCTATTGAGCATCTTTGGAAGGAGCTGAATCATGCCGTCTGGAAAAGGCACCCTTCAAACCCAAGAAAACTGGAGCAGTTTGCTCATGAGGAGTGGGCCAAAATACCTGTTGAGAGGTGCAGAAGTCTCATTGACAGTTACAGGAATCGTTTGATTGCAGTGATTGCCTCAAAAGGTTGTGCAACAAAATATTAAGTTAAGGGTACCATCAGTTCTGTCCAGGCCTGTTTCATGAGTTTTCTTTTTAAAAAAAATTCTGTTGAAGCATGGTTGAAAGCAATGCCTGACTTTCATTTGTTCATTTTCATAGAATTTTTATATATTATTACTTTTGTCAGATTCAAGTTATTTCTGTGACCATTGTGGGTTTTTCTTTCATTAAACGAGGGGTACCAACAATTTTGTCCACGTGTGTATCTGCAAAATGCATGGACTGAAGGTTCTGCACATCTCACAGCTTACAATGAAAAAGTCTTCTATGTATTTGGATGTACTTCTGGCTGCTTGTGTGATTACAGATGGGATATACTGACATAGATTGCTCTTTTCCTGTGTCATGCCTGCATGGTAGATGCTAGAATGTAGTGGGTATCTGCATATATCTGCTCTATAATTGCAGTTCAGTGTTCCTGGATCTCCTATATGATGGTCACTTGGGCTTTTCTCAGCTATTAGTTTGCTCTTGTACAGTTACTCTTCCCAGAATTGCATGTAAACAAACCAAACTAGACATAATGGATAGTGGAGGGGGCAGCCTGTTCCTGATTGTACACACCCACAGTCTATGGATGACTGTAGATCGTCAGATTCTTCCAGGAGATGATGAACAGCCGATCAGGAGATGAGGATGATGATGCTTGATGAAAGGATTTCTTCCAAGCAGCAAACAGGACCACATCAATAGTAGTAGATGCATGCCTCACTACCCTGGCACTGAGTCCTTAACCTGCCAATTAAACTACCAGTGCAACCGGGCCTCTAACTATCTAGTTGGCCATCGGAAGCCTAACCTATCACTACCCGAACTATATACTGATCCCTAACTACAATTACTAGATAGATCCTGTGAGTATATGTAACACAGAGCAGAACTACTTGCTCTGTATGAGGGAGATAAAGTGGGACAGGTGGAAATCTATTCCTATACACTCCAGCTTCACTAGCTGATCTTAAGGATATAGATGCTCAAAGATCTGCTTATCTATTCCTTCTGGTTATAAAGATTACACCTGCCACTTGCCTTAGACTGTGTCTCCTAAAGAGATGTGTCCTCACTCCAGTTAGTCCCTCATGGTTCTGACTCACACTTATTTACAAAACAAACCTTGTATTGAATCCCTGGGGTTTCTGAGGCCAAGCAGCAGGGGCAGAGAGGCCAAATACACTACATCCCAGTAGTTCCCTACACAGGCTATAAGGCAGACGCCCTGCCCAAGTCCCGCCCTATTCGGATCTCTCAACTAATGCGCATGAGCCACATCATTGGACAACCCCAAATGATACACACATGCACCCGCCCCTTGATACAGAGTGTGGACCTATCCAATAACAGGCAGGGGTGTGTACGTTACTAGAAGACACTGGACGCTACAGCCAAGTGTCCCGGCAGGTGTCATCGCATAGTGTATAGAAGTACAGATCGGAGCATTAGGAAGTTAGCACGAACAAGGTAAGTATAACCAGGGCTGTGGAGTCGGTACGCCAAAGCCCCAACTCCGACTCCGACTCCTCAATTTCCCCTCCGACTCCGACTCCGACATACATGGCGCATGTTTAAGAGATAACTTAATTTAAGCTTTTTATCATCCTTATGATACAATAATCAAGCTATTTAGGTAGAACATAAAATATATTTATTGGATACAACTTTAGAACACAAAAAACTTTAATAAATTGCAAATATGCAAAACGCTGCAGTAAGTGGTAAAAAAACAGTTTTCAACAAAAACGTCCTGAATAACATTTGTGAATTTGTTCTGAGAAAAAGTATCGCCTCCATCAGATCCTCCTTCAAAGATGACCTCAAATCGGATCGAATTATTTTAAGGCTAGAGAACAGCCTCTCTACACTAACTTGGGTTGGTGACCACATGGGCAAGATCTCTAACAATCTCGGGGTATAAAGGAATTGCCTCCTGCACAGTCAGTTTTGATGATCGGTTGAACTCTTCTACTTCTTTGAGAGCAAGTGAAAAATTTTGCTGAAATACAGTCAGTTTGTTTGCTATAGGAATGGAATCTTTTTCTCTGCGGCAACGCTTTGCCTGATCCATGTCATCCAAATACTTTTCAAAGTTAAACTCTTCATCTGATGAGGCTGAAGATATGGTGGCAGTAGCACTGGCAAGACCCAATTCCTCTTGCTCTTGGCAGTCCTGTAGCCCATTCATCCTAATTGCTACCTCAGTCAGAGCTTCTTTTCCTTTAGTAATCTGTTGATCATTCAGCAATATACGATGACTTGGGTCCACATAAACAGCTGCCAGAAGAATTTTGTTATCTAATAACAGTGTCTCTCTCTTTTCATTGAAGCAGCAATGCCCTCTGCAATTAAGCCTTGTCTTTGGGACATGCAAAACAGCAAGTTCTTCCACTCCTTTAAGAAAGTTCCAGGAGTTAAATCCTCAGCTTGTAATTTTTTTGTTACTGTGAATGAGTGATGAAGCAGTTCCATTAATTCAGCCACCTGTGTCCATTGACCTTCTGTTAATGTTACCTGAGGGTTGGCCATGTCCACAAGAAAGGGCTTCAGCTCAACTAATCGCTCAATCATTAAATAGGTGCTGCCCCACCGAGTGGCTTGATCTACGATTGCTCCTTTCCCAGCACATCTCTTCAAGATGGAATCAATTTTAGGGGTTCAGGCAGCAATAGCCAATTTCCTCACCTTGCCAATCAGAGTTCCAGCATGTCCCTCTTGCAGACTGTCTCTTATTGC
This sequence comes from Leptodactylus fallax, assembly GCA_947044405.1. Taxonomy (NCBI): domain Eukaryota; kingdom Metazoa; phylum Chordata; class Amphibia; order Anura; family Leptodactylidae; genus Leptodactylus; species Leptodactylus fallax. Next base: position 8,504,130 of record CAMRHE010000001.1, on the reverse strand, counting down.
CAGCTGCAGTGTGTGCACAGCACAGCGCATGTGATAAATAAGAGAGAATTTTGAAGCAGCTTCAGCAAGATCTAATTCTAAAGTATCATTTTGCTGTTGTTCTGTAGTAATATCTGTTTGTTCCTCAGTTACAGGAACAGGACTGTGGGCTTCCATCTCAGACATACTGAATCCAAAGTTTTCTTCTAACTGTTCTTCACCTTCCTTATTCTCATTCATCAGTTTAATTGTACTTATCATGTTTGAAGCATTGTCCGTTACAATAGCAAGAACCTGTTCTTTTTTGAGTTCATAATCTTCCAGAACATTTTCCACTAAGGCCTGGAGAAACTGACTGGTGTGTTGAGCTTTAGTATCCTTTACTGCCAGTGTCTTGATAACAAATTTTTTGTTGTCACAAACAAATCTTACATTTATAGCAAAATAGTTCACTCTGTGACGCGTGCAGGCATCCATTTTAAGATATATTAAGCGTCTCTTGAGAATCTTTTTAAGATGTTCTTTTTGGTTAAGGGCTTCTTCAATCACTAATTTTCTAATACTTTGTCTTTCCAGAGAAACACCAAGTTTGCGGGCCATTTCTCCATTAAGAGCTTTAAAACTTGGTCGAGCAAATAATGATAATGGTACACCGTCCTTCACAACAAGCTCTATGAGCTGTCTTTTAAACACATCTGCTGTCATTGTTACAGTAATTTTGTCACTTAGAAAATATCTTGTTACTGATGTTTGAGACAATCTTTCATCCTCCGTTGCCTGGCAGGAAGTGCTGGGCACTGGTTTCTTGGTGTCACTCTGATCCTTCTCAGTCACAGATTTGAAAACTTCTGGGTGGAAGTGGCTTAAATGTCTTTTTAGATTGGAAGCTCTCGTAGGAGCGTTTTTCTCGCTTCCGGAGTATGCACTGATTTTGACATCACAGCATTTGTTCTCATCTGGGTTACTTATCTTACACTGACACAAAATATTTTTTATCTTCAGTTAGTGTGAAATGCTCAAATACAGCTGACTTAATAGGAAGCTTCTTAGACATTTTATAATGATATAAATTTGTTTTCAAAATTATTTTGTCCTATAAAAAAAAGGTATATTGTAATATCTGAAAGAATAGCGAGTATAACTTTGGATAGAAATAAAACAAACTATGCATAAATCAATAGTACAGCTATCGATATGTCATGATAAATAAAAAGTTTGTAATATATGTTTTATTAGGTCTCTTTACTCTGAACTTTCAGTATCACACTTTTCTCTGGATACAGCTCACTAAGGGCCTGATGTGTGAAAACTGTCTTGGTCTAAGACTTTCTTTGTTACCCATAGCAACCAGTCAGAGCTCACAGCAACCAATCAGAGCTCTGCTTTCATTTCTCCAGAGCACTACATGAAAGGGGAGCTCTGATTGGTTGCTATGGGCAACAAAGAAACTTCTACACCTAGACAGTTTCATACATCAGCCCTGGGTGTTTTACATCATACTGCTTCACAATCTACAAAGTGAAACTACTAGCAGTGCTAGATAACAAAGCCTTGGCAAGTGGCAACAGCTTCTACACCTATAGTACTTTCTCACATGTGTGTTTCTGTATTTCTAAGTTTGAGATGTTAGAAAACAGTTTCCCCCCTTATATTCTATGTATAGCATATATAAGCCATCTGAGCAGAGCAGCTAACCTCTCCAAACAAGAGCTCAGAGGAGAAGCAAACTAACACAAAGCATACAGAGAGAACATACACTGGACAATTGATTTATGCAGTTTATTGAAAGTTTAGATATACTAAGAAGAAGTACTTGCCTTAAAGGAGTTCTCAGTCTCAGCACAATGATTCACTTGCTGACAAGCAGTCACTCTGTGTCCTCGGGCTGTGGGTGGATCTCCAGCACAATTACAGATAAAGTCAAGCTTTTCAGTTCTCACAATCACAACACTTGTATCTTTTGCTTACTCCAGATAATGGTGCTAAACCTTATAGGTTCACTCAGAACTCAGTCCCATCATTATATGAGGAATAGAACAGACCTTTACAGGACATTTCATCATTTTCAACATTTCATCATTTTCCCAAATTCTTATGAAAATATATTCAGCACATACTGCATTGTACTACGAACTGTACCAATTTATTATATATTTTGGGAGTCGAAGTCGGTCCATTTTATACCGACTCCGACTCCACCAAAATAGGCACCGACTCCGACTCCACGACTCCGACTCCGACTCCACAGAGTATAACAACAAGCATCCAAAGGAGCATCCAAAATGCATAAGGGGACAAATAGATAGCTAAAAACAGCCCTTCACATATCGAATAATAAAGAGACCTTAGACCGTACCCTGAAAATCTCTATGGCCTATTCTTATATATAGCTCCTGCTGCAAAGCTTACTAATACAACGGAGCAATGCAGATACATTAGAGTAGTAGCATGCAGAGAAATATGGATAAATTAGAGTAGTAGCATATGGGCCATGATGTTGATCTCCAATATATGATATCACATCCAGGACAGGTCAATCATTAAAAAATAACAACATAAAAGGGATATAAACGCCAGCATACCCACAAATATACCCTAAAATGTAAATGAATGGATCCAGATATCATCCATAATGAAATCACTAAAGGCAGTGATGCATAGAGCTGATGGGCGATATACCACCAGATGTACAGTGGGGAAAAAAAGTATTTAGTCAGCCACCAATTGTGCAAGTTCTCCCACTTAAAAAGATGAGAGGCCTGTAATTGACATCATAGGTAGACCTCAACTATGAGAGACAAAATGAGAAAACATATCTAGAAAATCACATTGTCTGATTTTTTTAATAATTTATTTGCAAATTATGGTGGAAAATAAGTATTTGGTCACCTACAAACAAGCAAGATTTATGACTCTCACAGACCTGTAACTTCTTCTTTAAGAGGCTCCTCTGTCCTCCACTCATTACCTGTAGTAATGGCACCTGTTTGACATTGTTATCAGTATAAAAGACACCTGTCCACAACAGTCACACTCCAAACTCCACTATGGTGAAGACCAAAGAGCTGTGGAAGGACAACAGAAACAAAATTGTAGACCTGCACCAGGCTGGGAAGACTGAATCTGCAACAGGCAAGCAGCTTGGTGTGAAGAAATCAACTGTGGAAGCAATAATTAGAAAATGGAAGACATACAAGACCACTGATAATCTCCCTCGATCAGGGGCTCCACGCAAGATCTCACCCCGTGGGGTCAAAATAATCACAAGAATGGTGAGCAAAAATCCCGGAACCTAGTGAATGACCTGCAGAAAGCTGGGACTAACATAACAAAGGCTACCGTCAGTAACACACTACACTGCCAGGGACTCAGATCCTGCAGTGCCAGACGTGTCCCCCTGCTTAAGCCATTACATATCCGGGCCCGTCTGAAGTTTGCTAGAGAGCATTTGGATGTTCCAGAAGAGTATTGGGAGAAGGTCATATGGTCAGATGAAACCAAAGTAGAACTGTTTGGTAGAAACACAATTCGTCGTGTTTGGAGGAGAGTGAATGCTGAGTTGCATACAAAGAACACCATACCAGGATCAGGACGACTGATCCGTGTACATGAAAGAATGAATGGGGCCATGTATTGTAAGATTTTGAGTGCAAACCTCTTTCCATCAGCAAGGGCATTGAAGATGAAACGTGGTTGGGTCTTTCAGCATGACAATGATGCCAAATACACCGCCAGGGCAACAAAGGAGTGGCTTCGTAAGAAGCATTTTAAGATCCTGGAGTGGCCTAGCCAGTCTCCAGATCTCAACCCCATAGAAAACCTTTGGAGGGAGTTGAAATTCTGTGTTGCCCAGCGACAGCCCCAAAACATCACTGCTCTAGAGGAGATCTGCATGGAGGAATGGGCCAACATACCAGCAAAAGTGTGTGCCAACCTTGTGAAGACTTACAGAAAACGTTTGACCTCTGTCATTGCCAACAAAGGATATATAACAAAGTATTGAGATGAACTTTTGTTATTGACCAAATACTTATTTTCCACCATAATTTGCAAATAAATTCTTAAAAACTCAGACAATGTGATTTTCTGGATTTGTTTTCTCATTTTGTCTCTCATAGTTGAGGTCTACCTATGATGTCAATTACAGGCCTCTCTCATCTTTTTAAGTTGGAGAACTTGCACAATTGGTGGCTGACTAAATACTTTTTTCCCCACTGTACATAAGGATAGATCCAGAAATAAAAAAAATTCAACAGCTCCCCACTTTTGAGGCAAAAAAGAAGGTGTTCAAGGGTAATCAAAGGTATTATAGGGCTCATTCAAATTTTATATCTCCACAAAAAGCTATTTATATATATGTTCATGCATAAATAGTCACTAAAAATGCAAACACGATTAACATGAAGGCATCGGATCCAAAACTAAGACATGTTACCATCCTAAAGATATTAATATAATCGGTGTAGAAATAATTGCTATTTATGCGACTTTGCCATAGATGTACTATACAACATGTCTGACAGTCATCAAGCACCATAACAATATTCTTGTCACTAATGGCACTCATACTCCTGCATAAAATGGCAGAAAAATTGATGATAATCATACAGAGTAAAACAAGGATGGACGTTAAAGGGGTATTCCCATGAACATAACTATTTTTAAATTTGATAAGTTAAACATTTTTGCAAATACAAGTAATTAAACATTTTGCAGAGTTTTAAAGATTTTCTCTAAATATTTTGTGGTCACAGTCTTGTTGTCTTGATCGGTTGCCAGTGGATACGACCATGAATGCAGGACCTTTCTAAGGTCAGAAAATCAGCCATGATTTCCTTATTGGATATCTTCTGATACATGTAGTGTCTCTGCCTGATAACCCAGCTACAATAAGAAGATCATGGCTGGGTTCCTGACAAGTCCCAGATCATAGAAAGTTTCTGCATTTCTGGTCGTATCCATTGGCAACCGATCAAGACAACAGATTCTTACCACTAAAAAAGTTAGAGAAAATCTTTAAAACTCTGCAGAATTTTTAACTACTTATATTTGCAAAAATGCTTATCTTTTAATTATCTACAAATATAGATATGATTATGTTCATGGGAATACCCCTTTAAGTAATAAGTCCAAGTCCATATATACATCAAGAATATACAGCAATATACTGAATGACATATTAAACCCAGAAGAGATTACGTGAAAGGTTGTGAAGAAAATCAGTCCCTCCCATGTGCATATGGCCCCCACAGAGCACTGATCCCAGCATCATTGAGTCTGCCTAAGATTACATGAAGAAACAGAAGGATCTGAGCAAGCCTACATCCACAGAAGATCTGTTAGATCTCCAAGATTTGTGGAACAACCTCTTTGACAGGTTCCTTCAAAAACTGAGTGCAAGTGGACCTAGAAGAAGCGATGCTGTTTTGAAAGCAGAGTAGTCACATCAAATATTGATGTGATTTAGATTTTTTTTGTTCATTCACTTAATTTTGCTAATTAACAAAAATAAACTATTAAAAGTTTTGTTTGACTTTTTATTATTTAATAGTGCTGCATAAGCCATATTCACCTCTCCCTGGACCTCCATTTCCAGGAGTTGTTTGTGCCAGGTGACCAATCACAGGCCTCAGGGGTGACCTCTTCACAAACGTCATGTAACATGCAGTTTGTGAAGAGGTCTGTCACTGCTGCGTCCTGTGGCTGGTGGCAGCAGTCACCTACAGTATCATACCTGGGACATCAATGGGGAAGGTTATCCAGGGTACCTGCATACAGAAGACCAGACCCACTGCTGCTGGAAAGAGAGGTTCGGGGAGAAGAGTAAAGTTTTTTTTTTTTTTTTTTTTGTATGTATATGGCCCCTTCAACAGCCCTAATAAATAATAAAAATGGTTCAGACAACCCTTTTAACACTGTTTATGAAAGCATTCTTACTTAGCAGCATTTACTTGACATTTCATTTCGTTTTGCACAGTGCTGTAGGTCCATGGATTTTGGAAATTTTCTTGAAAAGTTCTGCGAGTCTTCTAAAATCCTTATGATTCTCAACTTCCTTACCATTTTTTCTGATGAGCTAGTAATGTGACATTATGAAAATGATGTCACATAAGAAAAAGCATCATATAAAATAAACTAAGAAAAATACTGTTTTTAATATTCTATTTCAAAATGTGTGACAAGAAAACACTGGTGACTTTCACTTTTACTGTCTTAGTGAAAAATGTATTTTTTTGAAATAACTAATAGTGGTTTTGCAGTGATGCAGAATTTTGGTAATTAAAATAGCGGGAAATGTCTTAATCTTCCTCTCATTATGTGACTATTCTACAGTATAGCATCATGTTTAGCTTCATCTTTCATGCTGAATGAATGTATCTGACGTACTAAAGATGAGGTTGATTGGTTCTGAATGTGACTCTTCTAAGTAAAATAAATGAATATGATTTAAATTTGGAGCCCTGGTGTGGGGAATGGCAAAAAGATGGACGGCAGATGTTCACTGGAATACAGGCAGTGAAAGCAGATGGGCTCAAAATAAGTATAAATTGATATTACTACCATCCTCAACTGGTTGTTCAGTATCGATAGATAGATAGATAGAATCATTGACAAAACAAAATAGAACACCAAGAAGGAGTTGTTGGAATCTAAACTTTATATGTGTGAATATAATGATGATATATGTAAGTGATTACAATATTAGAGTGAAAGGTTATTAGGGAAAGCTGTACAATATGGACTCTAGTATCCTGTTGAGCTGCCTTTAGCCTGAACACAAGATAAGATACAGTAGGACATGTCCAGGTTTGGAAGATCATGCATACTCGTAGGTTGCCGAAGCTGGCATCCCAGCTGGACACATAAATGCTCAATTGGCAATAAATCTGGCAAATGGACAGGTCAAGGAAATGTTGCAGTCTGGCGAACATTCCTGGGAAACCCTTTCTGTGTGGGTGAGCATTATCCTGCTGAATAATGCCAGTTGGAATCCTTGCCATGAGAGGTAACATATAGTGCAGGATTTCCTGCACATATTGTTGAGCTATTAATGTCCATTGTATCACTACTAAGCGTGACTTTATGTCATATATCATCAAACCAGCAGTTGGAGCTCCACAGCAAAGGCAGGATTAAAGTGCTCAATGCAAGGACTCCATACTTCATTGGATCCCTAACTTGGATTTGTAGCTAAAGATGATATGTCTCCAGTCCATATCAGTCCAGGTTTCTTATTCACGTCACCACTGTCAGCGGATTAAATGATTCTCTCTACTGGTGGTCTGTCTGGCCCCTCTGGATCCTGTTCACTGTGTGTGTGCCCTCACATATCCACTCCCTACACCTCCTGACAGAGCAGAACGGCCTAGGTGGTGAGCAGTTCATAGAAATGATCATCCTGCTTCTCTCAGTTTAATGATGTGCCCTCTGCATTGTCAATGGCACTAAATGTCTTTGAGTGCATCGTAGAGGTATGTGTAGCAGTCAAGAATGTCTCACCAAGAGGTACACTACCCAAATGTAAAAAAGCCTTTTTATAGGGCAACGGGGAAACACTTTTTCACCCTCTTGTGGTAACACCCAGTGTCTAATCAGACCCCACCAGTAAATTTCTATCTGGGTGTGTTATTTTTTTTTTTTTGTGTATAAATATTTATATACACTATATAAACAAAAGTATTGGGACACCCCTATTAATGATTCATGTAGGCCATATAATCGGCCTTTACAAACCTTTGCAGACCACGTATAGTTACAGAGTGCAGTTGTCAAGTTTTGAGGCACAAAGTGCTCAACACCTGCAGAGACTCAACACCTGCAGAGTTCCAAACCTTCTCTGGCATTAACTGGGTTATCTGGGAAAATACATGTTCTCTGGGGACAGGAGCAGTCATAACAAAAAAAATATGGTTATACTTAGCCCTCTTTGCTCCTGTGTTACTGAGTGGCCACTTTGGTTCTCCTTGCCAATTCCTGTTGCTGGCACAGCAGGATAATGTCACTACAGCTTTAGCAAGTCACAGGCCTTACTGATTGGCTGAAACTGTATACAGTGATATCATCCTGCAGAGCCAGCAACATGGCCCAGCAAAGAGATCCAGAGCCACTGCTTTACAAGAGAGAAGCAAGAATTTTTTGCTATAACTGCCACCAGGGAAATTTTACTTTAACATCAAAACAAAAACTGTGTCCCCAAAAGCTTCATGCATGGGTCTCTGTGGCTGAGCTGCTGCATTCAAGCCTTACATCACTGAGGACAATACAAATATGGGACAGAGTAGTGTAAAGCACGCCAACACCCCAGTAGGAATAGGGCAGGAATGGGTTAAATTGCTGTGACTTCAAGCAACAGAACAAACAGTAATGATGACTCATGGTGACTCAGTGGTTAGCACTGTTGCCTTACAGCAATGGAGTCCTGGGTTTGAAGCCAGCCAAGGACAACATCTACAAGGAGTTTGCATGTTTTCCTAGTGTTTGAATGGGTTTCCTACCCCACACCAAAGACATACTGATAGGGAATTTAGTTTAAGAGGACTACTTGGGATAGTGAGTGATGACAATATCTGTACAGTGCTGTGGAATATGTTGGTGCTATATAAGTAAGCAAAATAAATGAATTCCTCAGTTTTGTTTGAAACATAAATGACATAGGTGTTTCTCTTAAACCGAACAATGGTACGTTTGAAAAGAACCACATTATGATTTATGTCTAGTATTACCAAAACAGTATTGTTTAAACTACTGCTTTTCTGACCTTGAGAAGTTCAGTGGGCATATTAAACTCTTAATGTAATTATGCAAACATCTGCCCTGTACCAATGTGATGTAGGATTAATCTTTATTCGACTTTAGCAAGGCACCATCTAGTGAACAAAAATGTGAATATCTCTTAATATATGGTATATTTAAATTACAAGTGATCAATGTTTGCAAATTACTTTCATATTAGATTGATGCATAAAATAATCTGCGTATCTCATTATTTTACATACTGCTACATCTTATTGCTTCTCTGCATTTGATCTTTTAAAGTATTTTTATTTTTACCATATAGTTATTAATTCTGTTTTAAATAATGCATGTATATTTAAAAGTACTATGAAGAAGCACAATGTATTGATTTTGCTGTCAGTAATATTTAGGTCATATGTCAGTAACATATACATCCTTACAGAGTGTGTATCATTCATATTGCTCCCTAGGGAAATCTAAAATATGTTACACTGCTCAGCTGTGATTTATCACTTTTATATCAACCCTGGCATCTTAAGCATGGATAAATCTGTTAGTTACTTTCGGCAACAGCTCAAATAGCATTTCATTATTGATTTAGTAATTTTACTTGTAAAAAATGGGCATTTTGTGTTGGGGTCACTTGCCTTTTGTGGTTATTACAGAAGTAATGAGTGCCCTCAGTCACAGTATAACATTTTTTTAATATGGTTTCATTTTACAGGGTCAGGTTTATGCCGATTCAGCTATTCTGATCCTGGTATTATTGTTTCCTATGCCAAGGACAATGCTACCAACTGGATGCCGCTAGAGAGAATCAGGTATGTTAACTATTAATACTATGAATATTGTTATCAATACAGTATTTTGTTTGTCTGGCATGCATGCATTATACCTTCAAATCCAGAATTGTTCTACAGGCTTTGCAATATGCATATTTAGGTACTTAAAAGATGGACCTGTCAGATCTATTTGGGGCACTAAAACACCCACAGGTCCTTATGAACCAGTGCTTTAGTGCAGTGCTTCTCAAACTGTGAACTGTGGTTAACTGACTGGTGAGGCGCAAGTCCCTGTCAGTGTAGGCATCAGCACAAAATAGAGAGTCTAAAGCTGAAACTGCACTGTTAATGCTAGCCTTGTATTATGCTAGCCTTGTATTATCAGTGCAGTCTCCATGACTAGAAAGGCTGAAGGACCTGTGATGATATTACCACCAAGAGACCACTGGTCCTTCACCCTGGAGCAATTCAATTGGAGTATGCAGTTTGAATAATCTAATCTGGAGGCAGAGGCATCATAGGCTAGTACTGAAAATAGGAGGCTCATCTCTTATCATCTCTCCTTGTTGTGGGGTAGGGTGGAATTAGGAAATGATTTGTTGCAAGTTACAAAGGAAAACAGTGATTTTACTGGTTGCCACGGGAAACAATTTTAGTTATTACTCCCAACTGTTTCATCATTTAACAACCATAGCAACCAATCACATGGCAACACATCTCTGCAATCAGTCACAGTGAGTGTTTCCTATAGCAACCAATCACACTGAAACTTTCCTTTTGATACTGTGCTAGAGGTGGAGACTGTACCTGCCATTAGGACATGTGAAGGTCGGGGGCAGTGCTGTTACCAGTGATACTTAACTGTAGTTTTGGTGCTTATGCTTAGATATTTTGTGCTGCACAGCAGTATTTGTTTGGCACGTCTGGGGAGGTATTTTATGCTGGACACTGGTATTTGGAGCTGCTGGGGAGATATGTTGTGCTGCAATGTGATATTTGGTGTTGCTAGGGGTATTATGTTCACTGCGGCAATTATTTGGCACTCTGTGGTAGTATTTCTTTTCTGGTGAGATCCCAGCATCAAGAAAGATTGACTGGTGAGACCCTTATTGAAAAAGTTTGAGAAGAAGTAGTTTAGTGTCCAAAATAGCCCCTCTTAGCAACTGTAAAAAAAAAAAAAAAAAATCCTTAATACTTAACCAAACTCTACTACTTCTGGTGCCTGTGAGTCTTGGCTTTAGTGTACCTTGGCTACAGTGCACTTGTGCTGGACCAATAAGACTCATAACACTCATCTCTAGGTTAGTATAATTTTTTTTTTTTCATTTCGGCCATTGACCGAGTTAGGATATTTGGGACAATAAACTACTGGTCTATAAGGACCTGTGGATGCTTTATTTTCTCAAAAATACCTGAGAAATTCTCTTTCAAGATGGAATTGTGTTCAAGCAGGCTATAAATAAGCCTGAGACAATCTAGACTGAAAACATTCTCTCTTTGCAAAACAAGGCGACTCCTAGCAAACCTTCTGGCATTCTTAAAACACTTCATAAGGTGCCAGGCTTCCTGATTTGGCTCATGGTATGAATCCCAAAAAAAAGTCCATAAAGTCAGTACTGTGCTCAGTAGTCTGAGTTCATGTTACAGATTCTCCAATAGACCCCATGAAAAGGGTCACTCCCAAAACAGTTGCAAAGATGTTTCCTCTGTAAATGGGCAGTACTAGGTCTTGCAGAGATTGTGGGAATTCATGAACAACCGCAGGGGCAGTGCTCCTTTGATAGCTTTCCATGAAATGTCCTTGTTTCTCTGATTAGCTTGTGAATTGTCTTGGGTTTCCATAGGCAGACTTAAGACCCTCCAGTTGATGCTCCTTCAACATCTCCATAGAACCAGGAAGCATGCCAGTTGTAAGAGCCATACTAAAGTTCCATGGCCTTGCCCACAGAGCCATTTGAAGGTCTCAGAGTATCGGACTGATGGAGAGCTATAATTGACTTGGTCATCTTGCATTAGCACTACTGTCCCATTCACAAAAGGGATATAGAGACCTTTGTTTTTGTGACCAATGGGTGTTCTGTGGATGAGGGAAAAGTGTTGTTTGTGAGAAAAACCCTATTAACCATTCAATTGCTAGCCCTTTGAGTACAATGTATTTGCTCTGGTGGCCAAACAATGTTGTGCTACTAATAAATTTCCCAAATCTCTGTTTATATTCTGACACTATACAACCTCCCAATTATTGCTTTCTGATGCTTTCTCTATTACAATTTCTGAGAAAAAAAAAAATCTATATACTTCAATTGCCCAAAATGCATCCCAAAGCAGTAACTGTGCCATGTAGGGACCTTTAACCCTTTAAAGACGCAGGGTAGTTTGTGCGTTAATTCACGGCGACGTTTTTCAATGTTTTCCTCCTGTGCCTTCCAAAATTCATTTCCTTTTTATTTTTCTGTTGACATAGTTAAGTGTCGAGTTGTACTTTTATTTGGCACCATTTTGGGGTACATATAATGTTTTGATTAGCTTTTATTAATGTTTTTGGAGGCAACTTTTTCCAGCGGGTCATTACGGTGATATTATATTGGTTATATTGGTTTTATTATCTTTTACAGCTTTTACAAATAAAACATCACTTTTTGAAAATGAACAATTTTCCTGGGGTCATCGTATTCTAATGCCTATAACTTTTTACTGTTTTGTTGACGGAGATATGTAAGGTCTCTTTATTTGTGGGGCAAGTTGTACTTTTTATTGGTGCCAATGTTTGATATGTATGACTTTTTGATCAATTTTTATTGCTATTTTTTGCTATTTTATATTTTTTATTGCTATTGATCACAGTGACCAAGGGGTTAATCCTCCAGAAATAATCATCTTTTTATGTATATGGAAATCAGCCTTCCTAATGCATGGGAATGATCCTGATTTACCATATTTGCCTACCATGATGTAGACACAGGCAACAGGGGAGACATTGGGGATAGAATCCAGGCTGAGCATTTGCAATTGTCCATAGGCAAATTTGGCAAATCAGGTCCAATCCCAATGCGCTTGCTAGCAAGCTGATTTGCATCTCTACATTGCATCATAGTTTTGTGGCCACAAAGGTATGTTTCTGCTCATATTAAAGGACCCTACCCAGCATTATTACTGGTTTGGGAGTCATTTTGGATATGAGAAACTCCTATTAAGAGTATAGAAAAATGGAACAATATCTAAATTTAAGGCTAAGGCCCCCTGTTACAGAAACACAGCATTTTTCCCTGCTGCTTAAATGCAGTGGAAAAAAACACTGCATTTTAAAGTAGCAGCAAAATTAATGAGATTCTGGCTAATCCCATCCATACATTGCAGAACAAAACAGCTGTGAAAAAGCTGTGTTTTCCCTATAGATATAATAAGGGAAAAAAATATGCTGAGAGAAATGCAATGAAAAATGCTGCGGAAAAAAACTTGATGCGTTTCCACTGCATTCTTTTCCGCTGCATTTTCTAGCTGTGCTTCGCTACGTGGGGCCTTAGCTTAAAGGCTAGCCCAGAATTCCCAGTCTCACCATAGACAAAACTGAGCTATTTCACAAAAATATAGTAGGTACAGCTTTGAAGCTAATATTTAGGGTAATATTTTTAATTTGTATAGACTTGGAGCTTGCAAAATACAAGTATATTTGTGCAAGGACCATTTTCGTGTTTTAATTTTATTTAAGATACAGATGTAGCCTGATTTTTATCACATTAAGTGAACAGTTGCTAGTTACTTAACTTTCACTTGTTTCCATTGCTTTCAATGGCTTTGGTTGTGAGTTATCATTGTGCAGCGAGTTATTAGATGCAAGTTGAAGATGGCTACATCTTTACCTACTGAAAAATAATGAATTGCTTATGAAATTTACTTTTATTTACTATTTACTATTAGATTTTTGGTATAACTACTGTACATTAATTACCATCTGGATTATATTACTTTTCAAGAAAATTTGTTTATATGTGATATATTTATTTTTTCCAGTGCTCCTTCCAATGTCAGTACAATAATCCACATTATCTACCTTCCCTATGAAGCCAAAAGTAACAATGTGTGGTTCCGATGGGCGCAAGAGACCACACAGGCAGAAGATGTGTATGAGGCATGCTGGGCACTGGACAACATACTTATAATCAATGCTGCACATAAGCAGGTTATATTAGAAGATAATCTTGATCCAATGGACACTGGAAATTGGCTTTTCTTTCCAGGAGCTACTGTCAAGGTTTGTTGCATTTATGTAAACTGCTGATACCGAACAGGCATTTTGAAAACATAGACAATCTCTTTAGATACAACTGACCAAACTCAAATCTAATATTGGAGATGAAGTTGAAGGTACCGCGCTTAACCAGGATACTTTAATTCCAAGATCAAAGACAGACACACAACGTGTTTTAGGGTCACACTATTTTATGAAGTGCAGAAAATGTTGGAATAACAGTAGTCATAAACCCTGACTTTATATAGGAAAGCAGGGCTAGTAAACAACTCCCAATGGGAGGTCCACAGGAAATTGGCTTACTTAATGCTCAATTACAACATTTTATGCATATCCTGATTCTGATGACAAGGCACATATATAAATATAAATGCATATACAGTTTAAGACACACCTTATATATCTTATTCCCTTGAATGCCTGATTTCCTCAGCGCCTGTCTGAATGCACTGGGCATGCGTGGATCATCTTTTCTGTGTTTGCTCAGTGAGCTCGAGTATTGAAAACTTTCAGTGTCTATTGGAATTAAATTCATAATCTCAATAGCCCTCACAGGACATGTGCAGCAAAGACTCCCGGGGAAGATTAGTAGCTTTTCCCAATACACACTGAAAGTTTTCAATACCCGGCCTCACTGGGTATGCACAGAAAGATGATCCGCGCATGCCCAGTGCATTCAGACAGACGGCGAGGAATTCAGAAATCATGTGTCTGTCTTTGGATCTTGGAATTAAAGTTTTTTTCTGGAAGTATCCTGGGTAAGCACGGTTCCTTGAGCTTCATCTCTGACAAAATGCAACTATTCTGATGCCCTTTTCCAAGGCGATGTGGATCCTGCTGCTCCTCTACACCCAGCTCTAAGTATTGATTTATTCACGCTAAATAGGTTGTTGCCCATAACACAATCTTACAAAGTTAGAGGTTGCTTTTAAAAAAAAAAATCTGTTATGTATATATTGTTTCAATGGAATTACACTATGCACTGCTCGGAGCTTTTTCTGCTTATCTCTTTCATTTAAGTAATCAGTAGTTATCAGTATATAATGTGTGACAACAGTGAAAGATTATTAGGAATTTTTAACACAGACAGTTGTTTAGTTAATTAACAAATATAAGCACAAACCTTAATAGCAGGAGATATAGATGAGTCAGCGTTCATGGTCACATGATTGACCAACCAGAAAACAATTGCCGATTACACACCCAGCAGGAAAGAGAGTATAAATAAAAATTGCTCTCCACAAGTGTGAGCAACATTTCCACAGATCAACAGAATGGCGTTGATATTGAAAGAAGCAATGGCACAGGTTCTTTTGATGTAGGGACCTTTTTAAATATATATATATACATACATCTATATATATATGACCTAAAATGGGAAAGGTTTATTCTGATTTCATGTCAGATAGTGAGAAAAACATGCATATGTGTCTTTTTATATGGTGTATGTATAGCTGTTTAGGAGTAGCAGACAGCATCAGCAGTACAGTAAATGGAACATGATCCAGGGAGACAGAGGCATTGGTAGATCTATTCAGTGGCACCAGCCGAAGGTGTGTGAAAATCCTCACAGATCCATGTCTGATTCATTTTGACAAAAGCTATTTTTTTTCCACACTTGTGTTACAACGCTAATGGCAACACTGAACATCCTCTCGGCCACTACACTTTAGGCTGGACAAGATAAAACTCCCATGGAAAACTGGGCCAGCTCCTTTCACTGCTCTTAACATTTTTCGACCAGAATTCTATGAGGTCAAAGTTATCTGCTGGAATATAGGAGCACTCTAGGTATAATTGTACTTGCTCACGCATCCAGAGGTTTTCAGTTACCATGTGTGGGTCTGGTTGGTATTGGAAGCTGAACAATGTCTGATTCATCATGATCCAGATACTTTACTGGCTGATGATCCTTTCCCTCTTCCTACATGTAGCTGTGGCACTGGCAGAGGTGGTGGAGCACTGACTGAGTGAGGTGGACTAGGAAAGGGCAGAGGCCACTTAGGCAGACATTAGAGTGGTACTTGCAGTGGTCTCTTAAAAGCTGTGCCAAGCTGAGTATACAGCCTATCCAGATAATATGCCAATTTTTCCTGCCTTTAAAAGACATGGAAGAAGTCCCCCATTTTGGCTTTATAGTGAGGGTCTAAAAGCACAGCCATCCAGTACTCATTACTCTGCATCATGCTAATAATATACTTGTCACTATGCTAGCAGCGAAGCATACAGCCTGCCATGCTTGCAAGTGTGTGCATGACTCCAGTGGTCTGCCATGTTTGGCCTTCTTGGCCAGAGTGGTTGTCGTCATCATCTTGAAACAAACGAGGGTCAGCCTCCTCCCCTGGCTATGACATATCAAGGCCCCCTTCTGCAGCCAAAGGAGATTCTTCCTCCTCCTCTTCCAGTCTAGGTCCTCCATCATGATGACCCTGACCCAGTTCTTCAACCTTCTGAAGTTCCTCATTCTCCCCAGTTCCTCTTGCATGAACACAAGGTGATGATGGTGACCAAGACGTGGAAGCTGTGCTTCTTCTATCCTTCATTGCATGAGTGTAAGTGTTTCTTGTAAGATATATAACAAATTGAAAACATCACTGATGCTACAGTTATCCCTGTCAACAAATTTAGTGGCCTCCTCAAAGGGCTTCAGAAGACGACACACTTCCCTCATGAGCCTCCAATGGCGGATCTGTAAATAACATGTTGTCCCTGCGGTCTGTTGCATGCACTAGTCTTTCTGCCACTCACTTATAGATGCTCCAGCATGTGCAAGGTGGAATTACATCGAGTTGGAAAGTCACAGATGAGGCTGCGCAAGGGCAAACTGTCTTGTAGCTGCAAGTCCAGAACAGTGTTTTTAGCCACATAAGAATGGCTGAAATGCACAGATAATTTTCTGGCCATGGGCAGCTCCTCTTTTAAGCCACTATATATGTTAATACAGCTGTGCACCACCAAATTTAGCGCATGTGCCATGAAGGGACAATATGTTCTGCTACTCAACTGCAGTGCAACAATAATACCATCGTCACTGGCAACACTGCTCAATTGTAACTGGCAGGGAGGAATCCAATGGGATACTTGCTGCAGGATACAGTGGAGCAGCTCCTTCTCTGATGCAGACTTATCAGCTGTAAAAAGACAAATTATTGGCAGAGAGCCCAGAGCAGACGAAGACAAGGGTTGGAGAGCAGAGAAGTAAGTACTGTACTAATACTCAACCCTTTACTGTCTGGGGGGAGGGCAAACACTGTATGGTGACATTGATGGTGGACACTGATGGGGACTGGGATACTTATGTCGATCATTGTATGAGGGCCACTGATAAAGACAGTGATAGGTACACTGAATGGAGCCATTTTACTGTATGGAGGCAGTGATGGAACCAATATATTGTATGGCGCAATGTTAGGGGCCATTATACTATATAGCACTGCGATGGGGCCATTACACTGTATGGGGACAGTAATGGGGGCCTTTATACTTTATGTGTATTATGGAGACACTAATGGATAGGCAATCAATATGTCATCTGTGGGGGTGAAACAGCCAGGACTGCTGCAGATCAGCTGTTCTGGGATAGCACTCCACCAGTAATGTTAACATGCTGGGAGTCACACTGCTCACTCACCATACAGATCTGCAGAAGTCTTGGCTGTTGGACCCCACAGGTGTAATATTGATGGCTTGTCCTAAGGATAGACCATTAAGATTAGAAAGTTGCATAGCCTATTCATTAGATTGGGGCATAATTTATATTAGGGGAAAAGGAACACTCTGGATTATAGGACAGACTGTATGGAGCTGCAAAGGGAGCATGACCTTATAGTAAAGGGGACATGGACTGAAAATTTTTTCAATGCATTGTCTGCACTGCCCTCACTGGTCTTCACTCTGGTTTGGAAATTTTTGTGTTGCACTCCCCTTTTTTGTTAAAAAAATTGAATCCCACTCCTAGGTGTCCAAGTTGATAGGCATACAGTAGATAAGGTTCAACAAAATGTGTACCTAAATAGTAGCCTTAAAAATCATCTTCGTCAAAGAGATATGGCTGATGCTGGATGTTAAATCTGAAGTATCTTTAGACAGTCTAGTCTAAGTATATACCACCTTTTTTCATATGGCTTACTTTGAGCCAGAGTTTTACAACAAAATGAAATTAATTTTTTTTTTTTACCATAAGTTTTTATTATTATATTTTTTTACTTGGTAGTCGGTATACAGAAATATAAGTACAGTAATACAATATATAGATTAGCAGTATTAATCTGACAAAAATATAGTACAGTCATGGCCAAAAGTTTTGAGAATGATACAAATATTAATTTTTACAAAGTCTACTGCTTCAGTTTTTCTAATGGCAATTTGCATATACTCCAGAATGTTATAAAGAGTGATCAGCTTAACAGCAATTACTTACAAAGTCAATATTTGCCTAGAAAATGAACTTT
Organism: Leptodactylus fallax; assembly: GCA_947044405.1. NCBI lineage: Eukaryota > Metazoa > Chordata > Amphibia > Anura > Leptodactylidae > Leptodactylus > Leptodactylus fallax. Next base: position 8,485,933 of record CAMRHE010000001.1, on the reverse strand, counting down.
ATCCCCCAAAACACATTTCAACATCATTGCAGCCCTGCCTTAAAAGGACCACTTAACATCGTTTCAGTGATTGCTCCATTAACACAGGTGTGGGTGTTGATGAGGACAGGGCTGGAGATCAATCTGTCATGATTAAGTAAGAATGACACCACTGGACACTTTAAAAGGAGGCTGGTGCTTGCCATCATTGTTTCTCTTCTGTTAACCATGGTTATCTCTAAAGAAACACGTGCAGTCATCATTGCACTGCACAAAAATGGCCTAACTGGGAAGAGTATTGCAGCTAGAAAGATTGCACCTCAGTCAACAATCTATCGCATCATCAAGAACTTCAAGGAGAGAGGTTCCATTAGTGCCAAAAAGGCTCCAGGGCGCCCAAGAAAGACCAGCAAGCGACAGGACGTCTCTTAAAAGTGTTTCAGCTGCGGGATCGGGCTACCAGCAGTGCAGAGCTTGCTGAGGAATGGCAGCAGGCAGGTGTGAGTGCATCTGCACGCACTGTGAGGCGGAGACTCTTGGAGCAAGGCCTGGTCTCAAGGAGGGCAGCAAAGAAGCCACTTCTCTCCAGAAAAAACATCAGGGACAGACTGATATTCTGCAAAAGGTACAGGGAGTGGACTGCTGAGGACTGGGGTAAAGTCATTTTCTCTGATGAATCCCCTTTTCGATTGTTTGGGACATCTGGAAAACAGCTTATTCGGAGAAGAAGAGGTGAGCGCTACCACCAGTCTTGTCTCATGCCAACTGTAAAGCATCCTGAAACCATTCATGTGTGGGGTTGCTTCTCAGCCAAGGGAATCGGCTCTCTCACAGTCTTGCCTAAAAACACAGCCATGAATAAAGAATGGTACCAGAATGTCCTCCAAGAGTAACTTCTCCCAACCGTCCAAGAGCAGTTTGGTGCTCAACAATGCCTTTTCCAGCATGATGGAGCACCTTGCCATAAAGCAAAGGTGATAACTAAATGGCTCAGGGAACAAAACATAGAGATTTTGGGTCCATGGCCTGGAAACTCCCCAGATCTTAATCCCATTGAGAACTTGTGGTCAATCATCAAGAGACGGGTGGACAAACAAAAACCAACAAATTCAGACAAAATTAAAGCATTGATTCTGCAAGAATGGACTGCTATCAGTCAGGATTTGGTCCAGAAGTTGATTGAGAGCATGCCAGGGAGAATTGCAGAGGTCCTGAAGAAGAAGGGTCAACACTGCAAATATTGACTTGCTGCATTAACTCATTCTAACTGTCAATATAAGCTTCTGTTACTCATAATATGAATGCAATTATATTTCTGTATGTGATAAAAACATCTGACAAACACACATAAAAACCAGAGGGCAGCAGATCATGTGAAAATATAATATTTGTGTCATTCTCAAAACTTTTGGCCATGACTGTAGATATAGAAAAAAAAAGTCGACTGGAAATTGACCTTGAAGGAAGTTTCTAGCATGAGAGTGTTCTGGGCACTTTTGCGTGTTTCTTCCCAGGTCTGCAACCATTGTTCATTGGTGAGAGTGGAGCCAAAGTCCAACTCCCATTTTAGGATGTAGGGAAGTTGACTACTGGTGACAAGGAGGAATGGATAAGGTTAGTATGTAGTCATCTGATTAGACCCATAGCCTGGCAGTGTTTTAAGCAGTATTTGTCAAAAACAGTAGGTCTTAATGGAGTAGTAGTGCTCTTGGGGAGAGTGGAAATTAAGTTTCGTGATTGCAAATATTTGTACATCTCTGAAAAGGGCAGATTAAAACAGTGCTACTGAGAATCAAAGGGAAAACATCCCCTAAGAAGAGGAGGTGGTAGTCCAAGTAGGGAACACCAGAATGTTCTCCTCCCCAGGGAGAAAAATAGGATTTCCCACATGGGGGAACAGGGGCAAATGAGGGGAAGTCAGTTGTGCAAAATATTTCCTAAAGTCCCAGACCTTAAGTGGGTGCTTTGTAATTGGGTTATTGATAGGTGGGCAAAGTGTCAGGGGTGTCCTTTAAATGAAGTAGAGGAAGGCAGGGGCTATATCCAGGAGTGAGCCTTGCCTCTCTGCTGTCTGAGGTGACATATAGAAAGGCACCCTCCCCCCCTTCAAATACCTGACCCAGTGATCTTTGGTTCCAGTGGCGTAACTAAAGTCTTGTGGGCTCCAGTGCAAACTTATGTCCAGGGCCCCCACCCCCCTCCCTACAGTGTATTCTTGATAGAGAGAGTTACGGGTGCTGCAGTGGTATCTCAGATACTTGAAAGGGATACAGCTTTAGTACTCACAACTGCAATTATCAAGGATATGGTGAGTGTGCATGCCAGCACATGCCATGTAAACAATACTGGGAGCTGCGTGCTGTGGGGAACAGCTGATCTGCAGGGACCAACACCCGGGGTCCCTGCCGATCAACTGTTTGAAGGTACTGAGGTGCTTTTGCAAGCATGCTCATTCCTTCACTGTTTACATTGCACAATATCTATTTTATAATCACTATGCAATGTTATTACAGCCTGTAATAGTGCACAGCTGCTATAAAACAGATGGCATGTGATTTTAATAGTGAAGGGACTCCACACAGTATAATATGCTCCACAGTGGCACCCACCTAGTATAACATGGTCCACTGTGTCCCCCACACAGTATAATATTTTGCACAGTGACCCCACACAGTATTATATGCTCCACAGTAGCTCCCACACAGTATTATATGCTCCAAAGTGGCCCCCACACAGTAAAATATGCTATAAAACAGATGGCGTGTGATTTCAATAGTGAAGGGGCCCCACACAGTATAATATGCTCCACAGTGGCACCAACGCAGTATAATATGGTCCACAGTGGCCCCAACACAGTATAATATGCTGCACAGTGACCCCACACAGTATTATATGCTCCACAGTGGCCCCCACACAGTATAATATGCTCCACAGTGGCCCCCACACAGTGAAATATGCTCTACAGTGGCCCTCACAAAGTATAATATGCTCCATAGAGGCCCCCACACAGTATAATATGCTCTACAGTGGCCCCCACACAGTATAATATGCTCCCAAGAGCCTCTCTATAGCCACTTCAGGTGAACCTCATGAAATTTGCTGAATATTTGCGAGGTTCGGCCCACCGCTTTGGTGCTATTATTATACTCTGGTGTATCCTCAGACCCCAGAGTATAATAAGTAAGGGCCCAGGGTTAGGGATTAAAAATAACAAACAATTATACGCACCTTGCCTAATGCCTCCTGGGCATCCTCCCACCATCTGGCTTTCTTCAGCATTTTCTTTGGTCCTCTTCTGCCTGCAACTGAGGTGACATGCCGCAGATGTCACTGCAGGAGCCTGTGATTGGGCCTCAGCGGTCACATGGGGCTCGCTGACGTCATTATGCTCTCCTTACCTCCTGCGCCTGCCATGTGTCCAAACAGAAGTTTACATCGACATGTAGGGTATTTCCGAACTCAGGATAAATTGTGCAACAAATTTTGGAATGCATTTCTCCTTTTACCCCTTGTGAATGTGTACATTGTAAGGATAAATGAGCATATTATACAATAAACAATTGGAATTTTTACATTTCATCTCCATTTTGCTTTAATTCCTGTGAAATACTGTGAAATCATTAACAAACTTCCTAAATGCTGTTTTGAATGGCTTGAAGGGTACAAATATAACTAAACATTATAAAATAGATATATCAAAGCCATCATGAAGGGGAAGCCATCATGCCTCACAACTTGAGTGGACCTGAGCTCAAGGCATTAGGGAATCTAAGTAGGGACAGGACCATTATAATAAAACTGTCAGACAACCATCTTAGATTCAGAGAACTATAGAACTATTTTATTATTATTATTATTTATTTATTTATTTATTTATTTATTTATTTATATAGCACCATTAATTTCATGGTGCTGTACATTTGAGGGTTTACATATGGTACACAAAATATACAAAACAAATACAATAGTAACTGTGATCACTGGCACAGTGGGATAGTGGGCCCTGCCCGCAAGGGCTTACAATCTATGAGGGAAGAGGGATAGAGACAGAAGGTGAGGGGAGAGGCTGTTCAGACGGTGATGTGGTGACAGTAGCATTATTGGAGGTTGTAGGCCTTCCTGAATAGGTGAGTTTTCAGGGCCTTCTTGAAGCTTGTGGTTGTGGGGGTCAGTCTTATGTGTCTTGGTAATGAGTTCCAGAGTATGGGGGATGCACAGGAGAAATCTTGGAGACTGTTGTGTGAAGGGCAGATAAGAGCAGAGCAGAGTAGGTCGTCTTTGGAGAATCGGAGGTTGCATGTGGGCAGGTAGCGGAAGATTAGGTCAGAGATATATGAATAGGACAGGTTGTGGATGACTTTGATGGGCAACGGGTAGCCAGTGAAGGGATTGGCAGAGAGGAGCGGCTGATGAAGAGCGGTGGGAGAGGTGTATTAAGTGAGCAGCACAGTTTAAGGTGGAGTGGAGGAGGGTGAGAGTGTCTTCTGGGAGGCAAAAGATGGAGAAGGATGTTACAGTAATCTAAGCGGGAGATTATGAGGGCATGGACTAGCATCTTTGTAGTTTCAGGGGTGAGGAAGGAGCGGATTCGATGGATGTTCTTGAGTTGGAGGCAGCAGGTGGTCTTGAAGGTTTGGATGTGCAAATTGAAGGATAGTTCAGAGTCCAAGGTTATTCCAAGGCAATGGACCCGTGGGACTGGGGTAAGTGTGGTTCCATTAACTTTGATAGAAGGGTCAGATAGAGGGGCCGTGCGGGGTGGAGTGAAAATGATGAACTCAGTTTTCTCCATGTTGAGTCTGAGAAAGCGGGAGGAGAGAAAGGAGGCTACGGCTGCTACACATTGTGGAGCTCTGGACAACAGGGAGGTAATGTCTGGTCCAGAGAGATATATTTGAGCGTCGTCAGCATAGCAATGGTATTGAAAACCATAAGATTCTATGAGTTGGCCAAGGGTGTAGATGGAGAACAGGAGGGGTCCTAGGACGGAGCCTTGGGGGACACCTACAGAAAGAGGGCGTGGTGAGGAGGTGGTGTGCGAGTGGGAGACGCTGAATGTGCGGTTGGTGAGGTATGAGGAGTTCCAGGAAAGGGCCAGGTCTGTGATGCCAAGGGATGAGAGCGTTTCTAACAAGAGGGAATGGTCGACTGTGTAAAAGGCAGAGGAGAGGTCAAGGAGGAGCAGGACAGAGTAGTGACGCTTGGATTTGGCAGTTAGTAGGTCATTTGTAACTTTGGTTAGGGCAGTTTCTGTGGACTGATGGGGCCTGAAGCCTGACTGTAGTCTGTCAAAGAGTAAGTTGGACGAGAGATAGGAGGATAGTTCGGAGTAGACATGTTGTTCAAGCAATTTAAAGGCATATGGGAGCAGTGAGATGGGGCGATAGTTGGCTGGAGAGGACGGGTCGAGGGACGGTTTCTTAAGTATAGGTGTGACGGTAGAATGTTTGAAGGCGGAAGGAAAGGATCCTCTGGTTAGGGATAGGTTGAAGAGATGGGTTAGGGCAGGAGTAAAGACTTCGGTGAGGTTGGGGATGAGATGTGACTGGATTGGGTCAAGCGCGCAGGAGGTGAGGTGGGATTTAGAGATTAGGATGGAGAGCTTTTCATCAGTGATGGTGGAGAAACAGGTTAAGGATGAAGAGCACCGTGCAGTTGGGTAGAGTGGTTGTTGGGGGTGTAGGGTGAGACTGTCTCTGATGGTGTCAAATTTTATTTTATCTGACACAGGGTTCTATAGGAGATTAAGGAAAAATCCCACTGCAACCTTCCTGAATTTGAGTTTTTGGCTCCAAAATATAGGGCTTGGATAAGGGCTTGACACAAATGGAAGACCAATTGTATCAGGGGTGAATAGTATAAACCAGAACATAGGGATATATAGATAAAGTCCTGTGACCCTTTTTTTTAACTTCCTATGTTCATGACACCTCAGATTTATTACTGAAACTAGATGGAATTATTATGGAGGAGTCAGTGCTCTATAGCCTCAATAGATATGAAGGCGTTGTATAGTTTGAAACATCATCAGGGTGGATTATGGGCAGTGTTGAGTTTTTTATATATGAAGGATATCCACTTACAGAAGCATAACAAACTGGTCCTGGACATACTGAATTTCAGTACCAGAAACTTCTTTATGTTTGATGGTGATTTCTACCTCCAACTCAGGGTCACTGTGATGAGAAGACCCTGTATCCCTACATATGCTAATTTGTTCCTGGGCTAGTGGGAGGAGAGAATTTTGGATTTGGTGATTTCACTAATTGCAAGTCTTTGGTTGGGGGGGGTGTAAATGGGTACATGTGGATGCCTCCTAGAATATGTGTAAAAGGATGAAGGATCACTTTAATGATATTTTGAATAGAAAAGATACCATCGCATGCCACTTCCACTTGGAACATAGGGGATCCTAGTGCAATTAAGTTTATTGGGATCCAGATTGTTCCCTCTAAACCTAGGGGGGTGACTGAGATCAGTTGATGGAATGTCGCTGGATCCATAGATTGAATTCTGTAAACCCAGCAGGGCTTAATGAAAAAGTTGGCTTTAACTGCTTCCTTTAATCTGAGATCAACCCGTATTGGTTCCCCCCTCTCTTTTTAGGAGGTTCCTTTATATGTTCAACATGTGGGCTGCAATCCATCTCCAGTAAATACATATTTTGTTTATTATGTGAGCAGGTTTTTATTTCCCTGTCCTCTGATTAATAGGGTATGTAACATCATAGATGAAGCTTAGTGTGTCCCTCCTATTGTGTCTATATGTAGTGCAATGTATGAGCATCTTCATTGATCGATATCCTTGATTTTGCTGCCCTTCATGCAGATATTTAGTGTCCCAATGTGGGCATCACTCAGAGACACATGTTTTCAGATCCCCTTGTATGTATTTTACTTATCTTTTTCCACCACCTCCCTCTGGGAGCTCCTAGGTACCAGTGGTCGGCATTAATATATTTATTGTGTTTGTGTTTGGTCCAGAGTGGTATTAGGTTACTTTGACTAGGCTGGGCGGGTTAGAGAATGTTTACATGATGTCAGCCCCATGAGGTTAATAGTCTGGCCCTCCTCCTGTTAGGAAGTTAGGGGAGTGGCACATGACGGTGCTATGACATGCCTTACCTTGAACCTAGTTGTTTAAAGGAGGTGTGAGCGGGTGAACAGTGCTGTTAGCCAAATGCCCCACCCTATTATTAGTAGGAGCTGCTCTCAAGCGCTATTAGTGTGATGATGCTGGTGTTCCACTTATTGTGGGCAGAGCTATGATGATGCTGCTGTGCCTCATAATGATGTAAGGCGGGGGGCGGAGATGTGATGGAATGTTGTCAGTATGCACGTTTGGCACAGCCTATGGAGATGGGTGGCATCATCACCCTGCCCCTAGAATATGGTGGGGCTTTGGGTATTCAAACCCCCTTGTTTGGTGTTTGGTGGGGATATAGTCATTGCCATATTCTATTACCTGCCTCATGATAGCCCTAATTATTAGCATTCCCTGAAGAGCCACAGACCGGGTGGCAAAACATTTAGGAGGAATAATAGGGAAGGCAGCAATCTTTTCACATAAGGAATCAGTAGGTATAGGAAGAAAAATTTTGACCAGAGTAGGGGATCCCTCTTTTCAGAGTGCCTAAACTACTCCCCTATTGGCCTTTCAGGTAATGTTTATAGAACCCTCAAGGTAGGGTTAGGATTTAGCCCTTTCAGCTATCAAAAAAAATGGGCAAGCTACCTATTCAGCCACAGGACTGGTGGTTATAGGAGGGCAATCATATGTTTTGGGTGGGGGTCAATTAGGCTTTACCTGGTTTACTTGTTCAACTGCAACTTCTGCCTCCTGAGTCTTTCCTGTGCTTACCATGGGCCCTCCCGACCACCATCACCTGGCTCAGTGAAAAGAGTGGACTCCTACAACTGTAAGTGCCCTGGAAAAACTACCACCATGATCAGGTACACACAGGCCCTCTCAACGCTCCCCCAACAAAGGAGGAGGTCTGGAGTAGTCGGTTGAGTGCTCCTGGCCATTGTTGACAACTACAACTACTAAACCCATGCTCTGATTCTCTCCAGTGGGCTGTGGCACTTGTGTCTAAAAAGGACAGTTGAGCCATACTGGGAAGGAGTGGGGAGCAATGCTGTAAAATGAGAATTTTAGAAAACTAAGAAGTAGCCGGTACTGAGGAAAGAGAAGCCATGCTGGGGAATGAAGTAATGGAAGCCATGCTTGGAATAGAGAAGAAAAATGGAAACATGCTGGGAACTGAGAAAGAGAGTGGATATATGTTAGAGACTGAGGAGATTGGAGCCATGTTAGGGAATGAAGCAAGTGAAGAAATGCTGGGAACTGAGAAGTATTCTATACAGTGTTGTATTGCAGTGTTCCAGTCTGTGGTCCTTGAAACTAAAACTGCCATCAGGTAGTCTTAGAAAACAGGTAGAACACAACTGCACTTTACTGTTTGAAGCTTGAGATTACATGTTGCACATAAGTAACAAGAACAGCTACAGGACAGGTCAGTACTTCACAGAACTGAAAATTTCATAATATTGTACTGTGTCAAGGATGACATGATTTTAGGTTTCATCATTTTTTTTTTGCTTATATTTGTACTATGCATGTTTGCTGGGTGGAAACTCTTTAACCAGAATTTGGTTCTTTTCTACTGTTTGTTCTTTAAAAGGATGAATTATTTAAAAGACCATTTTTTCCTAGAATTAGTAGTTGTTTCACTGTGCATCAAAGACTTCACCGATCCAAAGAATTGCTTTAGTAGCAGCATTTTTCATTTCAGCATTACACTCTCCACACCTTATTTTGGCTATTAAAACTATGGAAAACGCCCACCAACAAATGTGGCTCCTGTGGATTCACTTTTATTACTCTGCTGAGTTTCAGTCTGCCTTCCCCTCTGTTTCTTCATAGCCTTCCCCTTTCTTATCTTTTCTTACTCCCCTCTTTGTTTTTATTGCTATGATATATATTTGTCTTTTCTTTTGCTATTGGACTTACCATTTGGCTCTGCTGTGACAGAGTCTTTGTTATTGCCCTCCCTCCCCTGATCCTTCCTGTTACCCGTCTGATAATGTATCATGTTTTCCCTGCCCCTTCCGCTCTGCTCCCTAACCCTAACCATTATCCTACCCTGCTTTGTTGTTATTGTGTTGTTGTTTACTGTTGTTATACAAAAACTTCAATAAAAAAATTTTTTAATGGAAAACAATATGGAAAAACAACAAAACATTTGCACTGTATTGAAAATGTCTTTGTGACACCTTCGAACACTTGACATTAGAGAAAATGCTCCACAGTTATAAATAGCCTTATCTTCTGTAATGCTTCACATAAAATGCAGGAAGCTTGCAGGTCACTTTCATACAATCAGTAGTTCGTCAGTATTTTGCATTAGTATTTGTAAGGAAAACCAGTAGTGGATCCAACACACAGAAGTGTGTATCTTTCTTTTATACTTTTTTTTTCCTGTGAAAGTTCCACTTCTGGTTTGTATTACAAATACAGATGTAAAGTACAGACCAAATAGTAACTATGTGAAAGTGGCTAACCCTTGCAAAGATTCAACTATGTTTATTCATATAATTACAAAATGGCTGCTCCAAATGCCTAGCAATACAATATTTTGGTGACAGATGCTGTTGAAACATATCCTGATTTGCTCTGTGCACATTTTCATTTATCCTAGTTTGTCTGCTTAAATATGCATTAAACCAAAAGTAAAAAACCGTAAACGTAAAGATTATAAAATATCTGTTGATACTACTCAAAAATATGTATCTAAATGTCACTGGAGGTTATTAGAACATAATATATTTGAGATAATACTATTATCAATGATAGGGCAGATATTTATTTTTTTTTTAGGTTAAGCCAAAATTAATTTGCTTATTTTATTTTATTTATTTGTTTACTTATATAGCGCCATCATATTCCACAGCGCTTTACAGATGTCAATGAATCAAACATATAAAACATGTTATTTAATATATAATATTTAAGCTGTATACATATGAATTACATTTTGTTGCTAAAGAGAGCACCTTATAATGCTTTTGATTGCATATTTTTGTGCTTTTAAGAGAAGATATGTGAATCTGTATTTGCAATTTCTGCATTGTCAACATTTTGCATCCACTGAGCTCATTTAAAATTAAATAGCACAATTGCATCTTCTGAATTAAACCAGTGAATGTTTCTATTGCTATGTTATAGATATTAACGTGCTCTCTGAAGATAAAAGGTAGTCAATATAATTGACTGTTTTTTTTTTTTACTCATTATAATTGTTTATACGTCTACAATCCCCTATGTAGCTTGACAGTGACTAACAGAATGGTGTTTCATTATAGGTTGGTTCCCAGTGTACTTGTCACAATCACCTAGCTTATTGTAGTATGAGAGTTTGAAGAAGAGCCAATTAAATATTATACTGACATGTTGGAAGGTTGACATAATAACGCACTCTTGGTTCTTTGCATCGTGTCTCCTGTTTGTCAAATTCTTTTTTTTTCCTGAAAACTAGTAATTATTAACACTGTTAGCTTGGAGTTATCTTGTTTCACTTGGAGTCAAATGTTATTGAATTGTAGAAAGTATGCTGATTTGACATTGTATGCAATGTATGCAAAATATTTTATATTTAACAGTTTTTTATTGTTAACATTTTCATATCATTATTTTATAAATTTTCAATCTTTCAGTAGAAATTAGAATATACAGTATATGTCTAAAGAGGGAAAGAATAGGCATTAATTGTAAGAGCACTGGCTCTCCCATATTGAGTTTTAACATGTTGGTATTGGTTTTGTATCTGGAACACTGTCAGGGCCAGGACAAAGCATGTTGGTAACTTAGTAGTGAGGAGGTTAGTGACAGTTTAGCACCGCTTTAGTGTCCAGTTTAAAAAATTTTTCTATGCCATTTACTATGCAGTTGTATTACATGGTAAAGACATGGAAATACTCAATATGTATGTTATCTCTTTATTTTTTATTATTTATAAAATGTTTTGGAATGAGTTGTCAATTCATTTTTTTTTATTTTTTTACTTTTTTTTTAAATAAAACTTTATTTACCATTATTTTTTAGTTCTCCTAGCAAACTTTAACTTGCGATCTTCTGATCGCTTACATAATACATTGCACTAGCTATGTTTTCTGGCATGGAAAGACACTAATTTTTTTTCATAAATTGGATTTTGTGGCGAGGGTGGGCAGGGGGCGGGGCTGTTAACTTTGTCAGATTTATTATGATTTAAGCCAAAAATCTGGTGTAGCGATGAAGGAAATCTACACCAGCTGCGAGCTGGCATAGATTTCCCTGCAAATGCACAGCCTGGTAGATAGTTTAAGAGGAGATATGTGCCTTTGTCATAAATGAGGCGCACTCTCTCTGTTGGCAATGGGGTTATGAAGACTGGCATTAATTTTGCTAGTTTACCAAAATCTCCCACAATATGTGAGTTACACCTTTATTTTTTTTAATATTCATAAAACACTTTTGGGATGGGGGAATTAATGTCTTAAGTTTTAACTACCTAAGTGATGCAATGTATTATACTGTTTGGGTGAATCTGATAGGCAGTCTATTAGGCCATGCCTTTGGCAGGGTCTAGCAAAGATATACTGAAGACAGACCTGGGTGCCTTCAACAGGCCCCTAGCTGCCAGGTAAAGACATTGGCAGCTTGTGATTGCACTCACAGGGGTATCACTGTCTAGTGGAGGGAGCCCCCCCCCCTTCAAAACCATTTAAATGCCGTGGTTGCTTTTGATTGTTAAACACTTCGTATCAGTGGTTTTCTGATCCTGGGCATTAGGCACAGGTACACTCACAGCCAAGGATCCACTTCACACGGTGTGGGATACCACAATATATTCCGATGCAATTGACGTAGAAAGTCAATTGCATCAGAAGAAGGCTCATTACTGATTGATGTAGTAAGTCTACATGGCAATCCATAAAAGGTTAACTTCTTCCCAGCGCAGCTACTTTTTATTTTAGTTTTTTTACTCCCTGCCTTCATAAAACTTTTTTATTTTTCCATTCACATAGCCATATGAGAGCTTAATTTTTGTGGGACAAATTAATGTGGGACAGTTTAATATTCCATACCATGTACTTGGAAGCTGTTTCTGTACCTCCCATTCACTACTATGGGAGATACAGAAACAGCATAGCTCTGAGCTAACCATCAAAGACTACACTGTGAATATGTATCCTGTGGATACATATTCACATATGCACATATTTCAGGACAAAAGTGGGAATGTTTGTCCATATTGCACACAGCATATCAGCATAAACACAACTATTCATTTTAAACAAATCTGGTACATTGATCATCAGGTTACCATAAGACTGGCTTCTTTAACCCCAGTCATTCTCTGGAATGCATTCCATCACAGAGGTCTCATCCTTGGACACTTAAATCAAGACTCAAAACACATTTCTTCAGTTTGGCATTTGAGGGCAAATAACACCCTTCATAGGCATAGGATATTGCAATATACTGTTTAGTCAGCCTGTGGACTGCACATTTAGTCCATTGTGAGAAAATCACATTACAAATGTTTGCTGCTGGTAGTATTAATATTGCCATGCCTGGTCAGGGAATTGTATTGCAGTTGCCAATGCAAGGGATATTTAGCTTTATATGGTGACCATTCATTTAGCTTTATAGAGTGACCATTTGTGAGGCACTCTTACAAACTTATAAAACTTACAAACTTATAGGCTACGGTAACCTATAAACTGTGGTAATCCTTATCATGGAAGCTTTTATTCATTTAGATTGCCAATGATCGAAATGTTTACAAATGTGTTTACATTTATTTTCTGCTGCTGTCATTATAAGTGATAGATATATTTGTCTGAGTTTATTAACGTTGTGCATTAAAAAACATTTGTAGTCTTTTGCAAATCGTTTTTTTGTTACTGCCTTTACGCAAACATATATGATCAATGTACAGGATATACACTTGAGACTGTATTTATCTCAATTACTATATAATTAATCACAATGCAAATATGTTGTAATATTCCACAGTGGCTCCCCATTAATCTCTTTCCTGTTTTCCCCGCTAACTCTCTTATCTCAGCTGTGCTTATTGCCTAGATTTTAATTAAAAAAATGTCCTCTCTAAGGAGAATTCAGAAGTGGCAAACATAATCACTTAAAATATTACAGTCATTACAGAAATTGGCTGTTGCATTTTCAATCTACTCATAAACTCTTACTTTCTATTGCCTTCAAAATGTTGTTTGCATCTGCATTGTTTATAAGCTAATCTGGTTACCAGAAATCTTGCACTCAGATGGGCTGAATGACAACTCCTTAATGGATGAAATTGATGACTTTATGCTCATATAGAGGTGAAGGCAAAGTGGACAGATTTCTTTCCATCTGCCACCAGAACTTTGCAAGCTGCCTTTCCCAAATACCCAGTGTTCTCAATCCAATCAAAAAGATGTCGCCAAAAAAATAAATTGTTAGGCTACAGCTGTCTATAAGAATCATTGGCCCATTGGGCCTCAAGGAGAGATTAAAAATGAAGTCTTCCTGATGAAAGCCAGCAGCAACATCAAAGACATAAAAGTTAAAAGAAAAACAATCTTAGAAATAGGGAGGAAAAGAGTCAATATAATAAGATATATCTAAATAGTCCAATGTAGTTTCTAAACATGTTTTATTCCTCTGAATATTTAAGTATTATAGTTTGTGTCCGTTATGATTCAAATAAACATTTTTAATAGCCACTCTCAAATTTCAGTCATAGCCACATTTTCTTTTTCTTTTATGTCTTTCTTCTTGATATCTCGTTTCTTGATAGTAGTGTGAAAGAGTCATGTACAGAACATGAGTCTGTATGTTGGCCCATGATATGATGATAACCCAATAAACTAAGTAGCAACCTAAAGTTAATGTTTGCCCATTAAAATTCATAAATTAATATGAAGTTAAACTTCTTATAACAATTTAGCAACAAGTGTGGACGTATGGAACATCAATTGTACATGAGGCTCTTAGGAGCATATTTATTAACACTGGCTTTTTTATATAGCAGTCTTAAACAAAATCTGTTGGGGCAAATTGTGCCAAATTTATTAAGGCACATCTCTGATTGGCAGCTGTTGCACAGGGTAATAGCAAGTGTAATTAGAGACTACCCAGGAGCTGATAATGGCTAGTCAGTTAGAGAGCACAAGATGCAAGGAACGAGGCCACAGTCAAATGCCAAGTCAAATTTGTCCCGCAAACATTAAGCTCTCATATGGCATTGTAAACAAAAAAAAAATATAAAAGTTATGGGGATTGGAAGGTGTAGAGTCAAAAACAAAAATCAAAAAAATGCCTGTGGCGGGAAGGGGTTATAGTCAGATTATCCAACAGAAATCAGGAAGTCTCACCATATTAACTGGCCTAACGGTCAGAATCAAAACTGCAAGTTTTTTAGTTTTTTTTTTAAATGTTTTAAAACCTCACCATAGATTTTTTTTTAAATATGTTTGAAATAAAACTTGATTTAAAAGTAGGGTCTTTTTCTGCCGACACATTCCCTTTAATGTTCCAGATTGTGTACAGCTCTGAGAAGCTAGAATAAAATCAGAATGGAGTGGGATAAGAAAAAACTGTATTTACACCATTTTCTTATGGATTTTTTTCTTTACAGGGTTTACTGTGCAGGAAAAGTGACATGATACACCAGATTTTTTTTCAGTTTTTATTATATTTTATTACCTTTACAAAAATCCTAAACTTTGAAAAATAAAAAAAATATTTGCATTTGCAATATTCTAACACCCATAACATTTTAATGTTTAAGTGTATGGATCTTCTTTTATGTGTAAAGTGTCTTTTTATGCAGTTGTAATTTGAAATTTAGTTGTAATTTTTAGTTTTATCATTTTAGGGTTTGTCTGATGTTTTCATCACAAATGGCAAAAAAAGGAGATTGGGCATTTTGATTTATTTTTACTTCTATGGTGTTCGCTGTATGGGCTAAATATGTTTATATTTTTATTTGGGCACCCTCAGGCTCCAGGGTTCGGTAGCAATTGGCAACACTGCAACCCTTATAACTATGCCCCTGGTTTATTTTACTAATAGATAAAACATAAAAAGGGTTTACCATATTTATAATAAAAACATATATCATGTCCTTTAATAAGAAAGCAGTATTATCAATGGGTCATAGTTAGAAACCACAACAAAGGCATAGAGGATTCTAAATCCTCAGTGATACACTACTCAATGACAGTAGAGTACACAGAAATCCTTGGACTAATGTAAAGCAATCTTTAAAGCAATGAATGGAAATACAAGCTTATACCAAGTCCCTGGCAGAAAGCTTTTTGTAAAGCATTAAGTTGTTTTTTTTTTTTTTTTTTTATAGTACTTTGATAGCATACAGACAAAAATTGGCTTAGATAGAAAATGCACTGGCAAGGAATTATTTAAGGATTAAAATCATCCATACACAATTCAACTTATCTGCTTTTAGCAGGAAACCCACGCTCTTGAAAATGTGCCAACCACATGGATCAGTGGTTGTTGGCTGAACACATTTCATTTTAAAAATAACCCTGTCCTTACAATGAGCAGAGTTTTATGTTAGGTTGTTCTAACAGTGACAATGTCTATTGTCATTGCCAAATAAATCAGCAATTTAAATGTGATGTAAGTTTCTAATTATTATGTCCATTAGAATCGATAAATACATGACAAAGATCATTTGTACACAAACATTTCCTAACTGATATTACACCATAAATTCATAGAAGTATTGGTAGCATTTAAATAGCTATGTTGTTTCAACAAAGTTTTCATAAATGTATAGTAAAGGCGACTAAGAAACTTTGTAATATATCTTACTAGAGAGAATTGCCTCCTTCTTCTCTTATTAGACTGTTTCCCTGCTCTATTTATTTCAAGATGGACTGGAAGTCACATAACTCTGGCAAGTCTGTAGAGAGAGAGGGGGAGGAGTGAGCAGGAAGAGAGGGAGATAAGAAAGAATGCTTTTAGTCTGATCCTGTAGCATTACAACCAAAGCAATTTATTCACATCAGTACAGGCCAGTAATTTGTATGTATGCCCTGCATGATCCTAGGGCGGTTTCTGATAAGAGAAGGACAGTTCTAGAGTAGATTCTCCTCTACTCTATGTGTGCAATGTATGGCAACTAGTCTCCACCCACCAGAGAGGAATACTTATTTCAGGTACGGCATCTAAAACTGTAGAATAGAAATCGTTTAGTGTTACTCCTCATGTGTGTATATTCACACACACACATACACACACACATACACAAAGCTTATCCAGAAAACGTTTTGAGTCAATTGGGCAAATTTATGAAACTGTTACAGGCAAAATGTGAAATTTTGTATTCATGTATTCTGTATTTCTAGTATGTTTTAAGCAAGGTATGAAGTAAGAAAATTTCAGAGATATCAAAAACCTAAAATAGTATCATATTACTTTCCTATTTCACACTTTTCCTGTAATATATTAAAGCACATATCCTAACCCTAGTAAATTACTATGTACACAGAAAATGGGGTTAGGGATAGAAAATGTATATTAGTGTTAGGAAACAGTACAGGTTAATTTCTCAGGATTAGGAAATATCTATTAGGGTTAGGGTTAGAAATGTCTTGAAATGTGTACACATTTAATTTTTAAGGTTTGGGTTGTGGTAGGAAAATGTTCATTAGGGTTAGAGTTTAGAAATGTGTTAAGACAAATGTACAAAGACTAAAGGTTTCAAATTCTAGTGAAATTACTTTATTTAATCCTTACGTGCACCAGGACATACAGTTACGTCCTGGTGCACATGACTAAATATGGCAGCCACTCTGAAACAGAGTGGCCGCACTAGCTGCCGGGTCTGTGCTGTTTCATACAGCAGGGACCCGGCAGCATTGCCCGTGATCCCTCAGATGCCGTGATCAAATGCAACCAGAGCATCTGAGGGAATACTTTCACTTTTTATTTGCTTTTCAGTAAAGGGACACCCCCCCCCCCACTTCCCGCTGCGCAATCGCGGGAGTCATCCCATTACTATGGCAGCTGGGGCCTTCTGAAGGATCCCAGCCCTGCCATAGTAATGTAATTACTGAAGCCTGTGTGCAGCAGGCTTCAATAGCTACATAGCAAATCTGCCATAGACTGCAATACAGTAGTATTGCAGTCTATGGCACAGGTGATCTAAAGAAAAAAAAGTAAAAAAAAAAGAAATATTTTTTAAAAAAATATTTAAAAAATTTAAAAAAAACTTTCCCTAGATCACATATAAATATAAATAAATAAAAGTAAACATAAACACATTAGTCATCCCTAAGTCTGAAAATGACCAAACTATTAAACTATAAAAACATTTGTCCCATACAGTAAACGCTGTAGCAGGAAAAAAATCAAAATGGCTGATTTGGCGTTTTTTTTTTGCCAAATTACCTCCCTAAAAAAATGGAATAAAAAGTGATCAAACAGAAAAATGAGAAAGTTGTGAAGATTTAGCATTGACAAAAGTCCTTAATTTGTGTCATTTGTCACAGCTTACATTACTAGCTGATCTTTAACCCTTTAAAGACTCAGCCAAAATTAGAAAACAGTCCCATTTTTCAAATCTGACGTGTCACTTTATGTGGTAATAACTTTGGAATGGTTTAACATATCCATGTAATTTTGAAATTGCTTTTTTTTGGTCGATATTTTTTGCAGCAGCTTCCAGCACCCAGAGGCTGCTGCAACAGCTGATCACATACTGTGAATAGGTTATCAGTATGAAAACTCGATTCGGGTCCTGAAAACCCCTTTAATGCAAAACTTGGGGGGTAAAATGCTCACTACACCACTTTATAGTTTCCTTGAGGGGTGTAGTTTTCAAAATAGGGTCACATCTCAGGAGATTCCACTTTACTGACATTTCAGAGGCTCTTCAACAGTGGGATGGAATCCAAAAACCAAACTGTCTACTTCTGTGTTGAAAAAGACAACTAGTGCTCATTTACTTCTGCATCCTACTGTGTGCCCAAATAGCAGTTCTGTGGTGTCAATTTGTATGTCTCTTCCCTCGTAAACTCTGAGCTTGGGGTGTACACTTGCATATCTTATACTTTCCATATACATTTCTCTTCCAGACAGTTTTTCAGAATGTTGATTTTATTTTTGAGGAGTGGGGAGATTTTTCATTTACAAATTATACAAGCTATAATTTTCTTTCTATTTTTCGGATGTCATGTGAGAGTTTGTTTTTTATGGGATAAAATGCATTTTTAATGTCACCATTTTGGGGTGCCGATATTTTAATACTTAATTATACTATTTGGGGGGGGGGGAATTAAAAAAAAAAAATTGGCATTGCTTTTTAACATTATTTTTTTTTTGATGTTCGCTGCACAGCATAAGTAACATGTTACCTTTATTCTGTGCGTCAGTATACTGTAATTGCAGCAATGCCTAATTTATATATTTTTTTAATGTGTTGTTTATTTTGTAGAATGAAAACCCATTTAGGCCAGGGCCCCATGTTGTGAATGGGATTTTGGCTAATCCAGTCCACACATTGCAGAAAAAAATCCACAGCGGTAAAGCTGCGTTTTCAAAATTGCCTGCGTTTTTGAAAATCGTGTTTTCAGTATAGGTAGAATAAAGGCAGAAAGTCCACAGTGAAAAACTCTTGTTTTACAAGCTCTGTGTATGTGAAAATTAATCAGCGGAAGCTGCTTTCTTCCTCAAAATCCTGAATATATACAGTGAAGGAAATAAGTATTTGATCCCTTGCTGATTTTGTAAGTTTGCCCACTGACAAAGACATGAACAGTCTATAATTTTAAGGGTAGGTTAATTTTAACAGTGAGAGATAGAATATCAAAAATAAAACCCAGAAAATCACATTGTATAAATTTTATAAATTTATTTGCATTTTGCATAGAGAAATACATATTGGATTCCTCTGGCAAACAAGACTTAATACTTGGTGGCAAAACCCTTGTTGGCATGCACAGCAGTCAGACGTTTTTTGTAGTTGATGATGCGCACATGTCAGGAGGAATTTTGGTCCTCTCCTCTTTGCAGATCATCTCTAAATTATTAAGATTTTGAGGCTGTCGCTTGGCAACTCGGAGCTTCAGCTCCCTCCATAAGTTTTCTACGGGATTAAGGTCTGGAGACTGGCTAGGCCACTCCATGACCTTAATGTGTTTCTTTTTGAGCCACTCCTTTGTTGCCTTGGCTGTATGTTTTGGGTCATTGTCCTGCTGGAAGACCCAGCCAAGACCCATTTTTAATGTCCTGACGGAAGGAAGGAGGTTGTCACTCAGGATTTTATGGTACATGGCTCCATCCATTCTCCCAGTGATGCGGCGAAGTAGTCCTGTGCCCTTAGCAGAGAAACACCCCAAAACATAAAGTTTCCACCTCCATGCTTGACAGTGGGGATGATGTTCTTTGGGTCATAGGCAGCATTTCTTTTCCTCCAAACACGGCGAGTTGAGTTAATACCAAAGAGCTAAATTTTTGTCTCATCTGACCACAGCACCTTCTCCCATTCACTCGCAGAATCATCTAGGTGTTCATTGGCAAACTTCAGACGGGCCTGCACATGGGCCTTCTTGAGCAGGGGGATCTTGCGGGCACTGCAGGATTTTAATCCATTACATGTGACAATTTAAGAGAGCTGTCTTTAATGCAGGTAATGAGTTGATTAGGAGCATCTAACTGGTCTGTAGGAGACAGAACGCTTAATGTTTGGTAGGGGATCAAATACTTATTTTTCTCTGCAAAATGCAAATAAATTAATAAAATTTTTACAATATGATTTTCTGGATTTTATTTTTGATATTCTATCTCTCACTGTTAAAACTAACCTAACCTTAAAATTATAGACTGTTCATGTCTTTGTCAAACTTACAAAATCAGCAAGGGATCAAATACGTATTTCCTTCACTGTATTTAAAGTTGATCTTGGAAACACAAGTGCCGTCAATGCTGATAGTGGCATCTAAGAGGTTTACAGAGGTAGAGGGCTCTCTAGTACACTGTTGCTCCCCCATGATGTGATCACAGGATGTCAATGGTGGCTGTGGCGCCTAATAGTGTTGCCTAGGTCAGTTACCTTAGCACTTCTATTAGATTCTGCTGGAGGTCCTTAAGATACCTGCCAACACCATGCTGTAAGACATAATACAATGCAATACAGAAAGCTGAGGCTCATGGTTAGAGAGGAATCTGAGGAGAAAGACTGCTTAAATTTACTCTCCAATATTTCTCAGTGTGAATGGTCCCAAATATTACCATCACTATAATTTATATCGTACCCTTTTTTTGTCAGAGTACTTCTTTTAAATCTCCTGTCAGGATTGAAAAAAAATTTAAAAAATTATTAAGTGCCAAAGTAATCATACTGACCCACAGGATCAAGTTAACAAAAAAAAAAAAAAAAGGCAGAGTTGCATTTTTTGGACAATGATGGCTTTTAGAATTTAGCTAAACAAAAATACATTTTAAGTGTGTTGTGCAAAAATAGAAAAACATAACAAATTTTAAAAATGATATCATAATCATATCAAAATTAACATAATTTGCAACGCATAGTAAAGATCACTAAAAAAAACAACTGAGCCCACATAAAACAAGCCTTTTTTGTAGACATAAAAAGGTATAACTCTCAGAATATAGGGATGAAAATGAACAAAATAACAAAAAAAAAATAATAATGCAGCAACATAAAAGCCAGTGCAGGCAGCAGCAAAGGTTTAAGGCCCTTTATGTATAACAATTTTAAACCCCCAAAATAACAATAATTTCTTTCAGTACAAAAGTGATATACAGTATATGCTACCATTTTTAATCAGCATATACCATACATATGTAGAAAATGCAGGCTAAGCATAGTCTTTGTTTTTTGTAAAATACTGATATCAGCTAATGACCTTTTGCTATTCATGTATCTCTGTCTAATTGATTTGACCTTTAATCTCTACTATATTTTTGCACAAAGATGAGACCCTTTAATCTTCACAATGAGACATGATCCCTTTTGATTGAATGCATGAATTGATGAGAATTTCCATATGACAATGAATAGATTACTTTTTATTAAAAAAAAAAAAACTTCATTTTGTTATTTGCTAAATCCTATTAGTAGTCAGTCAATACTATTTTTATCATTTTTGTGTGTTGATCTATAGATCAGATTTATTTTATCAGTGTTTTATATTTATTTCACAATATTTTTTGTTTTTTTGTTTTCACTGGCAGCCCTTCCCTATATATTGATATGAAAACTGATATAAACAAAACAAGGAACACAGGCCCAGATTTACTATTGTGGTTACAACTAGACACTGGTGTAAACATGGTGCTTCTTTGGCATAATGGGGTGAATCTTTAGGACAGTGTGGAACATGTTGGCGCATCTAGTTTGGACTAAAATATTTCAAATTGCTAGAAATTGCTGGGTGTGGATTCTCAGAAAAAGGGGGCATGGCTTAGATGCACCTCTATGTGCCAAAATTGTCTTATAAAATTTTGCCTCAAATTAAACAAACAAAAAGGTGGAATAAACTTAGATTACATTCAGACGACTGATGGCAAAACTAGCTATTAAAAACTTAAATTTTTAACGGCCATTTTGTACCCAAGGGGTGCCCATTTTCATCGATCCCTAATACATTTGAGTGTATGGAGGGATCCGTGAAAACAGACAAAAATAGAGCATGACCTATATTTTACATCACAATGCACTGTCAAAATATCGGTAATATGATAGCCCCCATTCACATGAATGAATAATGCACTCGTGTGCATCACATGCCCGATTATGACGTTCATGTGACTATAGGGATAGACTGCACAGTTGAACGATACAGTTAAAAAAAAAGTGTAAACAACTGAACATTATATATCCAATTTAATATCCATATTCATAGGAAATAAGGTGCACGAAAAACAAGGGTCTTGGACCCACAGACCCGCGTTAAATCCACTTCTCCAAAGGTAAAAATGATTCAGCACCAAATCCAAAGTTTACTTATAAAATATAACTTTTAATCTTCCAGTAAAAAGTTAATCCATGGGTTCAGTAGTCAGAAGAATAGCCTAAGCGTTTCGAGACAACATGTCTCTTACTCATGGTAACTTACTCATTCATGTGAATATATGGTTAAATTAGATATAATCGAACGATACGCCAGACTTAACATCCAGCATCATCCACTGTGATAAATCTGGTGTATTTTCAGACTGCCTGTCTAAGCTTATTCTGTGAAGCTATTAGTAAATTTGGGCCACAGTGCGCCCCTGATTAGAGAAACAGATGTTCTGTATTCCAGAGGTTGTTGGGAAACCCAGTTATGTCATTAAAAATATCACAGCGATTCCCGTGTTATGGTGGGCCCAAGCATGCATTGAATTTATGTTTTATACCAATGTTTTTGTATACAGAATGATCACTGATAAAATCAATTCAATGTGCTGCAAATTTACACTAGACAGTCTTAAACTTCACCAGGTTTATCAAAGTGTCTGATAATGTTTGACAAATCTCAAGTATTGTTAGACTATCTAGGCTAACTTTACACCTCCTATTAATTGGCTTAGAAAATATTTGAGCATTTTTGGTGCATGCAGTCACAATGTAGGCCACACCACTTTCGAAATAGGCCATGCTCCTTCCCGATAGACCACACCATTTTTAAGTAAAAGACGTAATAGAAAAATAATAACAATAATAAAACAATGAGAAAAGGGGAAAATAGCCCTCTAACAAAAATCTCTCCTTTTCAAGTCCTTTTTTTCAAGTCCTTTTCAATCTCTCCTTAATCAAGTCCCTGGCTGGTATGGGATACTCCTGAATTATTAAGAGGCTCTAGCCTCTTAATAATTCAAATGCATTCCCCTGTGCCAGAATTAAAATCTGTGCCAATCAGGAACTGGCATAGATTTCAGGTATAACTCAGGTATAACTCATGTACTGGCGCTCCCCTCCCTAACCACTGGGATGTACCATTACAGTATTTACTGCATATACAGTATATACTGGGCTGTATATACAGAAATGGGCTGTACTATTATGGTGTTGAGCATTAACTATACACTCAGTGTGTCATAATAGTATGGCGCAGAGCAGGAAAGGGATAATGCATCAAATGAGTATTCAGTGCATTAGAGGGGTTTTCCCATCTCAGCTAGTCATGGCTGAATTGAAAATATACTACTGCAAATGCTGCCTACCAAGCCAAGAGTTATGTAAATTGCCAGATGTGGCAGTTCAAGGCCTCTTAAAGGGGTTGTGCCATTAAGGATACTTATTCGCTATCCACAGGATAGGGGATAAGTGTCAGAATACTGGGGGGTCTGATAGCTGGGATCCTCAACGATACGAAGAAGGGACCAAAAGTCCCCATGCCTCCTCCTTGTGAATGGAGGGCTAGTGCGCTTGTGTGACACCAGTGGACTGCATTAACTACTGTACAATGGGGTCTGCCATTTTCAAACAGAAAGCGGCGGAGAGAAAAGTCTGACGTGCAGGTCTTTTATCTCCACCACTTTTAGGCAGTTTCAGGCACAGATGTGAACCCAGCCTTACATAAACAGTTTAGCACAACAGCAAGGAGCCAATTTTCGGCAGTTACAGGCACAGATGTGAACCCAGCTTTTCATAAACAGTTTAGCACAACAGAAAGGGGTCAGAGACACAAATATTCTCAGCTCAGCCGTGAAAGGCTAAGATTAGAATGTCCCTTTAAATACATATTTAACTTTAACATTCTTATGTGCATTCACAAAGTATAAAGCAATATAGAGTTAATCCTGTTTTCAGCTATGAAATGGATACTATTGTATGCAGGGCAGTTTTAATACATGGGTGGGTCAAGTGCAAAGGTTACAAAAGTGGCTTCCCCCTTGCCACAAAGAGGGATAACTACGGTGGCACAATTTTATGATGAGCCATGTCACTAACCTGTATGACACTACTTAACATTCTTGTTGCCGATAGTCCTTAGCTCTGAGAAAGAATATACTGACATAGAACCCTGTGTGTACTACAATCACAGCACATAGCGTGGCTAGATTTAACAGCAAGTAGGATGGATCACCTACACCCACAGAAGGAGGCATGTCCACATCTCTTGATGCTTATTGGCAGTATAGTATGGGACAATATGTCGCTGGGAGGCAGGGACTCCTGACAGCATAAATAACTACTATGCTAGGAGGCTGGTAAATCCAGCAAACACATGGACTAAGTTTCACAGGTGAAACGCGGTTGTGTGAATCTAATATAAGGCTAAGGCCCCACGTTCCAGAAATGCTGCATTTTTGGCTGCCGCAGAAATGCAGCTGAAAAAAACATTGCATTTTACAGTGCCAGCAAAATTAATAAAATTCTGGTTAATTTTATCCACACATTGCAGAAAAAAAGAGCTATGGAAAAGCTGCAGCATGTCAATTTTAATATGAGTAGGGGAAAACAAAAGTAGAGAAAAATTTTGTGTTTTTTAACCTTTTAGTTTTTTTAGTGGAGACTTAGCCTAAAACTGTTCATTTCAAAGTACTTTAAAGATGAACAGATGGTTCAATGGATTGTATATCTGTTTTAACCCTCAGACTAATGTGCCCATAGATTGTCATGTCTTGTTCTTGTCTCCATAGCATAGCTGTCAATCAGATGGCAACTCCATCTACTTCCATGGCACAGAGGGTAGTGAATACAACTTTGCCACAACAAGGGACGTTGATTTATCTACTGAAGACATCCAGGATCAGTGGTCAGAAGAATTTGAGAGTCAGCCAGCAGGGTAAGTGTTTCTCTTCCAAACCCAAATCAACACATGAAAACAATTAACACATACAAAACTCAGAGAGTCAAAAATGACAATCCTTTCTCCTTAACTTTTGTCAGACATGCATGGCTATAATGACTTAAGTTTTCATTGGTGGAATTGTATAAGATGAGCATAGTTCCCAACCGTCCCGCATCTGGCGGGACAGTCCCGATTTTACACTGCTGTCCTGCAGTCCCGCATAGCTTACAGTTTGTCCTGCTATGCCCCTGAAGTGTTTTGCTGTTAACTAACTTTATTAGGGTTGGGTAAAGGCTAAATGGTAGATGCTAAATCCAAGTGGGCTAAAGGACCTTTGATGACATCATGACCATGTGATCAGACTCTTGTGTTGGCGGAGCTATTCTGGATACTACGGGACAGTATGATGTTACACAGAGGAAGCTGCTGGGAATGAGAGTGATCAAAGATAAGGGCAGAAGAGACAGCATGTGTGAACAAGAGGGGGAACTGGGGGCAGATGTAGGGGGCAGTTAAACTGAAGGCAGATGTAGGGAGCAATTAAACTGGTGGCAGATAAAGGGGGGACATTAAGCTGGTGGCAGATAAAGGAGGACATTAAGCTGGTGATAGATGAAGTGGGGACATTAAATTGGTGGCAGATGAAGGGGGGACATTAAGATGGTGGCAGATGAAGGGGGCATTAAGCTGGTGGCAGATGAAGGGGGGCATTAAACTGGTGACAGATGAAGGGGGCATTAAGCTGGTGATAGATGAAGTCGGGACATTAAATTGGTGGCAGCTGAAGGGGGACATTAACATGGTGGCAGATGAAGGGGCATTAAGCTGGTGGCAGATGAAGGTGACATTAAACTGGGGGAAACTGGAGGAGGACATTAAACCGTAGCTAGAGGAGGACATGTCTGCCTCTAGTTTCCCCCAGCTTAATGTCCCCCTTCAACTACCCCCACTGTTTAATTTCCCTCTCCAGCTGCCCCATAGTTTAATGTCCCCCTCCAACGACCCCCACTGTTTAATGTCACCCTCCAGCTGCCCCAGTTTAATGTCCTCCTCTAGAGACTTAATACTGTGGGTAAATTGGAGGGGGACATTATAATGTGGGGGCCTATAATGTTAGGGTGACTGTAGAAGCGTTATACTGTGTGGGGGCACATGGAAAAAACGATGAGAATGGGTTGAGACAACATAGAAGTGGGTGGAGTTAATTTGCCAGGGCGCGCATAGCGCGCTGCATATTTTGTCCCTCTTTCTGTCCTTTGAAAGTTGGGAGGTATGGATGAGCACAAAGGGTAGTCTATACTTTCTATATTGGCTTATGTGCTTTGTTTTTATTGATGTGAGATACACCATTCCAATATCTAACTGCATAAGGTGCAAGGTTCCCCTAGCATGCCTATAAACATATGCTTTATACAAAACTATCAGATCAAATAAGGGGTATTTGTTTATTTTATTTTTATTTTTTTTTGTTACTTTGGGAGTTGTGTAAGCAAAAAAGTATGATAAGAGTAAGACCACTCCTCTTTTGTAGTAAAAAGGGAATACATTTATTCCTTAAAACGTATCTATTGCTTCATTCAAGTTTCATTCTTAACTTCTGCCACATATGTGATTGATCACATGCTCATTACATTATAAAAGATCCTGCTACTGGTTGAAAGGTTGAGGACCTGCACAATGTGGGGATGGCTGTGTTTGTCACAAAGTCCTCACCATTTTGAAGCTTATCCTGCCCTGAACTATTCTCATAGACCAGCGTCAGGCAGGGAGGAAGAGAAGTGTGCAGCCACACAGCTCTTTTAGGGATCAGGTAAAGCACTTTATCAGTTCTTTTCTCAATCATTAAAGGGTTTTTAGGCGCCTCATGTTTTTTTATACCAATGATGACCTATCAGCAGGATAAGTCATCAGTATCTGATCAATGGGGTCCTCCCCACCCAGCTGATCTGGCAGCCTGCTGGTGCTGAAAGCTACTGCCTGGACCAGCTTTGCTCTCTGTAATGTAATAAGTGCAGAGCTCTAGTAAACTGGCACTAATATACAGTGGATGAGGATAAATAGGAGCAAAGCTTCTTCTAGCCCTATCTAGTGCAATAGCTTCGGGTGCTGGGAGATAGTTGAATAAGCTGATCAGTGCAGGGTCCGAATGTTGGACCGCCACCAACCAGATACTGATGACCTAGCTTATGGACAGATCATCAGTATAAAAAAACACCTGGGAACAGGAAAACCCCTGTTTTATAATTGTAATTTTTATTAAGCTATTTTTAAATGTTAAAAAAAATGTAAAAAGACATTTTTAGCTCAACATACTTGCAATTCTTTTTCCCCATCTGAATACACAGCAGCTGTGAGAACTGTAGAACATCACCAAAAATTCCAAAGTACAGCACTTTATTGTAGATCACATGGATTAAAAGCAACACAGCTCAGATGCTTACATGTTTTGAACCATAGCATGACATTCTCAGGAAAGACTCGTAGTTATGTAGGATAATAGGTGCATATCTCTATAAAAAAAAAAACATCCAATATTGCTATCAGAAACAAAATACAAAAGCAAGACATATCCCAGCAAAATGGAAATGGATCCTGCACACACAGCTGAAACAGTCATGTCAAATATATATACAATATGACAATGTAAAAGGTCAAAACATGCACACGCTAGGATGTTAATCCTTCACATCACCACATATGGACTGCACATCACATTGTTCTCCAAGATAGTATGTCATATATTAAATCATCTACACAACATGGACCTGCTCATTTTTTCCCCATAATTGCTATATATCTATTAATAATATATCAAGTCATGTCTATGGTTCACCCTATAAGTACTCTAGTGTGTAGTGAGCAGACTCAATAGGCTTTATGGCTCAGCAATAGTCTTCTGTCTCCACCCCTACTTGCTGGCCCTACTCTTTCTATACCAATCCCAGTTAAAATGATGGTCAAAGACATACACAGACAATAATAGAGCAGAGAAAACATGCTCAGAGCATGATATTTCACAACTACAGTTGTTACTGAAGGCAGATACCTCTCAAACTAGGCTCCTATCAATTACATGTAAATATGAAAACAGTTTATAATCTAAAGAAAAGAAAAAATGAAAACAGAATGCAAAAAACTGCATTTACCACAAGGCATGAGCAGGGAAGTAATAATAAATAAGAGAGATATCCAGCAATCGCCATATTCCATGCCAATGCTAGATAAGTGAATTAAACATCATGAAGTGCCCAAAAACATCCCAGGGATTCAAGATTACCAAATATTTCTCCTCCTCATTATTTAAATAAGCAGTCAAATGTTCCAAAGATCTAAGATTCCTAAAGTGGAGGTGTACAATTCAAGAAGAGATGGGGGGAGGTCTACCTACAGTGTTTAGTAATAAAGCACTTGGCTGGTGTCAAAATATATAAAAGCAACTGAAGGGATCCTAATTCAAGTACTGTAGATGGGAGATTAAGTTTGATATATTTTAGCGGAGAGGGAGATGTGAAGAGCTAAGGCCTGTTAGATAAGATATTTTACCTGAGACCAAAAGGATTGTATCAGAGGACAATCCCAGTCAATCGGGTCGGTCTACTAAGATATCATAAATAGCATAAATAAGACCAGTAGTCTTATTTGCAAAGACACTCAAACCATGTGAGAACAGAAGCGCTGAAAAATAGCCAAAACTTGATCTGTATATAGTGAAACTCCTGGGTGGGGGGGGGGACATAGCTAGACTGAAAATTTCTAAGGGACAAAGGGATTGAGCCCACTGGTCCTCTATATATGCAAAATGAAATAAACCCACTTGGAATCAAAGGCCCGAGATGATCAATGCAAGGCCGGGTTAATAGAGAGGTTGTACCAAGAAAGCCATCCTCAGGGACTAAAAAGAAAGCAATTGGAATATACAGTTGTGCTAAAAATTTTACATACTCTGGCAGATTTTTTGTTTTTTTTGGACTTTTTTCAGAGAATATGAATGATAACACAAAAACTTTTTCTCCAGTCATGGTTAGTGGTTGGTTGAAGCCATTTATTGTCAAACTTCTGTGTTTTCTCTTTTTAAATCATAATGACAACCAAAAACATCAAAATGACCCTGTTCAAAAGTTCACATACCCCAGTTCTTAATACCATGTATTGCCCCCTCTAACATCAATGACAGCTTGAAGTCTTTTGGTAGTTGTGGAAGAGGCTCTTTATTTTCTAAGATGGTAAAACTGCCCATCTTCTTGGCAAAAAGTCTCCAGTTTCTGTAAATTCCTGGGCTGTCTTGCATGTACTGCGCACTTGAGATTTCCCCAGAGTGGCTCAATGATATTGAGGTCAGGAGACTGAGATGGCCACTCCAGAACCTTCACTTTCTTCTGCTGTAGCCAATGACAGGTCGACTTGGTCTTGTGTTTTGGATCGTTGTCACGTTGGAACGTCCAAGTGCGTCCCATGCACAGCTTCCTGGCTGATGAGTGCAAATTTGCCTCCAGTATTTGCTGATAATGTGCTGTGTTCATCTTTCTTTCAACTTTGACCAAGTTTCCTGTGCCTTTGAAGCTCCCACATTCCCACATCATCAGTGATCCACCTACATGCTTTACAGTAGGAATAGTGTTCCTTTCATTATAGGCCTTGTTGACACCTCTCCAAATGTAACGTTTATGATTATGGCCAAAAAATTTGATTTTTGCCTCATCAGTCAAAATTACCTTGTTCCAGAAGTTTAGAGGCTTGTCTCTGTGTTGTTTGGCGTATTGAAGGCGAGATTCTTTATGGCATTTGTGCAGTAATGGCTTTTCTTCTGGCAACTCGACCATGCAGCCCATTGTTCTTCAAGTGCCTCCTTATTGTGCATCTTGAAACAGCCACACCGATTGTTTTCAGAGAGTCCTGTATTTCAGCTGATGTTATGTGTGGGTTTTTCTTTACATCTCAAATAATTTTCCGGGAAGTTGTGGCCGAAATTTTGGTTGGTCTACCTGACCGTGGTTTGGTTTTTACAGAGCCCCCAAGTTTCCATTTGTTAATCACAGTTTGAACACTGCTGACTGGCATTATCAATTCCTTGGATATCTTTTTGTATCCCTTTCCTGTTTTATACAGATCAACTACCTTTTCCCGTAGATCTGTGGACAATTCTTTTGCTTTCCCCATGACTCACAATCCA
Source organism: Leptodactylus fallax (assembly GCA_947044405.1). Lineage (NCBI taxonomy): Eukaryota > Metazoa > Chordata > Amphibia > Anura > Leptodactylidae > Leptodactylus > Leptodactylus fallax. Next base: position 8,455,960 of record CAMRHE010000001.1, on the reverse strand, counting down.
GAAACGTCAGTGGCTGGAGGAAAGATGCAACAGTCTGTCTGGATCCCAGAAAGTCACTCAGCTTTTATGCACATACACTGATTACAAGCAAACAGGTAACAGGTCAGGATGTTACCTTTAGTAGCCATTCAAACCCCTTTGTGTCAACTTCTGAGCATGTTATCAGGCCAAAATCACCAGGGTATGTGAACTTTTGAACAGGATCATTTTGATGTTTTTGGTTGTCATTATGATTTAAAAAGAGAAAACACAGAAGTTTGACAATAAATGGCTTCAACCAATCACTAACCATGAGTGGAGAAAAAGGTTTTGTGTTATCAATCATATGCTCTGAAAAAAGGCCAAAAAAACAAAAAATCTGCCGGGGTATGTAAACTTTTTAGCACAACTGTATCTGCACTGGTACTCCAGATGTCACTTGTCAATGCCTTGGAGCCTAATAACGCACTACAAAGAGGAAAATTATGGGGGGGGGGGGGCTTGGAGCAAGCCAGTGCTTCTCTATCTCTATGTACTGTATGCCGGGATCCATCGCAGCTGAGTGGCCTAGTAATAAAAATCTATATTACAGACCACCTTTCTCCTTTAGGGTCATTATTACCACTTCAGATATACTGCGTCTTCCATTAGCCCATATAAAACTATAGGGAGCTCAGGACAGGGCTGATAACAGGATAAGTCACCAGTATCCCCTTAATGGGGGGGGGGGGGTCTAAAACCTGGATCCTGCACAAATCAACTGATCTAGCTGCCTCCCAGTGCTGAAAGGTACTGCTTCGAAAGGGCTAAAAACAGCTCTCCTATTAAAGTAATAGGTACAAAGCCGCAGTAACCTGGCACCATTGCTCACATAAACTGCATAATGTAGGAAACGGAGGTCCCTCCAAGGGACCAGACTACAGGAAGTTCTTTAAATACATACAAAAGTTTGGGTAATATGGTCATATTTTTTTCTGCCACAAAGATAAAAAAGCAAAGCCATCAATTTTGCAAGGAGCCTACATTTATGACTATAGATGGGGGGTTGTTGTGCTGGTATGAATTCCCAGATACCTAAGTGAGGTGTGCTTCCTCTTAGTAGGGAAAGAGGCTTGCAAGTGAATGAATTGTTGAAGGGGATCTGGATAGGCAGGGCTTATCACAGTTTTAATTTTCTATCCCAATGGGTGACCAAAGGTATCTATAAGGGTATGTAAGTAGAAAACTCCTTTAAAGAAGTGGTTGGGGGTTAAAATTGCTGTACCTTCTTGATTTTGGACTATAAGGCCGAAGCCCCACATGGCGTAAACGCAGCAGAAAAAATAGCAGTGTTTTACAGTCAGAGCAAAGTGGATGGGATTCTAGCGAATCCCATGCCCACTTTTCGGTAGAAACCGCGCTGCCAACACGTGGCAATTTCCAAAATCGGCACGGTTTTGGAAATCACAGCATGTCAATTATACCTACAGAAATGCTGGTGGTTTCCCCATAGGTATAATTGAAACAGAAAGTCCGCAGAGGAAACCTCTGCGAACTTTCTGTCTAAAGCGCTGCGGGAAGAACCGCGATGCGTTCCCGCCGTGGTTTTTCCTGCAGTGCTTTTTTGCTGCGGGACGCCATGTGAGGCCTTAGCCTAAAACTGTTTTTTCTAAAAATGTGTTATAGTCTAAAAATATGGTGTAGTTGTTTATAACACTACATTATTGCCTGGGCATACAAATTGAAATGACATCTGTGGTCAAACTAGGCATACAGTTATTATTACTTTGTTATCTTATGTGACCTTGATGTGGGGGTTATTTGGCAAGTGGCAAAGGTATTTTTCAGGACTTGTATTTTTTTGATCTATCTGACAGATAATCAAAGCAGAAAGGTGGGTGTCTGACCCACAGGTATTTTAAGGTGCCATGTTGTGCAGAGGAATGGTGCATCAGTTCTCTCCCATTTAAGCAAATAGGAGTACCATTCCAGGCCACAGCACTGTAGACAGAGCTGTTTCTTTTCTATTTCTTTTGCTGCTGTGATCCATCAGCTGATCAGTCATGGTGCTGGAAGTCGGCACTTCTCCAACTTGATAGTGATGACCTGTCTTAAGAATAGGTCATCATTATAGAAGCTCCCTAAAATCTCTTTGACTGGGGAATTAATATTCAAGTGTTTATGGACAATGACACATTTTGTTAGCATGTAAATAGCCAGACCTGTGAAAGAACTCAGTTAAATAATTTCCCTTCAAATATACAGCAATTTACATCCATGTCTCATTAAATCCATAATAGACAATGTATCAGTGTAGACCGTGTAATAAGATGTAATAAGACCGTGCACTTTACAAAATATCTGATTTCTAATGTTGCATTTTAGGAAATATGTTTTTTAATAATCAATTACTACTTTTCCACATGCATCATTTTGTACAATTCTCACATGTCCTAAATTGAAATCCTAGGTTAGTGCTTGGGTGAATGAAGAGACATCTACTTCAGTTGAAGTAAATGGAGCATATTTATAGCCAGTGAACCAGAGAGACAGTGTGGCAATCTTAATTGACTGCCAAGTAAATCAAGCATTTATTTCAGCTATAGTATTCTTGAAGAGCTTCATTCCCCAATGGGCCTTTCTCTTCTTCCACAAGGGATTTAAATGCCACTTAGAGCAGTGACTTCCAAATTATATAGTAGTGCTGAGCATAAAGAAGTCCTGGTTGTCATTAACTCAGACTCGAATGGTATGGTAGACATGTGAAGCCTCACTGAAAGCTACAATAAGACCTGCCACTCTAGGTCAGATGTCAAGGGAAACAGCTGAAACTGGCTGAAGAGGACACAGCTGTAAATCTACAACACTTTTGTCATTTCCAAAAAAAAATATATATATATATAGCACATGTGTTTGTACCTGGAAAATTTGTCTGTGTGAGCCATTGTTAATGTTTGCCCATACAGCACATGACCACACAATAAAAGAAACTACATAATACAGGGGCAATTAAAGGAATTCCTTAGAATATTCATATTTCTTGTAATAATACACTATTATAAGTGTTAGGACATATAACTGAATGCTGTGTGTTTTAGGCTGAGGACCCACGTTGCAAAAACGCAGCTTTTTTTGTTGCAGATTTTGCTGCATTTTTTTGAGCCAAAGCCAGAAGTGGATTTTTCTCATTCCTTTCTTTTGTAACCACTCTTTGCTTTGGCTTAAAAAGTCACAGCAAAATCTGCAACACAAAAGCTGCGTTTCCACAATGTGGGGCCTCAGCATTAAAGTAAATCTCTGTCTACATTTTACCACTATAAAAGCTGGACAGGTGAGGGTGGGTTCACACCGCCGGGAATCCAACTGAAAATCTCAGGAAACTGTATAGGGACTGGATAGCGAAAGGTTAGCGATGCATTGCTTAAAAACCCATTCATTTGAATGGGTTTTTAAAGCAATGTGTGGGTGTGCGCTTACACCCTCTGCGCCGCGAATCCAGTTTTTTTTTCACTGGAAACAAAGTCCTGCATACAAACAGAAGAAAAAAGCACCGAGCAGTGCATAGTGCATTATCATTTAGAATGAAAGGAAGAAAAGGTAGAGACAATTTGCTCCTCACCTTTTTAGGTTGTGTTTGATAATGGAACCAACTTCAAGAGTATTTAACAGGTGGATATAGGATCGCTGCTGTCACTGTGTAACACCCGCAGGAGGTGAGAGGACAAAGGAGGTATTTGGACCACTATACTGTGTGCTTACTATACCATACCTTGGGAAATAAATCATTTTTTGCTAATACCCTTTGGATCTGCGCAGTCCGTGTATAGTAGTCCAAATACCTACAAAGTCCGGCATGTCCGACTTTGTAACCTTTCGCTATCCAGTCTCTATACAGTTTCCCGAGATTTTCAGTAGGATTCCTGGCGGACGGACTCTGGCGCAAGTGTGAACCCACCCTGAAAAACATTTTTCTTGGTGCTAACTTTTTTATAATCAGATCACAAGAACCAAACACCATTTTTCCAGTTTTTACAGACACATACAGGTGCATCTCAATAAATTAGAATATCTTGGCAACGTTCATTCATTTCAGTGATTCAGTAATTCAACTCATAATCAGCAGTCTTCCATGATTGTGTGTCCTACTGAACCAGATTGAGAGACCATTTAAAGGCTTAGGAAACCTTGGCAGGTGACACTCAATTTACAATACTGAACTTTTTTACAATATTCAAATTTTCTTAGATTTTGGTTTTCATTACCTGTAATCCATAATCAACATTTACAGAAATAAAACACTTGAAATAGAACACTCTGTGTGTCAAGAATCTAGAAAATATAGGAGGTCAATTTTTTTATTTAATTACTGAAATAAATAAACGTTTCAAAGATATTCTAATTTATTGAGATGCACCTGTACAAGAAAAACACAAACTTTGCCTCAATGTGGTGCTCATAAAAATCATCTTGAAAAGAGAAAAGATAAGCCCTTTCCCAATCCCCCCTGCAGTGAAAATATTTTACCATGAAAACAGGAGTTATGAAAATAGAAGTTATGGGCATCTGGGATCCTTGACAGGTTAAACTATGACAGAGCTAGGGGCAATGAGAATTGGCTATCCAGCAAAAACAATCTTTATGGCAGGCCAGGTGTATCAAGTCATGTGCCCCAGATACTATCAAATATATGTATGGCTTTCCTTTTTTTGCATACTCAGTATAATTGTATTTAAACAGGAGCATACACTGTGTTCCAAATTATTATGCAAATAATATTTTCTCATATTTTCCAAAATTACCTATATGAATTGCAGTCATTGTAATTTTCCAGTCATCAACTATTTGAGTATAACTGAAAGGTTTTTGAACAAACTGCCTATGATAACAGTATATTTAAAAAAAAAAATAAACACTCAAAATGCATGTTTTAAATTATTATGCACAGCAGAATTTGCAACCTTTTCATTTTTATTAAGAACAAAAAAATGGTCATTGTGAAATTATAAGCATTAGCAGGTTATTACAGACTGAAATCAAACAGTTTTCAAGCCAAAACTTTATTCGAGGTGATGTTACATTTGCACATAGGAGCCCTTGTTCGAAAGAAGCTTCTGAATTCTCTCGTCCATTGAATTTGTCAGTTTTTGGATGGTTTCTGCTTCAATTGTTTTGCATGAGGACAGAATACCCTCACAGAGCTGTTGCTTAGATGTGAACTGCCTCCCGCCATCATAGACACTCCTTTTGATGATGCTCCAGAGGTTCTCAATGGGGTTGAGGTCAGGGGAGCATGGGGGCCACACCATAAGTTTGTCCCCTTTTATGCCCATAGCAGCCAGAGATGCAGATGTGTTATTTGCAGCATGAGACGGTGCATTATCATGCATAAAAATGATCTGTCTGTGGAATGCATGGTTCTTCTTCTTGAACCATGGCAGGAAGTGCTGTTTGAGAAACTCCACATACATTATGGAGTTCATCTTTACCCCTTCAGGGATCCTAAAGGGGCCGACAATCTCTCTCCCCATGATTCCAGCCCAAAACATTACTCCACCTCCTCCTTGTTGGCGCCGCAGCTGTGTTTGCATGGGGTGTCCATCAACAAGCCATCCTCCACTCCATCCATCTGGACCATCGAGCGTTGCACGGCACTCATCGGTGAACAAAACAGTTTTGAAGTCAGTCTTCATGTATTGTTTGGCCCACTGGAGCCGTTTCTGCTTGTGTGCAGTGGATAGAGGAGGTCGACAGGATGGCTTATGCACAGCTGCAAACCTCTGAAGGACCCTGCATCTTGTTGTTCGGGGGGACGTTGGAGGCACCAGCAGCTTCAAAAACTTGTCTGCTGCTATGACAAGGCATTTTTGAAGTTGCTCTTTTAACCTGACGTAATTGCCTGTTGGAAAGAGTCCTCAATTTTCCCTTATCAGCACGCACACGTGTGTGCTGTGAATCAGATACATACTTCTTGATTGTGCGATGATCACGATGAAGTGTCTTGGCAATGTTGATTGTAGTCATGCCTTGACCTAAACACTCCACAATTTGTTGCTTCTCAGCAGCCGACACATCCTTTTTCTTTCCCATTTTGGATGAAAATGTAGGCTGCTTAATAATGTGGGACAGCCTTCTTAAGTAGTCTTGCCTTTAATTGGACACACCTGCCAAACTAATTAGCACAGGTGTCTGCAATTGCTTTCAGTGATATAAAGAGCCCTGACACACATCACCATCAATGAGTTTAACTGACAAACAAAAAAAATTCTTACCTTATCACTCCTAAACACTTTTTGCATAATAATTTGGAACACAGTGTAGTTCGATCAGTGTGGGCAGAGTCTGTAGGATCCAGTGTCTGCTATCATACCAGTTACCTCAAAGTTGTGTTCCATGTCTTCATGTACCAGGCCCAAAATACAAACTTTGGCAAAGACGCCACGTAGTGGGCCACAGAGAAAAAACGCGACGGAAACAAATTATGGTCTGTCCCACAGCATTTTTCACCGAAAGACTTTCTGTTTCAATTATACTTATAGGGAAATCGGCGTTGTTTCTGTTGATATAATTGACATGCTGCGATTTCCAAAACCACAACGGATCGCAGAATTTCCGCTGCATATATTTTTCTGCAATGTGTGGATGGGATTCTCTAGAATCCCATCCACTTTGCAGGGACTGTAAAATACAGCGGTTTTTGCCACAGCGTTTCCATCCCAGCCACACCATGGTGTTTATGCCACGTAGGGCTCTGGCCTGTAGGTTTTACTTGTAGTCTAACCACATAAATATTATGAATGAGGCCTAGCACTGCTCTCCAGTAGGGACCCGGGGAGGCACACTCCCATAACATGTACATGAAATGTGCTACATCAGACCCTCACCTAAGGCATTTATCTTTTATTCTGAGTTTAATTTTCTAATCTGTTAGCAAAAGTGTTAGGTATTTGTTCACTTGGTGTGGTATGACTGTTGGGCCTTTCTGTAGTCTGCCCTTTCAATCCTATATTAGGCTGAGGCCCCATGTTGCGGAAAAACTGCTTTTTTGTTGCAGTTTTTTGAGCTAAAGCCAGGAGTGGATTAAAGGGAGTCTATTACTGCCCCCAGCTACTTTAAACCGCTCCCATAGTGCATCATCACTAAACACACCCATCCTGCATTCAGCTCGTCCACCTGGGCAGTGGGAGTTGATGGGCATGCAGGATTAGCATGTTTAGTGATGATGCAACAGGGCTCAGTAATAGAAGAAAACTCCCCCTGTGCTCCAAGATCCTCATTTGAATAAAGAATAAAAGTGCTTTTTCTACGCATCCCTGGGGCTCTGAAGCGTAAGAAAGTTATTGTTTTTATTCTGCTGACAGCATCTACATTACTATGGGAGCGGTTTAAAGTAGCTGGAGCAGTGATAGACTCCCTTTAAGCAGAAGGGAGAAGTATAAGCAATTCCTTTATATTTCATTTTCCTTTTGTAGCTACTACATTGCAGAAAAAAATCCACAGTGGAAAAGCTTTCATTTTGTAAAATCGCAGCATGTCAATTATACGCTGGCGTTTTCCGTATAGGTATAATAGGGGCAGGAAGTCCACAGACGAAAACAATGCAAAATTGCAATGAAATGTGCTGCAGGAAAAAACTCAATACATTTCTGCTGCGTTTTTTTTGCTGCACTTCACTACGTGGGGCCTTCGCCTGTTTCTTGTTCCCTTCAGGTGATCACCACTACTGCAGCAACTAGCCCTGGTTTATTCACCCCTCAATTCACCCGGACCTCTGGTACAAGAATAATAGAATCTCAGTTTCTGTTTTTTCCTTTTAATTTGAACCAAGGTGCATAGTTCTTTGTGGCACATGCACCTTACAGTCAGGGCATATGGTGAGAAGTAGCTTGGGATGCATTAGCAACCCTAATTCCCCCATGCAGATACACAGTCTGCCTTCCCTGCATAATATTTGTATCACATGTGCCTTATAGTCAGGGCGCATAGTGTGTCGTAACCTGGGATGCACACAATGTCCAGGCTACTATGGCAACACCTTTTCCCATATGCAGGTGCACAGCCTGCTTCTACCTTCCCCTTATGCTCCAGCAGCACATAAGCCATAAGCCGTATAGCTGTCTGTAAAAAGGGATACAGGAAAAGCCGTGATGCATTCCACTGTGGTTTTTCCCACAGTGCTATTTTGCTGCGGTCCGCTACTTGGGGCCTTAGCCTAATATGGAGGCTCTCGTAACATCAAGCACTGTTCTTTTTTAAACCTTTTCGTGACTACCTTCTTTTCAGTTGCCTTATACTATATGTTTGTTGAGCACATAGAAGATGTACAGTGGGGAACAAAAGTATTTAGTCAGCCTCCAATTGTGCAAGTTCTCCCACTTAAAAAGATGAGAGAGGCCTGTAATTGACATCATAGGTAGACCTCAACTATGAGAGACAAAATGAGAAAACATATCTAGAAAACCACATTGTTTGATTTTTTAAGAATTTATTTGCAAATTATGGTGGAAAATAAGTATTTGGTCACCTACAAACAAGCAAGATTTCTGGCTCTCACAGACCTGTAACTTCTCCTTTAAGAGGCTCCTCTGTCCTCCACTCATTACCTGTAGTAATGGCACCTGTTTGACATTTTTATCAGTATAAAAGACACCTGTCCACAACTTCAGTCACACTCCAAATTCCACTATGGTGAAGACCAAAGAGCTGTGGAAGGACACCAGAAACAAAATTGTAAACCTGCACCAGGCTGGGAAGACTGAATCTGCAATAGGCAAACAGCTTGGTGTGAAGAAATCAACTGTGGGAGCAATAATTAGAAAATGGAAGACATGCAAGACCACTGATAATCTCCCTCGATCAGGGGCTCCACGCAAGATCTCACCCCGTAGGGTCAAAATGATCACAAGAACGGTGAGCAAAAATCCAAGAACCACACGGGGGGACCTAGTGAATGACCTGCAGAAAGCTGGGACTAACGTAATAAAGGCTACCTTCAGTAACACACTACGCCACCAGGGACTCAGATCCTGCAGTGCCAGACGTGTCCCCCTGCTTAAGCCAGTACATATCCGGGCCCATCTGAAGATGCTAGAGAGCATTTGGATGTTCCAGAAGAGTATTGGGAGAATGTCATATGGTCAGATGAAACCAAAGTAGAACTGTTTGGTAGAAACACAACTCGTCATGTTTGGAGGAGAGTGAATGCTGAGTTGCATCCAAAGAACACCATACCTACTGTGAAGCATGGGGGTGGCAACATCATGCTTTGGGGCTGTTTCTCTGCAAAGGGACCAAAACGACTGATCCGTGTACATGAAAGAATGAATGGGGATGTGATGATGAGACCCTCAATTTATGTATCTTTCTTGGACATGTATCATTCCTCATTCGTATCAGTCACATATCTGTAGGAGTGTAAAGCTGTGTTTACATTGGTGGTCAATTCGCTCCAATGGTTTTATGTGCATACCATGGAGAGAGGGCCTGTCTGGCCCGTCAGTGTGATATCCCAGATGTCCAAAGGGGGGAGGGTGGGCTAATGACCTACAACTAACCCAGGCACCCATCTTTCCTTCTAACCAGCATAGATTCCTCTATCCGTGAGGAGAGGGCTGACTGGGGGGGGGTGAAGGGTGGGGCTGGACAAGGGTCTTCACACTGGCTAGAGTGAGTTGGTGTTAGTCTTTGGGTGGAAGCTGGAAGAGATACAGCTAAGAGCTGTGATCAGGAATCTTCCTGAGGTCTGGTATTATTTCTATATTTTATTTCCGTTTTTTTTATGTGCCGTATAATTGCTCTTTTGCTTGTATGTTTATGCTTGATCATATTAATATTGTATATTTCTGTATATGCTATTAATTCATACCGACCCACTTGGGTTATTAAACATATAAAATTTATATCGCTCGTTCGTTTTATCCTATGACCCGGTCTACTCACGGTGTGTGAGTGGGAGGTTAAGAAAGAAGTTTGATCGCAGGCGTGCCAGGCGGCTGGGCGAGGCGATATTCTTCACAGGGGCCATGTTTCGTGAGATTTTGAGTGCAAACCTCCTTCCATCAGCAAGGGCATTGAAGATGAAATGTGACTGGGTCTTTCAGCATGACAATGATCCCGAGCACACCGCCACGGCAACGAAGGAGTGGCTTCGTAAGAAGCATTTCAAGGTCCTGGAGTGGCCTAGCCAGTCTCCAGATCTCAACCCCATAGAAAACCTTTGGAGGGAGTTGAAATTCTGTGTTGCCCAGCGACAGCCCCAAAACATCACTGCTCTGCATGGAGGAATGAGCCAACATACCAGCAACAGTGTGTGCCAACCTTGTGAAGACTTACAGAAAACGTTTGACCTCTGTCATTGCCAACAAAGGATATATAACAAAATATTGAGATGAACTTTTGTTATTGACCAATTATTTATTTTCCACCATAATTTGAAAATAAATTCTTTAAAAATCAGATGTGATTTTCTAGATATGTTTTCTCATTTTGTCTCTCATAGTTGAGGTCTACCTATGATGTTAATTACAGGCCTCTCTCATCTTTTTAAGTAGAAGAATTTGCACAATTGGTGGCTGACTAAATACATTTTTTCCCCACTGTATGGAATTAACTATATTGTTTCCTATGAAATGACAGAAGGGTTTGCAGATTTTAAGAAAATAAGTAATGTTATATGAAAATGAATTTATACAAAGCTTAATGCAAATGTGAAGTCACTGAACTGAAATGTGGTAGTATAGAAAATATCAGTATTAAAATATAACTTTTATTGATATATACATAAAAGACCTATTCCCATAAACAAGTACGTCACAACTACGTAGTTAAGAAGTCAGTTCAAAATATCCTTGATCAAAGGGTTTGTTTGTGGCCTTGTGTATCTAGGACAACTGACCAAAGTTTCTGAGATTTGAGCAAGAATCTCCGGACACACCGATTCACATGCAGAGAGTGAAATATGGGATCTGCAATATTCACTTCCTATCAGGTATATTTATTAACGGACCACATCCACACATACATAGCTCAAATATGTTTGTCAGTTCATCAATAGTGAACTAAAATACAGAAGGACCAAATATCCCTTACATTCTTTCACCAACTAAAATATCAGGACAATAATGCAATCTGTTGGACTACAGAATTTTAATATTATATGCCAGAGGAGTGTATCAAAGATAAGGGAGGCGCTATAACGATCTTGCACCACTCCCACACAGGGGCCACAAAAATATCTGGTACAGTCCAAAACAATGGACCAAAGGTCTCAAATCCTCATATCTCTGTAGATACCTGTACTAAATACCCTGATGTCCACTAGTTTCCGTGTCTAAATACCAGATACAGGTATGTCTAATTTAGGTGTCTATTCACATGCTATTTTGCATATGATCTAGTTACGAGCCTCTCTGGATGTCTCTATATAAGGGCTAATCAGTAGAACCCAATGGCTCTATGAACGTCTCAAAATGTTTTCTAGATAAACTTAGATGAGACAGTTTAAAGGGGTTATCCAGCTTCTAAAAATTATTTGCAAATACATCCACAGCAGTGCTAAATACTCACTGTTCTTATGTGCAACCTTTGCTTGGCTTTATTTTACCAGCTGCTCCAGGGGCGTAAATACCGGGTAGCAGCGGTAGTGGCTGCCACAGGGCCTGGGACATTACGGGGCCCCCGCGGGTCCCCCAATGCTTTTTTTTTTTAATAGGCCGTTACCTGCTGTAGTAACCACAGGAGGTAGCAGGCCCTATATACTTACCAATCCCCGGGGTTCTGCACACAGCCGCCTGCGCTTCCCATTCTGTGGAGGCGGCTGTGAGCAGTAGCAGGGATCGGTATGTGAGGCCGCGGGTCGAACCCCACAATCACTTCTATCATTATACTCTGGGGTCTTTTCAGACCCCGGAGAATAATAATTGGAGGCCCAGGGGAGGTGAGGGAACATAAAAAACAATGCACTTACCTCTCCTACGCTTCTCCAGGCTTCGGGCCTGTTTGGTGACGTCCCAGACGTCAGCCGACGTCATTTTGCGTAGCGACGCCAGCCTGAATCACGTGGCACCGGCCTGGTCCAACATTGAAGAAGGCCAAAGTAGCAGGGAGTGGACCGGAGCGAGGAACAGATAAGTAGCGTTGTTTTTTTATGTTTCTATCTTCCCCTGGGTCTTCGATCATTATCAAAAAACACCAAAGGATAATAATTGTTCATGAGTGGTCCATAATGGGGCATAATACTGTGTGCAGGGGCCACTATGGGGCATAATACTGTGTGCAGGGGCCACTATGGGGCATAATACTGTGTGCAGGGGTTACTATGGCACATAATAGTGTGTGCAGGAATGCAGTTTTTGGGGGGGTTGGAGGGGGCAGTCTCGGGGGCGGTTGCGGGTGGTGGTTCGGAGGGGGGGGCCATGTCAAATGTTTGCCTTGAGGCCCAGCCATTCCTAGTTACGCCACTGAGCTGCTCATTGTATCATTTTTAATTTACATGCAGTGAATTTGTGGACAAACTACATTTCCCATAATTCATCTGACACCTCTCACTCTCTTGTGCACCCCTCCATTCTCCACTGTCCCTTGCAATGAAATCACAGGTAGTAAATCACTCCCACATCCGAGGTCACATGATGCTGTGATGATTCCTTTGCTGCCTGAACTGTTCGGGGGAGGGGTAGTGAGCTTGTAAAAGGAACATCACTCTGAGGTCACTGACCTGAAAATAAATCTAATTAAATGGTGCTGAATTTAAATAGGGTATATATTAGGAAGTGTTTTGTATTGATGCATTCTGTTATTTGGATTATATTTTTTAAAAACTGGATAACCACTTTAAAGATAAACAGCAGTAGACAATTTGATAAATTTGGCACAGTTTAAGAGAGTCTGATCTACATTTGTCTAAAACTTATTAGTAATATAAAGTATTACTAAAATGTAAAGTAAACTAAACAATATTAGTAAATAGTGTTTAGTTTTTAAATTATATTTTTGAAGTGACCTTTTCATCAAAACACTGCATAGGTGTTGTACTCCATAGGTGTTGTACTCCATAGACCTCTAAATAAATTTTAAAAATTACACTAAACAATGGCAAAGACTTGAGACTGCAGTTTTTATGTGTTTTGTTTTCTTATTAAACCAACCAACCATGGCAGAAAGCATTAGAGCTCAAGGTAAGCAAGACCTATGCAAGCAAGTGGTGAAAGATTGAAAGCAAGTTAGAAAGTTGCTTAACAAATAATAATAATAATAATAATAATAATAATAACTGAATATACTGTAATTTATTATGCTTTATTTGTAAAATTGGAAAACCACTTTTGTAAATAATAATCACATTCCAATTATGTATGCTAAAATGTATTTTGGAACTTGCAAAAACATGTACAGGTGCATCTCAATAAGTGATAATATCTTTGAAACGTTCATTTATTTCAGTAATTAAATTAAAAAAGTGACCTCCTATATTTTCTAGATTCTTTACACACAGAGTGTTCTATTTCAAGTGTTTTATTTCTGTAAATTTTGATTATGAATTACAGGATGAAAACCCAAATCTAAGAAAATTAGAATATTGTAAAAAAGTTCAGTATTGTAAATTCAGTGTGTCACCTGCCAAGGTTTCCTAAGCCTTTAAATGGTCCCTCAGTCTGGTTCAGTAGGACACACAATCATGGAAGATGCTGATTATGAATTGTATTACTGAAATGAATGAACGTTTCAAAAATATTCTAATTTATTGAGATGCACCTGTAGCTTGTAAATATACTGCAAACATGGCATTCCACAATTCTGTAAATTATTGCTATAAATATACTGAAGATTTATGCCCCTCTGTTACCAGGTGGGAAATTTCTGGAGGTGTCATTGGTACTGAATGTGGAACAATAGAATCCGGCTCTTCTCTTATATTTCTGAAAGATGGAGAAAGAAAAGTGTGCACTCCTTATATGGATACTACAGGATATGGAAACCTACGATTTTATTTCACTATGGGTAAGTTAACCAGTCAGACCACCATTTTCTTACTGAATAGCAATACCTCACTCTCTATCTATCACTGTTTTAGTGAACACATTGTGGAATACATATAAGAGTAGTATATACCCTACCTATTCGAATTCCCCCGTCTAGCTTGGCTGGCCTTCAGGCCGCCTTTCGGTATAGCTGGCAGTCCTCGCTAAAATACTTGGGCATATATTTAACTGGATCCTTTTTCCAATTATATCAGGCAAATTTCCCCTCCCTTTTTAGTCATATTCGGGCCCTCCTTACTAAGTGGTTGGTACTGCCTCTGTCTCTCTTTGGCCGGATCAACGCAGTAAAGATGACTATCCTGCTTAAGCTGCTTTATTATTTTGAGACCCTCCCGGTCCTGGTGCCCCTTAGAGACCTCCGGGCGCTGCAGGGCTCAATCCTCCAATTTGTCTGGGCTGGAGGGAGAAACAGGCTTTCTAGGCAGCTTATGATGATCGTAGGGTGAGAGGTGGCCTTTCTCTTCCCAATATAGTTTTATACTACTTGGCGGCCCACCTATGCAGGGTCCCGGCTTGGTCCACTCTCCAGGTTTACGCTAAGTGGATGGAGATCAAGAAGCTGTGGCTTGCTCCGCAACATCCTAATTCCCTGCTTTGGACTGGTCCTCATTCCCCCCCGGGAGTGCCTTGTTAGGCCCTATGGCACTCACGAGAAATATTTGGCGCACATGTGCGTCCTGTTTTCCCCTCTCCTCCTCGTGTTCCTCCATGACCGCTTTCCTTCTTCACCCTAATTACCTGCCTGGACTCACTGGGCCGGTAGCGGGTCCTTTGCTGAGAGCGGGCCTTTTTCTGTACGCTGACATCATTGATTATAGGACCCGGGCTCTTTCACCATTTGCTGATCTCCAGTCCGGATTTGGCGTGCCCCGGTCCAGTGAGTTCACGTATATCCAGGTCTCCCATCTGGCCTCCTCTATTTTTCAAGGCCCCACAGCACCCATCCCTACGCTTTTTGAGAAACTTTGTAAAACGGGTGTTGGGACAACAGGGCTTATTTCTGATATATACCGCCTTCTTTCGAATCCCACCCCAGATGTTTTGCCCCAACATACCTCGAGTAACGATTGGTCCCTCATATGGAGTAGAGCACCCAGGACTTCTAGATGTGTTACACAAAAAGAAAATATTTTGTAGATGTTGATGCATTGGTATCATACCCCAGCTGCACTTCACTCTTTTGACAAGAATGTCCCGGACTGCTGCTGGCGGTGTGGCACCCGCCCCGCACATATTTTCCATCTCTTTTGGACCTGCCCCCTGCTCCAGCCCTATTGGTGCCAGGTCCAGGGTCTCCTGGAAGGGGTCCTGGGTGTTAGCCTTCCCCTGTCCCCTAGGACTTACCTTCTCAACCTCCCCCTCCCCCCTAATATTTTGCTCAAGCCCACTCTCCAGCTCCTGTTGCTCCTCCTTACTTCCGCTAGATGTCTGATTGCTAAACACTGGCGGCAACCAGCCCCCCCGGCCCTGGAGGAGTTATATGCTAGGATTAAAGATGCGCGCTCCCTGGAGTACCTGACAGCCCTTCTTAATATGAGGAGGAGAGGTTCTGCCTGATCTGTAAACTGTGGGATGAGTTTTGGGCGGTCCGGCCTCTCTGATCCGGCTGCTGTGTGGCCCCTTACTTCCTGTATGTCCTTCTGTCACCCTTCTGTCCTCCTGTCTTGTCTGCCCCTGTTTATTGTCAGATTCCTTGGCCTTTTTGGGGCCATTTCTGGCCAGTTTGTTTAAGGCTTTGTAAATTATTGAGAATGCTGAGTAATCCCCGTGTGTCCTATGTTTCAGTTGACTTCAGTTGTCTTATATTTCTCGTATATTGTTATTCTCTCTGTATGACAAAATCTTTTAAAATAAACAGTTGAAAAAAAAAAAGAGTAGTATATAATGTATCACAAACTGTGTAGCATACTTGTCACACCTGTAATTGCTTAAAGGGGTTGTTCGGGACTGTTAAATTGGTTGCTGTGACCACTTCATTGCCTACTAAGCACAGTGCTGTATGTTGTATAATGGCTGTTCTTGGTATTGCAGCTCATCCCCGCTGTTTAGCCTAAGATCCCACTACGCGAAAGGGGGAGGGGGGGGGGGGGGGGGGGGAAGCCTAGACCCATCGCTGCCACCAATGTGAAAGATCCTCAGTGCGCCAACACCACGTTGGCCCACACCTGAGTCTTCTTTCATATAAAACCACACTCACCGCCAGTGAGTGCCGGGTTCACAAGATAAATACAAGACAAGCTTTCTAAATTTTATATATTTATTAACCCCTAGATGGGTCGGTATTAACATCTAACACATGCAGTTCAGAACAGATATGTAGATATATACAAGCATTAACAGTTACTAGTTACAAGATACAGTACAATAAAGTAAAAGGGACTAAAATTGAAATAATTACTTTACCACGCATCTCCTTGATGTGGCTCTATAATCCAACACTCACACATGCTCTGTCATGTGTGAATAACCCAGTGGAGGCAGCAGCATTAACTCCAGCATCTCAGCTTGCATGCTCTCATCACAGTCTCTCAGTAATAGACTCTTGTAGTCTGATCATAGTAAGCAGCAGCATTCCAGCCTGCATGCTCATCACAGCAGCCTCTCCTCATGGTCTGTCTGTAAAAACTCTGTATTCTCCTGTAGTCTGTGATGGTCTGTAATAACTCCTCATAGTGTTCTCTTGTAGTCCCAGCACAATCTCCTCCCACTGACCTCTTATCTCATCTTAAATACCCTTTATGACACCACCCAGAATGAGGTCATCAGCGGCAGCAAGTCTGATTGAATAATGCACTCAAGTCCAGATTCTTTGTAAAGAGCTGAGACCAAGTGGAATGATACAATGTTATCAACCATGTCTGATCTACCAGTGCAGACTGATCAATGCATGTTTCTTAGATCACACAGGTCTATGTATGAATTCAATGGAGCCCTGCTGGGATGGATACAAAGCCCCATTGTTACAATGTTGCTTCTACTGATAACATACAACTAGGATTATAGCTGCGCACCTTATGAGTAAAGAGATACGCTACCCAGAGACCAAAATACAGCTTTGAGTTATAGCCATATTTAAGCAGAATCATCACACCTCCCCCTTTAGATGGGGCTTGCAGGAAGTAGGGGCCTATGCCCCTCTTCTGAAAGCACCTCCACCTCCAGCTTCTCAGGCTCTGGCCCCAAGGCTCCCTCACCTTCCCCCGGGGTCCCAGCAGACTCGGGCCTTGTCAGACTCCGAGGGTGGTTGAGCGCCACGCGCCTTCAATATGTCCAGATTAGGGTCAGCTTGAACAGCATCTCTGAACTCTTGGCTGGAGTGAAACAAAAGAGAGGTGCATGTTACATAGCTGCTGGACCCTGCTGGCTCTCTAGTCTGACTAGGGACACTTCTAAGGCCCAGGCTCTGAGCCACGTACACTTGGCTACCTCCTGCCTGTACTGGGTCCGCTTGCTGAGTGCTGGCATCCTGTGGAGCCACACTCATAACCCCAGGCCCTTGGGGTACCATTCCAGAGATCCCATCCCGGCAATCTCTGCTCTCCTGGCTACCCTTGGCCTGCTCTCTCAGGGTCTTCCCCACACTAGCCGCTAGTTGGGAGAGTTCTAAGGGGTTCTGCACCTCCCCCTTTGCTTCCAAACCTACATCCTGTTCCTCCTGTACTTGGGTGGGTGATGGTGATATCTTGGGCAAATGACTGAGATCATGCTTCCCTAAACCATCCCCCACAATACATTGACAGGTAATACATTGGACATACCCTCTTCTTGGATCACACCTCCAGTACCCCATGCCATCTGCACTTGGGCCATGGGCACTCCTGGAATAGAACTGGACAGAAGAGACGTGTATGTCTCATACCGGCCGGACTCCTCCAGCTTCAAGGGAGTGAGGCTAGTCATGGCGGTCTCAGCACCGACTCCAGGTGGTGTAGGCAACGGTTCAAGGGTCGGAACGCCCTCCACCCTTGTAGCACTCTGGCTGCGGGCTAACACCGCACTACCAGCAGTCCGTCCCTCACCTGGATCGGCCATGAGATCCACATAGCCTACCTGACCACCTGGCACATGGTCAGCAGTTGAGTGCTCATCGGATGCACTGGGCGAAATAGTAGAAGTCGCTTCCAGTGACTCAGAAGAGCTACCCTGTACACTTTCACAACAAGCATTGGCAATTACATTGACAGTATACTCATTAGCAATTGTTAATTCACACCGGGTCTCAGTAATGCGTCCGAGTGACGGAGGGACCGGTGCAGAGGCTGGAAGGCTTTCCACCCCTTTGGCACTTTGACTGCGGGTAACCACCGCAATACCAGTAGTCCGTCCTACATCCGGACCGTCACTGAGAGCCTAGAGAGACACCGAACCCCCTGGTACAACATCCACAGTTTCATGGCAGACATTGGCAATATCATTAACAGCATTGGTTCTATCACACTGAGCTGGAGGGAGGACTGGCAGACATAGAGACACAGACTGGGGGGGGTGAGGCCCCCGCAGATGTGGGCGGGTCTATAGCCCAGTCCTCACTCAGCTCCTTTACACCTACATTAATCCCAGATACATTAGAATTAGCATTTTCACAGAATGTATAAGGAGACATTTCAGAGGGAGGGTTACCAGCCCCCTCTGCAGGTATTCCCACAGGTACAATAAAATTAGCATTTTCACAAACTGTATGAGGAGACATTTCAGATGGAGGGTTACCAGCCCCCGCGGCAGGTAGTCCCACAGGTACAATATCAGACATATCAGCCTGGACAGACAGCTGATCACAAGGAGCTGGGGTGGCCCCCACCCCATATTGGCACATCATAGGCCCAAAATCTGTCCCCTACAGTACATTGGCAGGCAACTCAGACATCACTCCCACATCCCGCATTCCTTTCCCTGCACCCCAGTCTAAATGAACACAAGCCATGGGTACAGTAAAACGTTCCAATCCAATACCCCGTATGGTCAGAGTTTTCCCGGGAATAATACTGTCTGGGGGAACCAAATCTGGTTGTACCAGCGTGACATCTGCCCCAGTGTCCCGGAATCCCATCACCACTTTGTCCCCCACAGTGACCTGTTGACGGTTAGCATTAAGCTGGGGCCCCTCCCTCGCAACCAGATACACAGATGGGCCGGCCGCTGTAGTTTGGGGAGCAGGGGGGTTCCTAGGGCGGTTGGGGCAGTCTCGTTGAAAATGTCCCGTTTGATTACAGGCGTGGCATCGCCTGATCTCTCCCTGAGGTATGAGAGAGGTCGCCGGGGAGCCCAGAGCTTGAGGGGCAGGGGACGTATAGGAACCACCCGGGACAGAGTTTGGCCTACCCCACCTGGAAGCAGAGGGCTGTGGTGACCTCCAGCTTGGTTCAGGATTCCCCGGGACAGATTGTGTCTTACCCCTCCTCCAGCCGTCGCTGGCAGGTTTCCACGGCAACTGGTTGGCAACATAACGATCCGCCATTGCTGCGGCTGTTTCAAGGTCCTTGGGCTCTCGGTCCAAGAGGTATTTTTGCACTTCCTCGGTACAAATGTTCAAGAACTGCTCTTGAAGCATGAGGTCTGCAAGGCTTTCTTGCGAGGTGACGGACTTGCCCTCCGTCCACTCCCGGAACCACATGCGCAGCTGGGCCGCTGTATCCTCATGGCTCTCTGAAGGCTTTTTCTGCAGTCCTCGGAACCTTCGAGGACCTTAGCTCCGGCGTGAGTTGGTACCTCCGGATCAGCGCTGCTTTAACAGACTCATAGTCCTGGTCAACTGGCAAATTGGCGTAAGTGTCCAGGGCTTTTCCCCTCAACCGGGGAGCCAGGTAACTGACCCAATCCGTCTGTGGTAGCTGATACTGCTTACACACTTTCTCAAAGGCCCGCAAGAACGAGTCCAAATCCCCGTTTGTTTCAAGGATTGAAAAGTCCTCGGATCGGAGCCTTGGTACTTGAGCTTCTGGAGTGCGTGCAGTGACAGACGGTGCCTGCTGGGAGAGCTCCATTCTTTTGAGCTCAAGCTGATACTGCCGTTCAGCCTGCCGTTCTGCTGCCTCACGATCAGCCTGCCGTTCTGCGGCCTGCTGTTCTCGTTCTGCAGCTTCCTGAAAGCGGCACATCACCTGCAGGTGATGTTAGGGTCACTGGTGCCTATTTACTGCAGGGCCATTTGCCAGTGTGAAGCCATTCCTCCCTCAAGGCTGGGGTTACTGGTCTCTCCTGGTGAAGTAATCCTTGGGACCGGGCTGCTTGCTGCACTTCCTGGCCTAGCCCCAAAATCAGGACTCTGCTCGATTCTCTGCATGGCTGTGGCTGCCTCCATTTCAGCCATACGCTCAGGATCTCCAAAAGCCTGGTTCAGCAGTTCTGGAGATCTGCTTCTGAGCCCACTAGCCATCCACTGGTATTTGCCAAATAAATGATAGGATAGAATACAAAGAGGGAGGGAGGGGAACAGCACTGTATCAAACTTTCACTGTATCTTAATGCTTGCTTTAATACCGAGCTTGTCTCATAGGATTACTACAATCCCCAGCGTTTGAGTGATAAAGGTCACCAACGCACGCTGTTTATCCTAAGATCCCACTACGCTGCCACCAATGTGAAAGATCCTCAGTGCGCCAACACCACGTTGGCCCATACCTGAGTCTTCTTTCATATAAAACCACACTCACCGCCAGTGAGTGCCGGGTTCACAAGATAAATACAAGACAAGCTTTCTAAATTTTATATATTTATTAACCCCTAGATGGGTCGGTATTAACATCTAACACATGCAGTTCAGAACAGATATGTAGATATATACAAGCATTAACAGTTACTAGTTACAAGATACAGTACAATAAAATAAAAGGGACTAAAATTGAAATAATTACTTTACCACGCATCTCCTTGATGTGGCTCTATAATCCAACACTCACACATGCTCTGTCATGTGTGAATAACCCAGTGGAGGCAGCAGCATTAACTCCAGCATCTCAGCCTGCATGCTCTCATCACAGTCTCTCAGTAATAGTCTCTTGTAGTCTGATCATAGTAAGCAGCAGCATTCCAGCCTGCATGCTCATCACAGCAGCCTCTCCTCATGGTCTGTCTGTAAAAACTCTGTATTCTCCTGTAGTCTGTGATGGTCTGTAATAACTCCTCATAGTGTTCTCTTGTAGTCCCAGCACAATCTCCTCCCACTGACCTCTTATCTCATCTTATATACCCTTTATGACACCACCCAGAATGAGGTCATCAGCGGCAGCAAGTCTGATTGAATAATGCACTCAAGTCCAGATTCTTTGTAAAGAGCTGAGACCAAGTGGAATGATACAATGTTATCAACCATGTCTGATCTACCAGTGCAGACTGATCAATGCATGTTTCTTTGATCACACAGGTCTATGTATGAATTCAATGGAGCCCTTGTGGGATGGATACAAAGCCCCATTGTTACAATGTTGCTTCTACTGATAACATACAACTAGGATTATAGCTGCGCACCTTATGAGTAAAGAGATATGCTACCCAGAGACCAAAATACAGCTTTGAGTTATAGCCATATTTAAGCAGAATCATCACACCCATTCATTTGATGAAAGGAACTGAGCTGCAGCATGGCCATGTTATCAATGAACATGATGTCAGTTTCTGAGCAGAGGAAGTGGAACTCAATATCACAGTCCCAAACGACCCCTTTAAGTTAATCCTAGCAGACCTGCTTCTCAGAATTAGACAACTATAGTGTAGGCGCTAGTTACTGAGAGACATATAGAATATAGAGAAGTATAGCCCTATAGCAAGTAAGTCATGTTATCTATAGACAAAACGGTCATCATTCCTGACACAGTTCTCTGTTGAAACACTGAAGTGGAATGCATATACGAGATTGGTGAAATAAATTGAGCAACGATAGTGTCTTCAAAGTGATATTTAGTATTAAATGTGCAGCATGACGCGTCTTCCAATCTTAAATGTACATTATAGATGATCATTGTATATATTTGGAGTTTATTGCTAACCATCTACTGTAAGGCACACTAGTTGTTTATTCAATGTTCAAGCGCTGTCAAATGTATTTGTATAGAAATGATTATATAATTTGGTTTAGGAAATAGCTGGTTATTGTAAATGATCAATGCAATATAAGATCTTTATTCTTTATATAGCAAACAATCGTTTGGATGGAAAATTAAGTATGGTTATTGTCATTTTTTTTTTAGTATCTGTCGTAGGTTGGATTCTATCTCTAATCTTAAAAAGCATAAGAGTGAAATGTTATAATGCATGTTATATTATGTTAATAGTGATTTTTTTTTTAATTACTTTTCATTATGGTTCTGTTAGTGAAAATCATTTCAAACAAATTTTATTTTATTCCTATACAATCCTATATAGGTGGACTCTGCAGCCCTGGAGAATCCCATGAAAATGATGTTGTCCTATATGCACAGGTTGATGGTAGAAAAGAACATATTGTAATGGATACATTACCCTTTTCGTCCTACAAGGTAAATTTGCAACAAATACTTTAGGTAAGACTGGACATGAAACTATGTTGAGGAAATTTAATCAAATTATACTGCCCTATTTTTTATAAAAGCAGAGTCTTTGATACTACCACCATAATTGCTTGTAAGTCATTTATATGCTGTTGTAGGGACTGTTAGTGAACATACCTTTTTTGCATCAAAGTACAATCTTGCTGCAGAGACCTGCTTTTAGATTGAAGTTCCACCTGTGGCGTTTTACAGTCCCTGCAATGTGTGGACGCGTATCCCATCCACACATTACAGAAAAATACCCGCAGAGGAAAAACTGCAATTTCCAAAACCATTATGTTCCCGCCGCATTTTTTTCCCGCAGCGCTTTTTCACTGCGGCTCGCTACGTGGGATCTTAGCCTTAATGTTTGCTGTGCCTGGGGTGTGGCAGCACTTGCCAAAGCACAAGTTTTCACCTGTGGTCTCTACCCCGCACCCCTCTCCCAAGTTACAAATTTACATTTCCTAATGTATGTTGCCACAAGTGAAAATGGGTGCTATGCTGTGCCCCAGGTACACAGTTGATGTTCTTGGCAGCAAGATTGCACTTTGACACAAAAAAGGTATGTCCTCTAACCATATCTACTACAATATATAAATGATTTAGAAGCTACACAAAAATAACACACCAAGAAGACGGAAGGTTGGAATTGAATGAAACTTTATATGTGTTACTGTAATATAATGATATATGCAAGTGATTACAATATTGGAGCAAAAGGATAAGTCTATTGAGAAAAACTGTACAACTAAAAAGAGGATCTAATACCCTGTTGGGCGCTAGTATGGTTGAGCATGCAGGCTTACAGGTTCTGTATGATATCCTTCAGCAGATGTTGCAACTGGGCCCGTAGATTTTGCACACTTGTAAGTTGCTGAAGCTGATATCCCAGATGGTTCCATAAATGTTTGATTAGCAATAAATCTGGCGACTGGGCAGGCCAAGGAAGTATTGCAATCTGGTTGAGATATTTATGGGAAACTCTTGCTGTATGTGAGCTAGAATTATCCTGCTGAAAAGTGCTAGTTAGAGGCGTTGCCTTGAGAGGATGGCCAGGATGTCCTGCACATATTGTTGAGCTGTTAGTGTAGTGTAGTGTTAGTGTTTCTCATTCACAACACCACTGCAAACCAAAGTAAGGGTGGCTGGCTGTCAATGGCAGTATACAAAACATGCGCTGTGACATAAGATTTCCTTCTGCTAAGCGCCTGGAAATGGTCTGAGCAGAAACACGGGTCTGTAATGAAGGTGCCCACCTGTGTCTGGATGGTAGACATGGAAACTGTGGGAGTGACTCATGCTAGTCAGTGGATCAAACAATCTCTCTAGTGGTAATGCGCCATATGTACATTACCTCACATAACCATTGCTTCCAACTCCCTCTAACAGCAAAGTCAGAGCAGCTTAGATAACAAGTAATTCATTGAAACAACCTTCCTGCTTCTCTCAGTTCAATGATACGACCCTCTCAAAGTCTGTCAACTGTATACAATGTCTTTGGATGCGCCATAGAGGTATGTCTAGCAGTCAATGATCTCTTGCCAAGAGGTACACTACCCAAAAGTAGACTCTGGGAGTCTTGTTTTAATAGGGGAAGCACTTTTATGCCTTTTTGCAATACCCAGTGTCTAATCAGACCACACCTGTAATCATTTACAATCATTTACATATATCTGAGATACAACTGCATATCAAGTTTTACAGCAATCCCACATTTCTATCTGGGTACAGTGTTTTCTTTTTCTGTCAATGAGTGTATTTTGTTGGTGGTAGACAATAAATTTTTGTTGTCACATATTTTGAAATATATTTGAAATTATATATTAAATTGTTTTTTTTAAGGGGCCATCTTTAGTTTCTACTATTATTAGTCCAGAACTGCAGACTCCTGCCACTAAGTTTTGTCTCAAGCAAAACCGTCACCGAGGACACAATTTAAATGTTTGGGCTGTGGACTTTTTCCATGTGCTTCCGGTTTTGCCTTCCACTGAATCCCATATGATACAGTTTTCTGTTAATCTTGGATGTGGAACACATCAGCCTGGAAACAGGTAAAATTTTATTATGTCTGAGAAAAGTTATATAGCCTTTTAGTCTGTGTATGTTGGACTTGCTGAATATTTACTAAACTTTACTGAATCTGTACTAGATTCTACTAATTTAATTATGCTGGTTTCTTTCACCAGCTGACATTTATAAATCTTAGAAATTTCCATGGTGGGCTAATGGCTATCTTGTCGGTGGCACAATGTATGGAAAGATCCACCCAGTACATTCTGATTCTTAGAGGGTTCTTATACATGTAATGGTAGTGTATAATGTTTCCAACACATTTATAACATGAACATGCCATTGGTTTAATGTGTTTCAGCTGTACAAACCACACAGCCAAAAAAATGGCGGCTGAAGTAAAATTGTGTGTGGTTTTGCTGGGCAGTTGTCAGCTGTGCATATCTGGGCACCCTGAAGTATTCATGTTATTAAAAGTTAAAGGGGCTTTACATTTTTCCCAGTAAAGGTTGTACCTTGCACTATATAACAAAAGTCATACACATTTCCAGTATAGTTTTTGTATTAATAACTCACGGTTTTAAAATTCTTTAAAAATGTGGTGCACACAGGTCTATGATTTAGCACCTGTATGTATATAAGGCACAAACATGTGGGACGTTGTAGTTGTAGTCATGGCTTACTGACTGACAACAACTTCTTGTATATGTTGTATTTGTATTGTTTATCTTTGCTGCTGTAACACACTGAATTTCCCCATGGTGGAACTATTAAAGGATGATTATGTGTAATGTAACTCTTTAGTTTATCATGTAACATAAAGTGAGCCAGAGTAACAGATACAGTTCACAGTCAGCTTTTTGGCAATATATAACACTGCTAATGTTAGGGGATATAAAAGGTCCTCTTTAAGTAACAGTAATATAATGCATCAAGAGTTATCCAGCAGTTGCAATGCAAGCAGCAAAGTGTTGAATCAGTTGTCTTCAATCCATTGACTAATGGGGTTCAGGCTGAATCCTTGTGATGCATAAACATAATTCTAAGAACTCGAACAGTCTCTTGTCATGACATGAATTGCTAAGTTCATAGTAAGGGGAACATAGATGATAAGGTAAATCTCAGTTCTTCAGTTGGTACCAGTTTAACTTAAAAGTAACATATAGTGGGGAAAGAAAGTATTTAGTCAGCCACCAATTGTGCAAGTTCTCCCACTTAAAAAGATGAGAGGCCTGTAATTGACATCATAGGTAGACCTCAACTATGAGAGACAAAATGAGAAAACATATCTAGAAAATCACATTGTCTGATTTTTTTTAAGAATTTATTTGCAAATTATGGTGGAAAATAAAATTTGGTCACCTACAAACAAGCAAGATTTCTGGCTCTCACAGACCTGTAACTTCTTCTTTAAGAGGCTCCTCTGTCCTCCACTCATTACCTGTAGTAATGGCACCTGTTTGAAATTTTTATCAGTATAAAAGACACCTGTCCACAACCTCAAACAGTCACACTCCAAACTCCACTATGGTGAAGACCAAAGAGCTGTGGAAGGACACCAGAAGCAAAATTGTAGACCTGCACCAGGCTGGGAAGACTGAATCTGCAATAGGCAAGCAGCTTGGTGTGAAGAAATCAACTGTGGGAGCAATAATTATAAAATGGAAGACATACAAGACCACTGATAATCTCCCTTGATCAGGGGCTCCATGCAAGATCTCACCCTGTGGGGTCAAAATGATCACAAGAACGGTGAGCAAAAATCCCAGAACCACACGGGGGGACCTAGTGAATGACCTGCAGAAAGCTGGAACTAACGTAATAAAGGCTACTGTCAGTAACACACTACGCCACCAGGGACTCAGATCCTGCAGTGCCAGACGTGTCCCCCTGCTTAAGCCAGTACATATCTGGGCCCGTCTGAAGTTTGCTAGAGAGCATTTGGATGTTCCAGAAGAGTATTGGGAGAATGTCATATGGTCAGATGAAACCAAAGTAGAACTGTTTGGTAGAAACACAACTCGTCGTGTTTGGAGGAGAGTGAATGCTGAGTTGCATCCCAAACACACCATACCTACTGTGAAGCATGGGGGTGGCAACATCATGCTTTGTGGCTGTTTCTCTGCAAAGAGACCAAGACGACTGATCGGTGTACAGGAAAGAATGAATGGGGCCATGTATCATGAGATTTTGAGTGCAAACCTCCTTCCATCAGCAAGGGCATTGAAGATGAAACGTGGCTGAGTCTTTCAGCATGACAATGATCCCAAGCACACCGCCAGAGCAACGAAGGAGTGTTCTTCGTAAGAAGCATTTCAAGGTCCTGGAGTGGCCTAGCCTTTCTCCAGATCTCAACCCCATAGAAAACCTTTGGAGCGAGTTGAAAGTCCGTGTTGCCCAGCGACAGCCCCAAAACATCACTGCTCTAGAGGAGACCTGCATGGAGGAATCGGCCAACATACCAGCAACAGTGTGTGCCAAACTTGTGAAGACTTACAAAAAACGTTTGACCTCTGTCATTGCCAACAAAGGATATATAACAAAGTATTGAGATGAACTTTTGTTATTGACCAAATACTTATTTTCCACCATAATTTGCAAATAAATTCTTTAAAAATCAGACAATGTGGTTTTCTGGATTTGTTTTCTCATTTTATCTCTCATAGTTGAGGTCTACCTATGATGTCAATTACAGGCTGGCCTCATCTTTTTAAGTGGGAGAACTTGTACAATTGGTGGCTGACTAAATACTTTTTTTTCCCCGCTGTAACTGTATAACTCACTTGTGTCAAGTTGACAAGGTCATGCACTATGGGGTTAAACAATAGAAGAACACTGTAATTATTTTCTCTTATTCTCCTAGTACTTTCCTTTGCACAGCACACTTGACTCTGTCGTATCTTCTCTCAGAGGTTGTCGTGCTCCTGCTCGTCTTTTAATTTGTCTCTCACAGCAGTCTTTCTAAGGGTCTTGTTACACTTGTCACTCTGCAGCTTGTGTCACAGGGGCTGTTACATGCACTCACTTTGTACAGCATCTTCCTGCAACTTCTGCTGTGTCACTATCACGTTGGTGCTAAAAGCCTCCTAGTCTTATATACTGAGCTCCTGACTGCATTTGACAACAGTCACCTGATAACTGTCTCAGCTAGTAATCCTTCTCCCAAGGCCTCTAAGCCACAAGAACATTCCCTGTTCTTACAACCTCTGGGTTTGTAGCCTTCAACGAGCCCCTAGTGTTATGGACGGCAGTTTATAAACCCACTGTACCACCTAACCAGTTTGACTTTGGTTGACTCCTAAGTAGTGAGGGAAAATCTAGTTCATTTTGGAGATTTGTTCCTTATGATCTAGTGCTAGACTTTAGGCAGGATCTATTTAGCCCTTATTTATTTACAATCTAGGACATAGGTGCCCTGAAGATTGGCCTTGCCAACCATGAAACGCGTAGGTCCACTAAGGGACAGTTTTTGAAGGAGAGTTCTGTGGAACTGCCATTGTAATGGCGGGAGTTTTGTGGGAGCTAGGGATAACCGATATAAGGACACAGTAGGGATGCAATCATGCAATGGATGGACCTTTGGCCCTCACCTTTGACTCCCTTTTGATGCATCCACGTGTGGGTAAGATTGAACCAATACTTCTGATTCTTGTATATACATTATTGTATTTGACCTTTTTCTGTGAAAGATCTTAGTGATATGCTAATTTATAAACTGGGTCTGTATTAGGCTGTTTTAGTCTTTTATATTAAAAGTTAAATTTTATTTATTTGGTACATCACTGCTGGGTTACAAAGGAAAAAGGCAGTGAAAAACAATGGAAAAAACACTATGTGCTATTTTTTTTAGCTGTGTTTCACTTCATGCGTTAGCCTTAAGTTTTGTTGCAAATGGCTCTCAGTATGTAGTAATACAAAAAAAAGTAAAGTTATTTTAAAAAAACTTTATTATTGAATTAAATTAGTAAATTAGAAAGAGTTTGTTATCAGAGTAATTTCAACCACGGGCTGAATAAATATATCATAATTTTTACTGCATGGTAAAAAAAAATGTCCCCTAAAAATGGTGAAATGATTAATTTATTCATAAATTTCTAGGAGGAGTAACAGAGGATATGCACAATGCAGAATTCTATGAATTGTTATTACATGAGGATTAAATGTATTTGCTTGGATATCACAAGAACTTTCTTTACACAACTTGTGCAGTTTAGTAAATATTAACTCATATTAAAGCAAAAGAGTATTTGTTGTCTGACTACTATTGGGAACTATTTACCTGATATTTATTTTCTTCAGCACTTGAATTGTAGTTGTATTGTATATTCTAAGATTTAGCTTAATCTGTACCCAAGGGACATATATACCTCAGACTGAAATATAGCAGTGTACAGTATACTCTACTTTACATTACTGTCACATTCTCATTTATATGTGGACATATCAAAGCTGCATGTCCTTTTCAATTTATTGAATTTAAAGCACAATTTTATGGCAGTTCATTGAACTCTTAGTAATCTGTAGGATTTTTAATGGTGACTAGTGTTAGTAGATGAGATTATATATGTGGTGACCAAATTATGAACATATAAGAATATAAAACTGTATTTTCCTAATTTATGTTTCACTATTAAGCATTGCAAAATATTAAAGACAAAACTAATATTCTAGCTAGCAATTTTGCAAAAAAATTATTGCAAAAGCTGTATGCTCAAGTGAAATTTTGCACAGATGCACCTATATGCTATATACATAATTTACATGCATTTTGTTGAATGGATATGCTGTTTAACCACTTCCAGAGCAAAGCTTTACTACCTTTCCTGACCAGGCACATTCTCAAATTTTAGCCATGGGCCAGTTCAATTGCAAATTGTTGTTCGATTACTTTACCAACCTACATGTATTTGGTCTTGTTTATAAACATAAAGGTCTTCCATATTCTTTAACAAAATAAGTGAAATATTTTACTTGTTTAAAAAAGATGGAAGAAAAAGGGCAGAAAAGTACAAAAAGAACATATTCACAGTTGTACACGAAGTGCGAACATCAAAATTAAAAATTCTAATGGATAAATATATTCTAAAATATATTCTTATTTCAACTGTTTCTATATAACCCCAGAACAGCCTGGTATAGTGGAATGTAATTTTACTTTTCATTTCTTCAACTAATTACACCATACTGTAATTCTAGACATTTTGAAGTGAGCATCTCAAAAATGTTTCTAACATAGTAGACCTTCCTATCTCCCATTCCATCCCTTCTATTTATATTTATCTATTGACTGAATTTTATAGGTACTTTATTCCAATATATAATACTTTTCCTAAAAGTTCTATTTATGTGAAACATGTTGACAATAAACATTTCTAAATATGTTATAAACTATATGTTATAAATTAAATGTTTATAAATTCTGTTGCTGTGTGTATTGCTTATACAGCGTGCAGACTTTGTTAGGTGGGTGGTAGTGTCTGGAGGTCTAATGGTTATGTTTGTACAGCTCAATTCACTGTATCAAAATGGGGCTAACATAAAACTTAACCATTTCAGGACCAGGTCATTTTCCCTGGTTTAGGACTTGACACATTTTCAGGTTTTCTCATGCATGTGATTATAAAGACTAGGAGAGTCACCCACCAGTATCCAGACGCATTAAAACATAATTTTATTATAATATAAATATTAAAATACATGAGAAAGACTACAACATAAATAAAGAACTTGTATGAAAGAGGGGAAGGTAGGTCAAATATAGGACCTGTTTAATATCACACTACTACTGTGTATGAGGTATGTGGATATATAAACCTATCCCAAATAACCCTTTCAATTCCACGTTAAACTAACAGCAATTGGAAATTACGATCATGCTTATAACTTGAAAAAGGGAGTTCTACCTAGCATCAACCATTTAAAGTATCAAACTCCTAATGCCACCTTGGTAACACAGCGGCCATTTCAAACCGTAACATCCCACTAAAACACTATTTGGGCTATTTAAGGTAACCTTTTAGGACTAACAGAAACTCTACCTAGCAACCATACCAACACTTAGCATATTGGCTGGTTTAAGCTATAATGTCCTATTAACACCTTATATCACAGCAGCTACCTTTCACCAAGAAATCCCACTCACACACCTAATAGAGTGTTATAAATAAGATCTCAGGACTAAAAAGCGCTCTGCCCACTATCCACAGTGTTATAGTGTCCAGTGCTCTATGCTGCCTTCATATCACAGCAACTGATTTTTAACCATGATATACTACTAACACCTGTATACACCTAACGCACGTTTCCTGTGTCAGAATATACAGCGATACTGACACATTCATCAGAGGTATGTATCTTTATCTCAAAGAGCCACTAAGGTAAGTATGTTATAGTATCATAGGTATATCACCCTTCCTCAACATACACTCCCACTCCCCCATCGGCACTAGTGTTTGTCCGCATGGAGCAGCAGACCTATTGTAGCAGGGATTAATAGTATAACGCAGAATATTTCGCTATATGTGGATGCGATTTTAAGACCGTTTGTCTCTGCTTTACCATCTTTTGTAGGGGACACTACTGATGTCTTTAAGCGGATAGATGATTTGGCAGTTCCACCGGGGGTTTTTTTGGCTAGTCTTGACGTAGAGGCCCTTTACAGCTCCATCCCCCATAGTGAGGGATGTGGAGCTGTGGGGGATTTCCTCAGGGCGAGAGGGAGCCATATGGATAGTCATAATTCCTTTGCATTTGTTGAAATTTGTTTTGGAATGTAACACCTTTTTATTTGACCGCCACTTCTTCCACCAGCTCAGGGGGGTGGCTATGGGGAGTCCATGTGCCCCGACCTTTGCTAACCTATACCTGGGCTGGTGGGAGAAGGAGGTGGTCTTTGCGGACCCAATGGAGGTTTGGTCCTCGTCTATTTTGTTTTGGGTCCGTTATATTGATGATGTGTTGTTGATTTGGGGGGGAACAAGAGAGGAGTTTGGAGAATTTGTTGCAGCCCTAAATGTTAATACGATGGGCCTCTTTTTTTACTTCTGAAATTCAGGAGAGTTCTATCACTTTTTTGAATTTAACTATATTAAAATCAGAAACGGGACAATTAACTACGACCATTTATAGAAAAGAGACGGCTACGAACTGTCTCTTGAAATGGGACAGTTGGCACCCAAATTCTTTGAGAAAGGGAATCCCTAAAGGACAATTCCTGCGACTTCGCAGGAATTGTACTTCAATATCTGACTATCACGTAGCAGCACAAGATCTACGTGATAGATTTCATAGACGGGGATACCCAGATGGTGTTTTACGGGCAGCATACTAGCATGCCTTGACAGCAGAACGTAGTCATTTACTGCAGCCGAAATCAAAAGTAGGCGGACAAGAATTAAGGATTATAGCAACCTATGATAATGCCTTTTTGGAAGTTAGACAAATTTTACAGGAATCTTGGGGCATTCTTTTATCGGATCCTGATGTTGGCCCATTGTTGGGGGATTTTCCATCTGTAACATATAGACGTGGTACCAATTTTAAAGATAAACTGGTCCATAGTCATTTGTTATCTACTAATTCTGATACCTGGTTGAATAGGCAAAGAAGAAGGCTTGTGGGTACCCATCCATGTGGGTCCTGCAGGGCCTGTTCTTTTATTAAAACTAGTAGAGAGTTTGTCAGTACAATAACAGGTAAAAGATATAATAACAATAAATTTATCATCTGTAAAACGGTTGGCGTGGTTTACCTTATTACGTGCTCCTGCGGAATCCAATACGTTGGTAAAACGATGAGGGAATTCCGCAGGAGGATAAGGGAACATGTAAATAATGTCATCCGTCAGGATGATACTACAGTGGCACGTCATATATGGGCACATCATAGGGGTGATCCTGTGAATATTCAATTTCAAGGCATTGAACAGATCATTCCTTCTCCTAGAGGGGGTAATTTTGATCAGAGGCTCCTTCAGTGTGAAGCCCGTTGGACTTTCATGTTGAAAACAGTTAAACCATGGGGCTTGAATGATGCAATTTCATATGCATCATTTATTTAAGTTATTGGGTGCTTTATTCTCAAATACTACTGCGTCTGCGATTATTGTCAACAGCCTGATATTTATGAGGAGAATTGTCCATTTATGTTGTGGTTCAGTGGTAGAATTCTCTCCTGCCATGCGGGAGGCCCGGGTTCAATTCCTGACCAATGCACCTCTAAAATTATTATATAGAATTCTTTAAATTCAGTTTTCAGTGTTTATTACTGTTTCTGCGATTTTTGGGAATAGATTGATGTCTGTGAGGATAATGGTTCATTTATGTTTCAAAAATACCATAATTTGTTAAATTTAGCTTCTAGTGTTTATTCTGGCCATTATATAGTAGATCCAGGGATTTCTAGCCTGTAATAAGTGAATTCCCTTTTGAATACTTCTCCTATAGAGAAATGTGTATATGGTCTCCGTTCAGGTGGGCGGGGCTAAAGGGGGTAGGTTCTTTTGATAGACCCTCTGTTATTGGTCTTTGTTTTATGCATGCTCATTGGACTATTCTCGGTCAGTGGGAGTTACTTACTATTCAGCTGAGTATTGAGTGATTGGCTGGGGGGATGTTGATGGGCGTGGCTAAAAGTATTTGAGACCATTTGCTCTGCTGCTCCATGCGGCCAAACACTAGTGCCGATGGGGGAGCGGGAGTGTATGTTGAGGAAGGGTGATATACCTATGATACTATAACATACTTACCTTAGTGGCTCTTTGAGATAAAGATACATACCTCTGATGAATGTGTCAGTATCGCTGTATATTCTGACACAGGAAACGTGCGTTAGGTGTATACAGGTGTTAGTAGTATATCATGGTTAAAAATCAGTTGCTGTGATATGAAGGCAGCATAGAGCATTGGACACTATAACACTGTGGATAGTGGGCAGAGCGCTTTTTAGTCCTGAGATCTTATTTATAACACTCTATTAGGCGTGTGAGTGGGATTTCTTGGTGAAAGGTAGCTGCTGTGATATAAGGTGTTAATAGGACATTATAGCTTAAACCAGCCAATATGCTAAGTGTTGGTATGGTTGCTAGGTAGAGTTTCTGTTAGTCCTAAAAGGTTACCTTAAATAGCCCAAATAGTGTTTTAGTGGGATGTTACGGTTTGAAATGGCCGCTGTGTTACCAAGGTGGCATTAGGAGTTTGATACTTTAAATGGTTGATGCTAGGTAGAACTCCCTTTTTCAAGTTATAAGCATGATCGTAATTTCCAATTGCTGTTAGTTTAACGTGGAATTGAAAGGGTTATTTGGGATAGGTTTATATATCCACATACCTCATACACAGTAGTAGTGTGATATTAAACAGGTCCTATATTTGACCTACCTTCCCCTCTTTCATACAAGTTCTTTATTTATGTTGTAGTCTTTCTCATGTATTTTAATATTTATATTATAATAAAATTATGTTTTAATGCGTCTGGATACTGGTGGGTGACTCTCCTAGTCTTTATAATTATAAATTATCGGCACGCAATACCTTATTACATTATTATTTATTTGATATTTCTCATGCATGTGGTTTTGAAAATCATAATTTTTTTTTTCTTTGGGTTATTCAAATAATTTTTGCTTCTTTTTTTTGGAGATAATTAGGGCTGTTTTATGTATTTATTTTTTATACTTTTTCTTCATTTTAATATCTGAGAAAATGTAGAGAAAACAGAAAGGGAAATGTGTCTGCTTTTTTTTTCTTTCACATTTTCCATGTTATATTATTTATTAGCACAAAATGATATAAAAAATTTTTTAAAGCAGTTATGCCTCTCCATTATTATTGTTGTATCACCAGGGATAAGGCTAGAACCTGTGACATGGGCATGGCATTGTTTTTTTTTTTTTTTGTTTTTTTCACTTTTTTGTCCGTGTTTTTTTATTTATTATTTATACATTGTGCCTCCCATAAGGTCATAATAGACCTTTGGGAGCATTGTAACATACCCAGTTTTAATTTGATACATTACCCCAGTTACAGGAGGAATGCTGCCTCCTATCTCTTACTGCAGGGCTGATCTGGATTGTCTAGATCTTAGCAGCTCATGTATTTCCCTATAATCCCTATATGAGATTCATATTTAGCAACAGCTGGCTTCTGCAGCTGCAAGATTTTGTGCAGCTGCTTAACCCTGCAAGGATGTATATCCAAACCCAACCACAATTTACTGTAAGTAAATAAATAAAACTGCTTGCATATTATCCTATAAGATGTCACATAATACAAAAATTACCACATCAACAGGTTAGTCATCATACACAATATTAAGGTGACATAAACTGCTGTCCAGGCTCAGACAAACGCAATCAGAATAACAAGCAACCAATGAGAGCTATTATACTAGCAACCCACTTAGATTGTTAGTCCTAATGAGGACAGAGACGGATGTAAGTGATGACTAGGTTTGTGTAGTGCTGAGGAATATCCCATTTTCTATTAACTGGCCGTGCTATACAAACCAGGAAGATCATCTTTAATAAACTTGATATTAGCAGTATGAGTTTCCAAACTTTTATATAGTTTAAGATATTATATTAACTTTTTTCTTTTAAATATCAATAGTGTTAGTTTGGAATTTTCAACCAATCATGGCAGGACCTGGTCTTTATTGCATTTTGAATGTCTACCTGAGCTTTGTGCTGGACCTCATCTCCCACACAGCACCATATATTCATCTGACAACTACAGTGGGTAAGAAGAAACTAGAAACTTTTTATAAACTAGTTTAAATCAACAGTGTCCCAACAGTACTGATCAGATCACTGTTACTAGATGTACTTTAATTTGTGCAAACTGTGATGAACTCTGGCTCCTCTCATGTAATGGTGCCCATACACCATCATTAACTGTTGAATACTATGTAAACAGCTATTCTTCTGACCCAATGGTGAAAGGCATCTCCCCAAAAAAAGATACCCAGCTATCTTTGGTTGCGTGCCCTCCTAGTTAAAATTGTAGGGCACGCTCCCATTTGAAGATTAAAAAATCCTCATATTTGGCCCTCCACATGGTACATGACCACCTTTTTTTTTTTGGCCCCCACTCAGTATACAGACCCCCTTTTTTTGTTCTTCACACAGTATGTGACCCCCTTTTTTGACCCCCTCCCCAGTATATGACCCCATTCCCCCTCACAATATATGACCCCGTTTCTTAGGCCTCCCACAGTATATGGCTCCCTTTTATTGCCCCTCCCACAGTATATAACGCCCTTTTTTTGCCTCTCCACAATATATCACCATCTTTTGCCCCCACAATATATGACCCCCTTTTCTTGACCCCCCACACAGTATATAAACCCCCTTTGCCCTCCCCCACAGTATATGGCACCCCTTTTTTGCCCCCATACAGTATATGACTTCTCTTTTTGAACCCCCCACAGTATATAACCCCCCGTTTTTGCCCCCCCACAGTATATGAGCCTCTCCCCCTTTTTGAGCCCCCCAAACAGTATATCACCCTTATTTTATGTTGCCTCACCAAGTATATGACCTCCTTTTTTGTTCCCCCTCCCCCCTACAGTGATGTGTCAAAGGAATAAACTGGCGAGGCGGCATTTCTTTTTTAAACCGGCCCCTACTTGTTATTTTATGCTATATGTAGCAGCTGATAATTTTTACTCACCTATCCATGCTCCTGTGCAGGCCGGCTCCGCTGCTGCCTCCAGGGTGCGCTGTAGCTGACATTGAAGAATCCCCATAAACATGAGGACAAGGTATCAGGCATGTTGAAATCCAACATCCTGATTCTTCTTTTATCTTCTATCTGGCATTAGGAGAGAGTCAGCATAACCCCTTACACATAAGATATTCAGCTAGTTCCCCTAAAGTTTGCTGTTGTGTGTTTGGGCACCTTAGAGCATACCTCTAATTAGTAAGCAATTTTTCATAAATGAATAGTACAGGTGACATTAAGAAACTTTGTAATATACGTTAACAAAGGAATATGCTTCCTTCTCCACTTATCAGGCTGAGTTACTATATCTTGCAATATTAATGTTCTACTGCTATCAAGAATGAGGCAATAAATCAGTTAACTATCAGCCTCCTCCTCCCTCTCCATTTTCCATAGACTTCTCTGTGTGAGGCTGGATATGAATATGTGTGTTAGAGATAAGAGTTTGAACGAAAGGAATGAGGAAGAAAGCAGACTGATACAGTAAGTGGAGAAGGAAACATATTTGTTTAATAAGATACAGTATATTACAAAGTTTCTTATATTCACCTGTACTATTCATTTATGGAAACTTCTTTTATAATTGGAGGTATACTTTCACTGTTAGCTGAGGACACAGAGGTTTGGAGAAAATGTAAATCTATTTTATGGTTTCTGTCAGTGTTACAGGCTTACTGTCACATTTTGTTAGAGAGATCTATGTATCTATATACTGTATATTATACCTATATGTGTGCATTATTTATAAATGTCTATAGGCTATTTGTGAAGTTCATATTCAGTCCGTATATATGTTCTCAAATTTGCATACTTTTTTCCTGCCTACTCTGCTGAGATCCATTCCAAACCCTTCAAATATACACGTGGACAAAATTGTTGGTACCCCTTGTTTAATGAAAAAAAAAACCCACAATGGTCACAGAAATAACTTGAATCTGACAAAAATAATAATATATACGTTTTCTATGAAAATGAACAAATGAAAGTCAGACAATGCTTTTCAACCATGCTTCAACAGAATTTTTTAAAAGAGAAAACTCATGAAACAGGCCTGGACAGAAATGATGGTACACTTAACTTAATAATTTGTTGCACAACCTTTTGAGGCAATCACTGCAATCAAACGATTCCTGTAACTGTCAATGAGACTTCTGCGCCTCTCAAAAGGTATTTTGGCCCACTCCTCATGAGCAAATTGCTCCAGTTGTCTCGGGTTTGAAGGGTGCCTTTTCCAGACGGCATGTTTCAGCTCCTTCCAAAGATACTCAATAGAATTTAGGTCAGGGCTCATAGATGGCCTCTTCAGAATAGTCCAATGTTTTCCTCTTAGCCATTCTTGGGTGTTTTTAGCTGTGTGTTTTGGGTCATTATCCTGTTGCAAGACCCATGACCTGTGACTGAGACCAAGCTTACTGACACTGGGCAGCACATTTCTCTCTAGAATCCCTTGATAGTCTTGAGATTTCATTGTACCCTGCACAGATTCAAGTCAACCTGTGCCAGATGCAGCAAAGCAGCCCCAAAACATAAAATAGCCTCCTCCATGTTTCACAGTAGGGACAGTGTTCTTTTCAAGATATGTTTCATTTTTCCATCTGTGAACATAGAGTTGATGTGCCTTGCCAAAAATTTAGATTTTTGTCTCATCTGTCCATAGGACATTCTCCCAGAAGCTTTGTGGTTTTTCAACATGTAGTTTCGCAAATTACTTTTGTCAGATTCAAGTTATTTCTGTGACCATTGTGGGTTTTTCTTTCATTAAATGAGGGGTACCAACAATTTTGTCCACATGTGTATATAGAGAACACAGATTAATTGATGGCTTAAAGGTATTCTAACATTGGGAAAACCAATTTTTAAATAACAGCACGTCATAATATCCTTTACGAAGGCTATTCGTCTCCTACCTTTCTTTTTTGTGATCCGCGCCTCCGTTTTCTATATTTTTCTTATTTCTTGATTATGAAAATCAGTCTTCAGAATGCACAGGGGGAGTTCCATCAGTCTTCAAAATGCACATGGGTGTCCCCTGTGCTCACGTCACACACTGTTTTCAAAATCGAGAGCTGCCTCTCTCTTTGTCTTCTGACGCCGCTCTGCAGCATTCGTGGTAGCATCAACCCAGGGGCACACTGCTAATGAGGTGAAGTGTGGCGGCCACCTCAGGCGGCACTATCCGTCACTGTCTGGGGGGCGGCATTTTTACTATTTATTTAATGTTAACCAGCCCAGGACAGGTCGCTTTAAAAAAACAAAGCTGAGCGGGGCCTGTCCTGGGCTGGTTTACGAGACCTCTGCATGTCAGCGCAGGCGGCGATACAATGACGTCATCCTGCCTCCTACGCTGAGACGCAGACGTCGCGGAGAAAAAGAAGAGGTGGCGGCTCCACCAAGGAATCGCAGGTAGGTGCAGATAAATTTTTTTTTATATATATATAAATAGGCCGTAACCTGCTGGAGTATCCCCAGCAGGTAACGGCCTATTTATTTACGCAGAAAGGGAAGTGGATGCTGCTGTGAGCAGCCGCGGATATCGGTAAGTGAGGCCGTGGGCCTCAAATACTACTATTATTATACTCCGGGGTCTTTTCAGACCCCAGAGTATAATAATTGGAGACCCAGAGGAGGTGAGGGAACATAAAAACCAATGCTACTTACCTCTCCAGCGATCCGCTGTTACTCTGAGCAGGCTTAGGCCCTCTGGTGACGTCATCAGGTCGTGTCGCTGGCCTGATCACGTGATGTGTGTGCGCAATTAAACAGGGCCAAAAGCTGCAGGGAGTGCACTGGTGTCCAGGAAAGGTAAGTAACACTGGTTTTTATGTTTGTCACCTCCCCTGGGTCTCCGATCATTATACTCTGGGGTCTGAAAAGACCCCAGAGTATAATAATAGTTCATGGGTGGTCCACTATGGGGCATAATACCATGTGCAGGGGCCATTGTGGCGCATAATACCATTTGCAGGGGCCACTATGGGGCATAATACCGTGTGCAGGGGCCACTGTGGAGCATAATACCAGTGCAGGGACCACTATGGAGCATAATACCGTTGCAGGGGCCATTATGGAGCATAATACCGTGTGCAGGGGCTGCTGCGAGGCATAATACAGTGTCCTGGGGCCACTGCAGGCCGTAATACTGTGTGCAGGGGCTGCTGTGGAACATTATAGTGTGTGTAAATGGGGCGGTATAAAAAGGGGCTATGGCGCCTGTTTATATCATACGCTCTCTGTTTATAATGACCGTGCAATGTAATTACAGCCTTGTCACATAGACGTGTATAGGACAAGTCTGTAGTTACATTACATGGCCACTATGAAATGAATGACACTATGTAAACAGAGAAGCGGTCACGGCGCTTACACAGGTACCATTCAAACTGCTGATCAGTAGGGGTCCTGGGATTTTGAGCCCCACTGATTAGTTTATTAATGACCTGGAAAACCTTTTAATTAGTTAACACCTGGGGCATTATTAATAAGGGGCACTATTTATATAGGGTACACACGGACATTACTAATATAAAGATGTACTTGGGATTATTATTCATTATGGGGGGTTATATCATATATTTTATAATTGGGGTAGGAGCAGGATAGGTGTGCAGGTGAGGACAATGTGGATCAGGTGCCTGGAAAAAGTGAGGAGCCAAAGATGTCTGTGTTGCAAACTTTACAGAGACAAGTCACAGCTGGAAGAAGTGGTCATGGCGGTCCAAAGGGAAGAGAAGGGAAATGTGAAGGATTAGTCACAGACGTCACCTGTAAGTCACAAAATGGTACTGCACTGTATTCACCTAAATGAGGATAAATACCTGATTGATGGGGGTCTTTCTGCCGAGACCCCCACTGAGCCTGAGAATTGGGTTTTTTCCCCCCACTGGGTGGGAATGCAGCCTGACCGCAGCCAGTTGGTGGATGGACGAAACCACGTGGCTCTCATTCACTTCAATGGGAGTGCCAAAGACAGCCGAAATACAGTACTCAGCTATCTGCGGAGCTCCTATTGTAGAGAATGGGGGCCACGTGGGCTCGTTCATCCACCAAGCAGATGTGTGAAGTTAC
The DNA here is from genome assembly GCA_947044405.1 of Leptodactylus fallax. Classification (NCBI taxonomy): domain Eukaryota; kingdom Metazoa; phylum Chordata; class Amphibia; order Anura; family Leptodactylidae; genus Leptodactylus; species Leptodactylus fallax. Next base: position 8,415,667 of record CAMRHE010000001.1, on the reverse strand, counting down.
TTTCATTGTTAATACCGTGTTGTTGATCTGATACTGAAGTAATGCAGCAAGAAGAATTCTTAAAAACTGTTTTATAACTTTGTGTATTGTGTATATTGTGCGACGATAACAGCGTGTGAAGCTAGTAGCATGGAAACTCAATTTTTTTTTTTTTTTTTTGGGGGGGGGGACCTTTTTCTATAGTCTATAGCAAAGAGGCTAGTTTCACCACTGCATCAACCACCAAGTGTGTGGGATCACGATCCAAATCTCGCGTTGGACAGAGCCGACTGCGCATGTCCATCAGCCATTTTCATGTAGCCTCTTACAAGAGCCGTACAGCGCCTGCAGTTCTAAGGAGTACAGAGCATACTGAATATGCTCAGTAGCTCCGTACCTCCCTAAACCATCCTGGCTTTAATGGGTGTTGATAGGTGGCCATAAACAGGTAAGTAACAGCAAGCTCTTGTATGAAGCTGCATGAAAATGGCCGATGGACATGCGCAGTTGAAGACTGGTGGAACGCCCCCTGTGCATCCTGAAAACTGATTTGCATAATCACAAAATAAGAAAAATATAGAAAACGGCGGCGCAGATCACAAAAAGAAAGGTAGGAGACGAATAGCCTTTCTAAAGGCTATTACAACGTGCTGTTATTTAAAAATGGGTTTTCCCAGTCATAGAATCCCTTTAATGATAGGCCATCAATTGTAGAACATGGATAACCCCTTTAATTTGTTTTCTATCGGTGGCCTGGAAATTCAAAGCTCTCAGCGATTGTGATAATGTTGTAAACTTAGGGAATTTCTATTTAACTTATATACAGTATGTCACATGTGTATTAGCTAACATCTTCACACATGTGAAACAAATCTAATTATAAGGATATAGCAGCCTAGATTTCCAGTCAATATGTTATTCTTTTTAATATAAATAATTATTACACAGGTGGAGTAGGATTACAACCCCTCTTCCAAATGCAGCACTTACCAAAGACACACGACTGCGATGGAGACAGAATGGCCCTGTTGTTGGGAACATGTGGGCACTTGATAACAGTTAGTATTGGCATTCTTCATTAAAAGCTAGATAAACAAAAACTCTGCAGTTGAAATGTCATTTTTATTCCTTCACCTTCTGTAAATGAGCTATGGTAAACTTAAGTGGCCTGACATGAGCCCAGACTTTCATGAGAAGTGAAGTATTTATTTATATGTCTGTTGTTTATGTGAGTTATAAGTGAATCTACCCAATAATTTGAATTATGATAAGAATAAGTGTCCTGTCAACATTTAGAAGGAGGCTTCCAAACGCTATCATTTCAGGCTGTGGTGCATGCTACCAGTTAAAAACAAGGGGCTTCTATCGTTTCTACAGTGTAAAAGAAATATTTGAAGTAATAGAATACACAAAGCATCCACACATATATTCTGTTGCAATATATACTCTGTTATATACTCTGAGTTGTCCTGTTCTGTTGGGGAATGGGTACATACAGGTGCATCTCAATAAATTAGAATAGCGTTGAAACGTTCATTCATTTCAGTAATTCAGTCACACACTGAATTTACAATACTGAACTTTTTTACAATATTCTAATTTTCTTAGATTTGGGTTTTCATCCTGTAATTCATAATCAAAATTTACAGAAATAAAACACTTGAAATAGAACATTCTGTGTGTAAAGAATCTAGAAAATCTAGGAGGTCACTTTTTTAATTTAATTACTGAAATAAATAAATGTTTCAAAGATATTCTAATTTATTCAGATACACTTGTAGATTCATAGGAACCCACCTATCAAAACTTACTATTTCTTGGATTATTTGACCCCCAAGTATGTAATAGTAATTTTATTTACCGATCACAGATCATTTATCAAAATAAGAAAGGAAAAAAAGCACAGCTAATGCTCTCTCACATGCTTAGTATTAAAGAGTTACAGTTCAGAACATAGATGGTATATAAAATAGTTAACCTAAAAATACATTCACGACAGACTGCACAATTTTAATAATTTCTCTAGCAACACATGGTTTAATACTGTAGTAGTTTGTGAGGGAAATGTAACAACAGGAGGTAAAGTAACAATGTGTCTGTTGCTGGCTTCTGATATCATGCCACCAGCTGAGCTGCTGATTATGGAGGTGGCGTGTGAATTCAATAAAAGGCATCAGCTCTTTTGACACACAGACAACAATGTAACTCTATTTGTAGTTTTGCTAGATAAGTTTTTATCTCACTATTTATTTTATTACTGCATTAAACACATGAATTGATTTAGATCAGGGGTATCCAACCTTTGGTGTATCTGGGTCAAATTGGAAGAGGAAGAGTTGTCTTGGGCCAGACACTAAATACACAAATAATAGTGAAAGCTGATAAGCAAAAGAAAAGGTTCATGCATAATTTTCGTGATATTCTCGACCACAGATGCAAGATATGGAAGTATCCTTAATAATCAAATAAGAACACATACCTGACTAAATAACATTAAATGACTAACGTTGCAATGGTAGGTTAAAATATTATTGATAATCTCTGCCTCGCCAAGTCACCTTGTGCATATGTAATGTCTTATAATGTCAATTCTACTATCTCAGTTTGGAAGATAACACACCAGAAGCTGCACACTGTTGTAAATCTGAAGCAATGGATGCATACACATGTGTATGAATGCATAGTAATAGCAAAAGCGTACATACATTTATCTTATGTGACATTTCAACACATAATCACAAAAAAACACAATGTTTTAAGCTTATGGTTTTGTGGTGGGCCACATTCATAGCTATCCTCGAATTCATGCGTCCCACAGACCCCAGTTAGGACACCCCGGATTTAGATTACGTTTAGATGGCCTGCAGTAATTTACTTGACATATATACTGTATATGTCTTAGGCAGGAGACATTTCAGTATCGAAGACTTGATAATACTTATGTACGGTAACAGAAACCTAAGTAATGATGTACTGTACTTTTGACTAAAATATAAATATTAAAGTGCCAGGCCATTTTAAATGTATGCTTTAGGTGTGAATTTTCAAATCAATATTATTCTCTATGATTTAATATGATGTAAAATATCTATGAATTGCTGTGTATATAATATAGTTTTTATGATTTGCATGAGACCTACAGCTGAACGCCTTAAGATTTGCTGAACATGAAATTTTGCAATGTCTAAAAAGATCTTGACAGTGGAGATGATAATCTCAGATCCTCTGTGATTTAAGGTTTTGGAAAGGTCAATAGTGTGCTAAGCAGATATTTACGGGTCCTGTGTTAGAGTGCCCCTGAAAAATGTGTCCTTTACATTCAGCACCCTCATCATGGATTTATTTTCATGACTCCCACAGTTGTAATCAGAGTACACCGTTCTCTCGCCACAAATCACCTGACTTGTAAATGAAATTTCTTTTACAGTTTATATTGGACCATCTTGTCTGAAGTTCTGCTCTGGTCGAGGACAATGTACAAGAACTGGTTGCAAGTGAGTGTCACATATATCTTGCAAATACCTCATTTTGTGCTGGATGTACTTATTACTGCAGTCTAGGTCAGACCTCCCACATGACATTTTATCTTGAAGTGATGAGATTTCACTCTATTGATTTTTGCTGTGTTCTTTATTGTGTGATCATTCTTGTCATCTACGTTTCTATCACATTAAAGGAATGAAAGCATATATTTGTCAGACACTGATTCTGTTTAGTACCACTAATATGGTTTTTCAGTAATGGTGGATGCTTTACCTTTTAATGTGTATGTTATCATTTGTATCTTAGTATCAGTGTTTTTGTTAAATACATGAGAAGCTAAACTATTTGTCAGCTACAATGTGCTTGTGTAGTAATGTGTATATGTGTTGACCAACAGTGCTATAATTTTTTCTGGCAGTGTGATATTCACTAATTATATTTTTGGCATCTTTCTAGTAATACATACTGTGTTTATATCATGTAGTTACATTAAAGCTTTAACTGAGCATTTTTTTTTTATTATAGGTGTGAACCTGGTTTTTCAGGACCAGCTTGTGAAATGGCTTCACAGACTTTCCCAATGTTTATTTCAGAAAGCTTCACCAGTTCTAGACTTTCTTCTTACCACAATTTCTACTCGATCCGTGGTGCTGAAGTTAGTTTTGGCTGTGGTGTTCTTGCTAGTGGCAAAGCTTTGATTTTTAACAAGGATGGAAGAAGGCAGCTCATTACAACCTTTCTTGATAGCTCGCAGTCCAGGTGAGTTAGTTGGAGAAGTGCAACTCTACTGCAGCTGCTCCAATTTTCAGATTTTCCTATCTATTTTCTTAATAAAATGTATAAGCATATGTTGTTGCATTATTATGTTAATACATGCCAGAATACCAAAGGAAAAAAACAGCAATGCTTTTGTGAGGTCTGTATATCTCATGTAGTCATAGATGCAAATATTTCTCTGATCTGAAAAACATTCAACATTTGTTCATTTTAAGAACATTTGTTCTTAACAAGAAAAAGTTAGTTTACTGTACTACAATATGAGACAACAATAATAAAAATGTTCCCCCATAGAAAATCTTTTAGTAATTTATTTTACTGTGACAGTATGGGCATGTGAACATGGCAGAGTCTTGTGTATTATCGCTGCATATAAAATGGAGTTCCTAAAGGTCCGTATTTCATAGGAACTCCACATGAGATTGTATGATGCTGCTACAACTCACCATGATCTTCCACAGCAGCAATGCATATATTATTGAGGGATCACCATGGTACAGTATAGGACCATAGCTTGCTATTAGTGCAGCCATGTGCATCAACACATAACATGTTCTTATATTATACATTTTTTGATGGATGGAATAATTTTTTTTTAGAAAAAACATCAACTGATGTTTCCAAGATTAAAGTGTTTAAGAATTGTATCCACAGATTTCTGCAGTTTACTTTACGGATCGGAAGTAAATCTGTCTTAAGTACATGCAAAGCCCCCAACAAGCCTGGAGAAGGCGTTTTACTGCACTACTCTCATGACAATGGTATTACTTGGAAACTGCTAGAGCATTATTCTTATCTTAACTATCATGAACCAAGGTATGTTACATGCATTTGTGTCAATACTTTTAAAAGGATACATGTTTTTTGTTCTCCTTCAATTTTAAAATCTGTTTTGTTCTGTCTTAGTAGTAGCTTTTTGCATACTGAATAATTCATGTGTTTCATGATACAAAAAGTGATAACTTAAGAACATAAATTTTTGTCTTTGTTTTTATGTGAAGTTTTCATCTAGAATTATGTTTTCGAAAATTACTTTATAATATTAATTTAAAGAGTTTTAGTGGGCTTAAAAAAATCTGTCAGCTGGAGAATGGGAGTTTGATGGCCCCCCTTCACTGATTCTCTACTGCCTCATTGTCCGTAAGAAAGGCAGCTGCGCTTGCATGGTGCCCTCTTACTTGTAATCTTCCTTTAAATAAATGTTAAGCACAGGAATACCCATTTTAGTCAAAAATGCATAAATCAATAAAAAATATATACAGTATTGCTAAAGGTATAGTAATAATTATTATAATGTAGTCACTTTAGTCCAGATTTTCTTTATTAATTTGTAATTGATGACTAGATACAATGATGCTTGAAGGTTTGTGAATCCTTCAGAATTTTCTCTATTTCTGCATAAATTTGACCAAATCAAACAACTGAGTCAAAAATATTAGACTTGGTCTGTTATTTCTCGAAGAAAATGATCCAATATCAGATATATGTGAGCGTCTAAAAGTGTGTAAACCGTTAGGATTATCTGATAACTTGAAGATGTTACTAGATTCAGGTGTTTTCAAACAATGGGATGACAATCAGGCATGAGAGGGCAACCTGTTTTATTTACAGAACAGGACACTATCAAAGTCTAATCTTTACTATACATATTTGTGGAAGTGTATCATGGCACAAAGGAGATTTCTAAGAACCTCATAAGAAAAGTTGTTGACGTTCATCAGGCTGGAGAAGGTTAAAAAAAAAAACATCTCTAAACACTTTGGACTCCACCAGTCCACAGTGAGAAAGATTGTGCATAAATGGAAGAAATTCAAGACCATGCTTACTGTCCCCAGGAGTGGTTGATCAAAGGAGCCCAAGGTAATCTATAAACAACAAATGTCCTTTCTCACATTAATATTAATAATAATAATAATAATCCTTTAATAGTCCCACCACAGGGAAATATGGTGTGTTACATCAGCAAGGATATGCAATGCAAGATAAGAAATACAAATACACATGTAATATATACAAAAATTAGCTATTATAAAAGGGATTTTCCTATGAAGCATGTTTTCCCTTATTTATAGGATAGGGGATAATTTGCAGATCAGTGACATCTGACCGCTCAGACCCGCACTGACCAGGAGAAAGAGGGACTTAGATTCCCTGTTCTGAATGGAGCAGTGATTGGACAGCATACACACCGCTCCATTCAGTTCAAAGTAAGTGCCAGAGATAGTCAATTGATGTACTTTGGATATCTCTAATGCTCTCATGTAAATAATTGGAACAGTGTACATGCTGTCCGATAACCACTCCATCCAGAATGGAGGCTGAATGTCCCTCATTCTCCTGGTCAGTGGGCATCTGAGCAGCCAGACCCCAATGGTCTGCAAGGTATCCCCTATCCTATGGATAATGGATAACTTGCTTTATGGGAAAACACATTTAATATTCATGAGTCCAACATCAGAAGGACATTGAACAACAATGGTGTGCATGGCAGGATAGCAAGGAGAAAGCTGTTGCTCTCTATAAAGAACATTCCTACCAGTCTGCAGCTACTAAAGCTCAACTGAACAAGCCAAAAGGCTATTGTAACAGTGGGGCATATTTGTCAATCCCTCTATGCCAGAAAACTGCTGTAGAGGGATGTCATTGTGGTTATTGTGTCAGATGGGCATCACAAACCCCTTTCCACTCATATTGAGTGAATGTGAGTAAGCTGGGGCAGGGATGGGGATTTGTTATAACTCATGCCAGAAAATTTGATAATGGAAATCTATGCCAGTTCCTAACTGGAGTAGACTTCCATTCTGGCGCAGGGATGTCAGACCTCATAAGTCTCTCATTCCCTGTGCTAGTTGGGGCCTTTATTAAGTTTGGTGTATGACATGCCATTTTTAATAAATCTGCCCCAATTTGTTTGTTGGCGGATGGCACCAAAATAGTTTAAATGAGAAGAGTTATGTTTGGAGAAAGGAAAACACTGCATTCCAGCATAAAAAAAACCTCATACCGTCTGGGTGATAGTATCATGGTTTGGACTGTTTTGCTGCCAGAACAGCATGCCATCATTGATGGAACAATGATTTCTCATTTATCCCAGCAAATTGCAAAGGAAAATGTCAGGACATATGTCCATGAACTGAATCTCACGAGAACATGGGTCATGCAATAAGTCAATGACCCTAAGCAAGTCATTCTACCAAAGCATGGTAAAGAAGAATAGTTTAAAGTAAAAACTTTCCAGTGGACAAGTCATAGTCCTGACCTTAATCCAAAGAAAATGTTGTTGGAGGAGGTATATGTTTATGGAAAGAAACCACCAACAAAAGAATTGAAGCTGTTTTGTATGGGGGAATGGGCTAAAACTCCTCCAAACCGATGTGCAGCACTAACATTACTAAAAATGTTTAGATGCATTTATTGCTGTACCATGTGGTCACACCATATACTGAAAGCAATAAAAATCTGTAGTAATTTTAGGTCAAATTTTGTAAAAAAAAATTCTGTTGGGTAAACAAACTTATAAGCTTGACTATATATGGAAGTATTTTCTAACTACAATCATCTTATGAATTTGACCTTTATATTTAACTTTCTGGCCCTTATGTTGCCACTCTGCTATACAGAATTCCTTCTTCTGTTCCACCCACTTCCTAAAACTCAATATTGACAAAATCAAATTCAGAATTTTAACCGATCCCAATTAATACTCCTATCAGATCCATCATTTGCAGTGATTGATTCCACACTTTTCCCTGTCTTACAAATCTGCTGCCTTATAAACATACAGTACTTTGCAAAAGTTTTAGGTAGATTTTTAAAAAAATGCTACAAAGTAAGAATGATTTAAAAAATAAAATGTTAATAGTTTATTTTTGCTGATTTAACAAAATGCATGGTGAATGAACTGTAAAATCAATATTTGGTACAACCACTTTTTACCTTCCAAATCTTCTAGATATACTTGAACACAGTTTTTGAAGGAAATTGGCAAGCAGATTGTTCCAAACAACTGTTGCATCATGTAATCCCAGACAGAATTGATGATGTTAAGATCAGGGCTCTGCAGGGCTATACCATCACTTCCAGGACTCATTGTTCTTCTTTACGTTGAAGATTCTTTTGTGACATTGGCTGTAAGTTAGGGGTCATTGACCTGCTGCAGAATAAGGTCAGCAAGGTCTCCCAGGCAAAGATTTCAAAGCAGACTGGTGTTTCAAAATGTGCTGTTCAAGCTCTTAGGAAAAAGCACCAAGAAACAGGAAATGTTGAGGACCAAAGTCACAGTGATCAGCCAAGGAAACTTCAGGTTTACTTCCTTTTGAAATTGGAAAATGTCCAGCAGTGCATCAGCTCAGATCCTGGTATACCCATCTACTGTCTGGAGAAGTCTGGCCAGAAGTGGTCTTCGTGGAAGAATTGTGACCAAAAAGCTATACCTTTGACGTGGAAATAAGTACACTATGCATGTGTTGTTGAAACTTTTATACTAAACCAAGAGAGAAAATGTCTTTCAGGTGGATAAAGCAGATGGAAGTTGATTTAGTAGTGATGTTACAGCAGAAAGAGTATTAGAGATAATAAACAAGATAATAAACAGAACAAAGAGATGTGGCTACAGAGACTTTTGATAGGGCAGAAAAGTCTGGCATTTGTACCAAAACAGGGGTTCCCAAGCCAAATTTCTGGCAACCATCTTTGAGAACATCCCCTTATAATCAACGTCACTCTCATAGAAGAATTTGCATAATTATACATGTGACTTCTGATTAACTGAAGACTAACTCTAAAGAACATTATGTGGTCTAAACATCACAGTTGTCTCCTTCAGTGCGGCCCTTATCAGCTGTTTGGACTCATCTATCTAAAATATTTTCTGGACTCGCTAGAATCCATTTAACTAGATCATAGGTGAAAATCACAAAGCCACATATGAAAATGTCAGCAATAAAGGAATTAGCAGTATACATATATACCATGGGATTACAATATAAAAGCAATTAATTATTAGCAACGACTACAATGATTATTTTTCTTTATCACATGAAAACTGGGGTGCAGAAAAATAGCAGTAGGTGCTCTGGACTGATAAGTCAAAATTTGTAATATCTGGCTGTAACTATCCGCGGCAAGATAGGTCATGTTGTTTTTTTTTTCCGCTAGAGGAAAAAAACGCTACTGACTCCCATTGAAATGAATGGGAGGAGTTTTATCAGGCGGATTTTGAGGCGGATTCTGCATCAAACTCCGCTGCCAAAAAACTCAGTGTGAACACAGCCTAAGCCTTAAGGAGTTTTCCAGCTCTTTTTTATTGATGATCTATCCTCAGAATAAAACATCAATAAGAGATAAGTGATTCCCAGCTGATCAGCTGTATGAAGGGGCTATGGCGCCTGTTTATATCATACGCTGTCTGTTTATAGTGACCGTGTGATGTAATTCCAGCCTTGTCACATAGACGTGTATAGGACGAGGCTGTAGTTACATTACATTACATAGCCGCTATGAAAAGAATGACACTATGTAAACAGAGAAGGGGTCATGGCGCTTACACAGGTACCACAGTTCATTCAAACAGCTGATCCTGGGGGTCCCGGGTATTGGAACCCCAATAATTTTTTTCCCCCTTGTTTTTTTTTTTCCCTTTTCAATTAGGAAACATCTGGGGCATTATTAATAAGGGGCACTATTTAAAGGGGGTGCACAGGGAAGTTATTAATTTAAAGATGCACTTGGGGGTATTATTTATTATGGGGGATTATATTATATATTTTATAATTGGGGGATGCAGCAGGATGGGGGCTTTGTGTAGGTGAGGATAATGTGGGTCGGGTACCTGGAAAAGTGAGGAGCCAAAGATGTCTGTATTACAAACTTTACAGAGACTGGAAGAAGTGGTCATGGCCATCCGGATAAAAGAGACGGGGAATGTGAAGGATTAGTCAGACACGTCACTGGTAAGTCACTAAATGTTACTGCACTGTATTCAGTTGTCTGCAGAGCCCTGTGTAGAGCTGCTATATACCACTATACGCTCACTGTATACTGATAGTATCGGTATACGAACATGTCCAAGTTGGGGGCCCACTTGGATATGTTCGCCACCCCTGTGCTGAACTCCTAGCTACGCCTCTGAGTTGGGGGTTCGGTCAGGATTAAAGAGGACCTTTCACGTCCCCATGTATATGCTGTTTTACATACCTATAGAAAGCTGACAGCACGCTGAATTCAGCACACTGCCGGATTTCCTGGTATGTGCCCCGGGGTTGGAGATATCGGCGGTCTAAATTTCACCATTCACTGTCAGAAGGGTGTTCCTGACAGTCTAGCTGCGCTGTGAGGAACGCCCTCCCTGACTGTACTCGTCCATAGCACTGTACTGGGGGGCCATTCCTCACAGCTCAGCGTCATCACTGGGCGGTAAGGAACCTCTTCCATAGCCGAGTACTGTCAGAGGGGGCATTCCTTACTGCCCAGTGATGACGCTGAGCTGTACGGAATGCCCCCTCAGTACAGTGCTATGGAGGAATACTGTCAGGGAGGGCGTTTCTCACAGCGCAGCTAGACTGTCAGGAACGCCCTTCTGACAGTGAACGGTGAAATTTAGACCCCCGATATCTCCAGCCCCGGGGCATATAACGGGAAAGCCGACAGTGTGCTGGCTTTCTAGCAGTATGTAAAACTGCATATACATGAGGACGTGAAAGGTCCTCTTTAACACCATTAAAGTGCATTAGTGCTGCAAAATACAGGTAGATACTTATCCATCATGCAGTACTGTCAGGAAGGTGTCTTACTGACTTCAGATTTATTCTGCAGCAGAACAACAAGCCAAAACATACAGCCAATGTGATTAAGAACAGCAAGGAGTCTTGAAAGTGATGATATGGCCCCCACAAAACCCTCAGCATCATCAATTCTGTCTGAGCAAGCCAGAAGATTTATGTTTAGCTCTAGAGGATGTTTAGAGCACACCCCATGCGGAGTTCCTTCAAAAACTATGTGCAAGTGTACCTAGAAGAATTGATGCTGTTGTGAAGACAAAGAATGTTCACACCAAATATTAATTTGAGTTAGATTTTTCCATCATTCACTTAGCATTTTGTTAATTCACAAAAATAAACTAATACTTCTATTTTGAAAGCATTCTTACATTGCAGCATTTTGTCCTCACTTGTCTAAAACATTTGCACAGTACCATATATCAAAGTCAGTCTTTTCTTTTCCAATAGTCAACAAATATGCTTTGGGACTAATGAAAATTCCTGCTCTATGACCTCTCTTCTAACAATCTTGCATTATCCCAATCCATCTTCAACTCCACTGCCTGGATAATTTACTTCTTTGCACATTCCTCTATGGCTTCTCCTCTCTGCCATTCTTTTCACTGGTTATCAATTGCCCAGCTAGTTAATTTAAAAATCCTGACAATTACATATAAGGCAGTTCACATTATGTGCCTTCCAGAAATCTCTGCCTTATTCTTCAGTTCTCACAGGATATTCTATTCTGCTCTCCTCTGATTTCTCCCATGGATCTCCCCTACTGTACTTTTGCTCAATCCTCTCCTGGCTTTGGCTCACAAAAAAACTGTAACAAAAAAAGCTGCGTTTCCGCAACGTGAGGCCTTAACCTAACAAGCAAAAGCAACTTCTTTATTAAAAAACATCTTGCAATCACTCTGCGACCACCTATAGAGGTTGCAGCAGTTGTAGCTACACCCAGGCCTGTGAACCAGGGGATCCACAGGGGAGCTCCCTCACCACATACTGTATGCTAAAGCAGTTGAAGCAGCATTCTGTAACTGCACTGATAGGTCAACCCTCACAGAAACCCACACTGTCATTCATGTAGCTTGTTGTTGTGATTAGATAAGTTAAATGTCCAAGGGGAGTATTGTAAGAAGCAACTTTTCAATAACTTAGGCTAAGTTCACATCTGCACCGGAGTCTGGAGACTCCGCCACAGAAACCGCTAAAAGAGAGAAAAGTCCAGCATGGAGGATTTTTCTCTTCGCTGGTTTCAGTTTTGAAACGGCAGACACCTGGCAGACCCCATTATAGTCAATGGGGTCTGCTGATATTGGTGTGTAACCGATAAAACAGCGGTCCATCTCTGTCATTCGGGTCCAGTAGATACCGATGTAGATGTGAACTTAGCCTTACTTAGCCAGTCTGCCCAGCAGTCAATGAGCAGCTCTTTCCTCCGTATGGAGGATGAGGATGAGCAGGGCCCCATCGCCTAAAATCTGTTTGTTCTTGTCATGTCTGGTATCCATTCTTAGTTGCAATCCAGAAGTACAGATAGTAATGAATGAATATAGATAAGAAGTTGGTTCAGCCCTTTGGTTATTTTCGAGTTACTAAACCATGGAGGATAGCGAGCCCAGTGTAGCTGTTTAATAATGCTGCTTCAGGTGTTCATGCTATGGGCTTGGCTGCTGCTGCTGGACATTATGAGTTTCTAATCTATAGTAAACTCAGCAGTGGGCTCTCATATAGTAAAACTATTGTATAGTTGCAACTTGCTGTAACAAAAGTACCTTTGTATTACAGTGGGTACGGAAAGTATTCAGACCCCTTTAAATTTTTCACTCTTTGTTTCATTGCAGCCATTTTCTAAAAGCAAAAAAGTTCATTTTATTTCTCATTAATGTATACTCAGCACCCCATTTTGACAGAAAAAAAAACAGAGATATACAGTGCTGGCCAAAAGTATTGGCACCCCTGCAATTCTGTCAGATAATACTCAATTTCTTCCAGAAAATGATTGCAATCACAAATGCTTTGGTAATAATATCTTCATTTATTTTGCTTGCAATGAAAAAACACAAAAGAGAATGAAAAAAAAGTCAAATCATTGATCATTTTACACAAAACTCCAAAAATGGGTCGGACAAAAGTATTGGCACCCTCAGCCTAATACTTGGTAGCACAACCTTTAGACAAAATAACTGCGAACAACCGCTTCCGGTAACCATCAATGAGTTTCTTACAATGCTCTGCTGGAATTTTAGACCATTCTTCTTTGGCAAATTTCTCCAGGTCCCTGAGATTTGAAGGGTGCCTTCTCCAAACTGCCATTTTGAGATCTCTCCACAGGTGTTCTATGGGATTCAGGTCTGGACTCATTGCTGGCCACTTTAGAAGTCTCCAGTGCTTTCTCTCAAACCATTTTCTAGTGCTTTTTGAAGTGTGTTTTGGGTCATTGTCCTGCTGGAAGACCCATGACCTCTGAGGGAGACCCAGCTTTCTCACACTGGGCCCTACATTATGCTGCAAAATTTGTTGGTAGTCTTCAGACTTCATAATGCCATGCACACGGTCAAGCAGTCTAGTGCCAGAGGCAGCAAAGCAACCCCAAAACGTCAGGGAACCTCCACCATGTTTGACTGTAGGGACCGTGTTCTTTTCTTTGAAGGCCTCTTTTTTTTTCCTGTAAACTCTATGTTGATGCCTTTTCCCAAAAAGCTCTACTTTTGTCTCATCTGACCAGAGAACATTCTTCCAAAAAGTTTTTGGCTTTCTCAGGTAAGTTTTGGCAAACTCCAGCCTGGCTTTTTTATGTCTCTGGGTCAGAAGTGGGGTATCCTACCATAGAGTCCCTTTTCATTCAGACGCCGACGGATAGTACGGGTTGACACTGTTGTACCCTCGGACTGCAGGGCAGCTAGAACTTGTTTGGATGTTAGTCGAGGTTCTTTAGCCACCATCCGCACAATCTTTCGTTGAAATCTCTCATCAATTTTTCTTTTCCGTCCACATCTAGGGAGGTTAGCCACAGTGCCATGGGCTTTAAACTTCTTGATGACACTGCGCACGGTAGACACAGGAACATTCAGGTCTTTGGAGATGGACTTGTAGCCTTGAGATTGCTCATGCTTCCTCACAATTTTGCTTCTCAAGTCCTCAGACAGTTCTTTGGTCTTCTTTCTTTTCTCCATGCTCAATGTGGTACACACAAGGACACAGGACAGAGGTTGAGTCAACTTTAATCCATTTCAACTGGCTGCAAGTGTGATTTAGTTATTGCCACCACCTGTTATGTACCACAGGTAAGTAACAGGTGCTGTTAATTACACAAATTAGAGAAGCATCACATGATTTTTCAAAGGGTGCCAATACTTTTGTCCACCCCCTTTTTTATGTTTGGTGTGGAATTATATCCAATTTGGCTTTTTGACAATTCTTTTTGTGGTTTTCCATTGACGACAAATTAAACGAAGATATTATTACCAAAGCATTTGTGATTGCAATCATTTTCTGGAAGAAATTGAGTATTATCTGACAGAATTGCAGGGGTGCCAATACTTTTGGCCAGCACTGTAGATATTTTTGCAAATTTATTAAAAAAGAAAAACTGAAATATCACATGGTCATAAGTATTCAGACCCTTTGCTCAATATTGAGTAGAAGCACCCTTTTGAGCTAGTACAGCCATGAGTCTTCTTGGGACTGATGCAACAAGTTTTTCACATTTGGATTTGGGGATCCTCTGCCATTCTTCCTTGCAGATCCTCTCCAGTTCCGTCAGGTTGGATGGTGAATGTTGGTGGACAGCCATTTTCAGGTCTCTCCAGACATGTTCAATTGGGTTGAGGTCAGGGCTCTGGCTGGGCCAGTCAAGAATGGTCACAGAGTTGTTCCGAAGCCACTCCTTTGTTATTTTAGCTGTGTGCTTAGGGTCATTGTCTTTTTGGAAGGTTCGGCCCAGTCTGAGGTCCAGAACACTCTGGAAGAGGTTTTCTTCCAGGATATCTCTGTACTTGGCCACATTCATCTTTCCTTCAATTGCAACCAGTCGTCCTGTCCCTGCAGCTGAAAAACACCCCCATAGCATGATGCTGCCCCCACCATGTTTCACTGTTGGGATTGTATTAGGCAGGTGATGAGCAGTGCCTGGTTTTCTCCACACATACCGCTTAGAATTAACGCCAAAAAGTTCAATCTTTGTTTCATCAGACCAGAGAATCTTATTTCTCATAGTCTGGGAGTCCTTCATGTGTTTTTTGGCAAACTCTATGTGGGCTTTCATATGTCTTGCACTGAGGAGAGGCTTCCTTCGGGCCGCTCTGCCATAAAGCCCTGACTGGGGGAGGGCTGCAGTGATAGTTGACTTTGTGGAACTTTCTCCCATCTCCCTACTGGATATCTAGAGCTCAGCCACAGTGATCTTTGGGTTCTTCTTTACCTCTCTCCCCAAGGCTTTTCTCCCATGATTGCTCGGTTTGGCTGGATGGCCAGGTCTAGGAAGAGTTCTGGTCATCACAAACTTCTTCCATTTAAGGATTATGGAGGCCACTGTGCCTCCATAGGAACCTTGAGTGCTGCAGAAATTATTTTGTAACCTTGGCCAGATCTGTGTCTTGCCACAATTCTGTCTCTGAGCTCCTTGGGCAGTTCCTTTGACCTCACAATTCTCATTTGCTCTGACATGCACTGTGAGCTGTGAGGTCTTATATAGTCAAGTCCAATCAATTTAATTAAACACAGCTGGACTCCAATTAAGGAGTAGAACCATCTCAAGGAGGATCAGAAAGAAATGACAGCATGTGAGTTAAATATGAGTGTCACAGCAAAGGGTCTGAATACTTATGACCATGTGATATTTCAGTTTTTTTTATGACCTTCTCCTCCCTTATATACCAGTGTCCATGTCATTGTGTATGCTTATGCCACATGTGACAGCTGAAAAACACATTGGCATGTATACTGTAAACTGTGCATCCTTGCCCTGAAGAAGTACTACTGCAAAATTTTTTGATCAGCTAGAACATTACTAATGCATAAATGTATAGGTATATTTAGCATTATAAATTATCTGATCTGTTCAGCAGAACAAGTCGGGTGGGAGTCAGGGAAGTTGGGGGTTGGAATGCACTAATTAGGAGAGGGACCAAAGCTGAATTCTGGCACTAGGGTCCATGAGCCTTTATCTATGTCCCTGATTATACTACCATATGACGAGCGTTTATTATCTCCATCATTCTTCCCTTGTAGATTGTAAGTAGAGATGAGCAAATTTTTGAAAAATTTGGTTTGGCAGCTTCACCAAATTTTCCAATACGATTCGATCCGAATTAATTCACAGCGAATCGTGTTAAAAAACAGCTATTGCCTGGCTGTAGAAAGCCTGGATAGTGGTGTAGTACACTGTGCCTTGCAGTAACACACATAGGGAGTCTGATGTGGCTTTTAGTGATGTCCCACTAAGGGAACTGAACCAGCGATGCACTGATCGCTGGTTCAGCACTATAGACTGCAATACACTTCTGGGCAGGTTCAACCAGGTACTGGTGGGCTACTAGAAGCCCGGGGTCACTGGTCAGACCCCAAGCTGCAGAAGATGCATATCGGCACCCCACAATCTCACAGTGGGGGGTGCCGAGGGGGACATGTAGCATGGTGGAACTCCTTGGATGCCGCGGTCATCCAAGGAGTTAAAACCTCTGATCGGTTATGGAGCAGGGTGTTAGCTGTCAGTTACAGCTAACACCCACTTCCGATGCCGTGGGTGGTTGTGAAGGGGTTAAAGGGCTGTGACATCACAGGGCTGGCTGGCTGCTGATTGGCTGCACGCATGGCATTGTGGGTGATCCCGCATTCCCAGAGTTCCTTGCCCCATGTCCTAACATGTGCAGCAGCCATTCTAGGAAAAAATGCAATTCGTTACCACGAAACGTGAAAAAATCTGGATTTGATGCGAATCGAATATTTCCTGAAATTCGTATCGAATTCCACTTCGTCAGCTTCGATTCACTCATCTCTAATTGTAAGTCATTGTAGTGCATCCATACCTGCCACTCTAGAAGCACATGTCTAACATAATTGCTTGTTTTTATTATTAGTGCATGCTACATGTTTAAAGATCTTTGTGATAAATATGCACCATGGAAGTAAATATGACTTCAAAATAAGTGAGTGTGCTATCCACATTATTACACACCATAACAAGGAAGGGTGGTTTAGTGGAGAAAGGGTGTAGCTTAAGATGCGCCAACATGCCCTATATTTGCACTAAAATTGACCGATTCACAAACTTGCTGGATCTCTCTGATTTCTCTGTAAGTCTATGAAAGTGTCAAATCCGGATAAAGTGACATCTGGCTGGTGTGTGAATTGGTAGGTCAGTCTGCCAATTACATGACCAGCCAGGGGTTCTGTTAAGATGCTGACTAAAGTGATCGTGCTTGTCGTTTATTTTACATTAATATGCCCTATACTACAAGGCTATATCATAATAAATTTGGCTGAAGTGGGGCTTTAATAGATATTGAGACTGGAGTGCCCACATTCACACTGTCTCAGTATTAAACAGAATTAGTAAATCTTCCTTAATGGATATACTATAAGAACAAAAACTTTATATAAGCCTTAGGCCTTATTTATACAACAGTGTAAAAGGGCCATATGATGGACCTATTTTTAACAGCCGTCACATGGCCATTATAAAAACAATGACAGTGAAAGAGTGTATTCACATCTGTTTTTTTATGGACAGAAATACAATTAGTTAAAAAGGGACATGTTAATATTTGTCTGTCTTGACCGACACACAGACCCAGTAGAAATCAATAGGCAAAAATAGATTGACGTCAAAGTTATGTCCATTAAAAACAGATCAGTGGGTTGGGTCAAATAAAAAAGACCAATGTAATTCATCCATTTTTTGTCTATTTTTTTAAACAATCCATTAAAAACAGATGCAAAACAGATGACACTTGGTCATCAAAAATGAATAAAGGGAACGGATGCAAAACAGATGTAAAACAACTGTTAAAAATAGACCAATTCTTCCATTTTTCACAGCTGAGAAATAGATACGATCATGTGAATATAATCTGAGTCTTTCACAACATGATTAAAATAATTTTCCATTTTCATCTCTTTACTCAGGTAGATTATTTCAGTGTAAGCAAATGATAGCCCTTTTTATTGATACAAACAACAATTCAATCAAGCAATCTTTACAATGTACTTGTAAAGTATTGATGAATTGGCTAAGGATTTATTTTCCATATCGTAGAGCACTATAAGGATTCATTATGCACTGTTTTCAGCAGAGGATCCATATATTTCACATAATGAAAAGGAGCGAGACATGCATTATGCATCATTCGGATCACATGCGTCTATTTGTAGGCTTTGTTAGGTATTACAAAGTATGCTAGCCTCATTCATAAATCTGCCATCAAAAAGATGAAATTCCTAGACTGGAAGTCTGACTTTTAATACTGTAAACTCTCAGCCACTGGTTTATTTGTAGAGATCGTAGAATGATAAAACAATCTTATTGCCTTCACCATTAAATTATGACTTTGATGTAAATCATAATTTTTAGAGTCTTTAAAATGATTGTTATATTGAAAACGTAGTGAACCCCGGAGGGCATGTTTTAACAAAAAAAATTTAACAAACCGTAAATTAAATAGATTGAAAGTTGGACTTGTACTGTATATATTTCAATATATATAACTATATTAGGCATATTATATAGTTAATTTCAGTACAAGTTTCGATTAGCACACATAATAATAGACTTTTTACCAATACAAGATTTGAGGCAAAAACATATGGATGACAGATTTACTGGATGTTCAGCCTGCTTCAAAAAATGTTGGTTTGCTCCACTCCCATATGCAACATTTGCTACTGGAGATTAGATATTATTCTTAATTTTCCTTGCCGTTTGTCAAGTGCACCTTTTATTGTCACAGCTGCCACAGCAAATCAAATGACCCTGCGCATCCTGTTATACCCTAAGGAACGGGTCTATGTCTGATTTCCATACATTCAAAGCACATATTTATATACTGCAGTGCATAAACTGTTCATTTTTTTTTTTTTCTAGACTACATTTGTAGAATAATGGAAAAAAATAAAACTTTGCAAACATATTTCATACCTATTTATGGAAATAGGTGAACAATTGATTTCAATCATACAATATTGATATGGGTTTTAAAAGCTACAATGCAACAACACTTGCAGCTATCATCTTGCTGTCAAATTTCTCCATTCCCTCTGCCCCCAACAGACAGTAGAACAAGGAATAATGTGAGATTAAACACAGGGATTCCTTCAGTCTATATTCATGGAGACACATATGTCTGCATAGTAGCTGTAGACACAAAACTGTAAGAATTTGCATTTTCTATGCATGTTTAATTTTACATGCAGTAAATAGACACTAGAGCAAAAGTGTACATTTAATCTCTTTCCTCTGCAGCCATTTTTCTTTTTAGTATTTTTGTTTTTTAACCACCGCCATTTAAAAATCATAACTTTTTTATTTTTCCTTGTTTTTAAAGAAGAAGTTGTACAAATTGCACAATTTAATTTCCTGTAAAATGTACTGGAAAGCTGGACAACCTAAAAAAAATGCAGTGCCATATTTTGACACCGATATCCTTTTCATTTTTTCCATGCACAAATTTATGTTATGCATTTTTTTCATAGCAAGTTGTAGCCTTTATTGATATAATTCTGGTGAATGTGAATTGTTTTGATCACATTTTATTTACTTATTTTGGGAGGTATTTTGATTTTTTTTTTCCTACTATGGCACTTACAATATGGGCTAAATATTTTTATATTTTAATAGTATAGGTACTTTCAGACAGAGGCTAATTAACATGATTAGTAAATTAATACAGCTCCTGAAGAAGCTAGTACAAAACGGGCGTTGGGGTGCTGGTCAGTGTAGTCACAGGAGTACTTGCCTTATGGCTGGTTGGTATTTGTTATATCTTTCCCCACAATGAATTGTGTTTGGGTTAGCCTAACTTAAATTTGCACATTGCACTGATGCACTTATATATTTGTTTGATGTTGGAATCTGTTATTTGCGGGTTTATTTAATTTGGGCATTTATTTTTGGTATTTATTCTGATATTGGTTAATGTTTATATTTATGCATTATGAATTATAATATGTGTGCTATATATTTATATACAGTACAGACCAAAAGTTTGGACACACCTTCTCATTCCAAGAGTTTTCTGTATTTTCATGACTATAAAAATTGTAGATTCACACTGAAGGCATCAAAACTATGAATTAACACATGTGGAATTATATACTTAGCAAAAAAGTGTGAAACAACTGAAAATATGTCTTATATTTTAGGTTCTTCAAAGTAGCCGCCTTTTGCTTTGATTACTGCTTTGGCATTCTCTTGATGAGCTTCAAGAGGTAGTCAGCTGAAATGGTTTTCACTTCATAGGTGTGCCCTGTCAAGTTTAATAAGTGGGATTTCTTGCCATATAAATGGGGTTGGGACCATCAGTTGCGTTGTTCAGAAGTCAGGTGGATACACAGCTGACAGTCCTACTGAATGGAGTGTTAGAATTTGTATTATGGCAAGAAAAAAGCAGCTAAGTAAAGAAAAACGAGTGGCCATCATTACTTTAAGAAATGAAGGTCAGTCAGTCCGAAAAATTGGGAAAACTTTGAAAGTGTCCCCAAGTGCAGTGGCCAAAACCATCAAGCGCTACAAAGAAACTGGCTCACATGAGAGAGCACAGACAGAGGCTGATAGTAAGTTCTGTCCACCCAAGTGCTTTATTTAAATCACTACTGTTCAGTATTTCTCTCTTTCTGGATGAATTGGTTGTTTTTTCCATGTGCTGTGTATGGGAAACATTTTAGCAGCTTATCTCCACTAGTTCATGTGTAAGTGAAACTTAAAGATGTGGATGTGTTGACAATTGCAACCAATCAGATTCCAACATTCATTTATAATTCAATTAACTGACGGATTGACAGCTGTAAACTAATCCTAATATCCTAGATGTCTACTGTTTTTTTTGGCTCCCACACTCATTCACCCAGATGTCCTTTGTGTTCACCTGAACTGATTAAATGTTAATGTTCTCCATTCATTTGTTCTTTTTTTATGGAACTTTGTCCTCAACCTCCCTCCTAAACACATAATGCACTCTCTATAGTGCAACTTAGCCACAATTAATTTATGATTTTTTTTTTCTGCTAGATATGCCCTAGCCAACTGTGTTAATGTTGTAAAGTGGACGTGCCTAGGAGTTACAGCACTGCCATGAAGCAGCAGAGCACATAAATTCACAGATAGGGGCTGTTAGTGGGTTGAAACAGGTGGCATTTACAAATCGCTTACTCTTGGCTGTATCACTCATTGTAGAATTATAAACTGCCTCTGTAAGTGAACTTAGATGAAGAATTATCCATCAGGAAAATGACATAGGTTTTCCCATTCAGGCAGCTCACACAAACCTAAGATCACCTTATTCAATGCAATGTCAGCAGGAGTTATAAACTATAACATCTACTTTAAAATTTAGTAGAGGATGGATAATAGTACACAAATGTTTTTTGAATAATACTCCATGCAAATAGGTCTTAGACAACTGTATGCTTCCAAATGTGTGGCAGCAACTTAAGGGTAAGCCCTTTTCTGTTTTAGCATTACCGTGCACAAAGTGAGATCCATAATGACATATTCTGATTTGTGTACGAAGGCCACTGAGCGATTATCAACCTTCTCCATCTGACATCACTATACATTAGTGCCTACATATATGCTTAATATGTTCTCGTGTTTAGAAATAAAAGCAGAAAAACATTTTCTTTAAAAGTCCCCTAACAGTTTTCTGCAGGGTTTTTATTTTATGGTAAAATACACGCAACGGACACACTGCGATTTCCAAAACAGCATGTCAATTATACCTATGGAAACGCTGGTGGTTTTCCTATAAGTATAATTGAAGCAGAAAGTCCGCAGAGAGAACTTCTGCAAACTTTCTGTGCAAAGCACTGCAGGAGGAACCGCGATGCGATCTTCCGCTCTCCTGCTATAGTGTATCTAATTCTAATGTATTTATGTATTTGTAAAGTGAGTTTGTTTTCGCTTCATAATTTTGTTTTTGTTTCAGAATTATATCTGTGGAGCTACCTGAAGAAGCCAAGCAGTTTGGAATTCAGTTTAGGTGGTGGCAGCCATACCACTCTGGGCAAGGGGAAGATGTTTGGGCTATTGATGAGATCATCATGACATCAGTGTTGTTCAATAGTATCAGCCTGGACTTTACTAATCTTGTGGATGTTACTCAGTCTCTTGGGTTTTATTTGGGAAATGTTCAGCCATTTTGTGGACATGACTGGACTTTATGGTAAGATTCATATTGGAGAGTGTATAGAAGCATTACTTTCTTATGATATTTCTTTCTTATTAAGCGTTTTTTTCAAGACAAATTCAAAATCCAGGGTGTATGTGACTATCAGTTTTTTATTTTATTTTCAAAAACCAATTATCCATTCAGAAAACTGCTTTTATTTTTAATTCTTGTCCTGAAATATTAACCAATCAGAGTGATTGAAACATTGATAAATTGTGTTAGAGAATTAATTATTCATTTCAATTTTCAGTTTTAACCCCTTAGCGATCATTGACGTCCTGGCCACCTGGGACTTAGTGCAACAGGACGTAATAGCTCTGATCGGTGGTTTTAACTCCATAGATGCCATGGTCAAACATGACCACAGCATTTAAGGGGTTCTGCTAATGTATGATGTATGAGTCTGCATAGGCTGACTTCCTCTATACACTGCAATACATGTGTATTGCAGTGTATAGTACTAAACCAACGATCAGAGCATTGCTGGTTCAGGTACCTTAGTGGGACATCCAGAAAATGTAAACAAAAATTAATAAATGAATAAAGTCCCAAAAATGCTCCTTTCCTATACAAAATGAATTATATAAAAAAAAAAACTAAAAATTAATGAAAACAATACATATTTGGTATTGACGTATCCGAAATAACCCCTAACCCATAATAAAACTAAAACATTATTTTACCTGCATGGTGAACGTTATAAAAATGCTGGAAGTAATGATTTTTTGCCATCTTGCAACACAAAATATTCTATAAAAAGTGACCAAAAAGTCATATGTTCTCCAAAACAGTACCAATAAAAAGTACAGCTCACCCCACAAAAAATAAGCCCTAATCAATTCGGTCAACGGAAAAATAAAAATGTTACACATCTCAGAAGATGGCGATGCAAAAATAATTGATTTATGTCCCCAAATGGGTTTTTGTTCTGAAAAATTACTAACACATAAAAAACAATATAAAATTAGGTATCGCCATAATCATACACACCCACAGAATGAAGGTAACGTTACTTATGCTGTATGCTGCACAGAAAAAAAAAATTAAAAGGTTAAAAGCAATACCATCATTTTTTTATTCCACCAAGAAAGAGTTAATAAAATATAGTCACTAAGTTATAGACAACCAAGAATGGTGTCATTACAAAATGTATCTCATCCCGCAAAAATACAAGCCCTCATATGGCTACATCACCAGAAAAAAAAAAAAATATATATATATATATATATATATATATATATATATATTAAGACAATGTGAAGACAAAAACACCAAAAATCGCCAAATCATTAGAACAAAACTGGCTTCAGCAGGAAGGGAATGTATAAGCTGTGTGAGCGTTTGTCAGGGTACATCCCAGATTTAGAGTTTATGAGGGAAAAGACACCAGAAGTGACCCCCAGAGTCACACACCCCTATCATAAGAGCTACTTGGAAAATAGTAAGGAATTTGGTGATCCCAATGTACTACGCCCACTTTACACATTCAATTTTCACCATCTGCTGTGCATTCACATCTGGGAAACTAATGCTCACTACACCCCTTGATAAATTCTTTGAGGGGTGCAGTTTTCAAAATAAGGGGTCACTCTATAGTGGATTCCACTTTATTGGCACTTTTGGGGCTCTGCAAATATGACATGCCCAGATAACAAACTTCTAAATGTGCACTCAAAAAGCCACATGTGCCTTGTTGTGTTCCCAAACTGCAGTTTATGCCCACATGTATGACACTGTTGTACCCAGGATAACATACTTAATGTTATCTGTGCGTATAAACTGCTGTTTGGGCACACAGCCGGGCACAGAAGGGAAGCAGTTTCGCAAGGAGGACTTTTCTCTCCGCCGGTTTTATACTGAAACCGGGGGGGGAATCCGGCGGACCCCATTATAATCTATTTTTCCATTTCCTTGTGTAACCGCTTTTCAAGTGGACAGGGTCTCTGTCTTTTGGGTCCCATGCGGACCTGAACGATGGAAACCCAAAAGCTAGTGTGAACTTTGCGTAAGCCTTCTAAGTCCAAAATATATTGAAGGATGATTAAAATATGATGCCAATATAAAGCAAAGATATGGTAGATGATATTTATTAATGTATTTGGATGGTATGACTGTCTGAAAAGCAAAGCATTTCACATTTTGAAAATTGCTAATTTTTCGAAATTTCCACCAAATTTCCTATTTTTTTTATAAATAAATACAAAAATGTTGATCTATGTTTACCACTAACATGAAGTACAATGTGTCACCAAAAAAAAATCACTTTTGTGAGTTAAAGCATCTCAAAATTATTGCCATATAAAATGATACATGTCAGTTTTGAAAAATGAGGCCTGGTCCTTAAGGTACTTTTAGGCTGTGCCCCAAGGGGTTAACTTAAATTTTCAACTTAAAGAGGACCCTCGACCTCCTCCACCAACTCAAGTACTCTGCTTCCCCCAATAGATGTTACTGCATTGATTCTGACACAGTTGGAATTGTTCTCTAGCATCCACTATTCCTGAATAATTACTGCTGTTAGTTTTGGTGTCTGATATGCTATTTAGGCTCTGTAATGTCAGTGGCTGGTGTTAGGTAGGAGCAGACAAGGATACGTGATTCTGAGTTCTGACACGGTCTGCTTCTGATTGGACAGTGTTAGAGAGCTCACACCCCCATGCATGCATATCCATGAGACCACTCACTTCATGGTAGAAAGCCTAACTCTCACATCAGATACCAAAACTAATGGTACTCATTGCTCAGGCGGGGTTGAAAAAAATTCCAACTGTGCCATAATCAATGGAGTGGCACCAATCAAAGGATGTAAAGAACTGGAGTTGGTGGAAGTGATGGAGATCCCATTTAATTCTGTAAAGGAAACCTACAGTAGGTGTATTAAAATCCTACTTTTACTATATAGAATCTCTATTCAATTAAACTTTCTACTGTTTGTAACAAACATTCAAGACCATTCAGTTATTTAATTGTGATGCATCTTGACTTGTATAGGAACTACAGTTGGAGCTATTGTAACACCTTAGGAAACCAAAATAATAGTCATATCCCCATGGGCTGCTAGAGAAGCAGCAGCGCAGTGTTATCACCTAGCATGTTACAGCACTCAGTGATTATCTTTCTATCTGAAGGGGTTCGGCTGTGCATGCAGCAGTGAATGTGCTCTAGCAGTGATAATGAGGCTATGGAAGCAGCATTATCCACTTTAACAAGAACATGGGAAGTTCTCACAGCTCATTACCATGAATCAACATGACAACATCTCCCTAATCAACAAATCAGAATTGGATTGAAATAAACATATTGCATTGGGCTTTACTTTATTATATTGTTTTAGTGGATTCACGTATGTTAATGTTTTTAAACCAAAATGATTCTCAAATGTGAAATTTCATATCTACACATATGTTATATTTTTTACATGAGTGTTACAAGGTTTCACACCTTGAAATATATCCATTATATGAAATATGAATCTCTGACCTTGCTTTTCTCTCCAGATAGTATCAAGGTCACACTTGTCCTTCAGTAAATTGTGGTTAGTTTAATTCTTATTGCATCCCTCCAACTGCTTGTTCTTTCAGCTCTCAACTGTTTTTTACCCCTTGTTTTTACGTAAAGGTTTATGTGCATGAAAATTGTCCTCAATGGGGAATCTCTAGAATTGATTTTTTTTTTGTTCAAATCATGAAAAGTGCAGGTACTGTGCAGATTTTTCTCTACTATTTAATAAATAAAATGCATTCCAAGTGCATTATTTTTACACAAGTGAGACAATCTATTAACCGTTTAGTAGACACTACTAGAGTATCATATGCTTTATGATTTATGTATTTCTGAAAAATAAAATTCCCCAGGCAAAGAGCATGTTTGCCTGCTTTAAAATCCGGTGTCATGTCTATCACCAGAGCGGTCATTGAAAGAAAAGGGCTGTTGTTCAAAAAGTATGTTTGTGGCCCTTTCCCTTCAATAACAACTCAGCTACTCAAAAATATATTATATCCTTTATTAGAAATATAATGAGGCAGATTTACTAATGAAAATGCTCCATAAGCCCATATTCATATGTCCACATTTCATGTATGGGTCTGTGAGAAAACAGCATCCATGTAAGTCCTTGAAAAAGCAAGTTCATTTACTTCACTGATGCTGATGAATCATATCAATGCAATTTTCTGGGACCATAAGGCTGGGGCCCCATGTTGTGAAAACACACTGTTTTGGCTGCGGCAGAAATGCCACGGCAACAAAACGCTCTGTTTTATAGTACCTGTATAGTGGAAGGGATTCTGGCTAATCCCATCCACACATTGCAGAAAAAAATCTGCAGCGGAAAAGCTGTGTTTACAAAAAACGCCCTTGTTTTTAAAAATAGCAGCATGTCAATAATACCTGCGGAAATGCTGGCGTTTCCTGTATAGGTATAATAGGGGGCAGAAAGTCCGCAGAGGAAAACTCTGCGTATATGCAATGAAAAACGCTGCAGAAAAAAAAAAAGCGATGCCAAGTTTTGGGGTTTTTTTGCTGCATTTCTCTACATGGGGCCTTACCCTAAAAAACAGATGACACACAGATGTCATCCATTTCTCAGGGATCCAGAGACATAGAAAGTATAGGAAATGTAAAAAAAACGTTGCACTGTTATTCACAGATGTGAAAAATAGAGCAACCGCAGACAACACACAACCCGCAAATAAGCAGGGTGGAATGCTGTCTATGATATTACAGGTATCACATATCCTCAAAATCTAGACATGTGAATATGGCCTTAATTCTGGCATAAGGCTCAGGGCCATGTAGAAAATCACTACAAACCACAAAAACACTTGAATTTTTCACTGCTTTTCCGCTGCATTTTTGTATTTTTGCTTTCCCCCCATTTAAGTCTATGGGAAAATGCATCATTTTAGCAGGTAATTTTGCATGTGTTTTTGAAAATGCTGAATCTTCCACACCGTTTTTTTCTGCAGTGTGGGGATGAGATTAAATAATATCTCATTCACTTTATTTGGACTGTAAAATATTTTTTACGCTGCATTTCCATAAAGGCCACAAACACTGCATGAAATGTAGGGCCTTGGCTTAACTTGTACCAAAAAAAAAAAAAACTGGCTTTAAGTCTGAATCCCCATGCATTTTACTGTACCTGCAAAGTGAATGGGATTCTGGCTAATCCCATCCACACATTGCAGGAAAAAATCTGCAGTGGAAAAGCTGCAGAAACGCTGGCATTTACCATATAGGTATAATAGGGGCAATGAAAAACACTGCGGGAAAAAACGTGATGTGTTTCTGCCGCTTTTTTTGCTGCGTTTCGCGACATGGGGCTTTAGCCAAAATCACATTTTTTTCTTTACAAGGTTAGAAGAAAGGAAATGTGGCTTAGTGGAAAGAGAGCTGGCATAAAATGTAAGATTGTGTGCCAGAAATATGCCAAAATGTTGGTGCATTATGTGGTGTAAAGTAAGGTAACAAATAGGTGGTGTAAGCTAAGCGGTCTAAAATGTACCAAATTTATCATCCAGCTTCAACCACACATGTTGTATACACATGCCAACTTCACCTAACACTCATGGTCCATATATACCAATTGTACACAGGACACAAACTGCTTAAATAAATAGGCAGTTTCTTGTGCCTCTGTCTATTACTAAAATAGACATGTCTGACACGTCTGCTTTATTAAACTGGAGTAGTCCTATGTCATAGTAAAAATCTGTCATTTCTTTAGCACAACTCATTTTATCAGTAATGTTTGTCAATGAAGATGGCGTAGAGAATTAAATAAATACAGTAAAAAAATATAGCTAAAAATGCTAGATTAATGAAAACTAGACACGTAAAGACATATACATAGCTATATTTTGCAGGAAATAGCAAAAAAAAAAATTGTTCTGAAACCTCTGCCATCTGTTACTAACCTAGATACTTGAATGGCAATGACCATTTCTTATCTCTTATAAAGTTGTGACAATATTGGCTACAAAAATTTTATAAATGTGTTTTGTTCTTAAAAGTTTTACAGGAGACTCTAAACAATCTACTAGTACACGCTATGTAGAGACACAATCCATGCAGATTGGAGCATCTTATATGATCCAGTTCAACTTAGTAATGGGATGTGGTGAGAAATTCACTCCTCATATGGACAATCAAGTTAAGTTGGAGTATTCAACCAATCATGGACTCACATGGCATCTTGTGCAGGAGGTAAGAAAAACCTCATAGGAACGTATGCTACTTGTTATTTTAAATTCTTTAAAGTGAAATAAAGATGACTATGTATTTCAGTATCTAAAAACTATTAATGAAGGGGTTGTTGAAGACTTCATATTGATAACCTATCCTTAACCCATCCTTCGGATAGGTCATTGATATGAGATCAGTGGAAGTCTGTCACCTGGGCACCCCCTCTGGTCAGCTAATATCTGCATAGTGTATGGAGCTGGAAGCAGATGGATCTGTACACTGTGTAGTTGCTGTGCTGGGTGACAACCCCACCAATCTAATATTGATGACCTACCCTACGGACATGCCATCAATATAATGTCTTGGATAATCCTCTTAATTTATGAAGATATGTAACGCTTTTCAATAATCCCAACGGTTGTATTAGATTATAAATTAATTTAATTGTGAAAGATCTTCCTAATAATCAAAAAGAGGAGGAAAACTGCTCAGATTAGGAGAAATAACTTTCTCAGCAGGTGCCATATCACTACCAGGGACAGGGCCGTTTCAACACATTGGTGAGCCCAGTGCAAAGGTTTCAGAAGTGGGGGCCCCCATCACCACTACTTAGAAATACCCCACTTGCACAAATTATAATGCCCCCTTAGTGGCCCTCACACAGTATAATGCCCCTCTAGTGGCCCCATACAATATAATGTCCCCTCCAGCTGCCCCCACAGTTTAATGTCCCCCTCCAAGTGCACCCACATTATAATATCCCCATACAGCTATCCCCACACGCCAATGAGCTGAAGTTGGTGCAGCCTGAAACGGCGGGACAGCATATGCAGGACTGTCCCGCTGTCCCAAAGGGGTCCCCACTACCATAGGGCCTGGTGCAAGTGCACCGTTGACCCGATGGCTAAAGCGCCCCTGACCAGGAATCTGTGTCAGTGTTAGATGAAAGAGACATGATTGACAGCTCAGAAGGGTCCTGGAGTAAATTATGTGTTACAACATTAAAGGAGAAGGACTTAGGAATTTTAGTTGACAATAAATTTAAGGCTAAGGCCCCACGTAGCGATCCGCAGCCAAAAAGCGATGTGGAAAAGACCGTGGCAGAAACGCATAGCCTTTTTTTTTTTTTTTTTCTTTTTCTATGCAGTGCTTTTTGCAGAAAGTCTGCAGAGTTTTCCTCTCTATTATACCTATATGGAAAACGCTAGTGTTTCCATAGGTATAATTGACATGCTGCAATTTACAAAAACGCAGCGGTTTTGAAACCGCAACATTTCCGCTGCAGATATTTTTCTGAAATGTGTGCATGGGATGGACATATGTCTTTTTCCAGCTTTATAAAGTATACCAACTGAAACAATAAAAGTAAGGGTCAAGCTAAGAAAAGCTTGCAATCTCAAGACACAGTGTTAAAGGGGTTATGCAACAAGTGATAAACAGGAGGTCCTTTCCCCACTGTACATTCAGCCTGACCGAAACCAGGCTGTATATGGGCATGACTGGTGGTGGACGGTGATCCCATTCACTTCAGTAGGAGCACTGAAGATAGCCGAATGCTGTACTTCAGTTATCTCCATCACTTTCATTAAAGTGAATGGACAGCGTTCTTGGGATCAGAGGGGGTCTCAGCAGATCAGGTATTTATCCTCTACTCTATATAGGATAAATACTTTTCGTGGCATAACCACTTTAATAAGATATCCCTGCAGACCTGCATAGTGTGAAGAATAGGGGTAAGGAAAAATTACAGGTATTGGTTGTAGGAAAAAATGTTGAGAGGAGGCAGGTTCTAATCAGAACAATAGACTGAAAAAGTGTGAATGTAGACTTAGCTTAGAAGAGAAAGACCTCACACAGTGGCTACGAATAAGGATTTAGGAGAACTGTTGAGTTCTCATATTTGGCTGGAAGTACAGTTCAGTTATGAACACTCCTAATAATTAAAGACTAAACATTGCACCAACCTTCTCACCAATATCTCTACATTTGATTCTGTAATAACTGACTTAAAAGTTTATTATGACAACTCATTGTTTTTTTTATGTGCTGATTTAAAATTCTGAAATAAGATAATGTGTGCAGTATAGGGTTCTCAGGGGTTGTCTCATAAAGATAACTCCTTTCCCTATTACATTACAGGGCAGAGAAGAGATGCCCCACTCAGCACCCCTTCCATACGCACTCACAAACTTGTCAGCAAACAGCTGTTACACTATAGATATATATATCTATATATATATATATATAGATATCTATATATATATATAGATAGTACAACATTTTCACTGCAGGGAAAATATGTAGCTAACCACAGCCTATTCTTTCAATCCAGCACAGCATATTCCATCTATGACTGTCAATTAAAAAGGACTGTATTCTAGGCAACTTCTTTCACCTACTTTGCAACACTATAAAGGGTCCATACACATAAGGCAAAGTCAGCAAAACCTGGTGATTTTAACAGGATCAGTAATCTATTTAATGTGAGGGGTACTGACAGATGGTTTTGGGGAAAGAAGGATCAAAGCAACAATCTAATCTAGCATAGTCTAGTACAGTTTTCGTTTTCTCCTTCTGATGTAGTCTAGTGGGGAAAATGAAAGAAAAAAACTCTTATACTCATTAGAGCTTCATAAAAGAAAATGAAAAAAATAGAACATAGCCCAAGACCCCATACAACAGTGTTTCTTCGTCCTATTTATTGTTATGTTATTTACATTAATATTTATTTTTGATGTTTATTTGATTGAGGAATGAAAATTCACACAAAGATATCAAAATGTTTTATGTTATTGTATGATTTATAGAGTGAACTTTCTGGTAGACCTCTAATTATCTTGTGAAAAAACATTGCATTGAAGCTTTTAGTTGTAGGTT
The DNA here is from genome assembly GCA_947044405.1 of Leptodactylus fallax. NCBI lineage: Eukaryota > Metazoa > Chordata > Amphibia > Anura > Leptodactylidae > Leptodactylus > Leptodactylus fallax. Next base: position 8,384,220 of record CAMRHE010000001.1, on the reverse strand, counting down.
CTCCTTACAGATGAATGGAATACACAATGGGAATATTTGGTTCCATTGTGCCTGTGTTATCTGAAATTAGTCCTGATGACTGAGTGTTGAGTAGAATGCCTGCCGCGTAATTAGTTTTGCCACACCACCAGGTGTTTTCTTGATAAAAGTATAATAATGAACGCAAATGACTTTTTGGGGACAATTTAATCAGCAAATTCAGCCAGAAAGGTTTGATGTTGTTTATGTCCTAATAATGTTTTACACTCTTTTAGCAACATACAATTGTTGAAAATGTTTGAATAGCAGCATTGGATGTTAACTTCTACAGTAGCTTTTTTTTTTCCCTCCTTGTGTACTCTAACCTTTATAGTGCCTTGTATATCCTCATTTTAAGCAATAATTCATATGATTTAATATGATTATGCAGAAACCTGTTAAATTGTTCAAATAAGACTTTTATTCAGACTACAGTATATAATGCAATTTATTTTATTTACAAAATAAATGGAACACCAAAATAACATGACCACGAAAAAAATAATAATAAAATAATATCATTTTATTAACATAAATAATGAAACAAACATATATGGGGAGATAAATAATGAAGGTACACCATAATAATGATAGGGAGGGAAATGGGGGCCACAATAATAATAAATAGGGTATATATACCGCTGGTACAAATAAATATGTATAAGGATGGTTGAAAACAACCTATATAGCACTATATATGCATAAACATACCACAAACAGTATAATAGCCCAAAGAAATCTAGTAAATACTAGAAAAATGGAAATAGATATAAACATAATAAGCCACTATTATACTATTATATATTATACATTATTTGGTGTTCTATGGTTTTACATGATCTACAGAGTTTTTCATGCATAGCTATTAGCCCTTTTTTGTGTTTAATTACAAAATAAATGGACAAACTGCCTAGCTGTACAGTGTGCATTAGTAGCACAATATGCAAGAATAAATCAAAGCATGGACTGGTTTGGAAATGTCACTATTTTAAATGTATTTCATATAACTGGAAGACACTGTAAAAGTGTAGCCAACACAGTACAAACCAAGTGTACTGTATATTGAATACAATTTTAAGTATGGGGGTTAACTTAAAGAGGATCTGTCACCAAGTACAAAATACTAAATGACATAGATCTTGTGATTCTCGTTGCGTCATCATGGGTTTGGTGTTTTATATTTTCAAAATCTGTCTAACTGTTATTACATAGGCTATTATAACCAGCTGATTCATCAAGTGGGCAGGAACCTTTTGTTTTTCTCACACAAAACATAAGGTTATTGCCCACTTGTGGAATAAGAGCTAACTCGCATAAATCTTCCAGGGGCCATATCTTTTGAAGTGGTGGACAGATTTTAAAACTGAAAATGTCAAATTGACCAGTGGCACATCAGCAATCAAATGATATATGGAATTTGGTATTTTGTACTTTGCATTTAAGGGAGCCATACATATAAGAATGCACTAATGAGCTTTATTATTCACTGGATAACGACTTTAACCATTTATTAATTTTAGGGGAGGAGAGGATTTATAAAAATTTCTGCCTTTTTTTGCATTTCATTTTACTCTGTTCAGTGTAAAAAATAACATGGAAAAAATATTATGTGTTCCAATTACAATGATATAGAATATGTATTTTTTAGGTTTACTACTTTTATAAAAAACACTTTTTATAGAAAATCATTGGGATAGAGATTAATTATTCCTATCCCAATGATTGTCCAGGACAGTTGGGAACTACAGTATGCCTATTCTCTGTCTCTATGAAATCAGTGACGTCACGTGACATAACCTAGGACTTATATTTCAATCCTACTCCAAAAAACCCTGCAACATCAAGCTAGGACATATTTTCAGGGTAGTGGTTATTTTTGAAGAAACAGGGTAATAGGGTATAAGGTCTCATGCACATAACAATGAGAAATGATTGTGTAACAGCCATTTTTGCAATGGTCGTCAAATGGCCATTTTAAAAACATATGAATTTTAGTGGGACTATTCACGTGTCCTTTTTTATGGTTTGTTTTAAGGGGCCATTAAAATGTAAGACATCCTTCAATGGACTCAAGTCTGTGAGAGTTCTCTGTAAACATCATCCCCAGCCTTTTTTAACATCGTTCATGAGGCTGAGAGGTACATAACAATGGTAGTCCATGGTTTTGCCATATCAGATTGTTAGTTTGAATTTCCATTGTTATTGCTGCAGATCTAATTGTTAATGTTTAGACACCATACTAATACAATAATTTCCTTATATAAAATTATAATTAGAACAGAATGTATAACTCAAAGTATTCTATTTTTCAGGAGTGTCTGCCAAGCATGCCCAGCTGCCAGGAGTTCACCTCAGCAAGCATCTATCATTCAAGTGAATTCACTCATTGGAGAAGGATAACATTGCCTTTGCCACAGAAGACCTGGTAAGTTAATGTAGTAAGGTAAAGTAAGCAAAAACTCTGAGGTCTTGGCTCAGATAGTTTTTTAAGTTTTTTAATGTTCACACTTCAGTTTAAATTTCAGACAGAATCAACGTCCATCTGAAATCGACAGACAAAAAAAGTACTGTAGACATGGCTTTTTTGTACACCATGATCAATTGTAAAACAGCAGACACTCAACTGACCCCATTATTGTCAATGGGGTCCACCGGTCTCTATATGTAACAATTTCAGCGGTCTGCTTGTCCATTGTTCTGGTCCTCCAATGGACCAGGACAACAGACAGATGATGCTAGTGTGAACCTAGAGTCAACATCTGTTTCTTGAAAGTTTTTATACATATACAAATTGTTTTATTAAGTTAGCAGGACTACATTCAAAGTATAGGTAAACTTGGCTTGTGCCTGAAACATTATATAATCCAAAATGATAATCACAATAATACAGAAATTAATATATAACTTTTAATTAATTAAAGTTAAAAATCACAACAACATATAACCACCCTAAAAGCAGCACAATTAAATAGTCTTCAAAAAATCAAAAAAAAAAAAAATATAATTTGGAGACAAAAAAAAGCAAACAAAACAGACACGGCAGCCTGAAATAGGAAAAACCAACCAGACACTTACCGTGATTCAGATGGTGCCTGTGTTGCTGAAGCAAATACCAGAAGGGGAGAGGGGTGACATAGTCCACGGTTCAAAAGTAACACCAGTAACAACGGGCTAAATAAGGAAACACCTGTATCTAAACTATCCCTATAACACCCTATATAAAACACTAAATGGACCCTAAAGTCCTAACTCGGGGCCACCGCCCTAAATAGCAAGTGCCCCCGACTGGAACCTGGCCCTAGAATAAACTATCCCTATCAAATCCCTTCAAAACAAATAGATATAAAGAGAACAAAAAACACAAGAAACAAAACAAAACTAGGTACGCCTAACACACATATATATAGTAACCAAACATGCAATCCCGACATGCATGTTTCGCTAAACTCATCAGGGGATAGAGTTGGTTAAAAAAATCTCAAATATACTAATTGCAGGAATGGAGCCACAGTAAAGATACCACCCTGTGCCAAGTATGGAAGAAACAAGCACTAAGGTCAAGTGTTAACCATCAAAAAACATAGCACAAATATAAGTAGTACATAAAACTCCTAATGGTATTGCAGATACCAGATAACTAATCACAGATAAAAAACAACACCATGGTATATCAATGAGTGGCCATAAGTGTTGGAAGATAGCACAGTTCAAATGCTAAGTATTCCTACACCAGGTATATGGAGTGCCAAACATACCTGAGAAGCACAAGAGGCTCTACCTACTTAAATACTAAGTGCTACAGGTGGAATAGCGCAATTAGCATGCGCATAACAAAGGGAACTCAAAGTACATACTGAGCATGCCCAAATAGAAATCACATTAGCGCTTACGCATATGATAATGAAACCAAAAGAACAGAAAATGGATAGAATGTTATCTGAATCCAAACCTCGTTAACCCCTATTAACTGAGCAAACAATGCTGCAGATAAATAAACAGAAGCAAGGCTCTGCAAATAAAACCTTATAGAATCACTTGCAGAGTACATAAAAAGGTATTTTAGAGGGGAATAAAAACTAGATATAAAATACAATGCACATATGGACTAGACAAATAACCATCCTGAATATAGAATGAAACCCCTATCAAATAAATGAAGCAAAACTCAATTGTTAATTTAACCCACCCGGGGCTACAGTTTGCAAGCAAAAAATCCATTTTGTTTCTGCCTGAGTAACAAGTTGGTCCCAATTACCGCGGCGTACAGGGGGTTGGATCAGGTCAATACCCATAAATTTAATGCACAAAGCATTACCCTGATGTTCAAGCATTACCCTGATGTACCCTGATGATATGCCGGGCGATTGGTGTATCACGATGATGTCGGATGTCACCTAAATGCTCACCTATTCGGCGCCTGAACTCACGGATTGTTTTGCCAATGTATTCAAGGCCGCAGTTACAGGTGGCCTTATAAATAACGCCCTTCGAACGACAATTAATAAAAGACCTGATTGCATAAGAAGCACCGGTAACATTGCTAGTGAAGTTTTTACCACTTGTGACGTATGGGCATGCAATACAGCCACTACAGCGAAAACAGCCCACAACTTTTTTTGTTAACAGCCAATTTTTGGCAGTGGTAGGTTCGGAGAAATGACTCACTACCACACGGTCCCTAATGCTCCTGCCCCTTCTATACGTTATTTGGGGCTTATGGCCCACCGCATCAACGATATCGGGGTCCATAGTCAAAATCCCCCAGTGTTTAGCAATAACAGTACGAACCTGATCAGCCATGCCATCAAACGTACCTATTAGCCTAGTCTGCCCAACACTGGGAGGACTGATCTTAGTAGTCAGAAGCACGGGCCGATCCTGATTAAGGGCATGTTGAAAAGCCGGTCTTAAAACGCGATCAGGATACCCCCTAGCATGAAATCTAGATCTCAAATCTGCCACTTGTTTCTTGAACTCAGAGATTGTTGAACAATTGCGACGAAGCCGAAGATATTGGCCCTTAGGTATTCCTTTTTTGAGGGGAAGGGGATGATGACTCTCCCACCGCAATAATGAATTAGTAGAGGTGGGTTTGCGATATATGGTAGTCAAAACTTCCTCTTTAATGACCGAGATATGGAGATCCAAAAAAGCTAAGTTGGTAGGGTTAGTCTCATAGGTAAAATGAAGACCAATATCATTCTTATTGAGACCCGCTACCAGACGACCAAACTGGTCCTCAGACCCCTCCCATATGACCAATATGTCATCTATGTAGCGGGCCCAAATATGGATCTTCTCCATCCAATTGGTCTCTCCCTCACCCGGTTCGAGGGAGCGCTCCCACCAGCCCAGGAATAGGTTGGCATAAGAGGGTGCACAAGGGCTACCCATTGCACAACCCCTGAGCTGGTGGAAGACCCTCCCATTAAAGGTGAAATAATTCCGGGTGAGGGAGAATTCAAGAAGTCGCAATACAAACTCATTATGAGCCCTCAGATGGCAACCTCTAGTCTGCAGATATGAGGCAACTGCCTGCAAGCCCAAATGGTGGGGAATTGATGAATAGAGAGCCTCTACATCAATGGAGGCTAGAATGCATGTATCTTCAATATGAATGCCCTCCAGTCTTTTTAATAGGTCCGTAGTGTCCTTTACAAAAGATGGCATGGAACTTACAAATGGGGCCAAAATCTTATCTATATAAATGCCGATATTCTGGCATAAAGATCCTACTCCAGAGACGATTGGTCGTCCTTTTAAAGGAGAAGTCCCTTTATGGACTTTAGGGAGGGAATAAAAAGTGGCGACTCGGGGAAAACGAGGCAAAACAATAGGGATAATCTATTGTTGTATACGACCTGTAAGGTCTTGGATTTGGTACTTGTGCCTGAAACAGCACAATTTAAATGTTGCCACTTTATTTTATGTCTTCCTAGTCTGTTACAATGTGGAATTTTGTCAACTAACAGTTTTCCTTAAAAATAATAATATTAAAGTATTTGTTTTTGGGTTAGCTGGGCATTGGTATGTCAGGTGAATAAATGGTGAAATAAAGAATATACATGTAACACCCCTTTGGTCCGACCTCTGTAGGCAGGGTGTGTTGTAGTTCTCACCTCACTATGGTGCAGTTCCTCCACCCGAATCTTGCTAGGAGCTCTATAGGAATTCAGGAGGGTCTTCCTCTTCTGCTAGGGGTCGACTCGGGAAACCCCCACCTAAGCTCAGTACACACTCACAAATGTTGAGGGTAAAACTACTTAACTGGTTTATTATGGAAAGGGTAAACAAGGGCAAACTTAATAAAAGGTGAACAGAGAAATGTTTCAGTAATTCACATGACAATGCACAGGTACATCCTATAGTATTAACACCCTAGTGGTAGGAATGGACTATGTGCCAGGCCTGGTGGGTATAATAAACTATAGGGAATAGCACAGGGTTAAGATAGTGACCCACAGATTATAGTCATCACACACATGCAATCATACTGCAGGTAACAGCTTGCACTCCTAAATAACAGCACACAATGGAGAATTACTAATGGCTGCAGCAATAAACAGAACAGTCCATCCGTTGGGGCCCAGTTGCCACGGACGATGGCGCACATTCAGGAAACGGTGCACTATAGACATAGCAGATCCTTTCTACCACAGTTCTCATAAACCTTCTAACAGCTGTACAGCAAATTCCAGCAAAGTCTACTCACTAACTCTTGCAGGGAATCTGGTGCCAGCCTGGAGTCTCACTGGGTGCTGCAGCTTTCAGGTGACAGGATACTAATTGAGTATGAGACAGGAGTCTTCTTGGATGCAGCCCTGGGTACCTTTTGGGAGTCTGGTCAATCTGGACAGGTGGTGCTGCAGCTGCTGCTGGGATGCAGCTTCTTCCCTCAGAGTGAGCTGGTGAGCTGGCAGGACTCTCTCTATGTCCTGGGTTACCCAGTGCCAAGCTATGTGCTCCCTGGCAGTTGCTGGAAGAAAACTCTTCTGCAGCCCATATGGCTGTCTCCTTTCTCTCCTGTGCAGACCTTTCCCATAATTCCCTGCTCAGCCAATCAGTCCCTTTCTCTGATACTGCTCCCCCTGGAGTAAGGGGTGTAGGGAAATGTAATCCACTGTCACTCAGCATAAAATGGCTGATGTCTGCTGTAGTGGGTCCTGGCTTGGCATTAAATGCAGCATCTGCTGTATGCAAAGTGCTCCTTGCAGGGGCTACATACAGTTTCACAGTCTTGCCTAGAAAGGTTAGACAGATATATTTTTTACGGATAGAAATACAAACTACGTAACTAAACAAATAAACTAAGATAACTCTGTGTAGTCTTTTCTTCCATTTTATTTCTCCTTTGGAGTTGAAATATAGCTACGTACCCAGGCGGATGGGGGTAAGACAAATGTAATCTTGATTTGGGATCAGGGATATCTTTGGGACAGTATGGTTAAATGCAAGTCTCTTTATGCGTCTTCTCTTTGCACCTTGTATTGTATAAAAATAGCTGTTCTCCATATTTTGATTTTATTGTTTTTTATTCAGTACTTATTGTGTGGATTGTGGTGCCTTTTTAACTACACATAGCTCCCCCTGACACAGGGTTTGAGCTGTTTACAGCCAAGACTATCAAGTCTATCAGTATTTCTGGTCTCCAACAAATCCCATGAAGAGCACCCACTAACTGGGTACAAAATGCATCGGAGGGGGAATTAAATAGGGTTTAATAGGGACAGTTGTGGGACCACCCTTGTTAGGGCAGGAGTCTTGCTTTGGGCCTAGGGTAATTACAGGGCTGACATCCCTCTCACACCCCCACAGTGGCTCCAATTTTACATAGAAGGTTCTACCTCTGTATCCCACTAGACAACCCATATGGTAAGACTGTTCCATTTTTTTATGGATTTGGATTTTGTTTTTGGGACTCAGTGTCTTAATGTTTTAACTATAACAATAAATGTTAAGTTTTAATAATTATAGGGATCCCTGCTTATAGTTTTGTTTAATTAAAGTGGTCCTGGTGGGTTTAAGGATTCATTTTCCCACTTTTTTTTGTTTTGTTCATGCACTTATGAAAAGTTTAATTTTAGCTCATTTAAATTCTTGCTCCTCACAAATATTACAGAAATTATTTTTGAAAAGCTATACATGTATGTCAGTTTATGATATAAGTACAATATAAGTACTCGTATATTAACTCTGACTATGCTTAGAAATCCCACATAATTCTCTTCTCTGGAATTTTTGGTTGAGTTATCTAATCATAGATATTTATGTAGTTTCCTTATAAATTCATTATAAAAATGCCATTCCTTGTATATGTGCTGATGAATTTCACACAGTCCTGCAAGTATTACACGCATATTTCTGAAATGCTCATAAAAAGTAAATATTGAACAGTTCTGGATTGTACTATTTTTGAAGGTCTAGTGCAACTCGTTTCCGCTGGAGCCAACGATATTATACATCGGAAGATGAATGGGCTTTGGACAATATTTATATTGGACAGCAGTGCCCTAATATGTGCAGTGGACATGGCTGGTGTGACCATGGAATTTGCAGGTAAATATGCAAGCTTCCTTTAACTATTAAATAGGTTGTCAGGTTTGAAATCCTCGGCAATTATCTGCTATCCGTTAACATACCTGGCACAAAGTGTTTAGTTCCCACTCAGTGCACCACAGGTGAAACAAAGCATTCTCAAAGTCTTAAATATCGGTGGACTATCCTTAGGATAAATAATTTTAGGTAGATCTGTATCCAAATATATCAGGTGTTCAAAGCTACAGGGGCACTAGGATGAGTTCTGCTTCAGCTTTGCAGGCCAGTGAAGTCACAATCACTCTGAACTGCAATATCAGTACATTTTATTAAAGATATATGCTTTCTTCTCTATTTATTACAGTTGCTTTTAACATACAAGTATATGGATATGAGAATGAGAAGAAGGAGTTTACTTGGAAAAAACACTACTATAGCATGCTAGATAAGGCTCTACTGTACAAAAGGAGGCAATAAATCACTTAACTAGCCAGTAGCCTATTCCTCCACCCTCCTCTCCATAGATTTCTGTGTGTGAGGATGGATATACATATGGCTGTTATTGGTGATAAGAGCCTAAGAGAAGGAGGAGGAAAGCAGCCTAGTAAACGGAGAAGAAAACATATTTCTTTACAGTAAGATACTGTATAATACAATGTTTCTTATACTTACCAGTACTATTCATTCTAGAAAAATTGGTTTTGTAATTGGAGGTATGTTTTACACTGTTAAAGAGGATTTTTCACCACATTCATCAACTCCAACTCCTTGCATTGTTCAATAGGAGCTTTTCCACTGATTCTGACACAGTTGTCATTTTTTCTTTAGCTCCCATCATTCCTGAGCAGTTGCTGCTGTTAGCTTCAGCACCCAATATGTTAACTAAGTTCTCTACTGTCAGGTGGGCAGTGCCAACTGAACCTGAGAGCCAGGGACCACCCACATGACAGTAGAGAACATAATTGTCTTGTAACTAACAGAAATTATTGCATGGGAACTGTAGGGGCTAGAGAAAAAAAAACTGTGCTAGAATCAGTGGCGCATTAGTTCTTATTAAAGGAAGCAAAGAGTTGGAGCTGGTGGAGGTGGTGAACTTTAATGCATACAGTATTTGGACCATACACACTGATCTGCACATACTTTAGTAACACTAAGGAATATATTTTTGCTTGAAAGAATTGATTTTTTATAAGGTAGTATTCAGATGACTACAGTTTCAGATATGTGATCTATTCCCATATGACAACAGTTACATTCAAAAGTACCAAAATAGCAATAGCCATAGTATGATTAGTGCAAACCTCATCCTGGAGACTCACATTAATTTGATGCATACCTCTTAGCTATGCAAAACTTATTTGGTGAACAGAAAGAGAGACTAAGCATTGGTTTTCATAGACTGGTACATTAATAAAGCAACACAATATCAAGTTTACCAAATATTTTATATTCGTACTGAACTTTTGCTTTTATGTAGTAGTAGTCATTTTGTGTGTTCTGTTCTTGTATGTACTAAAAAAATCTTAAATAACTAAAATAAAACTTGATCATTTGATGATTGCAGTCAGAAAATACTAAATATATAAATAATGTTTCCTAACTGTGCCATTCCTGCAGGAATATATATATGAGTGGTATCACCCAAAAGTTTATAGATATTTTAATAAAGCAACATACTGGTTTTCTTTGTTTACTTACAGGTGTGACTCTGGGTACCAGGGTTCTGAATGTCTTCCGGAAAATTCCCTTCCATCAACTGTAATGTCAGACTTTGAGGGGCTGAATGCCGGGGAAACACACTGGCAGGAAGTAGTTGGAGGAGAAATAGTTAAACCTGAAGAAGGCTGTGGAATTATTTCATCAGGATCTTCTCTGTACTTCTCCAAGGTATTATTTTATTGGAGCCATGGGTCAGTTATTGAGAACCTCTATCGTTATAAGGTTGGAGCAGAAAAGGAGTAATCCCAGTGGGTTATTGGCCACAAACAATCTGGGAGCTACCCTGGAACAGCCCCACCTGCTTCTCACTGGCCAGAGGTCACTGTATGTTTCATTTAACCAGAGCCTTGTTCGGAGTTCCATAGGAATGCATTCACCGAGTGCCATATATGAAACAGACAGCAAACTCCGACCAGTGAAAAGTAGGTCAAGGATAAAGTTGAATGAGTAGAAGTTATAATGATGTCATCTGTTCCATCTGAAAAGTTCAGATTTGGAAGCTATTTACCGTAAATGCAAGAATGTCTCATAGTAAATGAAAGACAGAGCTCAAGAATATGTTTGGTGTACTGCCATTGGAATTAAAAATTTTGTTGCAGTTTAAGTGAAAACAAGAAGGTTCCAGTTGGAGAATTGTTTAAACAATATTGAGGAAATGTAAGAAGTCAAATTATTGTTATGTGGGATAAAGCTAGAGCTTTGAATCATACTCTTTTTATAAAACATACTAAGACCTTCCCAGAATAGATGTTTACAGTATATATCTCCTTTACATAAAAACAAATTTGTGATCTAAGGCACAAAATATATCATACCATCCACCATAAAGTTCATATCTATAGAACTTAAAAAATAATGATATATATAATTGATATTTCTTTATCTATCTAGCGTAGTTCAGTGCATCTAGTACTGAGATTTCCCAAACACTATCCTTGGCCCACCTACTAGGAAAGATAGACATTTCACAGCAAACAACTGAGTAGTCATGAAAATTTATCATATTAAAAAAAGGATCTGATGTACTGCCCATTTGAACCTCTGGTCAAAAAAAGATAAGAGTCTCAGTAATCAGAAACAGAATCAGGATTACAAGGAAGTGGAAAGCAAGGATAACTCTAAAAAATTATTAATCTTGTGGGACTTTAGGAAGAATGCAAGAAAGTGAGAAAACTCCTTTTATTCCAACATTTGTTTTTATACACATAGGTGCATATTTACTACAAATTCCTTCATCATAGATGTCTTCTCTTTCACAACATTCGCTGCAAGTACAATGCCATGGATCTGAATGGCCTTGAGGCATGATTAGAATGTTTTAAATTTACAGTTATATATATATAAAATCACTAAATAGTGATGAAAAGAAAGAAAATGAAAAGCATCACAAGAGCTAATGGGTAGCGAATAGCTTTACTGCTAAATATTTTCACTAGTTTCAGGTCTTTTTCACTAGTTTAAATAAAATAAAGAAGGATACTTAGGCCTTACAGTACACACACAATAGTGATGTTTTTATTAGATCTAATGACATACATGTCCTCTTTTAACGGCTGTTTTGTATCGTTCCGTTCCGTTTTTCCATTTTTGATAGTCGAGTGTCATCTGTGTGTCATTTGTCATCTGTCCATGAAAACAGCGGATGCATTTCATTGGGCTTTCTTTTTTTGACCCAACCCACTGGTCTGTTTTTAACTGACGTGAAATGGACATCAATTCACTTTTTATCAGTTAAAAATGGATCCATTGATTTCTTTTCGGTCCTTGTATCCTAAAATCAACAAAGATAATGCATGTCAGTTTTTTTGACAGCCTTGATAAAACAGACCGTCAAAAAAAACAGACATATGAATAGACACAGTGAATTCTATGTGTTCTCAAAACCGATGTGTGACGGGTATGGTAAAAATGGCCATCACACATCCATTTTTCACTGTCTTGTGAATAAGCCCAGGGGCGTAACTACCGGGGTAGCAGTGGTAGCGACTGCCACAGGGCCCGGAACATTACGGGGCCCGGAGCCCTGTGGCAGTCGCTACCGCGAACCCCACAATCACTGCTATCGTTATACTCCGGGGTCTTTTGAGACCCCGGAGTATAACGATTGGGGGCCCAGGGGAGGTGAGCGAACATAAAAAACACTGTAACTCACCTCTCCGCCTCTCCGCAGGCTTCGGGCCTGTTTGGTGACGTCCCAGACGTCAGCCGATGTCATTATGCGTCGCGACGCTGGCCTGGATCGCGCGAGATCCGGTCTGACATTGAAGATGGCCGAAGTAGCGCACGGGAGTGCACCGGAGCGAGGAAGAGGTAAGTTGCAGTGTTTTCTATGTTTCTATCCTCCCCTGGGTCTCCGATCATTATACTCTGGGGTCTGAAAAGACCCCAGAGTATAATAATCGTTCATGGGTGGTCCACTATGGGGCAAACTACTGTGTGCAGGGGCCACTATGGGGCAAACTACTGTGTGCAGGGGCCACTATGGGGCAAACTACTGTGTGCAGGGGCTACTATGGGGCAAACTACTGTGTGCAGGGGCTACTATGGGGCAAACTACTGTGTGCAGGGGCTACTATGGGGCAAACTACTGTGTGCAGGGGCCACTATGGGGCAAACTACTGTGTGCAGGGGCTACTATGGGGCAAACTACTGCGTGCAGGCACCACTATGGGACAAACTACTGTGTGCAGGGGCCAAAATGGTGCAAACTACTGTGTGTCGGGGCCACTATGGGGCAAACTACTGTGTGCTGGGGCCACTATGGGGCAAACTACTGTGTGCAGGGGCCACTATAGGGCATAATATTGTGTGCAGGGGCCACTATGCTGCATAATAGCGTGTCCAGGGGCCACTATGGGGCATAATACCGTGTGCAGGGGCCACTATGGGGCATAATACCGTGTGCAGGGGCCACTATGGGGCATAATACTGTGTGCAGGGGCCACTATGGGACATAATACCGTGTGCAGGGGCCACTATGGGGCATAATAGTGTGCACAGGAATGCGGTTTGTGTGTGTGGGGGGTTGGGGGCGGCGGCTTGGTGGGGGGCCCATGTCAAATGTTCGCCTTGGGGCCCAGCCATTCCTAGTTACGCCACTGAATAAGCCCATAGTCCTTATTCACACAGCTGTGGTGATTTTCACTGACCTAATGTCTGGGAAAAATGGTCATGTTTGTTGTTGCAAGTGCATGGATGGCCAAACAGATATGTGAATAGACACAATGGATTCAATGTATTCGCAAAACGGATGTGTGACAAACATTGCAAAAACGGCCATCACACATCCTTTTTTCACTGTCCCGTGAATAAGCCTTTACCCTACAAATTACATGCTATGATGCCCTGTCAGTTCTCTCTCATTGCTGTTGCTGCTATAATTCTGTCTTTATTGTTCACTCCCACTCTAATAGAGAGATTATTTGATGTATATTAAAATTATGTATATTTTATTTATTCACAGGAAAGGAATAGAAACACCTATAATTTCAAGTAGTTTAATTTAGTAACAACGCTACTACACAGTCCAAGGGTTTAGAATATCATAAGCTGCAACCCTCAAAACAGATTCTTCCATAAAACCAAATATAGCAAATCCTACTAATTTAGCCTGGACCAAAAACTACATTTGTATAAAGTGCTGTATACTAAATGTACAAAGTCACAGCTAAGAAGGTGCAAGTGTCACTTAGAATATAATTGCTAATATGACCACAGCCAAGCGATGTGGAAATAATATACAAAACCAAAAGCAGGTACAAGTAGCAAAACAGCAGAAGGGAAATGAGAAAGTGTCCACACAGATATCTTCAGTTAGTATAGTTCTATCAGGGGTAAGGAAAGATGTGTTCTTCAAATCCTAAATATACAGTTAATCAACATAAAAAAAAACATAGGGGAGGGAAAGAAGCCATGTTCACCACATGTTCGCCAATGACAATTCCAGCGTCCAAAGAATCTTTCTCCACATGTACATCTAAAAAAAATTTTAAGAACAGCATCTTAGCATGCCCATTGCGAATGTTCCAAATTTTATAATATAACAATAACAAGGCTTGAATATAGTCAACACACAACATAGACACTAGGAGACAAAGATCATATGTAGATGAAGTAAAGTAGACAGCATAGACTTGGATAAATAGAGTTACAATAGCAGCTGGTTTGGTCAGATGATGACTCATAAATTCTTATATATACACACCTGTTCTCACCCTAAGTATTGAATGGAAATTTTGTTGCCCGGTTCTCATTTATATATAGACTTTTGTAAAACAGGATTTAGAAAGTGAATCCAGGTCAGTCAATAGTTTTTCAGGCCATAATTATAAATTTGCGCACAAATAGTACAAAATAGTACAAAATTGCTTGCAAATAGTACAAAACTGAAAAAGTTTTTCGGACAGTATATGTCAAAAAACAAAATCTCAAGGACTTGCAAAAGGCATAGGGACCAGACAGCACACATAAGTGTACCTTGTTCTGTATGGCATCTAAAATATACATAGTATACTTATACCTGGAGTAAAAATTATTGGATCAGCATGTCGCTGGCACTGATAATGTAGTTCATTATGCACCATCTGATGGTATTATAATGTAAAGTAAGGGGTTTAGTGAGGTCCAGTATATGTATTAAATCCTGGCAAGAGAGATCTGTACAGAACCAAATTCCACTAGTAAGGCATGATGGATGTGACCATCTAGTGTCAGCAGTTAGTAAAATTTTAGCAGTGCTGAAAAGGATGAAAAACCTGACAAATCAGGGAATCAGATGCCCAGTGTTTAATTATTTTAGTGGGCATTCCAGATGCCCAGTAATTAGTGCCAGAATGTTCATATAATTGTATAATATTAGGATTACTATTAGAGATGAGCGAATTGAAGCTGCAGAAGTGGAATTCAATCTGAATTTCAACAAATCTTTGATTTGCCTCGATTCCGGATTCCTCATGCTTCAATGCATCGAATCGCATTTTTTTTATAAAATGGCTGCTGCACATGTTAGGACAAGGGGCAAGGGACTCTGGGAACGCAGGATCACCCACAATGCCAACGTGCAGCTAATCAGCAGCCAGCCGGCCCTGTGATGTCCCAGCCCTATAAAAACCCTCAGCCATTTTAGGTACAGTCATTTCACATCGCTCTTACTGTAGGGACAGATGTTAGCAGGAGCTAGGGAAAGACTTAGAAAACAGAAGTTCAGGGAAAGAGCCTTAGAACTGTAGGGAAAGGATAGGCAGTAATTGAAAGAAGAATTTGGGTTGGTTGCAGGGTCATTAACAGCAAGAATTGTAATACACATTGCAGCACTCACTGCCCTTATACTGCTGCTCATTACTCATACCTGTGTCTTCAAGGTGGAACACAACAAGCCTTTTGCAGTGCAGTACAGCAAAAAACAGTGAATTATCATCCACTAATATCTGCAGTTATTTGTTCTAACGCCTTTTTCAAGGCATTTATTATAAGGGGCTTATTCACTGTTCTTCCATAACATAACATAACATTACAGGCAGTATTACTGTGCCAAAGAAAACTGAATTAACATCCAGTTATCTTTACAATCATCTGTTCTAATCCCTTTTTCAAGGCGTTTATTAGTGTGGAAACAAATAAGTGGCATATTCGCCATTTTGTTCAGAGTATAAAATTACAGGCCATTTATCAATATTATTTAAAGGTGTTTATTAGCGTGGAAAAAAATGAGGGGAATATTCGCCATTTTGTTCCAAGTATAAAATTAAAGGCCATTTTGCAGTTCAGTACTGCCCAAAAAATCATAATTCTTATCTACAGTGCTGGCCAAAAGTATTGGCACCCCTGCAATTCTGTCAGATAATACTCAATTTCTTCCAGAAAATGATTGCAATCACAAATGCTTTGGTAATAATATCTTCATTTATTTTGCTTGCAATGAAAAAACACAAAAGAGAATGAAAAAAAAAGTCAAATCATTGATCATTTTACACAAAACTCCAAAAATGGGCCGGACAAAAGTATTGGCACCCGCAGCCTAATACTTGATAGCACAACCTTTAGACAAAATAACTGCGAACAACCGCTTCCGGTAACCATCAATGAGTTTCTTACAATGCTCTGCTGGAATTTTAGACCATTCTTCTTTGGCAAATTTCTCCAGGTCCCTGAGATTTGAAGGGTGCCTTCTCCAAACTGCCATTTTGAGATCTCTCCACAGGTGTTCGATGGGATTCAGGTCTGGACTCATTGCTGGCCACTTTAGAAGTCTCCAGTGCTTTCTCTCAAACCATTTTCTAGTGCTTTTTGAAGTGTGTTTTGGGTCATTGTCCTGCTGGAAGACCCATGACCTCTGAGGGAGACCCAGCTTTCTCACACTGGGCCCTACATTATGCTGCAAAATTTGTTGGTAGTCTTCAGACTTCATAATGCCATGCACACGGTCAAGCAGTCCAGCAGCAAAGCAACCCCAAAACATCAGGGAACCTCCGCCATGTTTGACTGTAGGGACCGTGTTCTTTTCTTTGAAGGCCTCTTTTTTTTTCCTGTAAACTCTATGTTGATGCCTTTTCCCAAAAAGCTCTACTTTTGTCTCATCTGACCAGAGAACATTCTTCCAAAAAGTTTTTGGCTTTCTCAGGTAAGTTTTGGCAAACTCCAGCCTGGCTTTTTTATGTCTCTGGGTCAGAAGTGGGGTCTTCCTGGGTATCCTACCATAGAGTCCCTTTTCATTCAGACGCCGACGCATAGTACGGGTTGACACTGTTGTACCCTCGGACTGCAGGGCAGCTAGAACTTGTTTGGATGTTAGTCGAGGTTCTTTAGCCACCATCCGCACAATCTTTCGTTGAAATCTCTCGTCAATTTTTCTTTTCCGTCCACATCTAGGGAGGTTAGCCACAGTGCCATGGGCTTTAAACTTCTTGATGACACTGCGCACGGTAGACACAGGAACATTCAGGTCTTTGGAGATGGACTTGTAGCCTTGAGATTGCTCATGCTTCCTCACAATTTTGCTTCTCAAGTCCTCAGACAGTTCTTTGATCTTCTTTCTTTTCTCCATGCTCAATGTGGTACACACAAGGACACAGGACAGAGGTTGAGTCAACTTTAATCCATTTCAACTGGCTGCAAGTGTGATTTAGTTATTGCCACCACCTGTTATGTGCCACAGGTAAGTAACAGGTGCTGTTAATTACGCAAATTAGAGAAGCATAACATGATTTTTCAAAGGGTGCCAATACTTTTGTCCACCCCCTTTTTTATGTTTGGTGTGGAATTATATCCAATTTGGCTTTTTGACAATTCTTTTTGTGGTTTTCCATTGAAGACAAATTAAATGAAGATATTATTACCAAAGCATTTGTGATTGCAATCATTTTCTGGAAGAAATTGAGTATTATCTGACAGAATTGCAGGAGTGCCAATACTTTTGGCCAGTACTGTAGTAATCTCTGCCTTTATCACGCTTTTCTTATAGGTCATTAGTCACTTCAGGTCACTTCATTAGTAGGGAAAGAAATAAGGGGCATATTTGTCGTTCTCTTCAAAGTAGAAAATTACAGGCCTTTTTGCCCTGTATTTATTTCCTTTGCAATTACGTTTTTTCATCTAACAGTATGTCAGACAGAGAAGCGACGAAGGGGCTTCATCATCATCGGGAGAAGAGGGTGGCTGCGTGTGCGCGAGGCAGTGGCGGAGTCAGCAGGGTGGCAGCAGTAGGAGGTCAGGAGCCAAATGTGGCGGGCTTCACAGCAGCCTACCTGCCCGGATAGCAGTGGTGCAGGGGTTCACAGAGGCAGTGGCGGTAGCAGTCAGTCAGTGCGGAATGTTGGGGGTAAAATCACCTACTCGGCGGTGTGGCAGATTTTGGTTAAGCCGCTGGGGAAGGTGAACATTAGAGATGAGCGAGTACAATATATGTCATTTACGGCCCACTGGGTTAATGTGGTGCCTGCCCAGGCACACCAGCAACTTGGACAGTTGATGCAGCTTCTGCCTGCACGTTATTACGCCACTGGTCCTTTAACAATGTCCGCCTCATCCTCCACTGTGTCCTCAGCCTCCACTGCAGGGACAATTCCCAGTGCGCCTCCAGCATACCACATGTGCAGGGCACAACAGTGTCACGCTGTTCTACACCTCGTTTGCCTGTGCGAACGAAGTCACACAGGGGAGGTACTGCTCCGTGTCCTCAATCAAGAAATCGAATCCTGGCTTTCTCCAAGAGAACTTAAAATCGGAACAATGGTGACCGACAACGGGAAGAACATGGTGTCGGCGCTGCGTCAAGGAGAGATGAGCCATGCGCCCTGCATGGCGCACGTGTTCAATTTGGTTGCCAAGTGTTTCCTTAAGTGTTCCACCCATCTGCAAGACATCCTAAAAATGTTTTGCAGATGGGAAACTTTGCATGCATTTCAGCCACTTGTACACCGCCAAGCACACCCTCCTTGAGCTGCAGTGGCAGAACGGCCTCCCGCAACATAGGCTGATATGCGATGTTTCTACCCATTGGAATTCAACCCTCCATATGTTGGATCGACTATATGAACAGAGAAAAGCCATAAATGATTTCTTGATGATCCAAGCAGACAGTGGTACTCCCCTGTGTAACTCAACGTTAGCCAGTGGCAGCTCATGTGTGACACCTGCCGTTTGCTAGTTCCCTTTGAGGAGGCCACTTCTGTTAGTCAGTCACCAGGACTACGGGATGAACAACATCATTACATTGATTCACATCCTGGAAAAGATGCTTTTCAATATGGCTGGTCAGGTGACTGGAGATGTGGCGTCTACATCTCACGGCCACATGAGCCCTGTGGGGGCTGAACTGGAGGATGAAGAGGACATTGGAGCACAAGCAATGTGTTGCCAAATGGGCGGAGAGGAGGAGCAGGAGCAACCGAAACAGTGGGAGATGAGGAGGACGAGGCAGATGACCCAGACACACCATGGCAGTATGCAGTGGAGATGGATGCAGAGAGTCCCTTGGAATCACTTGCGCAAATGGCCCAATGTATGCTCACTTCCTTGCGCAGTGACAGCCGAATTGTCACCATTCAGCAGAGGGATGACTACTGGCTCTCCACCATGTTAAACCCTCGCTACCGGGGAAAAATGGGGGCCTTTTTTACACCCGCTGAGAGGGAGGACAAACTGAACTACTATAGAGACATGCTATGTGGCAAGTTGGCCACTGCTTATCTGCACCATCGTCCATCCTTTTGCATGTCTGACCTGGGGGGCCCTGAGCGCTCAACTTGCACTGGCATGGCAGCTGTGGGAGGGGGTGGGGATGGCAGGAGCAGTATCAGCTCCATCAGCAGCAGCCTGAGTCTAGAGTCGCTGATGAGCAGCTTTCTTCAGCCGCATAGTGAAGAAGCTGCTCATCAGCAGCTAGACACAGAGCAGAACCTGAACCAGCAGGTGGTGGCATACTTAGAGTACACCCTGCCACCCGTCATCGAAGATCCGCTGGACTACTGGGCAGCCAAACTGGATTTGTGGCCGCAACTGGCCGAGTTTGCCCTGGAAAAGCTGTTCTGCCCGGCCAGTAGTGTGGCATCAGAGCGGGTGTTTAGTGCGACGGGGGCCATAGTTACCCCAAGGAGAACTCGCTTGTCCACCCAAAATTTGGAGAGACTGACCTTTGTGAAGATGAATCAGGCATGGATCAGCCAGGATTTCCACCCACCAATGCCTGATGCTGATGCAGCAGATTAAATGATCCATGCTGCCTCACCACACTCTGCCACTGGTTCACTGTATGGCCTCTTAAGGCTGTTGCTACTTACACATTATATCACCTTGCCACTCTGTGGTCTACTCACTCTGCTGCCACCTCCACACTCTGCCACTGGTTCACTGTGTAAGGGTTAAAATATAACTTGTATTATATTCTATGCACTGTATACACAGAGAGTGAAATGTTCTGTAGATAGTCAGCACAATTTGGAGATAGAATGCAGACACTACATCTGGGACGGCACCCAAAGGTTGTGCTGTTCTCAGAAAAGATAAGGGAATCACACAGATAAGCGAGGAGAGGAAACATATGTTATGAGAAACTGAACAAATCTGCCCAGCAGCGGAACCGGAAGGACCAAATATGTACATTGATCACATGATTATTGTGTAACCAGCTTGCCTTTAAGAACTGTGTAAACTATGCAATAAATGAAACCATTCTTACTAGATACCTGGGTGTGTCTGTACGTTTGTTTCCCGAGCTCGATATTGTTCTTTACTTAATTTGGATTACGGTGACATCCATCCCGGGGGAACTTAGCCCCTGACAACTGTATGGCCTCCTAAGGCTGTTTCTACCTACACATTATATCACATTGCCACTCTGTGGCCTACTCACTTTGCTGCCACCTCTGCCACTGAGTGACTGCATGGCTTTCTCACGCTGCTGCCACCTCCTCATTCTGCCACTGGTTCACTGTATGTCCTCCTCATGCCCCTGCCACTTGGTCACTGTATGGCCTCCTCATTTCACTTCCACTGGGTCACTTTGTGTACTCCTCATGCCGCTGCCACTGGGTTACTGTATGTCCTCCTCATGTCGCTGCCATCGGGTCACTGTATGGCCTCCTCATGCTTCTGCCATTGGGACACTGTATGCCCTCCTCACGCTACTGCCACCGGGTCACTGTATGGCCTCCTCATGCTGCTTCCACTGGGTCACTCTGTCACTGGTTCACTGTATGTCCTCCTCATGCCGCTGCCACTGGATCACTGTATGGCCACCTCATGCCGCTTCCCCTGGGTCACTCTGCCACTGGTTTACTGCATGTCCTCCTTATGCCGCTGCCACTGGGTCACTGTATGGCCTCCTCATGCCGCTGCCATGGGGTAACTGTATGTCCTCCTCATGCTTCTGCCACTGGGTCACTGTATGGCCTCCTCATGCTGCTGCCACTGGGTCACTGTATGGCCTCCTCATGCTGCTGCCACTGAGTCCCTGTATGTCCTCATTCCGCTGCCACTGGGTCACTGTATGGCCTCCTCATGCTGCTGCCACTGGGTCACTGTATGGCATCCTCATGCTGCTGCCACTGGGTCACTGTATGCCCTCCTCATGCCGCTGCAACTGGGTCACTGTATGGCCTCCTAAGGCTGTTGCTACCTACACATTATATCGCCTGCCACTCTGTGGCCTACTCTCTCTGCTGCCACCTCCCCACTCTGCCACTGAGTGACTGTATGGCCTCCTCACGCTGCTGCCAACTCCTCATTCTGCCATTGGTTCACTGTATGTCCTCCTTATGCTGCTGCCACTGAGTCACTGTATGTCCTCCTCATTCCGCTGCCATGGGGTAACTGTATGTCCTCCTCATGCTTCTGCCACTGGGTCACTGTATGGCCTCCTCATGCTGCTGCCACTGGGTCACTGTATGGCCTCCTCATGCTGCTGCCACTGAGTCCCTGTATGTCCTCATTCCGCTGCCACTGGGTCACTGTATGGCCTCCTCATGCTGCTGCCACTGGGTCACTGTATGGCATCCTCATGCTGCTGCCACTGGGTCACTGTATGCCCTCCTCATGCCGCTGCAACTGGGTCACTGTATGGCTTCCTAAGGCTGCTGCTACCTATACATTATATCACCTTGCCACTCTGTGGCCTACTCACTCTGCTGCCACCTCCGCATTCTGCCACTGAGTCACTGTATGGCCTCCTCATGCTGCTGCCATTCAGTCACTGTATGTCCTCCTCATTCCGCTGCCACTGGGTCACTGTATGGCCTCCTAAGGCTGCTGCTATCTACACATTATATCACCTTGCCACTCTGTGGCCTACTCACTCTGCTGCCACCTCCACACTCTACCACTGGGTCACTGTATGGCCTCCTCATGCTGCTGCCACCTCCATATTATGTCGCCTCGCCACTCTGTGGCTTCCTAATGCTGCTGGCAACTCCACATTATGTTGCCTTGCCATTCTGTAGACATCTATGTGGAATCGGCAGACGGCGGTGTAAAAGGAGTATGCTATTTCATGCTACAGTAGGATGTTGGGCCTCTGCACAGTTTTTTTTACCTGGCACTGTAAGGCTGAGTTCACACTTGAGTTAGTTGGTCAGTTTTGGTTCCGTAACTGGTCAAAGTGAAGTGTGGAGTGGTTCTAAGAGCGACGCCTGTCATGTGTGTGTCATACTGACCCACAGTATTGTTTCACTACCACAGTAGGTTCTCTATGCGTGTTACTACAAGGCACAGTGTTCTACACCACTATAAACGCTCTCTGAAGCCAGGAAATAGGTGTTTTTTAATGATATTATCCACAAATTAATCCGGATCGAAGCAAATTTTTCGAACTGCAGAATTGAACGTTTGAGAAATTCACTCATCTCTAATTACTATATATAGGGTTCTTACCGAGACTGGCACAGGTTACCTGTCAAATTTTACTGATATTGCTAATAATACACTTTCCATTAATACAGTTGTAACTGTATGAAAAGTAATAAACATTTATGTTCTGTCTATATATTTATCCTATGCATTATTCTTCAGTTTAATTATGTACAAACATTCTGAGTCTTTAATACCTTTATTTTTAATATAGCCAAAATACACATAGTATCTACAGTGACTATCTTCCAAGTTTTGTTATATAAGTAGATTTTATCAAGTGTTAAAAATAATACTGAAAGGTGTGTGCGCATATTTTATTGGCAAACAAATCTTTCCATGGCTTATAATAATAAAGCTTTCTTTGTGTTTGGTATTGTAGGTGGAAATATTTCCTTCAAATATATTACTATAATATATGTACAAACATTGTCAGAAATAGTTGTACATAATGCCCTTTTTGTACAATACAGTAATATTTTAGTAAAGCCTGTGCAGACCACAAAGATGTCACTTCTGAGAGACAGAACTGTCTGATCTTCAAACCTCATACATAACAAAACCTTTAAGCATCTTTCATGTGAGGCCAACAAAATGTATAGCACTCTGCCAAATAACTAATTCTCAGCTGTATAAACCAAACATGCAGTGCCAGAATTCTTAGCACATTCCCCTGAAGGGTTCTGGAAGACAGAATGTGAACACTTCATACAGTATTTTCTTTTGCATAGATATGCATGCATTCAGTATATTACACAAGAAGGCTCCACAGGAATAATAAATTGAACCAAACCTGTTCGTGCCTCATTTATTTTGACATATATCACCATACAGGACATAACATTATTTATTAAATGCTGCTAAAATTGTCCTATTTAGTCACATTGGTTTTCTTTTATTTTAGATGTTTCTTTTATTTCTAATATTTCTCAAAGTTCCCATATTTTTGCTATATTATTATTTCATAGTACACAGTCTTGACTAGATTGGTCTCTCACTTGGTGGTTGATTGAATTTTGCAATTGTAAATCTGAAAGCTCTTGTATATCGTTAACACAATTTCATCAAATGTTATATCAAACCTTCCCATAGTATGATTGCTACGGGTTAAGAACCTTGCCAGTATCTACTTCTTGTTCCCTCTTATAAGCAGGAAATAACCGCTCAGATAAACACTGGCAGCAGCTGTGACCCACCTTTAGCCCGTTTGGCCAGTTGTAAAGCTCTACTTGCGCCCACATTTTCATTTACTTGAATAGGATTCATGCTCAGTTGGTTATTACAGTGGAGAAAACCACATCACAAATATAAAATATGTAAAATTGTATGAGCCACCCAAGAGTTTGTATTGGAAAGTTCTACATCTGCCTCTACTGGCTCAATTCTGTCTCTAGCCAAAAAATGGCATGTATGCCTTGCACTAGATTTCTTATGTGTTTTATACACTTTTTGTGCCTCACTACATGGTGTCTAGAAAAGGGGGCAATACAGAAAAGGGAATGGCTTAAAGTGAAACTGTCAGGTGGTTTGTGCTAGTCTGTCTGAGAGAGAAGCTGAGTTCTGTGATATATAGGGGCATATGATTTAGAGGAGGATTTCTGATTTAAAGGTAATGTATATCCTGACAGAACTCCTAGAAGAGACAGTGAGACCCTGCTTACCCATTCCACAAATAGGGATTGACAGCTTTTTGTGTACACCCACTGACACAGAAAATGCTGACAATGATCCCCTGTGAACATCGAAAGAAGTACTCTCATTGTCCCTCATCCCTGTCAGATTTACTCTGGGTTTAACCTAAAAATTATTTTCCAAATCATATAAACTTACAGCATATATCACGGAGCTTAGCTTCTCTTCATCTGTCATATCCTTCTCTCAGACAAGACCACATAAATCAGCTGACAGGTTTGCTTCAAAGTAAGTCTGTCTACAGGAAAATTATCACCAGACTAATAACAGTGCCTTGTAGGGCGGCTTCTATGCTTTCCAAAAATGTCTTTCTTATTCTGCATTGCAGCTCCATTTTCAGGAATATTGGAATTGAATTCGTATGTAAATTATCTGAAAAGGGCTTTAAGGGCATTTCTTCTCCTGCTAGGGATTTGCTCCAAGCTCCAGATAACTGCCCTGACTGCCGACAAAATGTGACAAAGTAGAAGATGTCACTCAAGCAGTTGGGGTTGGTGCCAAATTTATCATACTGAAATGGCTAAGGTAATACATTTGGTGCTACTTCATAATTGTGCCTATTATGTGTTTACAGTAGATAAAATGGTCTAATTTAGGAAATCATTCTCAGCTCTTGAGATTTTGATTATTTTTATATGTACTCATGAGTACACCAGTTTTTCACCATTTTTTTTCACACCATCACTTCATTCACATGGAGTAATTAGGGGATCGGACACGTATTCCCTATCATGTGGCTAAAGGGTAAGTATATAAAGTGGGACTTTAATGTAAACATTTCGAGGTAATTTCATATGTTCTTGACTGGTCATGGTAAATTTACCTTTTTAGCCTCTTAAAAATAGTCAGGGACATTTACTGAACATTTAAGAAACACTAGTGCTATTGCTATTTGCCATTTGAAGCACTCATTTCCAAGTAGATCATTGCTTCATGCGGAAGTAGTTCTTCACACAGTATCAATATATTTTATGTTGCTAAATTTGTGCATTTTAGAGCAAGTGAATGTTTTCCTTTTCCTTTAAAGGATGGAAGGAGACAACTGGTTAGCTGGGACATGGACACAACATGGGTTGATTTCATACAGTTTTATATACAAATTGGAGGAGAAAGTACATCCTGTAATAAAGCAGATAGTAGGGAAGAAGGAGTGTTACTGCAGTATAGTAACAATGGAGGCATCAATTGGCATCTGCTGGCGGAAATGTATTTCTCTGACTTCACAAAACCTAAGTAAGTGCCAGTTCTTTCCTTTTATTAATATCGTAAGTACTGTAATAATAGCGTTCCAATGATTTCCTTGTTATAATTAATTTTTTACATTTTCAATTAGTTAATTTAACATGGTTTGCAATTTCTATTGAATTAAAGAGGACCTTTTTATCGCCATCACCAAATTCAATTCTTGCATCATTTAATAGGTGCCACTGCACTGATTCTGTCACAGTTAGAATTTTTTCTCTAGCCTCTCTTTAGCCCCAATTGTTCCTGAGTAAGTAACAAGATATAAGAATAAAAAATTTTGCCAAGAAAAAAAAGAAAAAATAACCAATTCATAAGGCAAAAACTGGCTATGTCTTTAAGAGGTTAAAGGACGCAAAGAATTTATTTTTATCTTTTAATTTATCTCTTGGCTTTGTTATATTTAAAATGTTTGCCCATCCTATGCATTCTACTAGGTTTGTATATCTTGAGCTTCCTAGTGCAGCAAAAACACCTTGTACTCGCTTCCGCTGGTGGCAGCCTGTCTTCTCAGGAGAAGGATATGATCAGTGGGCCATTGATGATGTCATCATTCTGTCAGAAAACCAAAAACTGATTATCCCTATTGCTTATCCAACATTGCCACAAGTAAGTATCACATCTTGACTGCTGACTTATACAGAGTATAATTTAGCAGTTTTTTTCATCCTAGCCTGTGTTTTTTTGTATCATGGTAAACCAACAGGATTATGGGAAACCATATTTGCATGTACAGTATAAGGCAAAATTCGTGTCACACCTAGTAATATCCATAATTTTGTGATATTTGTAACTCTGGTAAAAAAAAAAGAGTTACAGTGGGTATGGAAAGTATTCAGACCCCTTTAAATTTTTCACTCTTTGTTTCATTGCAGCCATTTGCTAAAAGCAAAAAAGTTCAATTTATTTCTCATTACTGTACACTCAGCACCCCATCTTGACAGAAAAAACCCCAGAAATGTAGATATTTTTGCAAATTTATTAAAAAAGAAAAACTGAAATATCACATGGTCATAAGTATTCAGACCCTTTGCTTAACTCACATGCTGTCCATTTTCTTCTGATCCTCCTTGAGATGGTTCTACTCCTTCATTGGAGTCCAGCTGTGTTTAATTAAACTGATTGGACTTGATTAGGAAAGGCACACACCTGTCTATATAAGACCTCACAGTGTATGTCAGAGTAAATGAGAATTATGAGGTCAAAGGAACTGCCCAAAGAGCTCAGAGACAGAATTGTGTACCGCCATGAGTCTTCTTGGGAATGATGCAACAAGTTTTTCACATCTGTATTTGGGGATCCTCTGCCATTCTTCCTTGCAGATCCTCTCCAGTTCTGTCAGATTGGATGGTCAACGTTGGTGGACAGCCATTTTCAGGTCTCTCCAGAGATGCTCAATTGGGTTGAGGTCAGGGCTCTGGGTAGGCCAGTCAAGAATGGTCACAGGGTTGTTCCGAAGCCACCCCTTTGTTATTTTAGCTGTGTGCTTAGGGTCACTGTCTTGTTGGAAGGTGAACCTTCGGCCCACTCTGAGGTCCAGAGCACTCTGGAAGAGGTTTTGTTCCAGGATATCTCTGTACTTGGCCACATTCATCTTTCCTTCAATTGCAACCAGTCGTCCTGTCCCTGCAGCTGAAAAACACCTCCATAGCATGATGCTGCCACCACCATGTTTCACTGTTGGGATTGTATTGGGAAGGTGATGAGCAGTGCCTGGTTTTCTCCACACATACCGCTTAGAATTAACGCCAAAAAGTTCAATCTTTGTCTCATCAGACCAGAGAATCTTATTTCTCATAGTCTGGGAGTCCTTCATGTGCTTTTTGTCAAACTCTATGGGGGCTTTCATATGTCTTGCACTGAGGAGAGGCTTCCTTCGGGCCACTCTGCCATAAAACCCTGATTGGTGGAGGGCTGCATTGATAGTTGACTTTGTGGAACTTTTTCCCATCTCCCTACTGCATCTCTAGAGCTCAGCCACAGTGATCTTTGGATTCTTCTTTACCTCTCTCACCAAGGCTCTTCTCCCACGATTGCTCAGTTTGGCTGGATGGCCAGGTCTAGGAAGAGTTCTGGTTGTCCCAAACTTCTTCCATTTAAGGATTATGGAGACCACTGTGCTCTTAGGAACCTTGAGTGCTGCAGAAATTATTTTGTAACCTTGGCCAGATCTGTGTCTTGCCACAATTCTGTTTCTGAGCTCCTTGGGCAGTTCCTTTGACCTCATGATTCTCATTTGCTCTGACATGCACTGTGAGCTGTGAGGTCTTATATAGACAGGTGTGTGCCTTTCCTAATCAAGTCTAATCAGTTCAATTAAACACAGCTGGACTGCAATGAAGGAGTAGAACCATCTCAAGGAGGATCAGAAGGAAATGACAGCATGTGAGTTACATACGAGTGTCACAGCAACGGGTCTGAATACTTATGACCATGTGATATTTCAGTTTTTCTTTTTTAATAAATTTGTAAAAATATCTACATTTCTTTTTTTTTTTCTGGCAAGATGGGGTGCTGAGTGTACATTAATGAGAAATAAAATGAACTTTTTTGCTTTTAGCAAATGGCTGCAATGAAACAAAGAGTGAAAAATTTAAAGGGGTCTGAATACTTTCCATACCTACTGTATATTTTAAATATATGTATTTATTAAAAAAGCAAAAACAAATAATTATTATTACTTTTTTTTATTAAGAACATACCATAGAATAAAGGTACAAACAGTCAATACAAACGGTTTATAAGCCAGAATAGTACATGTTCAGCACAACATATTGCACCAGGCAGAAGTGAAACCAATAATTTTACAAATAAGAAAGCTGGGGGGGGGGGGGGGGGGGTCGATAATGCCATACATCTCGTCCATATGTCTTGAAAGGGCTGGCTACTGCTACTACCACTTCCTTTATTATTTAATCTTGCTTTTTTTTATTTTTTAGTTTCTCTATCACAGGGCTGCGACAATAAATTAATATAACCGTTAGCATGAGGATCTGAAAAAGTCAGGCTTCTGCGTAAAAGAGGTCAAAGTATAGTAAGCATAACCACAGATTTTTAACGTAGCAGCACGTTTCACCATGTGCAGTAGGTTATATGGCCGCATTTGATGATGTTATCATACTGCTCCTAGTATGCACCTGATTAGATGTGTGCAGACCCTATTAGTTGCGATCGTTAGCTTTATTAGTTATGCTATCGGTTGCTAAGGATGCTGTCGGCTGCCACTTTGTTCAGAGATGGCACAATGTGTGTTACCCAAAATGTCATGGCGTGTCACTTTTGACACGCGTGTCATAGTTGCACCATCACTGGTATAAGGCCATTGTTTAAAAACTTGTGCTGATAAAACAGTGCTATTTAACTTATCTTTTCTTATTGAATATTGCACCATTTTTATTTTCATAGGTTAAATGTGATCTTACCATTAATTCGTTTTTTTATAGTTATGAATAATACACTGTACTTTCAAGGTGATAAATATAGAACACATTTGTATTCTTCTATTTTCTTACCAATTAGAATTTTTATGAAAAGCCTGCCTTTGACTATCCAATGAATCAGCTGAGTGTTTGGCTTATGATGGCGAACGAAGGGATGGTTAAAAATGAAAGTTTCTGCTCTGTTACCCCCTCTGCTATGATCTTTGGAAAATCAGATGGAGATCGATTTGCTGTTACACGCGATCTAACATTGAAACCAGGATATGTACTGCAGTTCAAGGTATTCTAGAAGTCTTTTTGTTTTGATAGATTAAAGGGGTTATCCACCTTTTAAAAACTGATGATCAATCCTTAGGCTAGATTCACACAACAGAGTTTCACCCGTGAAACTCGGTCCATGTGTTCACCAGTTGTACCAGCCTCAACAATATGCCAGCAGCAGGACCTAGCATGATAGTTATCTATGATGCTAGAAGTCAGTGGTGTAACGATCGCGGTCACAGGGGTGCAACTGGGTCCAGAGGGGTACAGGGCCCGTGGCTAGCTGGAGATGGCCGGGGCCCCAGACCACCATGATAGTGGTCAGGAAAAGCCTGGTTCCCCAACCACTATACATATTGTTAATGGAAAGGGGCCTGGCATGTCTTTCCAATAGATGCCAGCCAAGGGGAAGTGACTAAAAATAAAAAAAAGACTTATATTCTCCTCTCCTGGGCTCAGCATCCTCTCCAGGGCTCTTCCAGCCTGTGACTGTGATGAGGCCCCAGCAGTCACATGGGGTGTGCTGACGTAATGACATCAGTGTACCCCATGTGACCGCTGAGGCCCAATCACAGGCCCCAATAGTGACATCTAGGGTGCGTCACTCCACAGTCGCAGGCAGAAGAGTAGCGAATAAGATGCTGAAGAGAGCTATACGGAGCAAGGATGCCCAGGAGAGGTGAGGTAATGTGACTATAAGTGTTTGTTATTTTTAATCACTTCCCCTGGGCCTCTACTTATTATACTCTGGGTTATGAGGAGACCCCAGAGTATAATAGTAGCGAAGCAGAGGGGCTAACCTCATGAATACTCATAGATTTTGAGCGTGAAGTCTTTTACTTAATGTGAGAATATAATAAATTACACATCACATTGGTAGGAACAGTGGATTAGCCATTGTATGACTATTTGACCAATAATGATTATAATCATTTATTATATGCTAAAGGGATCATGTAGATCCAATGATTAGTCCAACACAGCTCAGAGACACTGTGTTAACCAACCCTATTTTATCAGAAATGTAACAGTGAAGATCATTTTTCAAACCAGTTTTCTGTACTCAAAACAAAATGAAATTTTGTATAAAAACTTTTTATGTACCTGACTGGAACTATCATACATGCCCTTTACAATTTTTGTAATATCCATGCTCATGGATCTAAATTTTATCTTGTTTGCAAAAAAAAACATTTCAAAATGTGTATCTGAAATTCTGCTTTATTTGGTTAGACAAGCTGTTGTCTCTAAACCCTGATCAAATTTTTATTGAGTTTATAATGAATTCCCATTTGTGAATTTCCAGGGGTAGACGGCAATGTAATTTTAATGAACTAGCCACCACTACATGGTCCTTACATAATTGGTGAATACAGATAATGAATAATTTACAAGGAGAATTATTAAAGAGATCAGATGTTTACAGGGGAGCCTTCAAAGATCATTTCCTCAGTTCTATAAATAGAACAGCAAGCTTGGAAAGGTGGGGGGGGGGTACACATTAGACAGGAAATGCTGAGCCAGTATATTATGCTTTAGAAAATAGCTACCTAAAACAACGTCATTTATACTTTTAAAGATTTGTTACAAGAATAGCTTTTACTTTATTTTTTTACCTTTTGTCTATTAAGTGTGCTGGCCATGAAGTAGAAGTGAGGATGCTAGCTCTGTTATAAAACTGGGCTATAAATAAGGACAGGCAGCATATTTCAGTTACTCATAAATTCTAATGGAAGAGTGAAGAAATCAGGCGATACCTAGAGGTATCGCCTGATTTCTTCACTCTTCCACTACTTTCAATGGCTAACACGGTACAACATTATACTCCTATCATAAATTCTAAACCAGATGTATTGACTTAAATACTATTGCCTTATACACTTTGAGCAAAATTAGTGCAGAAAATTCTTGATGGACATTTAGTTAATTTTATTGCATAACAAACATTTCAAATACTGTACTTGAAAAGGCCTGTGAGATCTGTGGTTCACACACATTAATATCAATGTACAATATACATGGTGAGAAAGTAATATTGGCAAATACATAGGCTTGAGTATAGATAATAGATCCAATCAGATTTCATTGCAGAACACTAAATGCACTATAATGATCAGTATATTGTTTTTAAAATAGTGTGGCATCCTATATTTTTCTTAATTACACCTTTTCACTAAAGGGTATAATGTCCCTTTAATAGAAGGGGTATTTCCATCTCATAAATTAAAGGTGTTCTTCCACTAATGATACTTATCCCTTGTCGCTTGAGGTCTGATTTCTGGGATCCCCAGAAATCATGAGAACAGAGGTTACTGGGCATGATCACCATTTCATTTACTTCTATGCAGTGTCGGACTGGGATGTCTAGGGCTTGTTTCTAGGGGCCCACTGCCAGGACCCTTGCAGATCAGTGGTACCAAGACAGGGCGGATAAAGGTAACATATCGGGAGCCATGCTGCTCACCCGCCATACGATGTGCACCACTGTACTACCTAAACCCACTGGTACACCCTGTATGGCAAGTGAACAGGGTGGCTCCTAGAATTGTTACCATTACCTGTAGCCGTTCTGTCCAGGAAAAGCTGATCTGCAGAGGTCCTGGCTGTTGTATCACCGCAGATGTAATATTGATGGCATATCCTAAGGACAGGCCATCAATATTAGAAAGATGGATAAATCCTTTAAAGAGGTTGTCCCCGGAATTGGAGCAACACATGTGCCAGGCGGGAGGTGTAAAATAAAAAATAAATAAAAAAAGCATAAAAACAGACACAGGCAGGGGACAACGGGGTGCTGGGGACAGGTGAGTATGCTTTTTATTGTTTTATTTTTTTTATTTTTACACCTTCCTGGTGGCCGCCACAGTGGTCGCTCCAAATTATGAACAACCTCTTTTACGGGGATGTCTGGGCCAAAATATTTTATGGCCACTTCACTGGTTCCCCTATACAGTGGCCTCTTCTCTGGTCCCCCATACTATATGGGGAACAGTGATGGGGCCATTATATTGTGTGGGAGCCGTGTTGGGGGCTAACATCCAGTGGGTGAGACATTAAACTGTGTGGGGCATATTAAATGGGTTGTCCAGGGTTAATCTTTTTTATGGCCTATGCTCAGGATAGGACATAAATACCTGATTGGTAGGGGGCTGACACACGGCCCCATCAGCTGTTCGGAGCCACTTCCGGCGCCATGCTGTACACAATACACGGCCGGAAGCAGAAAGCTCTATCCGCTGTTTAGTCGACCGGCACCTTCACTGCAGCTCAGCTCCCACTTACTTCAATAAGTGATGAGATGCAGTGAAGGTGCCCTGCTAATATACAGTGGACAGAGCTTTCTCCTTCCGGCCCCATATTGTGACCAGTGGGGGGACCAGTGTATGGGAGGGAATAGTGAATGGGCCACTGTATGCCCATACAGTATCCCCTTCACTGGTCCCCCTATAGTAGATTGGGTGATTACTTACCTGTCTGCTCCCCAGTCTCGATCCTTCTTGCTCCGGGCACACTGATTTGACGTCATGTGCGCCCGGACAAGGAAGAAGCCTGTGAGTGGTAGACCAGGAAGCCTGTGGCTCTCTGCTCTACTAGTAGTAGAACCGGGTCGGCCGCGCCACTTCTCTCCGGTTTTACGATCCGGATTGCAAAACTGGAGAGAACCTGGCTGCATCACTTACCTCTCCCCGCTCCTGCTCACAGCCTCTCCTCTTCCCTCTTCAGCCTGGAGCGGGGAGAGGTAAGTGAATAGGGGCCTATTATAAAAAAGCAGTGGGGGTCCGGTAGAGCCCTCTATGGGTACGGGGCCCATCGGGGGATGTCAGTTTCATAAAGGTAAATGGAGCATGCATATCACTGTCACTTTCCCAGTGGTTGGTCCCCAAATGATCAGAATCATATTCCCTATCCTGTGAACAAGTGATAAGAGTTTTAGTGGAAAAACCTCTTTAATGGTATATCCACAAAAAATATCATAAATATCTCATAGATGAAGTTATCAAGCATGACCGGTCTATTATGTTCAACAACTACTCTGTTCTTTCTCTACCTGAATGTAGTGACTCATCCAAACCTCATCAAGCCTTGCAGGGTTGGACAACCTCCATTATCAACATAGGTGCAGACTATTTGGGTATATACCCAAATATACCCAAATCTGTCAGACACTTATCTCTCTTCATGTCCATTGAATAAGTATCTGTCCTGCTGATGTGACGATCGCAGAGGTGCACTGCTTATTATAAAATAGGGCTGGATACAGAAAGTATATTGGGAAATTGTGTAACTTTTCACTATACAAAGAGTAGCTATTGTTCATTTAAACCATAATACTTACTCAAGACTGAAGCCATCCAAGCTGGGTGTCAGACTTTACCAATCTAATATTTGTGGCCTATTCTAAGGATAGGTCATCAATATATGGGCAGGTTCACACTACCAGTAGTAATGTCTGCTGCTCTCATCTGTCATAGTATAAGTTTTATACTCTTCCGACAGAAGAAAAAGTTCTGCATGCAAAAGTAAACCAACTAAAGTAAACAAAAGTGGCGGAAGAAAGCTTCTTTCATATTGTTTTAGAGTTGTTGGGATCAGACACAGATGGAGGGGGCTCTGTCTGTGTCTGTCACTGTAAAAGTCTATTTCCTTCATCCTATGACTGATGAAAGCAATGGACGTACACAATGGTAGTGTGAACGTCCCCTTACAGTCCTGGAAAACCCTTTTAATTAAATTACAAATACCCTTTAAAACATTTGACAGAACACATTTCAGTGTGGTGAGCCACAGTGCTAGATTGGCAGTAAAATTATTCTGCAAATTATATATGCTGTTAAAAGAAATACAGGGATAGAGCCACCAAGCCTTGGGGTTAATGTTTAATATACTGTGAGAATGCCTACTTCCATAAGTGATAAACAGCAATGTGAAGATCATCAACACCTTTCACATTAACACATTCTCTGCACAGCTTGTGACATAGCAGCTGGGCAGGTGTTATCACTCACAAGGTTTCTCAATACAGGCTAAATAAAGAAGTAATTTATCATTTATTTTTTTTAAACCTTCAGAAAGTACCAGACTCAACCTTGAAGTAGACATCTCATTGAGAAATATGTACAGGACCTCTTGCTAGCCTTAATAGCTAAAATAAAAGCAGCACAAAGTGCACCTTGCTCTGCTCTGTGTTTATTACCAGCACTAATAACACCGAGAACAAAAACAGTTACAAGGTTCAGAACTGATATTTCCTGTTATTAAAAATCCTCCACTGACTCAACATGTTTTATTATTCTCATTGTGCAGTTCAAGCATTGTGTTAAATAATTTGTCTAGATGGTTAGAATTTTTGTAGGTTCTGTAGTCACATAGATTCCTGTCTTGTGACAACAGATAATCTTGTTGTTTATGATTTGTCTTAAATAAACGTGTAATACTGGTTTAGATACAGTTTAGATACAGTTCAATACTATATTTTGTGCCTATTTCCATTGTAACCATTACAAAGACTACCTGGTTCCAGTGCTATATAAAAAGTTCATTTCACTACATACAGGACCTAATTATACCCAGACAATGTAATGAGAAATGTATTTAAGCATTTTCAAGATTTTAGTCTTTTGCTTTCACCCAAACTTCATTGTTCAAGGGTTGGATTTTTTAAACTCTATTTAGAGCTTGGATTGTAAATACAGATCACTAAAAAAGATCTACTATCTGCACTTGAAAATGCTGTTGAATGGCAGACTTAACCGTGGATTTACCTTTTTACCTAGGTTAGGCCATTCTGTTTATATATTTAACCTTTGTAGCACAAAAAATATCTCCCACTACCATATCCACCTTCACGCACAGCTGCCAATTTACTGTTTTCCTTACTATTCTCTGACACATAGGCTAAGAGCTGCCACAAACCAGTTTTCAATGCAGTCATTTATACATAATATCTCTACTTTTACTTACCATTTTGGACACTTTTGTTACATTCTGCTAATGTTTTTCACATAACTTAAAGTATAACCATTTTATTTATTTTGCTATTGTGTCAGGGGGGTGTGGTGAACATACTTTATTAACCTATCAAACTTTCTTTTAATATACAGTAATACCTCGTACACTCGCGTTTCCGAATTTGCGAATTCACAGATTCGCGATATTTTTTTGGCAACTAACATATATAGATTTTGCTCTTTTTTTTTCAGATCTGTGAAATTTAATTAAAAAAAACACCTTCGCTATTGGGTTGTAGCGTCCTGTTCGTTACGTACCCGGTAATTAGTTTCATTTTACTGTGAGTGTATAAGAAAAATGAATGAATGTATTAATATACAGTACTGTACAGTATACTTTAGTATACAGTACTGTAGGGTAAAGTTTATTGATATTTAGGGGTTAAACATTAGAAATCGGCATTGTAAGCGCTTCTAAGCGCTTGTACCAAACATTCGCGATTCCTCGCGATCCGCGACCCGCTCTGTAACCTAACCTCGCAAATGTACGAGGTATTACTGTACATCATTCTGTAAAGTTCCCATTAGCAATGCTTTAACTAAGCATTACCAGGGAGACTCTGTCTCTTACACCTGTACTCAATGTAGTATGTAGAGCTGAAACATTTACCAAAAGGGGATGGTCAATTCAATATATATATAAAATGAACTTTATTATAGAAAGCCCTAAAAATTTATAAAAACAGTACATATTTGGTATTGTCGCATCTGTAACAATCCGTACAATAAAACTGAAACATTATTTAACCAGCACGGTGAACGTTGGAAAGAAAAAATAACACTGGAAATAATGATTTTTGGCCATCTTGCCTTACAAAAAAATGCTATAAAAAGTGATCAAAAAGTCATATGTACCCCAAAACATTACCAATAAAAAGCACAGGTTGTCCCACAAAAAATAAGCCCTCAACCAACTCTGTCAACCAAAAAATAAAAATGTTATGCATCTCAGAATATGGTGATGCAAAAATAATTGATTTATGTCCTCAAATGTGTTTTTGGGAACATAAAAATTAGTAACGCATTAAAGAACAATAAAAATTAGGTATCGCCGTAATTGTACTAACCCCCAGAATAAAGGTAACATGTTACTTACACTGTACGCTGCATGGCAAAAAAATTAAAAAGTAAAAAGCTATGCCAGAATTGATAGGGTTTTTTTTTTAATCCATCAAGAAAGAGTTAATAAAATTTAGTCAATAGGTTATAGTCACCCAAAAATTGCATAATTACAAAATAGTAAAGTAGTAAAAAACAGGGTATGTATGAGCGCTACTTAATCAGCCAGACATGTGTTAAAATGAAACTTTTTTATTGGATCACAGTGTTACTCCACAAGGTGGCGATACAAAGTATGGCAACGCGTTTCGACGTCTTAACTGACGTCTTCATCAGGCCAACTAGATAAGAATCAAATAAAACAATAGTATAATATATAATAAATAATATAAGATATAATAAAAACATTGTTGTACATAAGAAACAATCTACATGTATATACATAGACACACACAAACACATGTATGCATGTATGTACACACATATCCCAGCACACATATAAATGTACACATATGATGGCAATCAACAAATGGTTAATGTATAAATAAGTAAAATGAAAAGTGAATGGATTGGTATAAGAACAAATATGGGTTAGATAAATATGAAAAATAGTTATAGTTAATGAGAAAGAGGAGATGGGGGATATATATGGTACTAAGATTAGATGATTAGGTAGGTAATAATAGAATAGGGGGATATATATGTATACGTCTAGGAAATAATGGTAATGAATAAAAAAAAAAAAAAAAGGGGGGGGGGGAGGGATATGGTTGTGACATACAATAGATGGGTGAGTAGTCAATAAATCTGGTTATTTATAAAAGATGGTGGAGTGTGAGAGTGTATCTAATTGATACAATAAATAATTAGGATAGGGATGGGATAGTTGATAAAAAATGGAGTGAAGGATAGTTGATGAAAAAATGGATAATAAGCAGGTAATGAATGTATATATATATAGATACATGGATGATTAGATGAATGAGCAATAAATAAATAATTCAATGGATAAATCATGGGTACATGAGCATATAAATGGAACATCAGGTAAATAGATATGTAATGATAGTCCTAATAATTGATTGTAAATGTTTGTAGGGCTAAATAAAAAATATACTTAAAGTAGACTAAATAGTGGATATAATGTTTGTAGAAGCAACTACTGATTTGATATATACAGAGTTGATGTAAAAAATAAATAATAAATAGATAAATGTGACCTTAAAAGCATATAATGAATAACTAAATGGATATGGAGATGAAGGTTTAGACTTACCACGCTAGATCATGGAGCAGGCTCAAAGTGTGCCCCTCTCATGATACTAGCGCTTTAAATAAGGGCTTGATTAGTTGCGGTGGCATTGAAAGAAAAAAAAAAAAAAGGTACATGTTTTTTTTAAAAAATTGGATTCTACAGTGTCATTAAGACCATGGGGCATGAGTGTGACCTTAAAAGCATATAATGAATAACTAAATGGATATGGAGATGAAGGTTTAGACTTACCACGCTAGATCATGGAGCAGGCACAAAGTGTGCCCCTCTGATGATACTAGCGCTTTAAATAAGGGCTCGATTAGTGCAGGTGGCATTGAAAAAAAAAAAAAAAAGGTACATGTTTTTTTTAAAAATTGGATTCTACAGTGTCATTAAGACCATGGGGCATGAGTGTATTACGTTTGTAAATCCAAAAGGATTCACGTTGGCGGAGTTGTAAAAAACGGTTGGGAGCAGTATTAGGGATGTGTTCAATGGGGATGATGGAAATATGTTTGAAATCTTTTTGGTGTTTGAGAGAACAGTGTAGGGAAAGGTTATGTTTTTTGAATCCCTTGGTAACATTTGATCGGTGGTTGTTAATGCGTAAGTGCAAAGGTTGGATGGTGCGACCAACATATTGAAGGTTACAAGGGCATTCTAACACATAAATAACATAATTGGTATTACAATTTAAAAATGAATTAATGGGGAAACTTTCGTTAGTAGTTTTGGATGTAATGAAGGTTTGTTGGTGTTTAATATTACTACAGCAAGCACATCGTGGGTGTCCGCATCTGAAAACTCCTTTTTTTAGTGATAAAGTGTTATCTGTTTTATTCTTTTCCATACGGATTCGGCTGGGGGCTAAAAGATTCCGCAGGGTAGTGGCTCTTCTGAAAGTAATTGTGGGTCGTTTGGGAAGTTGTTGCTGAAGATAGCAGTCGCTCAGAAGTATATCCCAGTGCTGGGTTATGATAGATTTTATTAGTTTATGACTGGAGTTGTATGTGGTTATAAAACTAGACCTGTGTTTGATGGGAAGGGTTGAAGGATCCTGTTTTTGTTTCTCTATTAAACATGAAGCCTGTGATAATTCAGAGGTTCTCTTAATCGCATTTTGTACTACAGATTTTGGATAATGTTTATCCATGAATCTGCGTTTTAATATTTTGGACTGGATTCTGAAGGTGTCATTGTCATCACAATTTTTTCAAATTCTTTTTAGTTGGCCAAATGGTATATTGTTAAGCCAGGGAATGTAGTGAGCACTGCGGTAGTCCAAATAACTATTGACGTCCACAGATTTAAAGTATGTTTCGGTGGAAAATGTATTATCTATGGTTTTAGAGATCAGGAGATCTAAAAATTCAATACTGGTCTGAGA
Source organism: Leptodactylus fallax (assembly GCA_947044405.1). NCBI lineage: Eukaryota > Metazoa > Chordata > Amphibia > Anura > Leptodactylidae > Leptodactylus > Leptodactylus fallax. The sequence continues at coordinate 8,345,265 of CAMRHE010000001.1, read as the reverse complement.
GTAATGATGGGTGAATGATATTCCCATTTCATTATTGTTTAGAGATGTGATGAAATTTGAGGCTGATAATTCATCACCGTCCCAAACAAAAAACAAGTCATCAATATATCTTTTATAGAATATTATATGTTTATTGTTCTCACCTGGGGTTTGGATGTATGGTCTCTCAAATAAACCCATGAACAGATTTGCGTAGGATGGCGCAAACCTCGTGCCCATGGCGCAGCCCTTTGTTTGACGGAAAATGTTGTTTTGAAATGAAAAGATGTTATGTTCAAGTATGAATTGGATCCCATGTAAAATGAATCCTCTTTGTGTTGGAGGCATTGAGGAATTATTGGCAAGGAAATGATTGATTGCTGCTAGACCATGGGGATGGGCTATATTGGAGTATAGGGTCGATACATCTGCTGTTAGGAGGGCCCAATTGGTTTTGGTAGCATTTCCATCATTTAAGGTTTTTAGATGGTTAATTAGTTGGGTTGAATCTTTAAGATACGAAGGAAGGTCAAGGACCAGTTTTTGAAGATGTAAATCAATAAAGTGTGAAAGGTTACTGGTGAGAGATCCAATGCCTGAAATTATAGGGCGGCCAGGTGGGTTGGTAAGTGATTTGTGAATTTTGGGAAGGTGGTAGAAAAAGGGTAAGGGAGGTTCCATGACTTGTAGGAACTTCTTTTCTTTCTTGGTTAGAAGGCCATTGCTGGTGGCTGAGTTAATAAGGGTTCTATATTCAGAAATATATGTAGGTAGTGGGTTGGTGTCGAGTTGTTCATAAAATTCTTTATCCTTCAAGAGGCGATTAGCTTCTAGAATATAATCCTCGCAGTTTTGTAGTACTATGCCACCTCCCTTATCGGCAGGACGTATTATAATGTTGGTATTTTCTTTGAGGTTTTTCAGGGCTTTAAATTCTGCTAAGGATAAGTTGTCTGGGGTTTTACGAGTAGTGTTGAGTTTATGAAAATCTTCATTAACCAAAGAAAAAAATGTTTCAATAGCTGGACCTCTGTGGTATGTTGGATTAAAGTTGGATAAGGGATGTACATCAACTGGGATAGGTACAGGCGTAGAGTTAGTGGTAAGAGTGGTAGATTGAGGGTGTATTGGATTTTCAATGATAGAAAAATGTCTAGTTAGGGTTAGTTGTCTAATGAATCTATTGAGGTCCAGAAACAACTGGAACCCATTAGGTTGAGATGTAGGGCAGAACGCCAGACCTTTGCTGAGTAGTTTAGTCTCGTCCAGATTAAGTATGTGACTGGATAGGTTGAAGATTTTGTTTTCAGAGGGGGTATAAATACTTAGGTCGGTGGGAGGTTTCTCCTTTTTGGATTTTGATTTGTTCCTTCCACCTCGACATCCTCTGGGTCTGTTTCTCTTTTTGTTTTTGTGCAAACTCGACGGCTGGTTTGGAAGAATCGGGTGATAGTGGTGGAACTTGTGATTGGAGGCAGAAGGGTGGTGATGGATTGTTGTACAGGAGGATGAGGGGGAATGGGAGGCATTGTTAGTTGGGAAGGAAGGGCTAAAAAAGAGTCAATGGAAAAATTGAAGGAGGAAGTAGTGAGGGAGCCCAGAGAGGGACGGATGTTGGTGTCCCTAGTCCCAGTGGTGTTAATGGCCATAAGGTTAGGACCTGGTTGTATGGTAGAGGATGGTGTTGGCGAGAGTGGATCATCATGGGTGGTTAGTGGTATTGGTGAAGGTGGATCATCATGGGTGGTTAGTTGAGATAGATTGAGAGGCAGACTTGGGGAGGGTAGCAAGGACAACCGGGTTTCAAGTTCGGTGGCTTTGAATGCCAAGTGGGGTATAGGGCCTAGGGTAATAGGACTGAGAGGACAGTTGGATATAATCGGTTTGGAGGAACTGGATGGGTTGGTAGGAATTGATGATGGTGTGGTGGTAAGCAGAGAGCTTACTGGAAGAGGTGGATTTATACAGTAATTGGAATGTGATGCTAAAGGTAAGTCAGCTGGTAAAGTGGATGTTACACCTACCATATTGTTGTCAATGGTAGCTAATATGGATGGTAAAATGGATGTCGACGTTAGTTGGGGAGAAATAGTATTAAGGGTGGAAGTCTGAGAGTTACTTTAGTTCTATTGAAAGTCCTAGTTTTCCCATGGTGAGAATTGGGGGGTTTTGGTTTGGAAGGGGGTCTTATTCTACTTCTAAGTATAGGAGTACGTATGGTTGTACGACTCCTTGATGTGATGTCTTGGATAGAAACGGGTAAAACAGATGAAACATTCTCTAATTGTAGACTAGAATCGTCCATATTGTCTATTGTAGGATCATCTCGTTGTATGCGGTCTCGTTTTAGTTTTTGACCTTTTTTCTTTGTAATTTCTACATCAAGAATGTGGATCCTTTGGTTGATGCTGTTTATCCGATTAGAGAAGTCTGGATGTCTTTCATAGGTTCCTAATTGGGTTGAAATGTCTTGGATGATTAAAGTTGCTTCTTGGTAAAGCGATTGTCTTTTAGAAGTGAGGCACCGAAGGAGGTTCTCAGAGCAGACATGTAGAATTGAGTCCCATTCCTGGTTAAATAGTGGATCATTGGGGAATGGACATTTGATAGACCATTTTAAGCCTTTAGGTAGAATTTTCTCTTCATCGTATATTTGAAGAAACTTATAGTCTAGGTAATGTGTTGTTTCTATTTTGAGGAAATCCTCCAGTTGAAGAAACAGATCTCTCATTTTGTGAGATTCTTCTGGAGAAAAATGGAAGTTCTGTGGTGATGCCACTGTGTTCGTGTCCCCCAGGGACTGAGATATCAGGGATGCTCAGCTGGCATTCCGATTGGACAGAATTTGTAGCATCCTCTGTAGTTTCTTGGATGTGAAGAATTAATTCAAAGTTAAGATGAGTCCAGAAATGAGTCCAGAGATGAGGCAGGCCTGTGGTAAAAACTGGTGGCTTAATTGCAAGCAGGACCAGTGCTGGAAGTCACTACCAAAAATCAAGGGGACTCCAGAAATGAAATAAATAATGAAAAGAAAAAGGTTTTGTTACCACACTGGCACCTCTGATGGTCCTGTGGGGACTTGGATAGTAATGCCTCGGGATTAAATATGGTAAAAAGAGAGAAAGAGTCTGGCAAGTTGCTGCTCCCCCTGGGACCACCTGTCTGTAAGACAGTGGTAGTGCAAATAGTAAAGTAGTAAAAAACAGGGTATGTATGAGCGCTACTTAATCAGCCAGACATGTGTTAAAATGAAACTTTTTTATTGGATCACAATGTTACTCCACAAGGTGGCGATACAAAGTATGGCAACGCGTTTCGACGTCTTAACTGACGTCTTCATCAGGCCAACTAGATAAGAATCAAATAAAACAATAGTATAATATATAATAAATAATATAAGATATAATAAAAACATTGTTGTACATAAGAAACAATCTACATGTATATACATAGACACACACAAACACATGTATGCATGTATGTACACACATATCCCAGCACACATATAAATGTACACATATGGTGGCAATCAACAAATGGTTAATGTATAAATAAGTAAAATGAAAAGTGAATGGATTGGTATAAGAACAAATATGGGTTAGATAAATATGAAAAATAGTTATAGTTAATGAGAAAGAGGAGATGGGGGATATATATGGTACTAAGATTAGATGATTAGGTAGGTAATAATAGAATAGGGGGATATATATGAATACGTCTAGGAAATAATGGTAATGAATAAAAAAAAAAAAAATGTACATGTTTTTTTAAAAATTGGATTCTACAGTGTCATTAAGACCATGGGGCATGAGTGTGACCTTAAAAGCATATAATGAATAACTAAATGGATATGGAGATGAAGGTTTAGACTTACCACGCTAGGTCATGGAGCAGGCACAAAGTGTGCCCCTCTCATGATGCTAGCGCTTTAAATAAGGGCTTGATTAGTGCAGGTGGCATTAAAAAAAAAAAAAAAAAAAAAAACCATGTACCTTTTTTTTTTTTTTTTTTTTTACAATGCCACCTGCACTAATCAAGCCCTTATTTAAAGCACTAGTATCATGAGAGGGGCACACTTTGTGCCTGCTCCATGATCTAGCGTGGTAAGTCTAAACCTTCATCTCCATATCCATTTAGTATTCATTATATGCTTTTAAGGTCACACTCATGCCCCATGGTCTTAATGACACTGTAGAATCCAATTTTTTAAAAAACATGTACCTTTTTTTTTTTTTTTTTTATTCATTACCATTATTTCCTAGACGTATTCATATATATCCCCCTATTCTATTATTACCTACCTAATCATCTAATCTTAGTACCATATATATCCCCCATCTCCTCTTTCTCATTAACTATAACTATTTTTCATATTTATCTAACCCATATTTGTTCTTATACCAATCCATTCACTTTTCATTTTACTTATTTATACATTAACCATTTGTTGATTGCCACCATATGTGTACATTTATATGTGTGCTGAGATATGTGTGTACATACATGCATACATGTGTTTGTGTGTGTCTATGTATATACATGTAGATTGTTTCTTATGTACAACAATGTTTTTATTATATCTTATATTATTTATTATATATTATACTATTGTTTTACTTGATTCTTATCTAGTTGGCCTGATTAAGACGTCAGTTAAGACGTCGAAACGCGTTGCCATACTTTGTATCGCCACCTTGTGGAGTAACATTGTGATCCAATAAAAAAGTTTCATTTTAACACATGTCTGGCTGATTAAGTAGCGCTCATACATACCCTGTTTTTTACTACTTTACTATTTGCACTACCACTGTCTTACAGACAGGTGGTCCCAGGGGGAGCAGCAACTTGCCAGACTCTTTCTCTCTTTTTACCATATTTAATCCCGAGGCATTACTATCCAGGTCCCCACAGGACCATCAGAGGCGCCAGTGTGGTAATAAAACCTTTTTCTTTTCATTATTTATAATTACAAAATGCATCTCATTGTGCAAAAAAATCAGCCCTCGTATGGCTACATGACCAGAGAAATAAAAAAAAATAGTTTCCACAATGTGTACACAAAAACCCCAAAAATTGCCAAATCATTAGAACACAACTGGCTGCGGTAGAAAAAGAATGTATAAGCTGTGCAGCCATATATCAGGGGACACCCCAGATTTAGAGCTTACCAAGGAAAAGAAACCAGAAGTGACCGCCAGAGTGACCCCCCCCAATCATAGGAGCTACTGGGGAAATTGTAGGGAATTTGGTGTTCCCAATGTACTCCGCACAGCTTATGTATTCACTTTTCACCATCCGCTGTTCACGCCTGAGATACTAATGCTCACTACACTCCTTGATAAATTCTTTGAGGGGTGCAGTTTTCAAAATGGGTCACTCCCTAGGGTATTCCACTTTTCCGGTACCTTAGAGGCTCTGCAAACATGACCTGGCGTCCAGATACCAAACATCTAAATATGTGCTCCAAAAGCCTCACAGCGCTCTTTCACATCTGCGCCCTGCTGTGTGCCCAAACTGCAGTTTATGCCCACATGTATGACACTGTTGTACCCAGGATAATGTAATTTGTACCATATGGGGGTATAAGCTACTGTTTAGGCATAAATGGGCACAGATGGAAGGAGCGCTATTTTGGTTTTTGTAGCACAGATTTAGATAGTTTGGTTTTTGGACATCATGACACTTTTGCAGAGCCCTGAAATACCAGTAAGGTGGAATCCCTTGACATGTGACCCCATTTTGGAAACTACACCCCTGGAGGAATTTATCCAGATTTACAGTGAGCATTTTTAACCCCCAAGTGTTGCATTAATTTATTTTTCAGAAATTAATGTGCATCTGATAGTGAAAGGTGAAAATGGCAATTTTTCCATGAAGACGTCATTTCAGCGCAGAATATGTTGTGCCCAGCTTGTGTCAGTGATGTTGTTCCCAGGATAACTGTTTTAACAGTTTTTGGAGTGTGTGTCTCTGCTGACACAATCTGGGCACAACATATCGAACACTGAAATGGCATATCTCTGGAAAAATTGCAAATTTCACTTTTCATTATCAGCTGCGCATTCATTTCTGGAAATTAAATTAATGCAACATTCGAGGGTTAAAAATGCTCGCTACACTACTTGATAAATCCCTTCAGTAGTCTAGTTTTCATAATGGGGTCACGTGTCTGAGGATTCCACTTTACTGGCAATTTTGGAACTCTGCAAAAGTGCCATGATGTCCAAAAACCAAACTGTGCTCCAAAAAACAAAATATCGCTCCTCTGTTTCCAGCTGTGCCCAAACAGCAGTTTATATCCACATATGGCATTGTTAAGTACATTATCCTAGGTGCAACAGTGTCATACATGTGGGCATTGTGATGTTGTTATAAGTTGTCGGGGGTTAATCTCCCCCGGGATAGATGTCACCGTAAGCCTAATTAAATAGATAACCAGTTTCGAGCGCTCGGGAAACAAGACGTACACAGGTATCATGTATGAACAGTTTCTACTTTATTGCGTAGTTCAATACAGTTTTAAAAGCAAGCTCAGTTACATAACAGTCATGTGATCAATGTACATATATGGTCTTTCCAGTTCCGTTATCAGACAAATTTGTTCAGTTACCCATCACCCCAGATGTTTTCCTTTTCACCTTATCTGAATGTCCTCCTTATCTTCCCGAGAATACCAGTTCTGCTGAGATCAGCAGAACTGTTGATATCTCCCCCAGACTCCAAGTCTGTCCTTATCAACTATGCAGTCTTGTTTGCAGAACATTCCACCCTCTTGTGCTTTCCTTTTCACCTTATCTGAATGTCCTCCTTATCTTCCCGAGAATACCAGTTCTGCTGAGATCAGCAGAACTGTTGATATCTCCCCCAGACTCCAAGTCTGTCCTTATCAACTATGCAGTCTTGTTTGCAGAACATTCCACCCTCTTGTGCTTTCTGTATACTGTGACATAGAATATAATACAAATTATGCTTTAACCCTTACAAAGTATATTCTGTATGTTCTTTACTGCTTACTCATTTTGCTTTGTCTGACTAACAACAGTGAGGTAGTAAGGGAGGAGAAGCTGAGCTAGGAGGGGCAGATGCTAGACCGAGATCCTTGGAGGAAGCATGAAAAAAAGAGTTCTGATCCATAAAAGTCATTATCGCATAGTGGACTTATTCCAGGTGACCTGCATCCTCACCACAACACTACAGGCATAAACTACCATTTGGGCACACAGCAGGGTGCAGATGTTAAGGATTGCTATATGGCTTTTGGAGCGAGATTTAGATTTAGAGTTGATTTTTGGACACCATGTCACATTTGCAGAGACCCTAAAATTGCCCCTACAAAATGGGGTCATTTCTTGGGTAATTCCAATTTATTGGGACCTCCAGAGTTCTGAAAAAACAGCATGACATCCAGAAAGTCCCTCTAAAGTAGTACTCCAAAAGCTAAGAAGCACAGTGCTGCTTCCCTTCTGAGCCCTGCTGTGTGACCAAGCAGCAGTTTACACCCACGTATTTTTGTATCCGGGATAGCCCACTTAATAGTTTTAGGAGTGCATGTCTCTGATTACACAAAGTGGGTGCAAAGTATTGGGCACTGAAACGGCATATTTCTTTAAAAATATCAATTTTCACTTTGTATATTAACTTTTGGGAAACACTCTTAGGCTTAAAATGATGATACCCCTTTAGAGATTCCTTGACGGTGTAGTTTCTAAAATGGGGTCACTTTTTGGGGGTTTCCATAGTACTGGTACTTTAGGGGCTCTGCAAATGCAACTTGGCACCTGAAAACTATTACAGCAAAATCTGGCCTCCAAAAACTAAATAGCGTTCTTTCCATTCTGAGCCCCACCATGTGCCCATACAGCAATTTACAATCGCATATGGGGCATTTCTGTGTTCAGGAGATATTGTGGAACAAACTGTGGTTTTTCCTTTAACCCCTCGTAAAAATGCAATTTTTTATTTTTACATCCCAATGCTGATAGAATTTGTGAAACAACTGTAGGATCAAAATGATCACCATACCCTTTGAGAAATTCCTTGAGGGATGTGGTTTCCAAAATGGGGTCACTTTTGGGGGGTTTCCATTGTATTGGTACTTTAGGGGCTCTGCAAATGAGACATGGCTCCTGAAAACTATTACAGCAAAATCTGCCCTCCAAAAGCCAAATAGCGCTCTTTCCATTCTGAGCGCCGCCATGTACCCAAACAGCAGATTACGACCACATATGGGGTATTGCTATGTTCAGGAGAAATTGTGTAACTAACTTTTTCTCTTCTATCATGTTGTAAAAATGAAAAATTTGGGGCTAAATTGATGGTTTATTGGAAAAAAATGTCCCATTGTTAATAAAATCTATGAAACAGCTTTAGGATAAAAATGCCCCTTGATAAGTTCTGTGAGTGGTGTACTTTCCAAAACTGGGTAACTTTTGGGGGTTTCAATTGTACTGGTACTCTAGGGGCTCTGCAAATGCAACATGGCACCTGAAAACTCTGACCCTGCCATGTACCCATACAGCAGGTTACGACCACATATGGGGTAGTGCCATGTTCAGGAGCAATTGTTAAACAAACTGTGGGTTGACTTTTCTTCTTTAACTGCTTGTGAAAATGAAAACTTTGGGGATAAAATGACGTTTTAGTAATATTTCATTTACACATCCCAATGTTAATAAAACCTGTGAAACGGCTGTATGGTCAAAATGCTCACTATATCCCTTGAGAAATTCCTTGAGGGGTGTGGTTTCCAAATTGGGGTCACTTTTTCCATTGTACTAGTACTTTAGGGGTTCTGCAAATGAGACATGGCACCTGAAAACTATTCCAGCAAAATCTTCTTTTCAAATGCCAAGTGTTGCTCCCTCCCTTCCGTACGCTACTGTGTGTCTAAACATCAGTTTATACCCACATGTGGGGTATTTCTGTGCGCAGGAGAAAATGCATAACAAACTGTGAGATGCATTTTCTACTTTAACCCTTTGTGAATGTGTTCACTTTATTGCTAAATGAATCTATTATTGAAAAAAAATGAAATGTCTAAATTTCACCTCCATATTGTTTTAATTACCATGAAATACTTATAGGGTTAGCAAACTTCCCAAATGCTGTTTTGAACTATTTGAGGGGTGCATTTTTGAAAATGGGATGATTTATGGGGGTTTCTAATATAGAGGCATTATAATTCCCTTCAGAACTGAAGTTGTCCCTAAAAAATTAGTTTGGAAAATGTTCTTGTAAATCCTGGCTCTTGTAAGCCTTCTAACGTCCAAAATAAATTAAAGAATGATTAAAAGATGCCAATATAAAGCAGAGATATGGTAGATAATATTTATTAATGTATTTCGGTGGTATAACTATCTGTCTGAAAAGCAAAGCATTTCACATTTTGAAAATTACATTTTTTTTTTTTCTAAATGTCCATAAAATTTCCTATTTTTTTTAGAAATAATTATAAAAATATTGATCAATGTTTACCACTAACATGAAGTACAATGTGTCATGAAAAAACAATCTCAAAATCACTTGTGTAAGTTATAGCGTCTCTAGTTATTGCCATTTAAAGTGACACATGTTTTGAAAATGAGGCTGTGTCCATAAGGCACTTTTAGGCTGTGTCCTTAAGGAGTTACATTTTTAGAAATAGTGAGTACCCATACATCACAAATATACTTGTTAGATGGTTGATAAGATCATTGTTGAGTCCTTTCTATAAAGGTGGCCAATACACTTTCTAACTGAGCATAGATATACATTGGAATGTTGCCAAGGGTATAGTAGATCACTGCCAGAATCCTTTATCTGTGACATATCTTCCCTGAAAACAAAAGGATAATGCACATTGTTGTTGTTGTTATGATTATGACATATGATGTCAGGGAAAGTGTTGAGGCTGTTATTCATAGATTGCTGGCTAGTCCTGCTGGATTTGGCCAACATTAATCTTATGTGCATAGCCAGCCTCACTACAGTAAATGCATGATCTCCTTAAACATTGAATTTAGACAATTAAATTTATTTACATATCATAATTCACATATTTTCTGCTTCAGTTAAATGTAGGGTGCACAAAAGAATTCAACAATACAACTCCAGTCCTCCTTCAGTACTCCCATGATGCAGGTCTGTCTTGGTCACTTGTGAGGGAAGGATGTTATCCTGCATCCCCAGGAATCAAAGACTGTGAAGGAAGTTCCAGGGAACTAGGTGAACCAACCTCTTACTCTCAAGGAGATTATGAAGATTGGACTCGGGTAACAATTGTCATACCAAGATCTCTTGCCTCAAGGTAATATCTAGATGTGAAATATGGCTTTTATGGCTGTATACATTTAGGTAATTGGGGTCCAAGGTAAAGAAATCTTACAAAATGTTCAGTTTTAGTTTGTGGCAGGCAGCTCACAGTTCTGCCCTCTGACACTGTTCATCTGAGATTGCAGCTTTTGGTAGCTTAGACTTGAGAGTTAAAAACATATTCTAGTTTCACCAAATAAAGTATGTTTGTTGTATAATGAAAAGTTAGACACTTTTCTAATATATGGTGTATATTAATACATTGTATGAACAGTATTGTGACACCTACACATTGCACCTACAAGAGCTTTTAGAACATCCGTTTTAAATCCATAGGCATTAATATGGAGTTGGTCCCCCTTTACAGCTAAAACAGCATCCACTCTTCTGTGAAGGCACAGAATCTTGAATCTACAAGATTTTGGAGTGTGTCTGTAGGAATTTTTGTCCATTTATCGAGAAGAGCAATTGTAAGATCAGATACTGTGATAAGAAGGCATGGCTTGCAATTTCCATTGTAGTTCATCCCAAAGATATTCACTTGAGATCAGGGCTCTGTGTGGGTCACACATATTCTTTCACATCAAACTCACCCAACCATACCTTTTGTAGACTATGTTTTGTACACTGGGGTACAGTCATGATGGAATAGAAAAGGTCCTTCCTCAAACTGTTCCCACAAAGTTGAAAGCATACAGTTGTTCAAAATGTCTTGATATGCTAAAGCATTAAGATTTCCCTTTACTCAAACTGAGGGGCCTTGGCCAGCCTCTGAAAAACAATAGCTTTATCCCTTTTCTACCAATCTTTACAGTTGGCACAATTAATTCAGACAGGTAACCAGGGCCGTAACTATCCCTGTAGGGGTAATGGACCCACGGACCTCTGGAGAAGACCAGTGGCCCTGCAGCATCATGACAGCGGTTGGTGAAAGCCTGATTTCTTGACTTCTGTTTCATATGTAAAGCTAATACATCTCCGGCAACAAAGATCGTCACTCATCTCTGCTTCCTATGGAGGTCACTGTACTGAACTCTCTAGGCAGCAGAGATGAGTGCCAATTTCTGCTGATGGAGGTGTATTAGCTTTACATAGAAGACAATGGTTGGGGTATCAGGCCTTCCAGACTGTTGTCATGAAGCTAGAGTGGGGACCCCTCAGTAAATAACCCCTCTAAAGGGTCCCTCTGACCCGGCGGTCACGTGATCCACCGGGATCAGAGTCTGTTAGAGCTGCTGGATCCTACAGGACCCAGATCAGCTCTATAGTAATGTGAAAGTAACGTGCAGGAGGTTGTATTCCTCCTGCAACTGGGGCTAAATGTACCAGTCCCAGTTACAGGGGAAATCAGCCTCCCCAACAAAAAAAAAAAACTGATCAGATGTCCCCAAAGGTCTAATATGACCTTATGGGGACATAATGTAAAAAAAAAAATAAAATTTATAGAAAAGTAAAAAAAAAAATGTAAATAAATGTAAAAAATAAATAAATAAAATAATACGCCAATAAAACGCCCTTATTAAAGGTTATAGTCCCACCCCCCGACACCATACAAAATAAAAATTACCCTAACAGAGAGTAAAAACTATTTTATAAAGTTTTTTTGTAGCACTTTGTGTTATTAAATAAAAAAAAATGAAAAGTGAAAAACAAACACGTTTTCCCTCCTCTTTTGTTTATATTTTCCCGGATATAAAAAAAAATGAAAACACATGCAAAAATAAAAACAATATAAAAATAAAGCCTTATGTGTCACCGAAAAAAGAAATTAGTTGAATAGCACAAATTATAAAAATGTTATAGCCGTCCAAAACCGCATATACAAAAAACTTGAAAATGTGCCTGGAAGGGGATAAAGCATCTGGTATGGAAGTGGTTAATAATGCCTGCTCCAGCCAACGGCCATCTCCGCTTCCCCTTCAGCCCTCCAAGAAGTCCCGTGCATCGCATATCAAATTGCTGTCAGCAGTTCAGATCACATTACATACAGATGCATCTCAATAAATTAGAATATCTTTGAAATGTTTATTTCTTTCAGTAATTAAATTAAAAAGTGACCTCCTATATTTTCTACATTCTTTACACACAGAGTGTTCTATTTCAAGTGTTTTTCTGTAAATGTTGATTATAGATTACAGGTAATGAAAACCCAAATCTAAGAAAATTAGAATATTGTGAAAAAGTTCAGTATTGTAAATTCAGTGTGCCACCTGCCAAGGTTTCCTAAGCCTAAAGGGCTTTAAAAATGGTCCCTCAGTCTGGTTCAGTAGGACACACAATCATGGAAGATTGCTGATTATGAATTGAATTACTGAAATGAATGAACGTTTCAAAAATATTCTAATTTATTGAGGTGCATCTGTACAAGTCTATGGAAAGGGGAGGAGGAGTACAAGGAGGAGCACAGTGAGGCAGAAGCTAGCAGAGAGGAACAAGCTTCTGAAGGACATAGTAAGATTTATGGTGGGATTTTTATCACTTTAATAGTTTTTTAGCAGGTCTTAGCAGGATTGAGTTGTATAGATGTGACTAAAGCTGTGGTGAGAGAGAGATTTCTTTTTCTTTCTGGAGGGTGTCTGCTTTTCATTCACTCCTACTCCCTCCTTCCCCTGCCCTAGAATTGTATGAACTGCAGCCTGTTTTCAGTGAAGATGGATTTTCTTTCACTGAACTAAGCAGTTTGCCAGGCAGGAGAGAAGCTGATAACGGCAGATAAAAGCATTTTCCTCTGATAAGATATATTACAAAATTTCTTATATTCACCTAAACAGTTCATTTACAAAAAATATGGGAAATGAAAGTTACTCTTTAACACTTTCCCGACATCTGCCGTACTATTACAGTGGATGCTGGGTCTTCAAAGATGGTAGCTGCTCTGCGATATTGCTAACTGTGAGCCCCCCAAGGTATAGGAAATGCACTTTGCACTCTGCACTCTGTTGCAGGCTGGCTCTTGAGCGGCGAGCTCACTGGAGCCGACCTGTTCCTATGACAGCCAGGAGCCTTATGAAGGCTTCCAGGCTTATCATAGTAATGTAGCAAATGTCTCATGCACCACAATACAGTTGTATTGCAGTCTATGGGACTTGCAATCAAACGATTGAAGGTTCAAACCCCTAAGGGTCTAATAAAATAGTAAAAAAATAAATAAATGAATTAAAAAATATAAAAATAAAAAAATAAAAGTTCAAATCACCCCCCTTCCCTAGAATACATATAAAACTAAAAAGTTACTGTGAAACACACATTAGGTATCCCTGTGTCCAAAAATGCACAGTCTACAAACTTATAAAAATATTTTTCCCATACGGTGAACGGGAATCACCTTTGATAAAAATGTTAAAAAAGAGTTATCAAAGTAGTAGACATTCCCCAAAAAGGTATAACTAAGAAGTATACTTGGCCCTGAAAAAAAAGATGCCAAATGCATCCCTATACACAGGTAAAAAGGTTACAGATGTCAGAATATGGCGACTTTAAGAAATTTTTTTTTTTGCAAAGTCACACAGATGAATTTTTTTCTCCAATTTCATCCCATTCTGAATTTTTTTCCAACTTCCCAGTACATTGTACAGAATAATAAGTGGTACCATTATGAAGAACAATTTGTCCCGCAAACATTAAGCCCTCATATGGCTCTGTGAATGGAAAAATAAAAAAGTTATGGGGTTTGGAAGGTGGGGAGTCAAAAACTAAAAATGCCAAGAGGTTAAAGCATATCCACTAAACTACACAGATAGCTAGGTTAGGGTCACCTGAATCATACGATGTGATCCCTTTTTGAATTGTTGCCTCTGCTGCCAAGATATTGCTGTTTTTGTCAATATGCATATGACCTCTTTAGAGCAACGGGCCATTCCTGCTTACCTCTTTGGCCTTTGGTGCTCCAAAGAGCTCATTTGCATATTGACAAAAACAGCGATATCTCAGAAACAGAGTCACTGATTCACAAAGGGGAAACTCCATTTGATTCAGGTGAATGTAACCTATTTATCTGTAGGCTGGGTTCATATGCTGGGTTCTGGGACTCAATTTAAAAGTCAGGCTTGCATTGAATGGCATGCCTTTATAATCAACTATATTTAGAAGCAGATAAAGGAACAACTCTGAAAACACACCATTACAGTACCATGGCACCATAAAATGGGGTATTGAATGTGATATAATTTGCCAAGTAAGGTAGCAAATTGGAAACAACTTTATTATCCATTAATTGAGTTTGAGGCTAAGGCCCCACGTAGCGTTCCACAGCACAAAGCACTGTGGGAAAAACCATGGCGGCAACGCATCACGGATTTTCCAGCAGTGCTTTTCACAGAAAGTTTGCAGAGGTTTCCTCTGCAGACTTTCTGCTTCAATTGTACCTACTGTATAGGGAAACTGCCAGCATTTCCATAGATATAATTGACATGCTGCGATTTTCAAAACCGCGACAAATCCCATCCACTACACAGTATGACTATAAAACGCTGCGTTTTTTTCTGCAGCGTTCCCGCTGCGGGCAAACCACGGAGTTTATTCCACGTGGGGCCACAGCCTAAAGCAGTTCTCTAGGATTAGAAAACATGGTTGCTTTCTTAATGTCAGGAAATTATATCAGTCTGTTGGTCATATGGCTATGCTGAAGCACAGTCGTATATTTTTACAAGAAGTAAACAGCCATGTTTTCTATTTGTAGACAATTAAAAGTTATACATTTTTGCAAATATAAGTAATTTAAAATTCTGCAGTGGTTTAAATATTTTCTGTAAACTTTTTAGTCTTGATTGAATACCAATGTCTACCACCATGAATGCAAGAACATTCTATGGTCAGGCGGCTTGTTAGAAACTGAGCCATGATTTTGTTACTGTGGACAAGTTATCAGGCAGGGATTGTACATGTATGGGAAGATAACGTGTTTCTTACAAATACCAGACTATAGAAAGTTTCTGTATTCATGGTCATCGCCATTGGCAAGCAATCAAGAAAAAAAAAATACTCGGTAAATTTTTAAGTAGTTAATTTAGTTATAATTGCAAAAAAGTTTAACTTTTACTTGTCTACAAATTTATATATGGTTATGTTCATGGGAAACCCCTTTAAGTGATTTCATGACTAAGAAGAAAATAGCTTCCTAGTACTTTGATTTATAATGGTTTGTGCTAACCAAGTTAAAACAGTTTCATTTTGTTAGGAACATGGATGCAACTGGGTAATCCCCTACATTTATGGTCAACATGCAAGACATATTTTAGAAATGCATTATAATTTTGTTGGCTACACTTCAGAATACAGTTATTTGCCTGGAGATAATCACTTCTGGGAGTTAAGGCTTGTTGTCCTTTCCCAGAACTATGTACTTGGACCGACATATCTCCAGATGGCAAGAAAGCCCTGCACAGCAAGGACATACTGTTTAAATCCTCTCTCTTTCTGCTGGAAATGGGAGCCAGTGATTGACTGGTATATGCAATTCATCTCAGCTTGCCATCATTTTCACTGCTCCTCAGCAGCTTGTTTGCAGAGTCATATGCTGAAAGTCACAGCAGCCATTAAGAAGTAGTAAATATGGCATAGTGACAGTTCATGTTGATAGGGCTAAGTAAATGAAGTGGAATTAAAATAAATTATGCCTAGGATTTCCACACATACTCACCCTACTAACACATTTACCATTTAAAAGAGGATTAAAAATAAAAGCCGATGAAACACACAATTAATAAAAAGTATGACACCTGACAAGGTTATGAATAATATCTTTTACATGCTCAGCCTTGTTCTACTATTGGAAAATTGCCTTTTTGTTTTTCGGCATGTGATCTTGTATGTGATTTATATACTCATGAAGTTAGGACACAGTTATGTTGTGTTCTACATAACAAGCAAGGTTTGTTATATACAATAAATGAACCTCTACATATAATAATAATAATAAAAGACATATAATCATGATAATGAAAAATAAAATTTATATAGCAACAACTTATTTTTCAGTACTTTTAAGTCAAGTATAGCAGTAAGAAAAATATAAATAATGCTGCAGAGATATTGTGCAGTTAATGAAAGCTAGGCCAGGTTCCTTCGTGGTGCAAAGGACGCAGTTTGGCCGTGGCTTAAACACTGCGGCAAAAACCATGGCATTTTACAGTCCCTAATGAATTCTATCCACAAATTGCAGAAAAATACCCACAGCTGAAATGCTGCAATTTTCAAAACCATCGCGTTCTTGGTAATTGCAACACATTAATTATACCTACAGAAACACTGGCGGTTTCCCTATAGGTATAATTAGAGGAAACTCTGTGGACTTTCTGTGAAAAGTGCTTCAGGAAAAACTGCAATGCTCTTCCGCAGTGGTTCTTACCACAGCGCTTTCTCACTGTGGCTCGCTACATGGGGCCTTAGCCTTAAAGGAAAAAATTATATTGTCTTCTTTCTTATGGCTATATCTTTTTTAAATTATTGGAAATAAGCAGCATAACCAGCAATACATTCCACACTAGTGGATGGAGCATGCAGTAGTATCTTTCCAGTCAAAAAGAATCCAATAATCAATAAGTATAAAAAAACCATAGCACTCCAATTGTTTAAAAAATGTGGACTCTTTAATCATCAGACATGAGGCAATGTTTCAACCCAACAAGCTTGAGAAAGACCCTGTTAGTTTGAAACATTGTCTCATGTCTGGTGAATAACGGGGTTTCCCCATGAACATAACCATATTTCTATTTGTAGGCAATTATTCGTTATTTTTTGCAAATGTAGATTTAAAAAAATTGCAGAGTTTTAAAGATTTTCTCCAATCATCTTAGTGGTGACAGTCTATTGTCTTGATCAGTTGCCAAAGGATGTTACCATGAATGCAGAAACTTTCTATGGTCTGGCACTTGTCTAAAACCCAGCCATGATGTCCACAATAAGAAAATCATGGCTGGGTGTCTGACAAGTCCCAGACCATAAAGATTTCCTGCATTCATGGTTGTAGCCATTCGCAACTGACCAGGACAAAAGACTGTCACCACTAAAATGGTTAGAGAACCATTTTTAAAACTCTGCAAAATGTTTAATTTATATTTGCAAAATTTTTTTAACTTTTAATTGTCTACAAATATAAATATGGTTATATTTTTTGTCATTATGGCTATATTTTTGAGTTATCTACTCGCCTCTGGTCTGCCTGTGTTTTGAATTACACACTCCCACTGGTTCTCAGCTATGTCAAGTGACCAGCAGTCAGACTCTCTCCAACTGACTCAGCATCAGATGTGCAGACAGGAAGTCAGTTTCTTTATTGAGATTGAGGCTGTCATAGGAATGAATAGAGAAAATGACTTTCTGTCCACACATAACATGCAGTGTCAATTGTAGAGGACCTGAATAAATTGGACGAATTACAAATACAACTGTCATTAAAGGAGTTGTGCCGTTATGGTTATTTATCCCCTATACACAGGATAGGGAATACGTTTCCAATTGCAGGGCCCCGAATGCCAGCTCCCCCAGTGATCAGGAGGACAGGGAACTGAAAGTCCCCCTAAAACATCCTTGTGAATGGCGCGCCAGTGCAGTTACAAGACCACTTCTATGGGGAACCGGGTGCTGCCGGAAATTACAGTCCTTGGTGCCCCATAGAAGTGAATCATTTTTCATCTGTTTGTATCTGTTTTTACTGGTCAAGCTGGATGATGTTTCAGGCAACATAACTTCCGCCACAGTATCTCCAGACTCACACCTCTCACATTTGTTTAGTGTGAGCCTGCACTCACCTGTAAAGGGAAAGGGGCACCAATGGCAGACCTGCCAATTCTGGTGCTCTTTTCAAATGCTAAACTAACTGCACAGTGCTAGGTCGTAGGTACAGGTCCCACTACAAGACATCATGACATCCTCAAGGAGTCTGTTTGACAGTTGGATCAGACACATGCAAACTAGTGGCACACTGAAGGTCATATTATAGCCCTCCCTCCATTCCTCCTTGCACAAAGAAGCAGATACTGGTCCTGCTGATGTGCTGATACCCTTATAAGATCCTGTAAGGCCTGTGTCCTGGTATCTGCTCCATTTTCATGCAACTATGCTGAGAGACACAGAAAACTTTTTGCAATGTCATGTATGGTTGTGTCATCCTGGAGGAACTAGATGACCTGTGTAACCTTAATTGGCTTGCAGGTATCACATCATGCTACCAGTAGTTACAAGAATACTAGCAAATGTAAAACTAGAGAAGCATAAGTATAGAGTAACTGTCTATGGCCACCACCTACAAAACCATATTGTTTCTGGGGTGGTTGTTCTATTTCCTCTATAGTACACCTGATGTCACCTTCACTTGTACCAAAGTGGTTAAAATTAACAATTGCTTAAATGCACAGGTTGACTTGGGGTTATACTGTGATGCTTAACGCCCTCATTCACATGATTAACCAGTCTGAACAGTATGCCGGGAGGGGAACTCCTAGCAATACAGTTATCTATGCTACTACTGTCCCATACTATAATCACTGCAGGTCAGTATAGTATGACTGTATTGCTAGGAGTCCATCTCCTGGCATACTGTTCAGGCTGTTAAATCCTTTTCAACACAAGGACCAAGTTTCACAGATGACACTCTGTCACGTGAATGTGGAGTAAGTGTTCCCTTAATTTTTTGAACAGTACATATATCCCAATAAATATAAATGCAAAACATGGTGTTAATCGAGCATAAATTTGTTAATCACATAAATCTGATCATCTGATTCAAAATATCCCAGCGTATACAGTGTTGCAGAACAAGTAGTTGTTGGTGATAACTGTAGATTGTTAGAAAATCATAGGTATGTTGGTACAGATAGATTACAAAGGATCTGTAGGATTCTCTTTTTTTTTTTTTTTTTTTTACTTCATGACTGCTTCACTTCCTGCTGGTGGTTCAGGAGCCACATATGGGTCTCAAGCCCTCTACATGTGAGTGCCCAGTGGTTGGTAGTCAATGGCTACTATTCCTATTGTGCCTTATTGTTACATTGTTATTGAGGTTGTTACATTGTTATTGAAAATTGGTGCTGATTAAAATTGCATAACGAACAGTTAACACTATGATAAGAGTCATGTAACCCAGTCATATCTTTTGCCACCTTTTAATAGCCAGTTGGGATACATTGCCATCTGTCATATTTAGAAATCACTGTCCAACTAGAAAAGGTTGGGGATTTCTGCACTAAATAAAGGCCCTTTGTGTATGTACATACAATATACAAAGAACTATGTAAATGGACAGAAACTATACAGAACTACATAAATGGACGTTTTAATGATTTACAAAAAATGTAGCTGCTAGAGAATGGGATTCATATTTATTGTAATTTTGTTGCATCATTAATTTGTGTTTATTTCTGTATTACAAAATATTGCTAATGACTATAAATAACTACATGATCATAAATACCTCCAGGAATACCTAAATCAACAATAAAACAAGCTTAAATATTGTAGCAGTCCTTAGCAGTGGCAGAAAAAAATTATTTGGAATAATCCCTGACTTCTACTGATTTACACATGAGGAACATCAAGCTTTGTTTTAGCTATAATCATGAATCAAGTAATAAATGATACTATCATAATGTTAGCCATTATACAAATAAAAGGTCACTGTCTTCTTCATTTGCTAGAGAGCCATTTTTATTTTTTTATCTTTATGGACATCATATGTGATACACAGCTGCAAGTTACATTCATTTTTCAGATCTCATTATGAGGACATCTGTTAGCCATTTCATGCCATGTAAGACCCTCTGTTGATCAGGTGTAAGATTATTGACCTACATGTAATTTACTGAATATGGGTGATTAGGCCAAAAAAGATAATGAATGAATGAAGGTTCCTTGTATTTTTCTTGTAATATTACTTTAGTGTAGCCATAGCTAGCATTATCCTGAACTAATTCAAGTATGTTTATTTATGGCAGATTGTATATGGACATATACTATAACAACTCTAACACCTCTTTATTTTAGCAAAACCAGATTTCGATGGATACAAGAAAGCAGCTCATTAAAAAATGCCCCAGCTTTTGGTCTGGATGGTGTTTATATATCTGAACCTTGTCCGAATTACTGTAATGGTCATGGGGATTGTATTTCTGGAGTTTGTTTTTGTGATCGTGGGTACACAGGTAAAAATCTGATTATGTACTGCTTTTATTTTATATATCTAGAAAGGTTTTTGCATTATTAGAACTTCTTAAACTCAAGCAAGATAATGGGGGTATTTACTCACCCATCTTCACCAGGTTTCTGACATACATGGGTGCAAAGATGCATCACATTGTTCCTTCTGTGCCCACTTACCACTTTTTATGAAAGTGGGCAGAGTGGGTCAGAGACCAAAATTTACTATAACTCATGCTAGAATGCCAGAGCCTCTTAATGATCCATGCACATCCAACACTAGTCAGGGACTTCATTAAAACTGTTCCTAGAATGCAGACTACCATCAGTTATCGTATGTAATGACGGCATTATTACTTATTTTTTTAGTATTCATAACCCCCGCTGCATGAGGGAGGGCCCACTATTCTCTGCATATTTATGTTCTATGTCAGGTCCCACTACTGCTTTTACTGCTTACAGCCAATGCTGTTTCTTTGGCAGAGTGTCTCCCAATACCAGTGACAATGGATGTCTCTGTTTATTTGTTCATTTTTCAATTTCGCAATGGTTTCCCTGCCTCAAATTAGAGGATTTTCTTTGCCTAAGTTCATTAATAGTGTAATTCTTAATATGTACTGACATATCTCTCTGTAATCATACTGTATATGACATAATATTATAGTTAAAATATCAAAAGTAAAATATACCTAATGGGACAAAAAAAAGTTTTCATATTTTTAAATCAATTAATGTTTTAATGTTGCTTAAAAAAATTAAATAAAATAATTACTGCACTAAACATTACAATACATGTATGGGGGCAGAAACTGCATGAGCTACTGGATCCTAGAGGACCCAGAGCAGCTCTGCAGCAAGAGCTAGGAAGTTGCATTCCTCTTTTAACTGGGGCTAATGTATCAGCCCTAGGTACAGGAGAAATCATCAAAAAAAAGAAAAGTTACAATGTCTCCCAAAGGTCTATTATGACCTTATGGGGGGGGCACAATTTGTAAAAAAAAAAAAAATGCCCCAGTTGACACAACAATAATTGCCACCTACATAGAAAGTACCATAGTGGAGAGGGAAAACTATTTAAAAAAGCATGAAAAATGTGAACATTTCCCCTCCTTTTTTGTTTACATTTTCTTTGATATTAAAATAAAAAGGAAAAATGTCTCAGTTCTGAAATGGTTAATTCATTAAATTTTATCTTGTGTCAAATAAAGGATTTCTTTTCATTTTAGCTGAACATGGAACATGTGTTTCAAACAAACCCAATCCAAATGAGATGTTTGATAGATTTGAAGGCAAACTTAGCCAGCTTTGGTATAAAATCACTGGAGGACAGGTGGGCACAGGCTGTGGAGTGCTAAGTGATGGAAAATCTCTTTATTTTAATGGACCTGGAAAAAGAGAAGCAAGAACTGCACCTCTGGACACAACACATACCAGGTGAACAAACATCCAGTTGACTGTATGTGAATATATGCCACATAGTTTGCTCTTAGACATTTCCTTGGATGTTGGTAGTCTTTTTTTTTTTTGTTCTTCCTTTTTTACTATAAAAACTTATATTAAAGACAAATACTAGAAAGCTTGTGAGTTGTAGGCATTAAACATTTTTACAACTAGATCCATATTCTATTTGCTGTGATTTAAAAAAAAAAAAAGTGTATTGTCATGTAATGAGGAATCAGTTTTCACTTGAAATATCAGATATGTTTGCAAATAATGTCATTAACTGATGTGTGACCCGAACTTGACCCAGGGGAGCACCTGCCATGAGGCGACCTGAGGCTGTCACCTCAGACGGTGCCTCTTGGCAGAAACTGGGGGGGGGGTTGTTATTTTTATTCTTCATGCGGCTGCTACCCATTGGACTATTCCAGCAAGTAGCAGATGATATTTTACTCACCTACCCCCGATCCTGTTCGGGTCAGCCTCTAGGGCTTGCTGCACAATGCGTCCCAATGCTGAAGAACTTTAGTGTTTTTAGTGCTGATACGTAACATGTAGTACCCTTTGGAAGCTAAAGCGGAGGGCAGCCTGGACAGAAGCTTTGGATGTGTAAATATCGGTCGCTACTTGTGGGGGCCATAATATGTGGGAGCCAGTATAGGGGTTAATATTTTGTGGGGGTCAATAAAGGGGGCAATATACTGTTTGGGGGCGAATAACAGGGGTAATATACTGAGGGGGCCAATAAAGAGGCTATATACTGTATCACGACCAGTAAAGGGGTAGTATTCTGTGGGGACCAATAAAGGGGGCATTATACTATGTGGGAGCCAGTAAAGAGGTTCAAATATAGTGGGGAAAAAAAGTATTTAGTCAGCCACCAATTGTGCAAGTTCTCCCACTTAAAAAGATGAGAGAGGCTTGTAATTGACATAATAGGTAGACCTCAACTATTAGAGAAAAAAATGAGAAAACATATCTAGAAAATCACATTGTCTGATTTTTTAAGAATTTATTTGCTAATTATGGTGGAAAATAAGTATTTGGTCACCTACAAACAAGCAAGATTTCTGGCTCTCACAGATCTGTAGCTTCTTCTTTAAGAGGCTCCTCTGTCCTCCACTCATTACCTGTAGTAATGGCACCTGTTTGACATTGTTATCAGTATAAAAGACACCTGTCCACAACCTCAAACAGTCACACTCCAAACTCCACTATGGTAAAGACCAAAGAGCTGTGGAAGGACACCAAAAACAAAATTGTAGACCTGCACCAGGCTGGGAAGACTGAATCTACAATAGGCAAGCAGCTTGGTGTGAAGAAATCAACTGTGGGAGCAATAATTAGAAAATAGAAGACATACAAGACCACTGATAATCTCTCTCGATCAGGAGCTCCACGCAAGATCTCACCCTGTGGGGTCAAAATGATCACAAGAACAGTGAGCAAAAATCCCAGAACCACACGGGGGACCTAGTGAATGACCTGCAGAAAGCTGGGACTAACGTAACAAAGGCTACCGTCAGTAACACACTATGCTGCCAGGGACTCAGATCCTGCAGTGCCAGACGTGTCCCCCTGCTTAAGCCAGTACATATCTGGGTCTGTCTGAAGTTTGCTAGAGAGTATTTGGATGTTCCAGAAGAGTATTGGGAGAATGTCATATGGTCAGATGAAATCAAAGTAGAACTGTTTGGTAGAAACACAACTTGTCGTGTTTAGAAGAGAGTGAATGCTGAGTTGCATCCAAAGAACACCATACCTACCGTGAAGCATGGGGGTGGCAACATCATGCTTTGGGGCTGTTTCTCTGCAAAGGGACCAGGGCGACTGATCCGTGTACATGAAAGAATGAATGGGGCCATGTATCGTGAAATTTTTAGTGCAAACCTCCTTCCATCAGCAAGGGCATTGAAGATGAAACGTGACTGGGTCTTTCAGCATGACAATGATCCCAAGCACACCACCAGAGCAACGAAGGAGTGGCTTCGTAAGAAGCATTTCAAGGTCCTGGAGTGGCCTAGCCAGTCTCCAGATCTCAACCCCATAGAAAACCTTTGGAGGGAGTTGAAAGTCCGTGTTGTTCAGCGACAGCCCCAAAACATCACTGCTCTAGAGCATGGAGGAATGGGCCAACATACCAGCAACAGTGTGTGCCAACCTTGTGAAGACTTACAGAAAACGTTTGACCTCTGTCACAAAGTAATGAGATGAACTTTTGTTATTGACCAAATACTTATTTTTCACCATAATTTGCAAATAAATTCTTTAAAAATCAGACAATGTGGTTTTCTGGATTTGTTTTCTCATTTTGTCTCTCATAGTTGAGGTCTACCTATGATGTCAATTACAGGCCTCTCTCATCTTTTTAAGTGGGAGAACTTGCACAATTGGTGGCTGACTAAATACTTTTTTTCCCCACTGTAAGGGGATTTTTTTAATCTGCAAATGGGGGGCAGTGCTGGTAATGAGGAGGCTTAGCCCCCCAGACATAATTTTGCTTGCTGTCAGGCAAACAAAAGATTACTGGGTCATCCTACAACTCCTTAATTAATGTTAGTGAATGGAGTACCATTGCGACTCCTAGTATGTTGAAACCACAACTTCTAGTTACAAAAATGTTGAGCAATGTTCAACTCGCAGCGCACTAGGGGTCTCTGACATTAGTGAAGGACTCACAGGGAGACCTAGTGCACATGGTTGCCTTGTCCGGGAGCATGTTTTGTGCAGCAGTGCAAGAGTTCTCTAACTTATTTAAAAAGTGCCCCTTTGCTGTGAATAGAATAAATGGGAATATTAAAAAAAAAAAAGTCAACTGACCTTTTCACGGTCCTCCAGACCCAGCAGCAGTTGCATATTCCTCTTTATTGCCAGTCCCGCCTGATGTCAGCACATTAATGTCTGCTTGTGTCAGGAGACCACTGCAGTTATAGGCCTTAGCGATATTGTGGTGGTCACCACTGTGGCCAATGATTGCAAAAAGGAAAAGGTCACAAATTTATTGTGCAAAAATAAAAAACTGACGTACACTTAAATGTGATCATCTTCAGCATAAAAATAAACGACTGCTATAATTAGTCATGTGGGCAGAATGGTAGCTCCGTTACCTCAGTGATATCTTATTAGCTAGACAGGATTTTCTTCAAGTATTTTTAAAGGGTGCTGAAGTTGAAGGAAACTGGCCATGTGAATTTTGTGGCTCAAAAGTGGCACATTTTTGGTGCATGGCCAATTGTGCCAAAAACACACCACTTTGTCCATTTTCCATTCTTAAGAGAAGTGGGCGAAGCAGGTCAGAGATCATGGAGTATTAGGACTGGGATACAATGGCCCAACAGATTTATTATAACCCACACCAGAAAACTGAGTTATACCTCAAATCTACTCTAGTTAGTGATTTGCATAGATTTCAGTTCTGGCACCCACAACCTACTGTGGTGAGCCACAATTACTAAGAGTCCAGAGCCTCTTACACTGTTGCATCTTCACACAATATTAAGACCAGTGCCAGTCTTAATAAATGCCTTTCAACCCACTGAGCTTCATGCAACCAAGTTGTTTAGATAGAGATGATATAGACTGAATGATGACCCTATAAGAGCTCATGTCAAATTCAGTGCTAATTACAGAACAGCAAAGGCAGAGGTAAGATTGATCCGAATCATCACCTTATGTAAATCATGTGCTACAAACACCCTTCCAAAAAGTACACAGTAGTGTGAAAAAGAATCACCTCCCAGAAGTGTCCTTGTTTCCTGCATAAAATGTAGAAGAGAAAGGAACCCTAAGTTAAGACATAACTGTTAAATGGATTAGTGCTGAATTTATGTCTGGAACACAGTAGATAGGTAACCAGATAGATGTGTATATATTTCGATACATAAAATTAGCAATTTATGGGTGTACATGTATGCTCATTGACTAACAGCTAGATCTGTACACAGAAAATACTTTATTTAATTATTTTAGGCTAAGGCAATACTCTGCAGAAAAGTTGTGTTTTTGTTGCAGATTTTGCTGCATTTTTAAGCCAATGACAGGAGTGGATTTAGCAGAATGAAGAATTATAAGGGTTCTTTTATATTTCTCATTCCTTTTGAAGCCAAACTTTGCTTTGGCTCCTCTAATGAATCTCATAGCAGTCAGCCAGATCTAGCCATACATTCTTTTACACATTTTTGAAAAAGGAGGATACAGATTGGTTGCTATAAAGCCACAGGTCCCAATAGTAACAACAGTTGACACAGGAATAGAAAAATTAAATATGGATGTTTTTGTTCTGACAGTTGTCACCTTTAGATGATAGATGTGATTCCATTTCAAGTTGGTCAAACATTGTCTTTTGCAAAATAATATAGCTGTTAAAAAGATATTATCATCTATACATGTGATAATATATCAAAGCTAGCCATGTACATGAGATATTTGTCAGGCAAATTCTCATACGGTCGACAGCTACCTCACCCAACTTCCCTATACAGCATGCACACATGGCTCAAGTAGTCAAGTAGTTCATGTGTAGTGAACAAAAGGATCAGAAGTTAATATCCAACTGCAATCTTTCTTTTCCCCTGAATCTGCTGTTGGAAGAAAGTCAGAAGGACCTCATACACACTAGATGATCTTACACATGTATCTATTGTGTATGGGCTTCTGTGCATCTAAAGGGCACCTTTGCATGAGTTTTGCCAAAACTGAGAAGCAGAAATTTCCCTACTGGTAAATAGTCATTATTCTGTGGTTCTTCATCAATTGCACAGGAATTCTTGAAGCATACCTCCAGTTATAAAAAAAACTTTTCATAAATTAATAGTACAGGTGAAAATAAGAAACTTTGTAATATATCTTATTAAGGAGATCCGTTTCCTTCTCAACCTATTAAGCTCTTCTACTGCTTCTTATCTTTAATGTGACTGCTTCTTTACATCATATTTGTTTCTGTATTTAGCCACACATATACACCTCTATGGAAGGAGTGAGATTCTCCTGCCAACTGGTTAATTGATTTATTGCCTCATTGTGTGCTCTCACAGGCTACATTGTCTACAATGTAGCAGTGTTTAAAAAGCGAGGAGAAGCAGAGTGTAACAGCAGCAATTATATGAGTATCTTTTCTACCTCTCCCCTCTTCAGAGACTAACATGGAGAAAATAACTGCCTGAAAAGTGGAAAACAAAACATATTTCTTTAGTAAGATATATTACAAATTCATACTATTCATTTATGAAAAATTGTTTATAACTGAAGGTATGCTTTAAAGCATACCTTCAATTATAAAACAGCATTTATAAATTAATAGTACATGTGTAAACTTGTCTTATTAAAAATATTATGCTTCTTTCTCTACTTATTAAGCTGCTCTCCTACTCCACTTACACTGTGTAATGTCTCTGCCTGTTCGGGTCTCTGCGCCACCCTCCGCTCGCACGCTGCGGCGAAGGAGGCGTGTTCAGTTTGGTTCCTTATGTAGGTTTCTTGTTGCTCAGTCTGAACTTGGTCCTAGGCAATGTAATGGATTTACAGCCACACCTGTGTTCTGAGCATTTCTCTCTGGACAGCTAATAGTTAATCTCAGCCTTGCCTGTGTGATTGACAGCCTGTCCACCAATCCAGTCTGGGGCTGGCCCAGACTTTCTATAAACAGGTTGTCAGCCCTCACATGGTCGCCAGTTATTGCACTGTCTTTGCCTGCTCTCTTTGTTATATCCCTTACTGCCTTGTTACCTGATTCTCTGACCTTTGGCTTGCCTTGTGACTATTCTCTTGGATTTTGATTCTGTACTGCATTGCTCGTTTGTTACCGACCCCTTGACTTGACTTTGCTTCTGTGTTGTTTTGTCTTGTCCTGTTCTGTGTTGTCACCTACTCAGTATAGGGTTCGTCTTAAGGTTCTCCTTTTACCGTTTAGGGTATCTGAGGCAATAGGAAGGGACAGTGGCTGGGGTGAGATTAGAGCTCACTTGTCTCTGTCCTTCCTTCCAGACCGCTGCAGTAGTGTAGGGCATTGCTACGTGTGGCAAGACCCTAACAGACTGTTTATTTATTTATTATCCATCTCCTTATCCAGCTCACACACAGAAGTCAATGCAGAGGGGAGTGTAGAGTAAGATGTTGTTAGTTGATTTATTGACTCATTTGTGCAAAGGTAGATTTTTTATCTTGATGATACAGCAGTGCCAGAAGAGCTCTCACTCTCAATGTAGCAGCAGCTATTTGAGTATCTTTTCCAGCAACCTCCTCCTCCCCCTCCCTCTCCATAGACTTCTCTATAAAAGGTAATTCAGCCTGATGTGGAAAAGGATCTTTATTTCTTTAATTTGATATATTACAAAATGTATTATATTCACCTGTAGTATTCATTTATGAAAACTTGTTTTATAATTGGAGGTTATAATTGGAGGTATGCTTTAACAACTGCACATTGTAAAGCATTGATTTGTTTTGATTAAGCTATTTTAAAAGAATTAAGATTTGTGGTATATTCTTTCAAATCCACAACTTGCTTCAATTTGCTTCTTACAGATTACTTCAGTTTTATATACAGATTGGAAGTAAAATTGGTGGTTCCTCTTGTATGAAACCAAAGTCAAGAAACGAAGGTAAATAATTTTATTGCCTGCAAATCTTAATTGGTTTTGTGTCAAAGAAAGACATCATAGCTCAACCCTTATTTGGCAATAGATCAAGTCACTAGAGTTTTGATCTTAACATGATTAAAACATGTATTTCATTCTACAGTATAAAGGATTTGATGCATAAAACTTACATAAAACTTACCTCACTTCCTGAAGTTATAAGGTGATACATTTCTTTGCTACATGTTTGTATAAAGGTAATTTCATTCATGAACTACCATTTCAGAAAAAATGTACAAAAAATTATGGAAAAAATTTCATTAACAGAGTTGAGTATCCGCCAAAAAAAAGCAACAAAATTAACAACATAAAGAGCATTGTGATTATTAGCATTACCTACAATTGTAAATTCTTTTGAGCAGCATAAAAAGATGCTTGCCAAAAATTGTTACATAAGTGAGACAAGAAAGAAATAGAAATAGTGTATGCTTTTAGTTTAAATCGTCTGATACTTTGCTTATCGAGATACCCATTAACTCTGCATGGGTCCCTACTTAGATGGTGGGTTGACCTCTCTTGATGCAGTGATGTTAACAGCCACAAACAGACACCACAGAGATTTTGTCTAACAAGAGGAGATAAACAGGACTTCTGAGCAAACCCTTCTATTTGTGATTTGCTTTGTTACATGCATAATTTGTATCCTACTGTCACCTTTCCGTTTTTCCCTGTAAATAATGGATATAAAAAGTAAACCTTTAAAAAGAGCATATCTGAAACATGTTTTGTATAATTGCTGCAAGCCATGAATCATTTGTATTTGGATTAAAAGAAGATTTTAGATTATTAAATTTATATAAAAGATACAAAGATTTACTTTTAATCAGACTGACCTAAACCCTTGACATGCTTGTAATAATAACTGATATTTAGTGGGTTTTCTAGCATAGTCAACTGTCTCTTTTTGGCTCAAAATAATGCAGCAAAATTTGCAACAAATAAAACAGCTTCCCTGTTGTCCCACAGCAGCACAATATTGGGGTATTTCTGCCCCTGTGTGCTGGTAGGACAGAATGAAATTTTTAACGAACAACAAATAGTTAACTGTAACCTCCTCAATATAAGGAAGGAAGTACCAAGCCCCCCAGCGTGTTTTTTTCTGTCCTGTGTTGGTGGGACAGTTGGAGGGAAGGTTATACCTTCCCTACAGTGAGGTTATTCAGATTTCTGAATGAATTTCCCCTACTCTCTCCTGTTTGAGTTTGTTTTGTCTATCCTCCTGTGAGAATTCTTTTTTCTGCCTTTGGTTCCTGTTGGAACAAAATTCAAAGGTTAAAACTCCTTGTCTGTCTTTCCTGCCTCTGCTGTTTAGTCTGCTTAGCTGCAGTGAAAGGCCTTTTTTCAGCTGTTGCTTAATTGGCCGGCGAGACAGGTCTGCTGCCTTTGAGTGTCCACGCTGAACACTTTGTGGCTTTGTAAGCCTTGCATTGCTTGTTTTATTGTGATGCACAGTGTTTCCTGCTACTTCTCTCCAGCTCCCGTGTGTGGGGGCGCCGTAGTCCAGAGTACGCTGGCTTGCGTACGTGATGACATATTTAAACCTCCTTCAGGTGCGCTACTAGGAAAATGTTTTTTACCTTATCTTCCACCATTAAAATCTTTGCAGGGCAGCCTTTTTCTTCCCCCCCCCAAAAAAAAGGGCTTTTATTTTCTGTGTAACCTGTCACATGTATTGGGAGAGTCTTTGCTCTTCATTTCTTCTATATAAGTCTGCTGCTTCTTTTCCTCTGCCTCCTTGTTGTTTGGCAGAGAGTGTGCATGCTGGGCATTCAAGTTCAACAGACTTGTACTGTTGTTGCGTTTTTTTTTTCTGGTTTTGTTGCTATTTACTCTTACACTTGCTGTAAGATGTCATCCTCTACGTCTGGTGGTGATGAGTCCTCCAGGTAAGTCTGCGTCTAGGCACAAACATCTAAACTGCTGCTCCTGTGAAATTCCCTTTCCTGATGGTTACAATTTCAATACATGCCACAAGTGCTGCTTGGGCAGCCCTGTGGCAAGGTGGTTTATGCTGCGGCCTCGCAGCTCTGGAGTCCTGGGTTTGAATCCTGCCAGCGGCGACATCTGCCGGGAGTTTGTGTGTTCTCCCTGTGTTTGCGTGGGTGTACTCCAGTTTCCTCCCACACTCCAAAGGCGTGCTGGGGGGGAATATGGATTGTGAGCCCTATATGGGACAGTGAATGTCAGTGTCTGTGGAGCACTGTGGAATATGATGGTGCTTCTGTCATACAATCTGATGAGGCCAGCACAGTGGCTCAGTGGATAGCACTGCAGCCTTGCAACAGTTCAAAACCTGCAAGGAGTTTGAAAAAAAAAAAAAAAGGGGGCCTAGTTTGTGTGGATTGTAAGACACTGTGGGCATGAAATGAAACATACTCTTTCACTAGTATCTAAGAGGACTTCCAAATGATTGATGAGATGCTCTCATCAGATGAAGATACCTTGGAGAATTCCAACAGACCTCTTTCCTCTAGAGGACATAAATAGGCTGCTGAAGTCCATCCAGAAAGGAAAAAAAAAAAAAAGGTATTCAGGATCATAGTGGAAGCTAATTCTTCATCTGAGGAGTCAGATACGGATGTAGCAAAACTGCCTTTTCCTTTGGAGAAAATTCAGAAATTACTGAACTCCATCAGGTCAAGGGACCATGATGTTGACCATGGGGAAGCCTCTAGTTCCACCTCTAGGGGACCTAGGGCCTTCAAAGTGGACGACATGCTTAAAAGAGCTATGTCCACCGAGTGAAAACACCCAGAGAAGACCTCTGTGTTATCCAAGAGGTTCAAGACACTCTTCCCAATAGCTGAGGACCAGTTGGAACTTGGGTCCTCCACCTAAGCTTGTCATGGCAGTCGCCAAATTGTCCAGGCGAACACTTGTACCCTCTAAGGACGGGTCTAGCCTTCAGGACCCCATGGACAACCGGGCACAGTGCTCCCTAAGGAAAGTGTATACGGCTTTCTCTGCAGTGTTTGATTGGTATCGCTATTAGTGAGGTAGCTAAGAAGTTGTGCTCCGGCCTCTCTTCATTAAAAAGAGATATTGATTTGGGTGTCTCCAGGGATGAATTGTTGTCCTATTTGAAGGGTATAGCCCTTGAGGTGGATTACCTCAATGAAACCTCTTCTCCAGGTGAAGTTATCTGCCAAGTCTAGGACTTCGGCTGCCCGTCGCGCCCTATGGTTAAAACCTTGGAGGGTGGATTATGCCTCAAAATTCAATATTTTCGGGCAGAACACGATACAAGGACTAGTGGGAAAGGAAGGAAAGTCCTTCCACAGTCCTTCCGTGGACAGGGCAGACAGCATCGAAGAGGACAGTCTCCTCAAAGACCGCCACCTGCAAGAGGTCACGTGTGGATGTTCTAGGTTCCTGAGTGGGAACTCCTACCGTCTTTTTTTGCATGATGACAGGAAAATCAGAAAGCTAAATTTCTGACTATTACCTTCTCCCTCCTCCAAGACACGAAGTTCCTGTGGGGGTAACAGATTCATGGGTCCTGGAGATAATCCGGTCTGGTTCCGGCATAGTTTTTTCTGTACCTCCCCAGGACAGATTTATACATACCTCTTGCCTCCCTTCTGTTCATCACAACGTCAAGGGTCTGGAACTTATTCTTCAGTGTTTCTGGTTCCAAAACCTTCAGGAGACTGGTTGATAGTAGACCTACGATACCTGAGCAGAGCTATCATGAAAAAATTTCCGTATGGAAACATCTGTGATATCCATTCTCCAGCAAGGAGATATCATGGCCACGCTGAAACTACAGGACATGCACCTCCACGTCCCTATTCTTCCTGCTCACAGGAAATACTTCAGAATTGCAGTGGTCGTAGAGGGTCGGCTGAGACACCTCCATTTCATCGCACTTCCATTCGAGATAACGTCACAAATGTTTCTTATCTGGAAGACTGGCTGTTAAAAGTCTCTCAGGAGAAGGCCTACTACAGCATCTATCCATCACAATGAATTTCCTCCAACAATTGGGGTGGATTATAAATTGGGAAAAGTCCCAAATATTACCAGCAACCCAGAAAACATTTCTAGGGTTCATACTTGATTCAGACCTAATGAAAATATCTCTTCCTTCTCCAGAAGGGAAAGAATCATCAAGGCTGCAAAATTCCTGCTGGTTCCTCGGCCAATCACCATTAGGATAGGCATAAAGTTTTGGGATTGAGGTCATCAGCTGCAGAAGCAGTCTCTTGGGAAGTCCTGTCGGCCTGGAATCGCAAAACCAGCGGTCTAGACAGAAGGTTTTTTTTTCCTGTCTCAGGAAGCCCGCTCGTCCCTCAAGTGGTGGATTCGGCTAAAAAATGGAAAGTCCACGGTCCAGCTTCACTGGACCCTGTTGACTACAGATGCGTCACTCACAGGTTGGGGAGCCCACCTGAACGACATTCCGGCCCAAGGGCATTGGAATTCCCTCGAGAAGATGATGTCATCCAATTGGAGAGAACTCCGAGTAGTACGGCTGGCACTGCTTCACTTTGCCGACCAGTTAAATGACAAGGCAGTCTGTGTAATATCGGACAATATGACGACCGTCCTTTAGTTAAACAAGCAGGGAGGAACTCGGACACAACCTCTTCTAAGCGAAGTGGGGAATAACTTGAGTTGGGCAGAGAAGAACTTAACCCATCTTTCTGCCGTACATATCCTAGGGTCACTCAATGTAGTGGCGGATCAATTGAGTCGTGGCATCACTGTTCCAGGGGAATGGTCTCTCCATCCAGAAGTCTTTCAAGCAATCACCCTGAAATGGGGTCATCCAGAGATAGACCTCATGGCAACCAGACTCAATGCCAAGGTAGAGAAGTTCTGCTCTATACAAGGAGGACTATCCCTTGGCTGTGGATGCCCTGTCCATCCCTTGGAGGTTCAGGCTGGCATACATATTCCCTCCAATCTCCATGATACCAAGGGGTATTGATGAGAATCAGACAGGACCAAATCTCTGTAATCGCCATCATTCCATTCTGGCCAAAAAGAGCTTGGTTTTCCCATCTCATTCAAATGAGTCACAGGATATATTGGAGGCTTCCCCCGATTCAGAACCTGGTGTCTCAAGAGCCCAGGCTCTGCCAGGATCTGAAATCCTTCAATCTGACAGCCTGAAGATTGACCAGTCCCTGTTACGATCTAAGGGACTCTCAGGAGCCGTTTTAAGCACTCTCGCTAGAGCAGAGTCTACAAATAAAAATTACGCCTGGATCTGAATCATCTTCATCTCCTGGGCATCAGGTAGAGGAATTGAGAGCTTGGATCCTTCCATTTCAGAGATCCTGGAATTCCTTCAGGACGACTTGGACAAGGGCCTTAGCCCTTTCACTTGAAAGCTTAGGTTGCTGCCCTGTCAGCCTGCTTAGATAAGCAGCTATCTGCAGACCCACTGGTTAAAAGACATTTTAAGGGTGCATTCAGCCTTAGTCCGCCTGTTACCTACCCAATCCTTCAATGGGATTAATATACTGTTTTAAAGGGGTTATGTGATTCCCCCCTTGGAGCCTCTAGAAGAGGTTGAGATTAAATTTCTCACAATAAAGACAGTGTTACTTTTGGCCATAACCTCAGCTCAGAGAATTGGTGAGTATAACTAAGATTTATACCAGGGTTCCTCCCTAAGGTACCTTCATATTCTAACCTAAACCAGGTTATCTCATGACCAGTTTTCTATTCCAGTCCATCATCTCCGGAGGAAGTTAAACTTCACTCCCTGGATGTGGCCAGATGCTTCGGAATTTATATTCAGAGATCTCGGCCTTTTAGATGGTCAGAGAATTTTTTTCTACCATTTGCTGGGAAAAATAATGGGCTCAAGGTCTATAAAGCCTCCTAGGCACAATGAAGCCATAAAATTGGCTTTCACTTCACAGGGGTTATACCCACCTGTGTTTGTTCGAGCCCATTCTACAAGAGCCATTTCTATCTTTTGGGTGGAAAGAAGCTCTGTTCCTTGGGAACAAATTTGTACGTCAGCTTCTTGGAGCTCTCTCCATACCTTTGTTAATCATTACAGATAACACCCGGGTATGGAGGCCACTTCTTTTGGCCATTTCGTGTTAAAATCAATTCTTCAAGCGGGCCCTCCCTAGGGTTTTTCTTCCTAGATCCCCAATATTGTGCTGCTGTGGGACGACAGGGAAGTGTAGATTATGATGTTAATCTGTTTTCCATTAGTCCCAAGAGCAGCAGAAGGCTCCCTCCCTATGTGTTATATATTTGTCTTTATAATTACACGCAGGGAGGTTGGTACTTCCTTCCTTATATTGAGGAGGGGGAGGGGTTACAGTTAACTATTTGTTGTTCATTAAAAATTCCATTCTGTCCTACCAGCACACAGGGGCACAAAATACCCCAATATTGTGCTGCTGTTGGGACTAAGGGAAAACAGATTAACATCATAATCTACACTTTTCCAGCCTTAGGCTAAAGATGCATGTTGCGGAAATGCAGCGTTTTTTAGCTGTGTTTAGCCTTAAGCATTTTACTTTGTTTAGGTGCTATATTATGCATTTCCTTCCCACAAAGGAAGGTTTTCATTTCAGTTTTTAATATTTCACAGTCATTAGATCTATGTTAGAAGGTTTATATTTAATTTTTATGTATGTGATAATTTGGTAAAAAGTTCAAATTCAAAGAAGAAACAGTCAAATACAGCATAGTAATGTAGTGAAAGCTGACACAGGGCACCTAAATAATGCTAATCCATATAGCGCTGGTGATTTTTAAGGCATATGAAGATATTATAAAAAGAAGGAACAAAAATAGGTAGATTAAACACTTGTTCTATAACATGAAGAGAGATTAGGTAAGCTTTGGGAAACCAAGAGGTCAATAAAAAAAAAAAAAAAAATTGAAAGGATTGAAAGAGTTGAAAGGATGGCAAATCGAATTAAGTAATTAGTACCAACTGTATCTAAAAATTTCCTTAGAAATGTCTCAACAGGGTACAGAAATTAGACAATTAAATATTGCTTATTATACAAAATATTGAGACAGATCCTATCTATAATTAATTCATTTTGCATTTGCAAAAAAAACCATTTTAAGCTAAAGCCCCACATAACGAGCCGCAGCCAAAAAACAATACAGAAATAAACATAGAGGAAATGTTTTTTCTGCAGCGCTTTTCACAGAAAGTCCAGAGTTTTCCAGACTTTCTGCTTCTATTATACCTATACAAAAAACGCCAGCGTTTCCGTAGGTTTAATTGACGTGCTGCAATTTACAAAAACGCGAGCATTTTTGAAATCGCACAATTTCCGCTGCACATTTTTTTCCACAATGTGTGGATGGGATTAGCCAGAATTCCACCCACTTTGCAGGTATTGTATTGTAGGGCTCCGGCCTTAAACATTTAATGGTGAGGGTAATAATCTTAATTCCAAACACTACAATACATATACTTGATAAAATGATTTTCCCAATCCTTAGGATATGCCATCACTTGTTAAACTGAGGAAATCTGAACAATCACTTAGAATGTTAGTTTTGAACCTTAAATTTAGCTATGTGGCTCCTTCAGGCTGGGCCCCACGCTGCAAAAACGCGCCAATTTGGCCATGGGTGGAAACACCGCAGCAAAAAATGTGGCGCTTTACAGTACCTGCAAAGTGAATGGGATTCTGGCTAATGGAAATGCTGCGGTTTAAAAAAACGCTGCGTTTTCTGTAAAACGCAGAATGTCAATTATACCTATGGAAATTCTGATGTTTTCTGTATAAGTATAATAGGGACATAAAGTCCTCAGAGGAAAATTCTGCGGACCTTCTGTGAAAGCGCTGTGGAATAAAATGCGGTGTTTCTGCCGCGGTCTTTTCTGTAGCGCTTTTTGGCTGTGGCTCGCTACGTGGGGCTTTAGTCTCAAAGTGTTTTACAGCACAGCAGTGCACCCAGCCACCCACCATTCAGCACAGTCCTGTTTATTTGGGCTGAGCTGTGCTGCAGTTCACTGCACAGCAAGTAGATGGTAGTCCCTCTATGCAGGGAAAGAACAAAAGGGGCTTTTGTTTCATCTGGACAAATGTCGGCCTTCTACTGATCTTAATGTCAAGGCGGTTTGTGTCTAGCATACACAAGGCCCGTACATGAACTAGCAAATAATTATGTTTGTGCCCACCAAGCTATCCGTGAAAGTGCTAGGGATGAAAACTGTACAAGCATGATATCATTGCAGTTTGTATTTTATTCTCACATTAAAACAACATATACAGTGCTCTATGAACTATACTTGTGATAGAACAACAGCTCTCTGCAAAGTTTACAGTATCATTTTCATTTGTCATTTTCAGTGGATAGACGAAAGCATAGTAATTTTAAAGGTTGTTAAATCTCATAGTACAGCTCCTGCGGTGATGTTCTTCATATTTTCAGGAAATGTATACTTTATGAGTGTTTACTTTAATTTTTATTATTTTAATGTCAAACCTTCAGGCATTGTTGTTCAGTACACATATGACAATGGCATCAGTTGGAATTTGTTGCGAGAACTGGATTTTCTCTCCTATTTGGATCCACAATTAATTTCTATAGAGTTACCTCGTGATGCCAAGACCTCTTCCACCGCTTTCAGATGGTGGCAACCACAGCACGGTAAGTTATTAATAAAATATTTTTGCTAAGAATAGCAATAACACATCAAAAATGTATTTTGTCTTAAACCATAGACAATAAAACTTGCAATCTAGACATGTGCCTAAGCATTACTTCGTATATTGTAGCATAGGCACATTTTCATTTGGTGATTATAAATAAGATTTATATGAAATACCAAGCTTTAAAGTGTAACTCCAATTTTATTTTATTTTTTTGCTATTGTGTCAGGGCAGTGTGGTGAACATTTTTGTATTGTACTTTATCTCTGTCTGTACACCTGTACAGCATGTAAAGCTGAAGCATTTACAAAGAGGGGATAGTCTCTTCAAGTAGCTGTATCTACGGTTTTATACCACCTAGCAAAATGGTTTTATGAGAGATCACTAGTTAAAAATACAGTCGGGAATGTGATTTTTATTTGCAACTGCTGCAAATTAAGTTCAAATTCCCAACTGTATTTTTAACTAGTGATATCTCATGTTCTGTTCTGCTATTACTTCATTCTTGGCAGCATATGAAAACTTTTTTTCTAGATGGTATACAACTAGAGATGAGCGAATCGATTCTGCAGAAGTGGAATTCGATCCGAATTTCAGGAAATCTTCGATTCGCCACGATTCCGGATTTTCTGATGCTTCGCGGTAACAAATATTTAGTAAGGATATTTGTGACATCAGACGGTCACATGATGTTCTCTAGTGATGTGATTGGGTGGGCATGTCTTTGCTTGTTAGCAGATCCTTCCACATGAATAAAACTTGTCCCTGCTGGAGAGAATGAGAGAGGAGAGAGAGAGAAAGAGAAAGAGAGACATGATCGTGGCATCCAAGGGCTTCTGCCATTTTGCCGCCCACCTGCTCACCCCGGCTCTCTGCAGGCCGTAAATAGCTGTTTATTTGCCGCAAAGTAATTCGGATCGAAGCAAATTTTTTTGGAACTTCAAATTGAACTGCCAAATCGAACTTTTGAGAAATTCGCTCATCTCTATATACAGCCAAAGATACAGCCATTTAAAGTGACCATCCCCTTTGGTAAATGCTTCAACTCAACAACATAAATGTGTATGGACTTTCCCTAGTAACATCTCAGTTAGAGGGTTGCTAAGGAGAATGTTACAGCCTGTTATATATTGAAAAGGAAGTTAGGATAATAAAATTCACCGCACACCCCCTGACACAATTGCAAAAAAAGGAGTTACACTTTAAAGGGTATCCCACCTTGGACATTTATGGAATAGTCACAGGATATGCCAATAAAAGCTCCTACTATAATTACCATAGAAGTGAATGGACAGAACCATACACATTTGCAGCCACCTCTGTACTCATTCTCCAAGTGAACAGTTGAGAAGGAAGCTGGAAGATCCCCTTTCACTGCATCTCAACTCTTCAACATTGAAATTGCAACACAAAGGGCAAGCTGTAAGGTTATGCAAATAGAGGAAGTAGCAGGTGTTGCTAAGATCTTCAAATGATCAAATTTTCAAGCACCTAGCTCCAATTTGTGGCATGCGGGAGGTGCATAAAAGCCAGATTGAAAGCAAAGAATTTTAAGCACATGGAACCTCAAAAATTGGATCCAGTGGTTCAGGATGATTATATGATGACTACTTCACTGACAAGCCAGTTATCGCAACTTTCGTGAAACTGAGAGGGACAAAATCCTTGGCTTATCACTCCAGCAGATCACTACGGACCTAGAGCGAGATATCAGTACTGTTCAATGTTGTGTGTCCCAGTGATTGAGAGAACAACAACAAACTGGAATGACAGCAAGAGGCACACAGAAGATAACCTGATGTATGGTGATCCATTCTATACTGCAAGCGAAATTGGACATTATATCCAAAGCCTAGGTTGGAAAACAGTGGAAGGTGTTTGCATGACACTGGGCTGCAAGGCAGATATCCATCTAAAGGTGTTCCATCAACCTTACATCACCACTCATTATGTAAAGCAAGTCAGCAATTGAGACTGAGATGAAGGTCTATCCTCTTCACCAATGAGTCCCGCTTTTGTTTTGGACACAATCATAATAAAGTTAAACCTACAGTTGTAGCATTTACCACTAACAGTTACATCTGATCTGCCTAATGTATCTCATGTCCACTGGCAGTGACAGATTGTTAGTACCACAGTGATTGCTCCTTAATAATAAGCTGGACTGGGCAGATCATATGGAGGCCCTGTACAGGAAGGGCCACAGCAGGCTCTACCTGCTTAGGAAGCTGAGAGCCTTTGGAATCCGGGGGGCACTTCTTAGGACTTTCTTCAACTCGGTAGTGGCATCAGCCATCTTCTTTGGAGTGGCCTGCTGGGGGAGCAGTATGTCAACCAGGGACAGAAATAAACTTGACAAGCTGATTAGAAGGGCCAGCTCTGTCCTGGGGAGCCCACTGGACCCAGTGCAGGTGGTGGGTGACAGAAGGATACTGTCCGTGGTGAGCTCCATGCGGGAGAAGAAGTCCCATCCCATGCATGAGACTGTGATTGCGCTGGGCAGTACTGTCAGTGACCGACTGCTCCACCCTAGGTGTGAGAAGGAGCGCTATCGGAAGTCTTTCCTCCCCACCGCGGTTAGGCTGTACAACCAACACCGACCTAAGCGGAGATCATTACATACAGAGACCTGAAATATCTCTCTGCCTGTTAAATCCACCCCCCCCCCCCCCCCCCCCCGCTACGTCCTATCTGTCTGTCTGCTATTAATGTAATGCCTCTCACCTTGGAACATTCCTGTACATGTTGTATTTGTATTTGTATCTGCTTATCTTATCTTATCTTTGCTGCTGTAACACACTGAATTTCCCCACTGTGGGACTATTAAAGGACTATTATTATTATTATTATTATTATTAAAAATAAAAAATATATATTTTTAATAATAATGGTTACTTCTGTGTCCTCTATATAAATATTTAACCTTTTAAAGACCAGGCCTCTTTTGACCTTAATGACCAAGCCTTTTTCATATCTTAATCATTGTCTTCGTAAAGTCACAACAGCTTGTTTTTTGAGGAATGAGTTACATTTTCCAGCTGCGTCATTGTTGCTTGCATATGCCTT
Organism: Leptodactylus fallax; assembly: GCA_947044405.1. NCBI lineage: Eukaryota > Metazoa > Chordata > Amphibia > Anura > Leptodactylidae > Leptodactylus > Leptodactylus fallax. The sequence continues at coordinate 8,305,127 of CAMRHE010000001.1, read as the reverse complement.
ATTGATTAACTTTTAATATATGTTTATATGGAGGAATGGAAAAAAACAGCAATTCTGCCAATGTTTTTGGCATTATAAATTTTGCACCACTAACCATAGAGCCTATATAATATGTTAACTTTATTCTGCAGGTCTGTACAATTATGGGAATACCCAATATGTATAGGTTTTTATTATGCTGATACTTTTGCTCAGACAACCTCTTTTATTATAATATGATTAGTTTCTACATTGCAATCTTTTAAAAGCCATAACTTTTTTTTATTTAATTGCCATCGCAGGAGAATACCAGCTGTCAGTTACAGTCAAGCTCCCACTGCAATTGTGCTGGCACACCTTCTGGGTGATTCTGCAGTACAGCGTTCAAATGGACTCCTTATTTTTTTGTTTCTCATACACATATATATGTATATGGGGTGGCTATGGCTAATGTTTGAATTTTTAATGGGTGGGATGGGTTTTTTCACCTTTTAGTTTTATAGATTTTTCTTGTATTTATATAGTTTGTCGCATTATGTGCTTCCCATGAAGTAATAAAATACTGGCAGACATTCATACTTTTTTTTTTTTTTTACTTTTCAATTTTCCACGGTAACTGGGACTCCATTTACAGGAGATAATAGTCCATCAGTGACTACATTTTGGGGCGAAACTATCGCCATTAATAGTAATGGTATTGTGAGAAAGTGAAGGGTGTGGTTTGGGAGAACAGGTATCTTCCTGCCAGGCAGTTAAAGGGTGTGTGGTAGAAGCCCACAGCAGGGAGGTCAGGTGACTAGTTAGGGTCAGATATAGGCTGTGTGTCAGGACTAGGGGAAGTGGCACTACACTGAGTAAACTGACCTGTGTAGCTGAACCTGCAAGCAAGTTAACTCTGTGCCACCCCTATTTGAATAACCAGAGCGGGAGTCTGGCAGCCAGGCTCCTGTATAGATAGGGAACATTGTGTTGTAGTAGTTAGTTCTCAGCCGAGAAGGTTTTGTTTTTGTTTGTGCCTTTGTAAAGGGAACCTGTTTATGCACCTGAAACTAAATAAACACCAGACTTGAGTGTGATCCAGTCTCTGTGTCCCTGTTTCCTGTACTGCTACCAAGCATCTACCTGAGCGGTTCCCCACAGTATATAGTATGTGGGTCAATGAAGGCGGCTGTGATTGCGCTGGGCAGTACTGTCAGTGACCGACTGCTCCACCCTAGGTGTGAGAAGGAGCGCTATCGGAAGTCTTTCCTCCCCACCGCGGTTAGGCTGTACAACCAACACCGACCTAAGCGGAGATCATTACATACAGAGAACTGAAATATCTCTCTGCCTGTTAAATCCCCCCCCCCCTCTGCTATGTCCTATCTGTCTGTCTGCTATTAATGTAATGCCTCTCACCTTGGCACATTCCTGTACATGTTGTATTTGTATTTGTATCTGCTTATCTTATCTTTGCTGCTGTAACACACTGAATTTCCCCACTGTGGGACTATTAAAGGACTATTATTATTATTATTATTATTATACCATGTGGGAGGTCAATAAAGGAGGTGTTATACTGGGGGGGCAGTAAAGGGAATCTTATACCTTGTGGGGCCAGTAAAGGTGAAATGTATAAAATGGGGGGTCAGTAAAGGGGGCAATATACCATGTGGGAGCTTGTAGAGGGGATGCTATACTGTATGGGAGCCAATAAAAAGGATGGTATATAGTGTGTGGGTCAATAAAGTAGGCATTATACCATGTGGAGGCCCAGTCAAAATTTGCTATGGAGCTCAGTCTTTCTTAATTAAGCCCCTGATTATGCTAGTCACGATCTGGATCCCAGCAGCTCCACGGTGCCAGGAAACGCTCAGTGATCACATGTTCAATGGGTCCAACAGGAGCAGCTCCTCCTCTCCCTCCCATATTTACTGCAAGTACTCAAATGATTTCTGCAGGGGCTGCAGTTATACACAGAGATAGTGTTTGTTTACAAATCATTATACAGATGGGATATACACTATATAAAGATCCCTATAAACATATTTTATAAGAATAAACCAACATACTGTACATAAGCCGCAAGATCAGTGTACAGGGACAGGTGATGTGAAATGGTAATGTTAATGACCACTTTGGGAAATATGTTCATTTTCGTGTTTTCCTATCTCAGGGAAACAGTCTGGTCAGTGGGCACTAGATGATGTCCTCATTGGAATGAATGACAGCTCTAGGGCAGGATTTCAAGACAAATTTGATGGCTCCATTGACTTGCAAGCAAACTGGTACAGAATCCAAGGAGGCCAAGTAGATATTGACTGTCTTTCTATGGATACAGCTCTTGTGTTTACAGAGAATCTAGGTATGCATTCTTAAATATATTTTTGCATAATTTTATACTTCTACTTGTATACCTGCCATTGGTATGTATTATAAGGCCCGGATTTACTGCTGGAAGTTAACAATTGTTTATCACACAATGTATTACACATATTCCAAGCTCCCCTTGTCATTTTATCAACTGAATGTGTTTCTTATTTTATATAAATGTGTATAAAATTATCAGCAAGATTTTCTTATCTTTTTCATGTTTCAAGTCTTGTGCATATAGGCATATGCGGTTATTCAGAAAGACTTGAACTACAGTAGTTAAGTGCAGTAATAAATAGATTGTAGTATTTCATGGCTACAAATGCTTTATTCAGTCTTTGAAACCATAAACGTTAATAAAAGACCACAAAAAACCATAACAACATATCCCTCCCTTCCCCTGGTATTAACAGTTACAAAATGGTAATTGTACAGCTCATTGTTAACCAAAACATTTTTGTTGTATTACAGGAAAACCTCGGTATGCTGAAACTTGGGATTTTCATGTTATGCCATCTACTTCTTTACAATTTGAATTGAACATGGGATGTAATAAACCATATAGTAATTCCCACGCAGTTCAGCTGCAGTACTCATTAAATAACGGAAGAGACTGGCACCAGGTTACTGAGGAGTGTGTACCTCCTAGCATTGGCTGTCTGCATTATACAGAAAGCTCTGTGTACTCTTCTGAAAGATTCCAAACCTGGAAAAGAGTTACTGTCTACCTTCCGCCTACCACAATGTAGGTTTAAATGTTTCCATTGATTTGTTTTGGAAGATATAAACATAATAAGTCATTATTTGTACGCAGTATCTAAATCATATCTGTAAGATATATTAAAGCGTTTCTCCAGGGATCTGCTTTAAAGCCTTATATTCACGGCCACATTAATTTCACTGTCTGTAAATGGGTCTATTCACATGACTGATATTTTCATGGTCCGTTGTAATATATTTTTTTCACAGCCGTTTTCACCATTGTTCGTGTCAATCTAGCCTTAGGATATACATCCCAAGTGTGATATACACCCCTTGCAGAAAAATACGTGCAGCAGACACGCGATTTCCAAAACTTTCACAGTTTTGGAAATCGCAGCATGTCAATTATACCTACTGATACACCGACAGTTTCCCTATAGGCATAATGAAAGTAGAAAAGAGAGGAAAACTCTGTGGACTTTCTGTGAAAAGCACTGCTGGAAAAACCGTGATGCGTTGCTGCCGTGGTTTTTTCCCCAAGCACTTTGTTGTTGCAGCCCACTACGTGGGGCCTTAGCCACAGACAAATATTGATAACAAACAAATGTTGTTGTTTGTATAATGAAAAGTTATACAATTTTCCGATATACTTTCTGTATCAATTCCACACGGTTTTCTAGATCTCTGCTTGCTGGCATCCATTCTGCTTACTTCTCGTGGATAAAAATCAATCAGTCTATGGTTATTAACAATGTAACACGCAACTGGGGATAAATCCCTGTAAATTGCTTTGTTTTGCATTCTGTATCCTCTATCGCAGTATACACTGTATTACATGCTGTGTTCAATAAAACGAGTTAAAAAAAAACAAAAAAAAAAAAACAGTCCATGGTCATGTGATGGACACACAGGTGCACAGCTCGTTACCAGACAGAGCTCTGATTACTGTGCTGTGCACCTGTGTGTCCGTCACATGACCATGGACTAATTTTTATCCACTAGAAGTAATAGAATGAATGACAGCAAGCAGAGATCTAGAAAACCCTGAGGAATTGATACAGAAAGTGTATTGGAAAATTGTATAACTTTTCATTATACAAGCAATAACATTTGTCTCTCAATATTGGTCTGAAAATGTACAACCCCATTAATTCACTTTGAATCTTTCCTTGCACCAGCTTGCTGGGGGAAAAAAAAAGAAAACAGAAACAATGGATATGTGAATACACTTTCAGATATGCTTAAAATAAAACACATACCTATTTCTTTAATAAATATATTTGGTCCAAAATATGCATTCTAGATTGAGTTTCTACTACAGATAGATTGTGGTGACAACTATGATGTCAACCAGTCTACTGTTGATATGTTTCCAACCTCTTTGTAATAGTCTATATTAAAACTATTTACAGTGGGGGAAAAAGTATTTAGTCAGCAACAGTGTGTGCCAACCTTGTGAAGACTTACAGAAAACGTTTGACCACTGTCATTGCCAACAAAGGATATATAACAAAGTAATGAGATGAACTTTTGTTATTGACCAAATACTTATTTTCCATCATAATTTGCAAATAAATTATTTAAAAATCAGACAATGTGATTTTCTAGATTTGTTTTCTCATTTTGTCTCTCATAGTTGAGGTCTACCTATGATGTCAATTACAGACCAGCCTCATCTTTTTAAGTGGGAGAACTTGCACAATTGGTGGCTGACTAAATACTTTTTTCCCCACTGTACATGCAAAGTAGCATAATATTAAATGGTCTAAAAAATAATAGCATTTATAGATTATCACTTAGACCATAATGTTGATAGTTGGAAACGGAGTTCAATATTGATGACCTATACAGAAAACAGGAAATCAATACCTACTGTTGGAACGATCCCTTTAAATCAACTTGAAGTTAATCATGCCAATAGAACATGAGCTGGTAAGCACATAAGTAAGGAGACATTCACACTATTGCTACATTTTATACATGAGGCTGAATGGAGACACCAGAGGGGTCTTCGTCTACATCAGTTGCTTAATGTCTGTTGCTCTCATCCTATGATGGATGAGAGCAACAGATATTAACATAGCCATAACCTAGAGTAAATACACTACAAAAGTTTGAATACTGTTCTTTACCTCAGGGGAGCTAGTATTTTAACACATACATGCAATCACATGAAGGTACAATGTTTTTTTTTTTTTGGTTTTTTTTTATTAAAGAATACCCACAAATATACAGTATAGAAGTGCAAACAATGCTCAGTTTATTTTGATTATGTAACAGTTTCTATTTGCTTTGTTCTAAACACATTGACATTTTTTCTTCTGCCATAAATGGTTTATGTAGAAATATTTATTTTAAGATAGTATTATATGTTCCTAAGGCAAGATTGTACAGATCTGCAGATCGGAAGATCTGCAGGTAAATCAGTTTCAGAAGCAGCAGAGCATTGTATTAATATTCTACAATAAGTCACTGTATGTGATTTAGAATAACTGTAACTGTATTGCTGTAGCTCTTGTAATATTTTACCACTTTGGATGAGACTGAGTCAGCACCCTGCATATTAAATATGTTTTGCAAATAAATAAATGATTGCCTCTATACTCATGCAGTATTGATTGCAGATTGTGATATAATTGTGCAAATGTGCTTTGATTTTTATGGCAGCTCTCCGAGGACTCGCTTCAGATGGATACAGAATAACTATGGGCCTGGTGCAGATGCCTGGGCCCTTGATAATGTTGTTCTGTCTTCAGGATGTCCTTGGATGTGTTCAGGACACGGAATATGTGAATCAGGCCACTGTGTGTAAGTTCTGAATAAAGCTGTAATAGATGAGGTACTTGACATGTGTCCAACTGTTCATTTTAAAATAAGAGATAATCGAAAGGAATAGAATTAGCATTAGTTAAAATAACTATATGTGGATTAACTGATCTGTTTGACACAGAGATTGTTATTGTTAATCTTCTAGACTTTTGCTGTTACAAAATATCAATGTTTGTGTTCAGAAAATGGTTCCACAAAAGGTTTTAGTTTTTAGAGTGTCCTTATATTTATACTTTGTGTACGAGCAATGTTAAGTGTACGGGTGTACGTGATACTGTCAGGGCTGGTCAGAATACAGTTATACAGCTGAAGCAAAATGTTTATACAAAAAACATATATTACATCCCCTATGCAGATTGGTCAAGCTGTAACCAAAATTATAGAGAAAAAAAAACACAACCTAAAGTATAAGATACACCAACTTTACTACATGCCATTTAAAATTCTGCTACTATGCAGTTGCTCCTTAGCGACTGATTTTAATCTATTACTTTGTCAGCATTCACTGTAAAAAAAAAAAAAAAAAAAAAAAAAAGTGACAGTTTGTAGCCTGTTGCTAAGGATGAACTAAAGAGAAAAGGATATACAGTATTTTTAAATACTGTGCACAGCTTCTCCTCACATCTGTCAACTACATCCTATACCTACATTTTAGCAGCATTTATATGTACCTTTGTTTGTTTATGTGAGCACAGACCACCATGAATACTTGTTCACAATATGTCTGTGCACAATAGCTTTCCATAATTCCCATTCCCATGTCCCCACACAATACTAATTCACCATTTTGTGCCAAAACCTCCCCACAGTATCCTATCTTCACTGTATGCTGTTAATTAACTGCTATTTTGCCATTAAAAGGTTGTCTCACTCACAAGAGAGCAGGGGTCATAAATTTACTATGGTGAGACATGGAGAATCATGAGGGTAACCTGTGGGCCCTGCTAGCTTCTAGGCCCAATTGCAGCTGTGAGCACTACAATCCCCTGTTGTTACACCAGTGAGAATGTAGCTTCATTAAAGATGATATTATTTAAAATATTGTCAGATTTTACTATGAACATACAGTTGTGCTAAAAAATTTACATACCCTGGCAGATTTTTTTTTTCGTTTGGCCTTTTTTCAGAGAATATGAATGATAACACAAAAACTTTTTCTCCACTCATGGTTAGTGGTTGGTTGAAGCCATTTATTGCCAAACGTCTGTGTTTTCTCTTATTAAATCATAATAACAACCAAAGACATCAAAATGACCCTGTTCAAAAGTTCACCCCAGTTCTTAATACCATGTATTGCCCCCTTTAACATCAATGACAGCTTGAAGTCTTTTGTGGTAGTTGTGGATGAGGATCTTCAAATTTGCCTCCAGTATTTGCTGATAACGTGCTGCATTCATCTTTCCTTCAACTTTGACCAAGTTTCCTGTGCCCTTGAAGCTCACACATCCCCACATTATCAGTGATCCACCTCCATGCTTTACAGTAGGAATGGTGTTCCTTTCATCATAGGCCTTGTTGACACCTCTCCAAATGTAATGTTTATGGTTGTGGCCAAAAAGTTCGATTTTTGTCTCATCACTCCAAATTACCTTGTTCTAGAAGTTTTGAGGCTTGTCTCTGTGCTGTTTGATGTATTGAAGGCGAGATTCTTTGTGGAATTCGCACAGTAATGGCTTTCTTCTGGCAACTCGATAATACAGCCCATTTTTCTTCAAGTGCCTCCTTATTGTGCATCTTAAAACAGCCACACCGATAGTTTTCAGAGAGTCCTATATTTCAGCTGATGTTATGTGTGGGTTTTTCTTTGCATGTTGAACAATTTTCTGGGCAGTTGTGGTCGAAATTTTGGTTGGTCTACCTGACCGTGGTTTGGTTTCTGGGCATGTTATCAGGCCAAAATCACCAGGGTATGTGGACTTTTTTGAACAGGGTCATTTTGATGTTTTTGGTTGTCATTAAGTGAAGAAATCAGGCGATACCTTTTAGAGGCTGTGTATATTTGATAGTAAGCTTTCGAGAGTCTAGCTCTCTTCTTCAGACATACAAGAAACTAAAAATTCACAGACTTTTTATGCACACAAGACCTGGATCTTCAAAGGATCTTATAATTTTTAAAAATAACAAAATGCAATATAAGTAGAGAAGTTATTTACAACAGGTCAGGAAATAAACAATCTGGAAACTTGTGGGGCGTGACAGAGGGATCAGTAATTCTTGCTGTTATCTGTTTTCAATCAGGTAGTGATTTGTGACCCTCACAGTTCATACATAGTGTGACATGAAACTGGCATGAATATTAAGTCCAAATTGCAGAGTTTGAAATGTTTGCATTAAGTTATATTCCCATTCTTTTCTCTCTCTCTGCATCTTAAAATGTCCCATTAAAACCAACAGAGTGGTCTTCTCCGGAGAAATGTGCGGCCACTGAGAGATCTGTTCTGCTGTTATTAATGGTGAATCTGTGTGAGTTCATGCGCTGACTAAGTCTCTGCCCTGTTTCCCCCACATAGAGGCCTGTGGTGGGACATTGCACACACATTATGAGATATACCACATTGGAAGACCTGCAGGAAAATGTCCTTCTAATTCTGTGCACCTGTTGTGATTGTGGGATAGGTACACTGTCAGCGGTGTGGATGTGCTTGCAGGTCTTGCACCTGTTTTGCAGGCAAGGTGAGGTTCCATTTTCAGTTGGGGTCTTCAGGGCACTCCGGACAATAATACGCTTCAGGTTTTGTGGTTGTCATTATGATTTAAAAAGAGAAAACACAGAAGTTTGACAATAAATGGCTTCAACCAACCACTAACCATGAGTGGAGAAAAAGTTTTTGTGTTATCATTCATATTCTCTGAAAAAAGGCCAAAAAAAACAAAAAATCTGCCGGGGTATGTAAACTTTTTAGCACAACTCTATATATGTCGTTGATCAAGTTTTTGTATATGTTGTTGTCATATACAGTACAGACCAAAAGTTTGGACACACCTTCTCATTCCAAGAGTTTTCTGTATTTTCATGACTATAAAAATTGTAGATTCACACTGAAGGCATCAAAACTATGAATTAACACATGTGGAATTATATACTTAACAAAAAAGTGTGAAACAACTGAAAATATGTCTTATATTCTAGGTTCTTCAAAGTAGCCACCTTTTGCTTTGATTACTGCTTTGCACACTCTTGGCATTCTCTTGATGAGCTTCAAGAGGTAGTCACCTGAAATGGTTTTCACTTCACAGGTGTGCCCTGTCAGGTTTAATAAGTGGGATTTCTTGCCTTATAAATGGGGTTGGGACCATCAGTTGTGTTGTTCAGAAGTCAGGTGGATACACAGCTGATAGTCCTACTGAATGGAGTGTTAGAATTTGTATTATGGCAAGAAAAAAGCAGCTAAGTAAAGAAAAACGAGTGGTCATCATTACTTTAAGAAATGAAGGTCAGTCAGTCCGAAAAATTGGGAAAACTTTGAAAGTGTCCCCAAGTGCAGTGGCCAAAACCATCAAGCGCTACAAAGAAACTGGCTCACATGAGGACCGCCCCAGGAAAGGAAGACCAAGAGTCACCTCTGCTGCGGAGGATAATTTCATCCGAGTCACCAGCCTCAGAAATCGCAGGTTCACAGTAGCTCAGATTAGAGACCAGATCAATGCCACACAGAGTTCTAGGAGCAGACACATCTCTACAACAACTGTTAAGAGGAGACTGTGTGCAGCAGGCCTTCATGGTAAAATAGCTGCTAGGAAACCACTGCTAAGGACAGGCAACAAGCAGAAGAGACTTGTTTGGGCTAAAGAACACAAGGAATGGACATTAGACCTGTGGAAATCTGTGCTTTGGTCTGATGAGTCCAAATTTGAGATCTTTGGTTCCAACCACCGTGTCTTTGTGCGACGCAGAAAAGGTGAACGAATGGACTCTACATGCCTGGTTCCCACCGTGAAGCATGGAGGAGGAGGTGTGGGGGTGCTTTGCTGGTGACACTGTTGGGGATTTATTCAAAATTGAAGGAATACTGAACTAGCATGGTTACCACAGCATCTTGCAGCGGCATGCTATTCCATCCGGTTTGCGTTTAGTTGGACCATCATTTATTTTTCAACAGGACAATGACCCCAAACACACCTCCAGACTGTGTAAGGGCTATTTGACCAAGAAGGAGAGTGATGGGATGCTACGCCAGATGACCTGGCCTCCACAGTCACCAGACCTGAACCCAATCGAGATGGTTTGGGGTGAGCTGGACCGCAGAGTGAAGGCAAAAGGGCCAACAAGTGCTAAGCATCTCTGGGAACTCCTTCAAGACTGTTGGAAGACCATTTCAGGTGACTACCTCTTGAAGCTCATCAAGAGAATGCCAAGAGTGTGCAAAGCAGTAATCAAAGCAAAAGGTGGCTACTTTGAAGAACCTAGAATATAAGATATATTTTCAGTTGTTTCACACTTTTTTGTTAAGTATATAATTCCACATGTGTTAATTCATAGTTTTGATGCCTTCAGTGTGAATCTACAATTTTTATAGTCATGAAAATACAGAAAACTCTTGGAATGAGAAGGTGTGTCCAAACTTTTGGTCTGTACTGTATGTCGTTGATCAAGTTTTTTTTTAAAGTGTGTGAAATAAATGGAAAGGTACATAACAAGAGTCTTGCAGGGTTTTGTATGGAACATAGACAAAAAGTAAAAAAGCAAAAACCTCATGTTTAATACTTTATAAATGCCAGTTGCGTCAAAAGTTGTCACAGCTGAAGTTTTTTCAACTCCAGTCTTCATAAATCTCCCTCACTGAGTGGGGAAGCAGGCTGTACATGTAAAAAAACACTCTGTATTCACTTTAACACAGAACTGCAGACAGTAAAATGACATTACCTGACATCTACAGTTCACTTTTCAGCTTTGTTGTGTACAGTGGGACAAGGTCATTAGAAGGTTGGGGATTTAATAACAGATGAGTGCTTTTCTATATTGCCAAAGTCCCAAATAAGTTAGAATTGTAACACTATGCACAAATAAGGCTGTTTATGTATCTTTCATGTCATCTCATGTTTGGTAGTATTCATGAGCAAAGAATTCTCACTCTGCCCCCTCGACCCTCAGGGCAGTCATTCACAGGTTGCAGTGTATACACATTGGCCTAAGGGGGGTGGATGAGCACTGCTTTCTACTGGCATGACATTTTCTACAATGTTTTGGCTACCCGTAGTACAGACCTGTAGTTATAATATGCTGCCCTTATACAGGGCAGAATATTAAACTGACAGATTTACAATAAGAAACCTGGAAACCAGTCTGTGTGACAATATAATTCTTTAAAAACATTTTTACTTGCTAAATAGAAAAATGTCACCTGATATTTATTTTATAACTGCCTCCAGTGACTTGTTTTTAATACCATTTACAAATCTTAAAATTTTTAGGTGTGACCGGGGTTTTGGTGGTCCATATTGTGTCCCAATTGCTCCTTTACCTTCAATTCTTAAAGACGATTTTAACAGTAATCTGCATCCAGAACAGTGGCCTGAAGTGTATGGAGCAGAAAGGGGAAATCTTAATGGAGAAACAATTAAATCTGGGACAGCTCTTGTCTTTAAAGGGGTTAGTACATTTCTGGGTGAAATTTGTCTATATCAGTCTTTTGTGATTTTCATTACAGTAGCGATCCTGCTGTTCAGTTGCTCACTGCATTATTACTCGCTGTGATACCCTGAGTTCCATTTCAAATTGCTGTGGTCAGCCTAGGAAATACATCCACACACAGTCAATGTTCTCTGAAAGGAACATGGTGTGAATTAGGCCTCATTCACAGATAGATCTAAACCTAGATCATTTTTGGGTGGTGTGCTGTCCGTGTAATTTTTTTTTGTTTAATTTTCCATATTTTGTAAGTCCCTGGGCCTGTTAAAAAAAAATGTATGACAAGCAGATTGGTGTACTGTATCTGTTATGCATGAGCATCAGTGAAAAAAAAAAAAAAAAAGGACCTACTTCCATTTGTTTTTTTTGTGGACCTATGGTCTGCAGATGTCTGAATAAACACATTGAAATGAATGGGTACGTATGGCATCCACGAAAAAGTAGAAGCCACACATACACGAAATGCAGACATGTGAATAAGGCCTAAGTCCAAAGTGTCCAAATAGCCAAATAATTTATTGGCCAAGTTAGAACATAATGTCAAAGATATTTTGCAAGTTATGGCAGCTTTGGCAAGTTCTAATGATGTTTATTTATTGTAAATGCCCTAGTCAAACCCAGAAATAAATTTAGCGTTATATTATCGGCTGTAATGTGCTTAATTATTTAGTGTGAGATCTAGTTACAATAAAATATACTATTAGTTGTGTTTTTACACTGTTACCCATAAATATTTTTTCATCTTCAGGAAGGATCCAGAATGCTTGTCTCAAGAGATCTGGACTGTACCCATACATTATACATTCAGTTCTCATTAAAATATATTACTAAAGGTAAGATTTCCAATTCTGGGAGACAGAGATCTGAACCTGGCACCATTTTTCACATATGCTGAAAAGCTTTCAAAGCAAATTTGTAATTTATAGTATTTGTACCTATCTGGTCAACAGCTCCGTCCTCTCTAAACATTCTCACAAAGCGTTTAAACAAGATTTCCCTGGGTGCACTGAGTGAAAGTGCATTAGGAAAAAACCTTGGCAGATCATGTACTGGTTCCACAGTGCCTGTTTGAATTGAATGCTGGTATCTTCTTTATATTTGCTATAAGCACGGAAATACCTCTATGCGTATTAATGTAAGATGAAAAGCATAGTCACACAGGATGTATGTTACAGCAAAAAAAAATCCTTGGCAGACCTGCAGTGGAATTTGCATTAAAATCTATTGGAAATTTATTCTTAATTTTATTTCAATTTTCTGTTGATTTCACCCTATGCAATGCAAAGGGTGAAGTATGTAGTGAAAATCCACAATACAAATTGACATGCTGTCGATTTTAAATCCACACCATTGGTAAGTTTTCACACATATGCTGATTTTCTTCCAGCAAAATCCAAATGGTAAATCTGTAGTGTATCTCCCATCTAAACATACCCAATATACAAGATAACAGAGAGATAACGGAGAGCAAGAGAGGAGAAGAATGACACAGTGAAGTTTATAAGGCCAGGGTCCCACATGGCGTAAATGCTGTGGAAAAAAATGCAGCGTTTTACAGTCACTGCAAGGTGGATGAGATTCTAGCGAATCCCAGCCATACCTTGAGGAAGAATACGCGCAGCGGACATGCTGCGATTTCCAACTGTTGCAGTTTTGAAAAGTTTTAGAAATCGCAGCATGTCAATTATACCTACGGAAATGCCAGCGGTTTCCCTATAGGTATAATGGAAGCAGAACGTCCACAGAGGAAACTTTTGCAGACTTTCTGTAAAAAGGGATGTTGCAAAAACTGTGATGCATTGCCGCCGCAGTTTTTCCCACAGCGCTTTTTTGCTGCGGCCTGCTATGTGGGGCCTTAGCCTTAAAAGGATTGTGCAAAATTTGAAAACATGGCTGCTTTCTTCTTCTCAAGAAGTGTCATATCCATATGACAATGCCATATCTCTGGCCCATTAAAATGAATGAGACTGAGCTGCAGTCTCAGACATGACGTCACTTGGGAAGAAGAAGGAGCCATGTTTTAGAAGTACTGCACAACCCTTTGGTATGTATTAAGCCAGTCTTAATCATTGACTGCACTAGTGTGAAATATACTAATATTTTTAACAGGCATTTGCTTTTTAATAACTATAGTGTCTCTGGTGGTGAGTGTAACAAAACCCAAATGCTAGGAGCTGGCATAGATTTCAGCAGTTACTTATGCCAGTTTTCAGACATAAATAATGTTAAATAAGTCAAGATTCTTTCGTCCTCATACCAAGATGCTTTACACCTGGCCTGGTACTTATCAGAAATCCAGTGATGATTTCCTTATTGTAGACAGGTTATCAGGCAGAGATAGTGCATACACAAGAAGATACTATGGCCACAATATGGAAATCATGGCTGGGTTTCAGACTGTAGAAAGTTCCTGTATTTATGGTTGTGTCAATTGGCAACTGATCAAGACAACACTGTCACCATTAAAATGATTAGAGAAAATCTTTAAAACTCTGCAAAATTTTTACTTATTTATATAAGCAGAAATGACTAACTTTTAGCTGTCTGCAAATTTAAATGTGGTTATGTTCATAGGAATACCCCTTTCATGAAACACTGATGACTAAACCTTTTATATCCACTAAAAACCACCAAAAAATTAAGAATACGTCCATCTTAATGCATCCCCTGAACAGCAACAAACGTACAGGTGCATCTCAATAAATTAGAATATTTTTGAAACATTCCTTCATTTCAGTAATTCAATTAACAATCAGCATCTTCCATGATTGTGTGTCCTACTGAACCAGACTGAGGGACCATTTACAGGCTTAGTAAACCTTGGCAGGTGACACACCAAATTTACAATACTGAACTTTTCACAATATTCTAATTTTCTAAGATTTGGGTTTTCATTACCTGTAATCCATAATCAACATTTACAGAAATAAAACACTTGAAACAGAACACTCTGTGTAAAGAATCTAGAAAATATAGGCGGTCACTTTTTTATTTGATTATTGAAAGAAATAAACATTTCAAAGATATTCTAATTTATTGAGATGCACCTGTATACTTTCAAACACTAAGCTGGCTAACACATAAACTGGTTGTTAGAGGCAAATTATTCACCCTGACTTCCCGATTTCAAAAAGAGAGATCCAACAATGGTCTGGACTCAGGTCACCTATTTTCATCAAGCTAACCAGCTAAATAAACTTCTGGCCTGCAAACTTGATAAAAAATCAAATATTAAATACTATACATAAAATCCAGGTCAGACTGGGCCATATATCTCCTAATTCCTAATTTGGATAAGATATATTCTTCATTTTATGAATATTATCAGAAACCTGACAAGGCTCCCTCTGTATATGTCCCCTACCCACACTTTTCTAGAAGGCCTTAGATTGTCACAATTACCTGATAATTCCTCAACACACCTCAGATCGCCTATCACGGCAGAGGAGGTGGAGTGGGCAGTCACATGCCTTAAGCAGGGCAAGGCTCTAGGCCTAGATGCCCGACATCCAAATATTATAAAAAGTTTATTTACCTCCTTCTTCATTTGGTGAATTTGTATAACCATATTTTATAACCCTACACTCACTTCGCATTGGTAAACATAGATTCAAAAACCTATACTTCTGTCCTCTCCAGTAGGCTTAATAGATTTCTCCCCACCCTGATCCATAGGGTTCATCTTTGATGACACCATGCATGTTGCTAACAATTCTAATACCCCGATCTTGTCCTTGGACAAGGCCTACAATATTGTATCCTGGTCCTATCGTCAAATAATTCTGCATAGTAGGAAACAATTATTTTAACATAATGACATTTCTTTAAGAAGATGGCTATTTCTGAAATATAACTCTTGCATCAGTTATTTGATAACTATTTAAATAGAATTTATCATTAAGATTTTTTTTTTTTTCAAAGCGTGGATATTTCTGGAATAAAATACATAGAATTGCTTATTTTAAACATCAGTAAGAACCGCTTTAATGTTAGGCCACAATGACATTCAGCCTGGAGCATGCCCTCAGATCTTCAAGTAACAGCAGTGTGATCCCTAAAGACCCTGATGTCAGTTTTGGTCACAATCACAATGTATGTGATAAAACCTTTGCTGAACACCAGTTTATAGTGAGAGCCCTGACTATAAGTGAACTTGGCATCATGGTCTTTAGGGATCTCATTCCATATGTTTGCAGATCTGTCTACAGAAAATGGATTCCAATTTATGACAATAAACTTAATGTATGAGTTCTCTAAATAGGTTTCCCGTGGGATCATCATTTTTTATACCGTCTTATTTTTTCTATATCTAAGTTGATTGCTATTTCATTGGAGGATACTTCTGGATTACCTATGTATGGTAACAAATGGAATATAATAAGACTTTTTGAAACAGATGTTTGTCTTCTTAGGTGCTCCAGAGAGGTCCCACTCTATTCTTCTTCAGTTCTCAGTCATAGGAGGCATTACCTGGCATCTCATGGATGAATTTTACTTCACACAAACCACTGATGTTCTGTTTGTGAATGTTCCTCTACCACCAGCAGCACAATCCAATGCAACCAAATTTAGACTCTGGCAACCGTACCACAACGGTATTACCACACCTTTATTCGTCATGCTGTATCACACAGTAGATAGATATCAGGAGTACCATGGAAATTTCTTAAATAAAAAGTAGAGGTGTATGTTGCTCTGGAAGTAAACAAAAACAAAGCTCCTTTGAGATGGTTCATTATGTTAGTTAGAAGGAATCATTTTCCAAATATTAAATGGACTAAACAGACAAAGCAAGTCCAAATGGCATACACCCCAGTGGTGTAATGACGGAACACGATAGACAGACTCTTATGTCTATTATCTAAATAGGCACTGTTATTTCACCTGTCTGTGCAGGTTAATATTTAGAAAGATTAACATACTCCACATAAAGATTTGATTGTCCTTTTCCATGTCATACATTCTCTTACACATTTTCACACCACAGGAAAGAAGGATGAAATCTGGATTATTGAAGACTTTGTTATTGATGGAAATAACATAAACAACCCCTCTATCCTCATGGATACATTTGATTTGGGTCCAAAAGAAGATAATTGGTTTTTCTACCCTGGTGGCAATATTGGTCTCTATTGTCCATATTCTTCAAAGGGAGCCCCGTAAGTCTGAATTCCTGACAATTTCTACCTAAAGGTATTCTCAAGTTTCAGGAAAGAAGTGTTATTGATACAGAAAGTATATTGCAAAATTGTATAACTTTGCATTATACAAACAATATGTTATGGTTTTCTAGATCTCTGCTTGCTGTCATTCTTTGTTTACCTCCAGTAGGAAATGAGTCCTTGATCATGTGATGGGCACACAGGTGCACAGCTGGTTAAAGTCGCAGCTCAGAAATCAGATATTTGCCTGATAGCCTGTGTGCCCATCACATGATCAAATAACTGCCTCCCATGCCTTGTGCCACATTTAGCAGGTTTTTAGACACATTTTAGACTTGAAGTGTGGCTTCACAGAAAAGAGGTGTGACTTCATAGAAAGTGGGGAGGCTTCAGTTCCAACAACATATATTGGCACCAGAGGCGTAACTAGGGGTTCAGCACAGGGGGGCGAACATGTCCAAGTGGGCCCCCAACTTGGACATGTTCGTATACCGATACTATCAGTATACAATGACTGTATAGTGGTATATAGCGGCTCTTCACAGGGCTCTGCAGACAATTTAGGTGAATACAGGGCAGTAACATTTAGTGACTTACCGATGACGTCTCTGACTAATCCTTCACATTCCCCGTCTCTTTTATCTGGACGGCCATGACCACTCCTTCCAGTCTCTGTAAAGTTTGCAACACAGACATCTTTGGCTCCTCAGTTTTCCAGGCACCCGACCCACACTATCCTCACCTACACAAATCCCCCATCCTGCTGCTACCCCCAATTATAAAATATATAATATAACCCCCCCATAATGAATAATACCCCCAAGTGCATCTTTAAATTAATAACTTCCCTGTGCACCCCTTTAAATAGTGCCCCTTATTAATAATGCCCCAGATGTTTCCTAATTGAAAAGGGAAAAAAAAAAAAGGGAAAAAAAAATTATTGGGGTTCCAATACCCGGAACCCCCAGGATCAGCTGTTTGAATGAACCGTGGTACCTGTGTAAGCGCCGTGACCCCTTCTCTGTTTACATAGTGTCATTCTTTTCATAGCGGCCATGTAATGTAACTACAGCCTCGTCCTATACACATCTATGTGACAAGGCTGGAATTACATCACACGGTCACTATAAACAGACAGCGTGTGATATAAACAGGCGCCATAGCCCCTTCATACAGCTGATCAGTGGGGAATCACTTATCTCTTATTGATGTTTTATTCTGAGGATAGACCATCAATACACTGTGTTCCAAATTATTATGCAAAAAGTGTTTAGGAGTGATAAGGTAAGAATTTTTTTGTTTGTCAGTTAAACTCATTGATGGTGATGTGTGTCAGGGCTCTTTATATCACTGAAAGCAATTGCAGACACCTGTGCTAATTAGTTTGGCAGGTGTGTCCAATTAAAGGCAAGACTACTTAAGAAGGCTGTCCCACATTATTAAGCAGCCTACATTTTCATCCAAAATGGGAAAGAAAAAGGATGTGTCGGCTGCTGAGAAGCAACAAATTGTGGAGTGTTTAGGTCAAGGCATGACTACAATCAACATTGCCAAGACACTTCATCGTGATCATCGCACAATCAAGAAGTATGTAGCTGATTCACAGCACACACGTGTGCGTGCTGATAAGGGAAAATTGAGGACTCTTTCCAACAGACAATTACGTCAGGTTAAAAGAGCAGCTTCAAAAATGCCTTGTCATAGCAGAAGACAAGTTTTTGAAGCTGCTGGTGCCCCCAATGTCCCCTGAACAACAAGATGCAGGGTCCTTCAAAGATTTGCAGCTGTGCGTAAGCCATCCTGTCATCCTCCTCTATCCACTGCACACAAGCAGAAACGGCTCCAGTGGGCCAAACAATACATGAAGACTGACTTCAAAACTGTTTTGTTCACCGATGAGTGCCGTGCAACGCTCGATGGTCCAGATGGATGGAGTGGAGGATGCCTTGTTGATGGACACCCCATGCAAACACGGCTACGGCGCCAACAAGGAGGAGGTGGAGTAATGTTTTGGGCTGGAATCATGGGGAGAGAGATTGTCGGCCCCTTTAGGATCCCTGAAGGGGTAAAGATGAACTCCATAATGTATGTGGAGTTTCTCAAACAGCACTTCCTGCCATGGTTCAAGAAGAAGAACCATGCATTCTGCAGAAAGATCATTTTCATGCATGATAATGCACCGTCTCATGCTGCAAATAACACATCTGCATCTCTGGCTGCTATGGGCATAAAAGGGGACAAACTTATGGTGTGGCCCCCATGCTCCCCTGACCTCAACCCCATTGAGAACCTCTGGAGCATCATCAAAAGGAGTGTCTATGATGGCGGGAGGCAGTTCACATCTAAGCAACAGCTCTGGGAGGGTATTCTGTCCTCATGCAAAACAATTGAAGCAGAAACCATCCAAAAACTGACAAATTCAATGGACGAGAGAGTTCAGAAGCTTCTTTCGAACAAGGGGTCCTATGTGCAAATGTAACATCACCTCGAATAAAGTTTTGGCTTGAAAACTGTTTGATTTCAGTTTGTAATAACCTGCTAATGCTTATAATTTCACAATGACCATTTTTTTGTTCTTAATAAAAATGAAAAGGTTGCAAATTCTGCTGTGCATAATAATTTAAAACATGCATTTTGAGTGTTTATTTTTTTTTTTTAAATATACTGTTATCATAGGCAGTTTGTTCAAAAACCTTTCAATTATACTCGAATAGTTGATGACTGGAAAATTACAATGACTGCAATTCATATAGGTAATTTTGGAAAATATGAGGAAATATTTGCATAATAATTTGGAACACAGTGTAAAAATGAGCTGGAAAACTCCTTAAGGCTTAGGCTGTGTTCACACAGAGTTTTTTGGCAGCAAATTTTGACGCGGAATCCGCCTAAAAATCCGTCTGAAAAAACTCCCCCCATTCATTTCAATGGGAGTCAGTAGCGTTTTTTTTCCGCTAGCGGAAAAAAAAAGCAACATGACCTATCTTGCCGCGGATTCCGCCCGCGGTGTCCGCGGCTCAAGCTGTGCTCCTGATTAGGCCCATTCATCTGGGCTTAATCAGGAGCGGTTAGCCGCGACGGAATGCTGATGCACGGCATCGGAATCCTGTCGCGGCTGACCGCGGCGAAGACTCCGGGGGCGGAAAATTTTCCGCCGTGTGAACACAGCTTAAGGCCCCATGTAGCATCCCGCAGCAAAAAACAGCTGCGGGAAAAACCGTGGCGGCGACGCATCGTGGTTTTTCCTGCAGCATTTTGCACAGAAAGTTCACAGAGGTTTCCTCTGCAGACTTTCTGCTTCAATTATATCTAGAGGGAAACCGCTGGCGTTTCCGTAGGTATAATCGACATGGTGCGATTTCCAAAACTGCGACTGTTTTGGAAATCGCAGCGTTTCCGCTGCGCATATTTTACTGCAAATTCAGGATGGGATGGAGGCCCCATGTGGCGAAAAAAACTGTGGCATTCTAGCAAATCCCATCCACACATAGCGGAAAAATATGTGCAGCAGATGCACTGCGATTTCCAAAACCGTTGCAGTTTTGGAAATTGCAGCATTTCAATTATACCTACAGAAACACCGGCGGTTTCCATATAGGTGTATTGAAAACAGAAAGTCCACAGGGGAAACCTCTGCGGACCTTCTGTGAAAAGCGCTGCAGGAAAAACCACAATGTTACCGCTGCGGTTTTTCCTGCAGCACTTTTTTTTGCAACAGCCCAGTACATGGGGCCTTAGTCCTAATAAAGCCCAAGTGCCACTTTCATTAAATTAATTGACCCTCATATTATGCCCCTGATTCCCCCTGACATAAATACTGCACCTCTAATGGCTCCTTATATTAATGACCATCCCCTTATGTTCATAATGCCTCCTAATATAAATGATGCCCCCTAATGGCCCCTTATATAAATAACCTCCCCCCTTGTATTCATAATACCCTGTAATAACCCTTATATAAATGACCCCCCCATCGTCATAATGCCCCCTAATGAAGCCTCCCTTTATAGTTATATTTCCCCCTCCTATCCACCCCTTATACTATTAATATACCCAAAAAAAAAAGTCATACTCACCTGCGATGATGATGAATGGAGCCGCCGCCGCTTCCTCCCTGTCCACGCACAGGATGTCTGTGTCTGAGCGCGGGCGGCGCGGTGTTGTGACGTCATCACGCCGCCCATGATGAGAAGCAGGCATCGTCTGTGGTCTGGGCGTCTTGTAAACCGCAGGCCTGTATTGGCTTGCGGTTTACAAGACAGGTAAGCACCAGGAAGCATTGTAACTAGATCAGTGTCTGCAGACACCGATCTAGTTAGAAATAAAGGATGTATTAATGGCGACCCCGGGGTGGGCCCCCGAAGACTCATTGGGCCCGGGGCAGCCACCCCCTCTGCCCCCCCCGCTAGCTACGCCTCTGATTGGCACGTTTTTTGTCTAAATCTAAGCCAACCATCAAGTGGTGGAAAGGCAGTCTAAATACATGCCAAATTTATTAAAACAGCATTAGGGTAAGGCCAAACGTTGCAGAAACACAGCTTTTTTTGTTGCAGATTTAACTGCTTTTTTTGAACCAAAGTCAGGAGTGGATTGAGTAGAAGGTAGAAGTATAAGAGCTTTCTATATATATTCCCATTCCTTTTTACAACAAGGAAAAAAGAAATAAACTGGGAAATGATAAAGCGCTGCTGAACCAAATGAGAGACACACTTGGGTCTATATGGTAAAAAACACACTTTATTGGTTCCAGAAGGGACACGAATAAAAATATTGAGGGTGGGGATTACGAATATTTTTATTCGTGTCCCTTCTAGAACCAATAAAGTGTGTGTTCTTTACTATATAGACCCAAGTGTTTCTCTCATTTGGTTCAGCAGCGCTTTATCATTTCCCAGATTTTTTTCTTTTTTCCTTGTTGTGTACTACATACCACCTACTTTGTAGGTTGGTCTCTGGGTAAGAGCTGCAGCTGACCGAACTAATTTTTCCTACAAAGATTTATACAATTATTCACGGGCGCCAGGTTTTTTTTTATTTACCCATTCCTTTTTAGCCATTCTTGAATTTGGCTCAAAAAACCGCAGCAAAATCTGCAACAAAAAAAGCAGCTTTTACGCAACGTGGAATGTGGTGCTAATAAAGACTGTCTAAATTTGCACTGTCTAAAGCTTAGTCAGAATTAGTAAATCTGTACCAAGGTTTTGCGTATAAGACTGAAGCCCCACATTGCAGAAATGCATGGCAAAAAATGCTGCCTTTTACAGTACCTGCAAAGTCAATGGGATTCTGGCTAATCCCTTCCACACATTTCAGAAAAAAATCTGTAGCGGAAAGCTGCATTTTCAAAAACACTTACATTTTTGAAAAGCTCAGCATGTCAATTATACCTGTGGAAACGTTGGTGTTTTCTGTATAGGTGTAATAAAGGTATAAAACTTCAGAGGAAAACTTCAAAAACAGAATGAAAAATGCTGCGGAAAAATATTTGATGCATTTCCGCTGCAGGCTTTTTGCTAAAACGCATCAACTTGGCTGTGGCGCAAGCGCCATGGCAAAAAAAGCTGAGTTTTACAGTACCTGCAAAGTGGATGGGATTCTGGCTAATCCCATCCACACATTGCAGAACAATATCCGCAGCGTAAATACTGCTATTTCAAAAACCGTCACATTTTTGTAAATAGCAGCATGTCAATTATACCTACAGAAATGCTTGCGTTTTCCATATAGGTATAATAGGGACAGAAAGTCCGCAGAGGAAAACTCTGTGGACTTTCTGTGAAAAATGCTGAGGAAAAAAACACAAAGCGTTTTCCGCCACGGTCTTTACTTAGTCAGTTTACAGCTGCTTTCGATCATATGTTTAAGAACAGCTAAGTCAGTTGATATTGTGATGTTACATAACAATGGACATTTCTGTCCATGTACATGCTTTGTTACTGATTCTCTGTGGATTTTTTTTTTTTAAACATCTCTATGCTCTATAATATCAAGGCTTTTCAATGCAGAACATTTCTGACCATTTTAAACATTTTCTTTATTTTACAGATTGTTAATTTGCTAAGTAATACTAGTTATTGTTTAGATTTTTCTTAGTGACTAGAAGCAGTGTAGATCTAAATGTTTTTTGTTATTGGATAGGGAGGAAGATTCAGCTATGGTGTTTGTCTCCAATGAAGTAGGGGAGCATTCCATCACTACAAGAGATCTGGATGTTGATGAGAATACCATTATTCAGTTTGAGGTAGGACTATGAAGTCTCATAATTTTTTAAACCCGTCTCCAAGCACCTAAATAATGTAAATGAATTGCCAACTTGGTATGAGTGACGAGTTACATAGTTCACTATTTTATGTATAAGCAATATATAGTCCTCCTAGTTACTGTCCTATACATTATAATATGTCTCTTTCACATAAGCATTTCTTTTCTGTAAGATTTTTTTTTAATTTAATGCAGATTGATGTAGGCTGCACAACAGACAGTAATTCTGATGACCCGGTGAGACTGGAATTTTCACGAGATTTTGGTGCCACATGGCACTTGCTTCTACCTCTGTGCTATAGTAGTACCAGCCACGTTAGTTCACTATGCACAAATGAGCACCACCCAAGTAGTACCTACTATGCTGGAACAATGCAGGGCTGGAGAAGGGAAGTTATCAATTTTGGAAAACTACATCTTTGTGGGTAGGTATAAAAAAAAAAAAACATAGATATTTATGGCCTTATCCATAGATTTCAAAAAGGTGGTTTGAAAATTATGCTGAAAATTTTGCAATTATGCTGCATATTTTAGTCCAAACTAGGTGTGCCATATTGCACCAAAGATGTGCCATGTTTCGACACTGTCTAGTGAGAACCACTATAGTAAATCTGGGCCTTAGTGTTCTTGCCATGAGGTCTATAGCAGTACTGCCAAAACTGTATGCAGCTTTGCAACAAATTGACACATTTTCACAGTACATTTCATGTTGTTCCATGGTTTTCACCTGTACCTGCTGTATGGCTGAAAATAGCATACGAAAACTGCAGCATTTCTCAGTGCAAACTTCATGCAATTTCGATCACAAAGACAATCGGCTACTTGTAAACACAGCTTTAGTCTATATTAAGTACTGTATATAAAACTATGTTTTTACTAAACACTAAAGTACAGTAAAGTGTTAGTTAACAGTGTTACTTTTTCTACTAATAAAGCTCCATTAGATTTCGATGGTATCAAGGATTTTACCCAACTTCTATGAAACCTGTAACATGGGCAATTGATAACATTTACATTGGTCCTCAGTGTGAGGAAATGTGCAATGGTCATGGAAGTTGTGTCAATGGAACTAAATGTATCTGTGATCCAGGCTACTCTGGCCCTACCTGCAAAGTCAGTACCAAGAATCCAGACTTCCTCAAGGATGATTTTGAAGGTGAGAATGTCCTAAATGTTGGTCACATATTTCTATCTGGTATTTGTGAGCAAAATAAATATTTAGTGTTAATTTTTTTCATATCAATTAGGAAAAAACAATTTAAAACATACCTATCATTACAAAATTATATAGAATCACTCCTTAGGCAGCTGTAGATGTTGTGCAGCCAGAATTGTTCTAAGGCTCTGAATAGTTTATTTTCTTTCAATTCCAATTCACTCAATTTCATGGAAAGAATAAAAATGTTAGTCACATTTAAAGGGAAGAATACAGCAGCATGCATTGATATTCTTCCCAACAGAGCAATGGAACCTGATGAACCTCATTTAACATCAGTATGGTACATCAGGCACTGTTAGTATCGCTAGTACAAATCTATCACAGAAACAAAAGACACGACTTTTGGTATACTTTGAGAATTCTCCTCTACTCTTTTGGTTTCTATAAATATATATTGTCTAGTGTGCCTGCTGATCTAGACAGATGTCTACTTCATGCTGTTTCACCAAAACATTGGGTGAGAAGTTGCACCTGCATCCTCCTCCTCACATATCTCCTGACTTCTATTATCTATTTTATACAACAAAGACTTATATTATGTATGGTTAGGCAGCTCCTAAAGCACTGTCAGGCCATTCCCATTTAATGCACTTATGCAAACTACAGTACATTTATTTGGGCAGTCACTTACAGTGTACATATACTGCACAATAGTGACACACAGCCAAAACGCAGTTCAACACGCAACATCCTGTGACCATCAGTCATCGTGGGTGGGCAGGCTACATGTGCCTCTACACTTAAAGGATGTACTCAGTATAAATTATACCTGAATTTATCTCAAAATACCATTTCGGTTAACACTTGTGTCTGGCATGTTAGTAGGTCAGCAGGGAGCTATTCACATAAGTATCCCATAAATGCTACACTCAATCATGTTTTCTGTCCTTTTAGGTCAATTAGAATCTGATAGATTCCTGCTAGTGAGTGGAGGAAAGCCTTCCAGGAAATGTGGAATACTCTCTAGTGGAAACAATTTATTTTTTAGTGATGAAGGTTTGAGAATGCTGATGACAAGAGATCTGGATTTATCTTTAGCACGGTAATATTTATGCTTTTGACAATATTTTTTGGAAAGGCGTTAAAAAAAAATTTGATTTTCCTGTGTGTCAGTCTATTATGGTCAGGTCTAAGTGTTGGTTAAGTTTTCTTTAAATTTTCTTGATACAGGGAGAAATAAAGCTTACCAGTGCATTACCTGCCCTGAAGCAGCTTGTCCCCCCATTATCCACATCCAGAGTGCAGAAGGGGACCGTATGCTATGTTCAGTCCATCTGCTGCACTGGCTCACTTTGTTTCCACCGACTCTGCTCTATTCCTGCTGCATGTACATAGAGTAGAGTGAAGTTCGTCATGCATTTGAGAGTTGGAGCATCAGCAGGGGAGACAGAGGAATGAGACTTCTGGCTTCCCCGCTGCACTCTGCAAATTTAATCATTGGGGCTCCTGGCGATCTACGTATATATTAGTAAGGAAACTTATCCGGTGCAGGGAATGCCCTGGTAAACTTTTGGTAAACCTCTTTAAGGCTAAGGCCGCATGTAGTGTCCAGCAGCAAAAAAGCGCTGATGGAAAAACCATGGCAGCAACACATCATGGTTTTTCCTGCAGTGCTTTACACAGAAAGTCCGCAGAGGTTTCCATTATACCTACAGGGAAACCGCCGGCATTTCTGTAGGTATAATTGACATGCTGCAATTTCCAAAACCGCAACATATTTTTCCGCAAAAACTGTGACTGTAAAACGCGGTTTTTTCCACAGCGTTTATAAGAATGTGTTTACCCCTCTGTCACTGATCCTCAGCATGATAGCTGTTTTCCTTCATTAATACAGTAAAGTGCTTATCACATCCCAACTCTGATATCTTTATCAGCTAGGACAAAGGCGCAAATACATGGGCCAAATGCTCATCTTTTGTATGATTACATATTTTTTGCAGCAAAAAAAAAGCAACAGATCGCCCTGCGTAAATAGAGATGTGTGACCAACATATTGGGACGATTACTTTAATGATTGTTCCTTCCCCATGTAGTTTGCCTTGGGCTGAGTAAATGGGCAATGTAAAAGTGCTAATCGATGTGTTATATCATTGATTGACACTTGTATGCAACAATGCAATTTGTAATGAAACAAGCATTGCATGAAAGTTACGGAAGAGTGAGTCATCGGGGTTGTTTAGTGTTTTATATATTCTAAAACTTGAAAGATTTAATAAAACCTATCTTGTCAAAATAGTAAAGGAAATGCACAAATTGGTTCCTATAATTTAAGGAGTAAATTATGCATATCTATTTATACACAAAACATCTCTCTTCCAGGTTCGTTCAGTTTTTCATGCGGTTAGGATGTGGAAAGGCAGTGCCCGATCCCAGGAGTCAACCGGTGTTGCTGCAGTACTCACTAGATGGTGGTCTATCTTGGAGCCTTCTTCAAGAATTCCTCTTTAGTAACTCCAGTAATGTTGGAAGGTATATAGCTTTGGAAATCCCTCTTAAAGCTCGTTCCATTTCTACCCGTCTTCGATGGTGGCAACCATCCGACAATGGACATTTCTACAGTCCCTGGGTTATTGATCAAGTAAGCAAAATTTACAGTAGTACTTACTTGATTAGGCTTCCATAGGCATACATGTTAACTCTTTGTTAGAAAATTACTTGTTAACTGTACATGAAGTTTTTGCCATTAGAAGTAATTGATATATAATATATATAAATTGATATATAGATATATAAATTGATGTATAATTATGCCACGTGGTTGAAGCAGGCTCAGGAGTACATACAGTGGATTCCCTGCTGCATTGGCATATGTCAGAGCTAACTTTGACCTCAGCCATTTAACTCAGTAGTAACTAAACTTACACATGTGGACAAAATTGTTGGTACCCCTCGTTTAATGAAAGAAAAACCCACAATGGTCACAGAAATAACTTGAATCTGACAAAAGTAATAATATATAAAAATTCTATGAAAATGAACAAATGAAAGTCAGACATTGCTTTTCAACCATGCTTCAACAGAATTTAAAAAAAAAAAAAAAACTCATGAAACAGGCCTGGACAGAAATGATGGTTCCCTTAACTTAATATTTTGTTGAACAACCTTTTGAGGCAATCACTGCAATCAAACGATTCCTGTAACTATCAATGAGACTTCTGCTCCTCTCAACAGGTATTTTGGCCCACTCCTCATAAGCAAACTGCTCCAGTTGTCTCGGGTTTGAAGGGTGCCTTTTCCAGACGGCATGTTTCAGCTCCTTCCAAAGGTGCTCAATAAGATTTAGGTCAGGGCTCATAGAAGGCCACTTCAGAATAGTCCAATGTTTTCCTCTTAGCCTTTCTTGGGTGTTTTCAGCTAGTTTTTTTGGGTCATTATCCTGTTGCAAGACCCATGACCTGCGACTGAGACCAAGCTTTCTGACACTGGGCAGCACATTTCTCTCTAGAATCCCTTGATAGTTTTGAGATTTCATTGTACCCTGCACAGATTCAAGACACCCTGTGCCAGATGCAGCAAAGCAGCCCCAGAACATAACAGAGCCTCCTCCATGTTTCACAGTAGGGACAGTGTTCTTTTCAAGATATGCTTCATTTTTCCGTCTGTGAACATAGAGCTGATGTGCCTTGCCAAAAATTTCGATTATTGTCTCATCTGTCCATAGGACATCTTCCGAGAAGCTTTGTGGCTTGTCAACATGTAGTTTGGCAAATTCAAGTTTTGTCAGATTCAAGTTATTTCTGTGACCATTGTGGGTTTTTCTTTCATTACACGAGGGGTACCAACAATTTTGTCCACGTCTGTAAACTAAACTTAAAGCATAAGTAAAAACTTTTATTTATTTTTTTTCAGAAATCAGTAGTGCAGGTTTAGGGATATAACCTTTGGTATATACTTCACTAAAGAAAAGTACCTGAATCTTTAAGTATTTCTCCTGTGTTTACTTCTTATCTGACTTATTCTGTCCATACTCCATACACACTCAGTCTCAGTTTGCAATGGGCTCTATGGAGGGGGAAGAGGGGAGATGGAGAAAGACAGGGATATGAGGCTGTCTACAGCATTAAATGAGTAATTTCTGCCAGGAGACAGCTGCATAGTCTCTGTATAATGCTGATGTCTCTTTTGAAGAGCTCTCCTTTTACCCCCCTCCCCTTGCCATACAGTTCTATTGTACAGATTTGATCAGTGACAGAAAGGGACAAATAAGTGAAGAAACAGGCAATTTTCTTATATAAAGTATATTACAAAGTTTGTTATCTTTTCCTGAACTATATATGATATAATTTATGAAAAAAATAAAAGTTTAGTTAAGCTTTATGTGAACCAGATCAGTCCCAGACAGATGCAGAGCAGTTCTCAGCCGTGATGCGTCTATCCAGGGCGCCCATAGCTTTTCAAATTTGTGAATGGCTAAGAAATATAATTTAATACCAAACTTAAAAACTAAAATGTAACCCATTCTAAGTATCCTACCAGAAAAGCTACTAAACCAGACACCTACAGTCATGGCCAAAAGTTTTGAGAATGACACAAATATTATATTTTCACATGATCTGCTGCCCTCTGGTTTTTATGTGTGTTTGTCAGATGTTTTTATCACATACAGAAATATAATTGCATTCATATTATGAGTAACAGAAGCTTATATTGACAGTTAGAATGAGTTAATGCAGCAAGTCAATATTTGCAGTTTTGACCCTTCTTCTTCAGGACCTCTGCAATTCTCCCTGGCATGCTCTCAATCAACTTCTGGACCAAATCCTGTCTGATAGCAGTCCATTCTTGCAGAATCAATGCTTTAATTTTGTCTGAATTTGTTGGTTTTTGTTTGTCCACCCGTCTCTTGATGATTGTCCACAAGTTCTCAATGGGATTAAGATCTGGGGAGTTTCCAGGCCATGGACCCAAAATCTCTATGTTTTGTTCCCTGAGCCATTTAGTTATCACCTTTGCTTTATGGCAAGGTGCTCCATCATGCTGGAAAAGGCATTGTTGAGCGCCAAACTGCTCTTGGACGGTTGGGAGAAGTTGCTCTTGGAGGACATTCTGGTACCATTCTTTATTCATGGCTGTGTTTTTAGGCAAGACTGTGAGAGAGCCGATTCCCTTGGCTGAGAAGCAACCCCACACATGAATGGTTTCAGGATGCTTTACAGTTGGCATGAGACAAGACTGGTGGTAGCGCTCACCTCTTCTTCTCCGAATAAGCTGTTTTCCAGATGTTCCAAACAATCGAAAAGGGGATTCATCAGAGAAAATGACTTTACCCCAGTCCTCAGCAGTCCACTCCCTGTACCTTTTGCAGAATATCAGTCTGTCCCTGATGTTTTTTCTGGAGAGAAGTGGCTTCTTTGCTGCCCTCCGTGAGACCAGGCCTTGCTCCAAGAGTCTCCGCCTCACAGTGCATGCAGATGCACTCACACCTGCCTGCTGCCATTCCTCAGCAAGCTCTGCACTGCTGGTAGCCCGATCCCGCAGCTGAAACACTTTTAAGAGACGGTCCTGCCGCTTGCTGGTCTTTTTTGGGCGCCCTGGAGCCTTTTTGGCACCAATGGAACCTCTCTCCTTGAAGTTCTTGATGATGCGATAGATTGTTGACTGAGGTGCAATCTTTCTAGCTGCAATACTCTTCCCAGTTAGGCCATTTTTGTGCAGTACAATGATGACTGCACGTGTTTCTTTAGAGATAACCATGGTTAACAGAAGAGAAACAATGATGGCAAGCACCAGCCTCCTTTTAAAGTGTCCAGTGGTGTCATTCTTACTTAATCATGACAGATTGATCTCCAGCCCTGTCCTCATCAACACCCACACCTGTGTTAATGGAGCAATCACTGAAACGATGTTAGGTGGTCCTTTTAAGGCAAGGCTGCAATGATGTTGAAATGTGTTTTGGGGGATAAAGTTCATTTTCTAGGCAAATATTGACTTTGCAAGTAATTGCTGTTAAGCTGATCACTCTTTATAACATTCTGGAGTATATGCAAATTGCCATTAGAAAAACTGAAGCAGTAGACTTTGTAAAAATTAATATTTGTATCATTCTCAAAACTTTTGGCCATGACTGTACATCTTTATGACATCACTCCTGAAAGCCAGTTGTAAAGAAAAATACAAGATTTACAAGACAATAAAATAGTTTGATATATGTTTTTATGTTTCTAGATTCTTATTGGTGGGAATATATCTGGAAACACAGTGTTAGAGGATGATTTCACCACTCTGGACAACAAAAAATGGCTACTCCATCCTGGAGGCACAAAAATGTCAGTTTGTGGATCTAGTGGTGATGCACTTGTGTTCATTGAGAAAGCCAGCACTCGTTATGTGGTAACGACAGACATTGTGGTGAACGAAGACTCTTTCATGCAGTTGGATTTTGCTGCCTCCTGCTCTGTTACAGACTCTTGCTATGGTAAGAATTTCTAACTAAGAGGCGGCAATCACAAATGGCAATACAAAGCCCACATCTCTGTAGCATTTTGAGCAATGTTCATACAGATCACTAGTGTAATCCATTAGCAATTTAGAGTTAAGGCCATTTTTGATGTGTGTGGATAATTAATTAAAAACTTGCATAATTGAGAAAAAGTAGCTAATTATCACATTGACATACAACCATACAACAAGTAGTCAATGACTGCTTCTTTTAGGCTAAAGCCCCAGATTGCAATGCAGTGTTTTTGATTGCTGCAGAAACACAGCATAAAAGCTGCTTGGTTTTACAGTACCAGCAAAGTGAATGAGATTTTGGTTAATCTCATCCACACATTCTGGGAAAAAACCTGTGGAAAAGCTGCTTTTTCAAAAATGTGTGTGGGATAAGCTGGGATATTAGTCTGAAAGTGACTTCACTGTTTACTCTCTTTTATCATTAAGAGGAATTTGTTGTTTCTTTTTAAACTGAGCTCAATTTTTTTAAAATTACATACTATTGTCATAAAAGCTACATTTTTCATGCAGAAATGGACAAATAAGCCCTTTGTAACTCTCTAGATAAGGCCTAAAGCCATTCCCTAGGCTTTCTTTATGAAATTCACTTAATCTAAAAAAATAATTTGTAAAAGGTAGATTCCTTTCTGTCTTCCCAAACTCAGATCAGTAAGTAAACTTTCCCATTGATATACTGTATACTTTGAACACCAGATGACATAATACTAAGTAAGTTAATGTGATAATTCCTTAATGGATTTGCTCTTATATGCAGTATCCCTGTGAAGTTTGTGCAGTAACCATAAAAATTGTTTACAAAATGTATAATATCAGGAATTGATGTTCTGTTCATTAAAAAGGCTGTATGTCACATAAAAAGAGAGTTGTTGGCTGGGTAAGGTATATATAAATGTTTTTCGTTTTTCTATTATAAATTTATTATTTCTTTAATTTGGTTTTCTAAGTAAAAACGCTAAAGGTATTAGGTGGTAGAGTGCAGGCACGTTTGAGCTTTGCTTCTGAATTTTACACTTGCCTTCTTTACAAATACTATAAATAATTAAAACTCAAGGGTCATTATGAACTGACCTTTCACCTAGAACTATATTGCAGCACTACCCTACATCGATCATCCTTGTCTCATTTTACAAAAGTCCCTCAGGTTATCCCACTTCCAATAAATGTAATATTTCTGCACCCATTCAGTGGTTTGGCCTATATTACATGATGTTCTTAAATGGGTTTGCTATTTTTCTATAATTTAAGGCATTAATAAAAAATTAAGCATTTTATTTCTCCCTACTTTTGTTTCATCCATTACCTTTCCAAATGTATGCATAATTCCTGCATAGAAAAGTATACAAAAAGGGTTTGCTCATACTGTTGGTAGGCTTTATTCACACAAATGATATTAATGGCTGACGTTAAAATCAATTCATTTAAGTTGGGCTATTCGCATGATATTTTTGTGACGGTCTGTTTTAATGGGCCACCAGAAAATAGGACATGTCCTCAATAGACAAAAGTCTATGAGGGATCTGTGAAAACAGCTGCCCCACGGATGCAAAACAGTCTTGAAAAATATCCATTTTTCACAGCCGTCGTGTATCACTGTCTTGTGTATAGAGCCTTATAGTCCTATTTCCTAATTATTTTCTCCCAAGAACTATAAGCTATAGATTTTTCGCTTATAGTATTTTATAGCATTAAATAAGACTGCTTTCATTTTATATTCTATTTGATCAGTATCATAAATGTAATAGGACTATACTATTCATCAAGTTATTGCTAATAAGTGATTTTGTAGTGGCTTTGCCACTACATCAGGACATTTATGTGTCATACATTGTATTTTGTTTTATGCGGCACACTGAAATGATATTATGGCTAGGTACTGCAGGCAGTGATGTCCAGCAACTCCGCTCTGTGACTTTTCTATAATACCACTCACATTTCATTGTGGAATATCTACAAGGGAAGACATTTCATGAACTGCCTTGTTGTAATGGTGGCATCCTATCACAATACCACCCTGGAACTTAGTGAGCTCTTTAGAACAACGCATTATATCCAGTGGCGTAACTAGGAATGGCTGGTCCCCAAGGCGAAGATTTGACATGCCCCCCATAAACCGCATTCGCCGCATTCCTGCACACACTATTATGCGCCATAGTGACCGCTGCACACACTATTATGCGCCATAGTGGCCTCTGCACACACTATTATGCGCCATAGTGGCCCCTGCACACACTATTATGCGCCATAGTGGCCCCTGCACACACTATTATGCGCCATAGTGGCCCCTGCACATACTATTATGCGACATAGTGGCCCCTGCACACACTATTATGCGCCATAGTGGCCCCTGCACACACTATTATGCACCATAGTGGCCCCTGCACACACTATTATGCCCCATAGCTGCCCCTTCACATAGTATTATGCCCCATTGTGGACCACCGATGAACAATTATTACTCTGGGGTCTGAAAAGTGAGGTAAGTCTGTTACTTACCTCTCCCTGGCACCTCCCTGCACCTTTAGGCCCTCTTCAGTGTTGGACCAAACGCCACGTGAGCCAGGCTGGCGTCGCAACGCACAATGATGCCGGCCTGGCCCACTTGTCGCTTGGGACGTCACCAAAAAGGCCTGAACACTGCTGGAACGCAGGAGAGGTAAGTAACATTGTTTTGTATGTTCGCCTCCGATCACCCCAGAGTATAATGACAGCAGTGTTTGTGGGGTTTGCGGGCCTTTGGCCTCATTTACCAATCCCTGCTCCTGCTCACAGCCGCCTCCGCTTCCGCAGAAGGGGAAGCAGGAGCGGGGATCTGTAAGTAAATAGGGCCTGTTACCTGCAGGTAACAACCTATAAAAAAAAAAAATCAGGGGCCCGCCGGGCCCCCTAATGTCCCGGGGCCTGTGGCAGCCGCTACCGCTGCTACCCCGGTATTTACGCCACTGATTATATCACAAATGTTTGTAAAGGCAGACTGCATGGCTAGGTGTATGATATGTACCTTAGCTTCTACTTCTTATCTCCCTAATAACCACAGAAACTGTGTGAACAAATAATCATCACTATTATTAGAAATACATGTTAATTGTAGCTGAATACATTCAGTTCAGAGAGTAATATGTTCATGTTTTTTTCGTTCATTCATAGCCATTGAACTAGAATATTCGGTGGATCTGGGACTCACATGGAATCCTGTACTTAAAGACTGTCTTCCAACCAACGTGGAATGTAATAAGTATCAACTTCAGAGAGTTTTGGTGTCTGACACCTTCAATAAATGGACCAGATTTACATTGCCTCTCCCTGAATATACCAGGTAGTCATAAATACTGACTTACAGGGATTGTCCAAGACATTTTGAGTGTTAATAGGTCCTGCAAATGGGGCCAGTAATGTAATAAAAAGTACCCATCACCCCTCCCCTGTCCTCTGTTTCAAGTGGAGTCTGCTGCGTACAGGTCCGCCGGTTGATGTCAGGACTGATGTCCGATTTATGTGTGGTAACTACTGTACTCAGGACTCAGCGGTGACATCTTCAGAAATGGTACATGCCTGCAGTGACATGCCACTTGTGAAGAGGCCTGTGCATCGGTCAGCTCACACAAACAGGATGCCAGTGCTGATATCAACAGAAGACCTGTACTCAGCAGGAAACGGAGAACCAGGCCCCATTTACGGGACATATCAACACTATAAAAATGTCTCTGACAACCCTTTAATGAATAGAAGCAGATTTATATTACTACTTGTAATATATGCAGTTAAAAAATAAAAAAAAACAGTCCTTACTATTCTGAAATTACATGGCTCTCATTCCTTGGTTAACTTCATTTTGTAAGATTCCTTTTCAGTATAATGGATTTGAGTACAACACCTATCTAACAGCAACTTTAGCTTATGAAACATGTTTTAGTTATTGGTTCCTTGCAGCCTGGTACATGTCTGCTTTATGCTGTTAGTTGGAAACAGAATCATTTGATCTTTTGAGCCAAATATAAATATGTATGAGGCATAATGAGGGCGTGAAATTCCCATATACTGACATTTCCACTGTGGTGCTGCCTCCTGATTTGTCCCTTTTGAACTGCTAATTTGGATTTTCTCCCAAAGGAATCACAAAAAGATTTAACATAGGCTTCAGTGTTGAAAGTGGTCTACAATGTGTGAAAATGAATACATGTATATTGGTTTGGCATAGTGTACTTGTTCATAATTTGCATGGATGAACAAGTATTTTGTGGTGCTGATTTATAGGTGAATAATACATAAAAATATAAATACTGATTACTTATAACGACTAGTGATGCCACCAAAAACCAGTCCATTCTGTTATGTGATTTCAACTGCAAAAGTCAGTATTATATTAAAGGAGTTGTGCCACGAATTGTGATATGATGTAAAGTGCATTCTAACAAATTCTGAGTAGCAAAATGTGTATTTAGTGTGATAGAACACTATAAAACATTGTCTGACAGCAGTTTGCCCTGTCCTCTCTAGCAGCCAGTATTCATGCTCCCTGTCTCGACAATGGGCGTGACGCAGCACCGAACCACTTGACACTGCCTCTCTCTTAGCTGTGTGCAGAGATGATTCTGGTGATAGACAGGATCTGATCTCAAGGGACCTCTCCATGATATTGATGAGGATGGAACACTCACAGTCCACCACAGCCATATTACTAATGTGGACAGAGAAATAGTAAAGAGACCAAACCGTAGATGACTCAATGCAGATGTATTTTAGTGCATAATGTAGAGACTGCGCAAAATTTTTATTAACTTGCAATTAGAATAGTAATACTTCTAAGAAGATTAATTCAGTAATGTATAATATAATTTGTGGGACAACCCCTTTAAATAATACTTGTGGGGAACCGCTCAGGTAGATGCTTGGTAGCAGTGCAGGAAACAGGGACACAGAGGCTGGATCACACTCAAGTCAGGTGTTTATTTGGATTCAGGTGCATAAACAGGTTCCCTTTACAAAGGCACAAACAAAAACAAAACCTTCTCGGCTGAGAACTAACTACTACAACAAAGGTTCCCTATCTATACAGGAGTCTGGCTGCCAGACTCCTGCTCTGGTTATTGAAATAGGGGTGGTACAGAGTTACCTTGCTTCAGGTCCAGATACACAGGTCAGTTTCCTCAGTGTAGTGCCACACCTCCTAGTTCTGACACATAGCCTATATCAGGCCTTAACTAGTCACCTGACCTCCCTGCTGTGGGCTTCTACCAGACACCCTTTAACTGCCTGGCTGGAAAATACCTGTTCTCCCAAACCACACCCTTCACTTTCTCACATACTGTTAATGTTTTTAAGTATATAAAAATAATTTGTATGCTGAGACATAAAAGGGAAATCATGTTTTTCATGACAGATAAATGAAATTAAAACACAATATACACTGATGTATATATGATGATATATATGATGATAGCCATTGGATCAATATACCTATATCCTTGTTCATGGAGGATACCATGTCATAACAGTACAACCAGTGACTGGTAAAATGAATAACATTGATAATTGTGACAATTGCACTTGTCATGGGGTGGATATATTAGGTAACAAGTGAACAGCCAGTTCTTAAGGGGGTACTCCTATCCACACAATATGCCATCTGTCTTGAGATACAGATTCCCATACACCAGTCATTTCCATTCACTTATAAGGAACTTCTGAGAACAGTCAAACCTACCCTTTTGCAGGTGATAAGTTGAAAGCAGTAAAATGTGCAAACAGAAGGATCTAAGTAACTTTGACATGGGCCAAATTGTAATTGGTAGACAGTTGTGTCAGATCATCTCCAATACCTCTTGCAAAGTGGTATTCCTGGTATACAGTATACAGTACCTATCAAAAATGGTCTAAGGAAAGTCAATCGATGTAAAAGTGACAGGTTCACAGGCCTGGTAGACTTATTGATGCACATGGAAATGAAAGTTAGCCTGTCTGTTCCAGTGCCACATAAGAGTTACTATAGCACATAGTGCTAAAAATTTACTGCTGGCTGTGATAGAAGGTATAAGAACAAATAGTGTATGGTGTTAAGTAGCAATAGAATGGTCAGACTTTGTCCATGCTTACCCGTGAGCAATGGCGAAATCACCTACAATGTTTGTTTTTGTGCTTCACTTAGGTGTGGAAGAAATGGCACCTGAGTGTGCTATGGAAAAGGGTAAAACAACAGTGACTGTGTGAAGTTGTGGTGGATGATCTTCTGCTGTATTCATTTGGATGTTACCCATGGCGTAATGATCTGAATCACAGGGGGTGTGACCACGTCCGGAGGGGTAGAGGGCCAGCTGGAGATGGTCTGGACCCTGCAGCAACAGGATAGCGGTTTGGGAAAGCCTCTGCTATACACCTGTGGCAGGAGAGATCTGCACTCATCTCTGCTGTCTGTGGATAGTGCCGTTAATGGAAAGGGGCTCGGCGTCATGTGATGTATGTACATGTTGCCGGGCCCCTTTCCCACAGAAGCCTGCCCAGGGGAGGTGTATAAAAATAACAAACACTTATACTCACCTCACCAGGGCCCACAAGACTTTAGTTACACCACTGGATGTTACCTTAACATTGGTAATCCTCTTTATGGCCATGATATCCCCTAATGCATTAACGTGGTCTCTTAAGCACAATAACGTGCCCTGCCACACTACAAAATTTGTATAGTAATAGTCTCAAGAGTTCAAAGATGTTGAGTCATAAAGGCTTCGGGGTGCCGATTTGATTCCCTAATCCAAGCAAGCTCATGTGGAATGTTCTAGAAAAACAAGTCCAATCCATGAAGGCCTGACCTGACTTATAGGACTTATTTGATTTGCTAGTAACATCTTTGTGCCAGATACCACAGAACACCTTTAGAGATGTTGTGGAGTCCATACCTCAAAGGGTCAGAGCTGTTTTGGCAGCATGAGAGGGACCTACACAATACTATGCTTGATGTTTTCTGTTATAGTTGATGGTTGTATAGTGTAAGTCAGGTACTTAATAGTACATTGGGGTCCCTCTTCAATTCCTTCCTTTCAGGTTCCCCTATACCCCCGACTATGCTCTCTTCACTACTCACATTGGTCCCTAAACCGGGTAAGGACTTGCAGGATTGTGCTAACTACCGACCGATTGCTTTGCTGAACACGGACCTGAAACTTTTCACCAAACTCTTAGCCAATAGACTGAATGCTTGGCTCCCTCTGCTTGTCCATAAGGACCAGGTGGGATTCATCCCCTGTCGTCAGGGTGGTGACAACACCAGGAGGACTGTGGATTTGGTGGAGGTGGCCAATCATTATTCTACCCCGGCCCTTCTCTTGAGCCTGGACGCTGAAAAGGCTTTTGACCGCATAAATTGGTCGTTTATGCATACTACGCTTAAGGCGTTCGGGCTTACGGGACCTTTTCTCACAGCTATCCAGGCCCTTTACTCCTTACCCTCAGCAGCAATCAAGCTTCCCCATGCATCTTCGCCCTCCTTCCCTATTCGAAATGGCACTAGGCAGGGTTGCCCCCTGTCACCCATCATATTTGCCCTCTGCATTGAACCGCTAGCGGCCAAGATTAGGCGAGACCCTAATATCAAGGGCATCATGGTCCAAGATAAGGAATTTAAGATATCTCTCTTTGCGGACGATGTACTCCTCACTCTCACCTCCCCTCATACTACCCTTCCAAACTTGCTGCGCTCGCTAGAGACCTATGGTGATCTCTCAGGGTATAAGGTGAACCCCGCGAAGACTGAGGCACTCCCACTTAACATCCCACGGGACCTTCTCCTTCTCCTCCGCAGTAATTACGATTTCCAGTGGCGGGAGTCCTCTATCCGCTACCTGGGAGTCCATATATCCACTTCCTATGCGACCCTCTACTCGGCAAACTACCCGCGGTTGTTTTGTGAGCTAAGAGCCCTATTGGACAAATGGCAACCCTTGCCTATCTCCCTTTTGGGGAGAATTGCTGCGGTCAAGATGACTCTCCTCCCGAAGCTACTGTATTTTTTCGAGACTCTCCCAGTCGCGATACCTCGGGGAGAATTACGGAACCTACAGAAAGCTATCTTCCAGTTTATCTGGAAAGCAAAACGACACCGAATACCTAGATCTGTTATGCTGGCGGATTGGGGGTCTGGGGGTATGGCTGTCCCACATCTGTTACATTATTACTGGGCGGCCCACTTGCGCCATATCCCATTCTGGGCGGCTATGCCAGCATACACCAGATGGGTGCAGGTAGAGAAGCTATGGCTGGCACCCATGCATCCTAACACGCTTCTGTGGGTCAGCTCCCCCCCCACCCCCCTGCCTCGTACCTGTTGGGCCCCATTCGGTTTAC
This sequence comes from Leptodactylus fallax, assembly GCA_947044405.1. Taxonomy (NCBI): domain Eukaryota; kingdom Metazoa; phylum Chordata; class Amphibia; order Anura; family Leptodactylidae; genus Leptodactylus; species Leptodactylus fallax. The sequence continues at coordinate 8,266,207 of CAMRHE010000001.1, read as the reverse complement.
TAGATCTATCTGGTCTACCTGTTGTGCTAGATTCTCCCTGATGTCCCCGCGCTCATCTATGGTCTCCATACTATACAACCCCCTTCTCCCAGAGAGCCTGACTTCTGCCATGACTAAAGTGTGGTCTGAAGCTGGCCTTTACCGGATTGCTGATATGGTTGACCCTGGAACCTTGGAACTCAGGTCCTTTGCTTATCTTACAGCTAATCAAAACCTGCCAAGTACTGAATGGTTCCATTACTTGCAGGTGGTTCACTTTGTCCGCTCCCTCCATGGGTCTCTTAAGGTGTCACTCCCCACCGCTTTTGAAAAGATTTGCCGTGCAGGCACGTCCACTAGGGGCTTTATATCCTCTATTTACCAACTTCTTAACTCACAAACTACAGGCTCTCCTGTTATTCATCGCTATATGCTTAAATGGGAGGAGGCGGTGGGTAAACCCATCTCCCAGGAACAGTGGCGGATTGTATGGTCTCGGGCCCAGAAATCATCTCAGTGCATTACGTTTAGGGAAACGCAGTATAAGCTGTTGATGCATTGGTATCATACTCCGGCTCTCCTTCATACTTTAAACCCATTAGTTCCCCCATGGTGCTGGTGCTGTGGAGCTGCGGTGGGTACCCTGCACCATATCTTTTGGACGTGCCCTCTCATCCTCGGTTTTTGGAGGGAGGTCAGGACTCTGACGACTGCTCTCTTTTTGCAAGAGGTTCCTCTTGACCCTCTTCTTTATCTCCTGAACCTTCCCCCCAGACACCTGAGCAATAAGTCATCCAGGCTTTTCTTGCATCTTTGTACTGCAGCTAAAACTCTCATAGCTAGAAACTGGAAGAAGGTGAGTCCCCCATCTAGTCTTGAGCTTGTGGCTAGAATGAAGGATGTGAGGAGTCTTGAATACCTGACTGCTGGCCTACATAATTCACGGGAAGCCTTTGGGGCTATTTGGGCACCCTGGGACATGTATTGTACATTACAGGGTCTCTGATCTCTAGTCCTCTCCTTCCCTCCCCCCCCCCCTTCCCTTTGGTCCTACCCTTGTCTTCTTAAGCCCTCCATTCCCCCCCTCCCTTGTTCACTGCTTAATTTAAATGCATATTGCTTAAGGGGGAGGAGGCAGATAGCCTCTATTTACCTCAATGCTTCCTGTTTGTTTGATTATTATTGTTTTTTTGTTTTTTCTTTATTCCTTGTTAATGAAAAATTTTTCAATAAAATTACAGTTATATAAAAAAAAATAGTACATTGGGGGAATTTATTATGACTGGCGTTTCCTATGCCAGTCTTTCTAAAGTCCCCAACTGGCAGGCATGTTCCAGTATGCCAGAACTGAAATATACACCAATAAGGAACTGATGTAGATTTCATGTATAACTCGCACTAGTTTTTGTTGGCCCTGGCCCACCTTACACTCTGCCTCACTCCTGGCACCTGGTGTGCGAGGAGCAGAATGAACAATGTGGCACATCTTTGGCATAAGAAAGGGCTACCAAAACTACACCCATTTATGTCAGAGAACTGTTTGTAAGTAAAATCCAGAAAGGGAGACTAATGTATTATGGAAACTTTTGCAACTGTTCTTTTCGATTTGCTTGTGATTCTGGCTTATATACACTAATGCAAAACCCTGACAAAAACACTTACTGGTGAATAAGGCCTAAGGTGACTCTTTTGGAGAAAAATAACTTATAGGAACAATTTGACTGCAGACTTGTGAATAAGTGCTAAGCATGTAGTAAAGTATATTCCAATATTACAAGTTCTAAACCAGTATTATTTTTACAGAATTCTTTGATCACCATTTATTAAATTGTTATTAGAACTTGTATTATGTTTCACTACCTAAATTCTGCAAAGTGTGAAAACAGTATGATATGTTTTTAATACATTCTTTAAAGTAAGTGTTTATATTTTCTTTTCTTTAAAGATCTCAAGCTACAAGGTTCCGCTGGAATCAACCATCACCTTTTGATAAGCAGCAAACATGGGCTATTGATAACGTCTATATAGGAGATGGTTGTGTAGATATGTGCACTGGACATGGACGCTGTGTACAAGGGAATTGTGTGTAAGTATTATTGATCATTGTAAGAACATTGCAAGCCATTCCCCCTCCTGAGGCTTAACATAGTAAAATATACATACTCACCTCTCTGTTCGTCTGGGGATCCAGTGGAGAGTCTCCATTCAGGTCCCTGGTCTCCCTGACCCTTGCCCTGCATGTGAGAGATTCAACCTGTCAGTGGTTGAGCTCTGTGCAAACAATGCATCACTGATTTGATTTGCAGACACACTCATATGTAGGCAGGAGAAGGCATGAAAGACCAGGGACACTAAAAGAGAACCTCCACTAATTCCCCAGCCAAACAGAGAGGTGAGTATATATGTTTTGTTGTTTTAAAGCGTAACTGAACTTTCGGACAACTTTTGATTTTCAGGTAGTATTTGTGTCAATACATTTTTTAATATACTTTATTAACAAATTTTGGATCATTTCTGTGAAATCCTGCATTTTTTCACTCTTCCCCTTGTTTCTGTATTGAGAGCTGTTTCTGCCTCTCACTGAATGTTACTGTATATGGGAGTACGGGACTGTGTAGAGCAGGGGTCGGCAACCTCTGGCACGCAGTTTTACATCGAATAAAAAGTTCCAGTGGCCTAAGAATATAGCTGCATCCAGATACATAGTGTATTTTCACCATAAGGATGCCGCCATACGGTGCTCCTGGACACTTAAATTTACCACTAATTGGGGGCTGCACATGGACTTTCATTGCTTCTAATCAGAAAGTACAGGTGAGTCCCAGGAAATAGCAGTAAGTGCATGTGTCCTGAAGCATCTGGTGGCAGCACTTCTGTGTTATGGTTTGTGGTATATGACTTTAGTTTAGGGGTCGTCAGACTTACAATTATTGACCGGCACTCCGAGTACCTCATCTTTGATTTTTTTATTAAAATCGGAACGCCGAACAAAAAAGGTTGCCTACCCCTGGTGTAGAGAAAATAAGAGTAGGGGAGGGTCACTTAAAACTGTCATATCTCAGACATTATAAAATTTACAAAAGAGGAGATTCTCTTCTTTCATGTGACACTAAGGTGCTATCTACATTATTTCCAGAGATATCACTTTTGTAAACAGTCTGGATTGGGATTTTTATATAATTTATTTTCTATCTGCAGGTTTCTTTTATTTTCTATCTGCAATTGTCTGCAGTAACACTATGCAGTATTGTAGTGGCACTTCTTTTTTATGTAATTACTACTCTGAATATTTTGCCTTCAAATTGCATGCCTACAGATCTGCTTTTGGAATGACAAGTTAACAAAAAAGTGCCATGGATTAACAAAAGGATCTATGCTTATCTTATATGTTAAATCCTGCTCCAGTAGTACCTGCCAGTCTGTTTACTTGGTTGTAGTGATGACATCCCACATCTACTCTTGTGACCACAGCAGCCAGTCATTGGCAGTCTCATGCCATACACTGCTGAGGCCACCCTTAGGTGGACAGGAACAACATTGCTGCAGCCAAGTCACCAAAGGCCAATGGTGACCACTGAAGCAGCAGGGTATTTAACAGGTAAATTATCTGTTATGTTATATCTCAAGACCTTTTTTATTAACTTGGAAAACGCCTCTGTGTTGCTTTTATTTACAGGTGTGATGACTACTGGGGTGGGATTTACTGTGATGAGCCTGAAGTGTCTTTACCAACTCAACTTAAAGACACATTTAACCGAGCTCCAGCAAGCCAGAACTGGCTAACTGTAAGTGGTGGCAAACTCAGCAGCGTCTGTGGTGCAGTAGCATCAGGAATGGCTCTTCACTTCAGTGGGGTGAGTGTGAGTTGCGTCAAGTTTAGTTTATCCCAGGTATTGTCTGTATTTGTTTCAAATTTTACTAGATATAGTTGAAACCTAAAACATATCAGTTACTCTTTGATATAACAAAGAATTCCATATACACACCAGTATCCTCAATCTAGAACAGGCCTAGTTAGTGTACCAATAGTAGGAAGACCCAGCTCCCTAGTATTTGTCTAGTCTGTAGACTTTTTCAATGACTGATTTGTTTAATATCTTTTTTTTTTTCCACAGGGTTGCAGTCGCCTATTAGTGACTGTAGATCTGAATCTCACTAACGCTGAATTCATTCAGTTTTATTTCATGTATGGTTGTCTGATAACCCCTCACAGCCGTAACCAAGGTGTACTGCTGGAGTATTCTGTGAATGGAGGCATATCCTGGAATCTATTAATGGAAATCTTTTATGATCAATACAGCAAACCAGGGTATGGGACTCATTTCTACATTCACTACTTCTTTATTACAGATTTAAACTCAGTGGCATGATAATGCTGTTGCAGAAATGTTGCACATTTGCAGAAATTAACCTTCGCACCCAATTTGCAGCAATATAATCCTCCACCTTTTGCCTTATAATTTAAACTTTACCTAAAGTATTTATATTGGCTGATATCATTAATATTAAACATTGTAAGTATATACAAAGAATTGTAGATACTATTATTACGGAAAAAGTAATGTGACAAAGCAAAGCAAACTATTCCTTGTTTTACTCCACTGGCAGTGGAAGGTTTGCACTTGTGGAAATGAGCCTACTTGTGTATTGTTATATCACAGCTCCCCCTACTGGCATGCTAAAAAAACAACACTCATTCTGTCAGGTGTCACCTTTTATTATACTGTATAAACCGTTATCTTTTACCACATTTTAATTATAGAATTCACCCAATTTTAAAGCAGATGCAATGTGATACATTTAGCGGGTTGTAGAAACTTTATAATGATTCACTGCTTGCACTTGTAACTTGTAACCAGTGAAAACACTAGATATTTGATTTCCCTTTTTTTTTGTCTGCTCATTTATAGAGCATCAAACATTAGGATATTTGCTGTTGTTGGTTTTTTAATAAAATTTGCAAAAATAAAACATTATGTGCGGTGTTGTCCATCATGTGACAGATTTGATTCACCATCATTTGCCAGTTTCTTCTTATATGACAGTAAACTGGAAATTAACAGAAGTTAACCTGAGCTTAAATGTCTGTTCTGTGAATTGGTACTGGTATAGCAGAGGGTGAAGATTTTTAGTAAAGTTTATCTCTTTTTTTTTTTTTTTTTTTTTCCAACCCTATGAAAAATTACTAAGAGAGCTGACTGAAATATATAGAGGATCTTGAGGCTGCTTTCTCATTTGCTGATACAGTTCTTTGAAATATACCTTCTTAGGTTCAGTTGCAGAATAATACTGTACATAATATACCTTCTTAGGTTCAGTTGCAGAATAATACTGTACATTGTATGCATAGAATAGAGTATACATTTAGTGTGTATGGATTACTTTAAGAACTGTAATTTCTTTAAAAAAAACAAAAAACATTTTGCATCCTTAACAATTGGACACCAAGTTGAGCCACTTGATGTTTTTTACTTGCAGCTTTGTAAATATTCTCCTACCTCCCAGTGCTAAGACAGTTGGTACACGATTCCGATGGTGGCAGCCTAAGCATGATGGCTTAGACCAAAATGATTGGGCAATCGACAATGTTTTGATATCTGGTTCCGTCGATCAGAGTACAGTGATGCTAGATACATTCAGCAGTGTTCCACTTCCACAACATGAGCGTACACCAGCTGATGCAGGCCCCATTGGGAGGATATCCTTTGATTTTTATGGAGAAGAAAAAACTTCAGGTAATTTAATTAACTATATCATGATATTAGCTGTTATAAAATTCTTCTAGTCACCTACCAGATTAGAGTTCACACTCTGCATAATATGCTTAACTGTCTGAACTCTGATGGACTAAACTGATTGTAGGTCACAGAAATATATATATATATATATATATATATATATATGCTATACTTTAATTTATAAAGTTTTTCATTTTACATTGGATTCACACATATACCAAACAACTTAATAAAAAACCTATTAGGATATATGACCGTCATAGAGGGACTTACCTGTATGAGCTAGGATGTTCTTTGAGAGGCTCCACAGTTAGAAAAAGTGAGTGTTTTTTTTTCTATAGAAGTACAATTTTACTGGGCGGTCATGCATGGAGTATTTCAATGGAGCCGAGCTGTAGTACCAAACATAACCTTTAAAGAGAGTAACGCTAGGTTCACACCTGCATTCGGATTTCTGTTCCGTTCCCAAGTGGACCCCCCCCCCCCCTCCCTTTTCAGGAATTCTGATTCTCCATTTATTCCTTTGGGAGCCTTAATGTAAGTCTCATAGGACTGAACAGAGAAATAGACTTCCTGCCCACATATAAGAATCTGTGTCAGGCTAAGGCCACACAAAGCAAGCTTCAGCCAAAAAAATGCTGTGGAAAAGACCATGGTGGAAACGCATCCCGTTTTTTTCCCGTAGTGTTTTTCACAGAAAGTGAAAGTTTTCCTCTGCAGACTTTCTTCCACTATTATTCCTATACGGAAAACACCAGCTTTTGCGTAGGTATAATTGACATGCTGCAATTTACAAAAAGGCAGCTTTTCCACTGAAGATTTTTTTTGCAAGGTGTGGATGGGATTAGCCAGAATCCCATCCACTTTGCAGATACTGTAAAATTCTGCGTTTTTGCCATGGCATTTCCACCGTAGCCGAAACGCTGCCTTTTTGCAATGTGGGGCCCTGGCCTCAGTTGGAGAGTCTTACTGCTGGTCACATGGCACAGCTGTGGACCAGAAAAGAGTGGATAGCTCACAAATACAGCCACCGGTAAGAAGATTACCTCTACCACAGTCTACACATTCTAACAAGCCAGAGGAAAAAATAAGTGTGGGAGTTCTACTTTAAACTACAATCTATAAATTTCAGTGTGTTTGTGTTTTGGTTTGTTTTGTTTTTTTTCAATAATCATAAAATATTTAAAACTGAAAAGTAAGTTCCCAGTGTTATTACAGAGACCAATAGACAGATGGAAGCCATTGTAAAAAAAAAAAAAAAAAAAAAGGCACAATCCATAACATTTTCTTTAGCATCATTCACAGTTTCGGGTAGTAAAACACCTGGTTGCTGTCATCCCAGACAGTTTATATAATTTTGAAATTAAACCAATTTCAGATGATAATAGGTTTTAGTATTGTTAAACGTCATATACACAGTCAGATAAAATTAGAAACCCATATTTTATTTTCTCAGTTTGTCAGAAAACTTGCCTTCTCTTATCACATATAATATTGAGTAAAAAAGTTACTGTTTCATATAAGGATTCAATATTACTATTTATTTTTTTTCATAAGTGAATGAGCATTGGCTTTTCCATGATGACTGCAGTATTGAGAGATTCTGTGACTCGCCTGATGGTGTAATGATTTGTGGAAGTCATGATGGCAGAGAAGTATACACAGTAACCCATGATCTGACACCAGCAGAAAACTGGATCATGCAGTTTAAGGTAAATGTAGTCATTAATGTTTCCATTCCCAGATACCAAGTTGTATTTTATTATTATCTTCTGTTCAGGGCCTCACCTGCCATTAAGTGACTTGAGGTTACAGTCTCAGGCAGCGCCTCTTGGCATAAACTGAGGGGGCTACCTATTGGATTGTTTTACTCACTGATCCCTGCTCCTGTCCAGTCCAGCATCCATTTATTCCTTCAGAATTCGCTGCTGCATTGTTGTGTGCCCTGGGGGCAGATGTGACAGGAGCAGGGATCAGTGAGCAATAATCCAACATGTAGTGGCTGAACTTGTGCGGCAGCAGGGAATATGATTAAAAACAACAAACAGTTATACTCTCCTCCCCTGGGCGTCCAGCGGTTTCCAGTGTCCTCTTCATGGCTCTTCTGGCCTCCGTCTGACATCCCACTCACCAGCACAATTGGGCCTCAGCAGTGACCCTGGAGCTTGTCACTTTGAACTGAAGCTAAAGAGCCCTAAAGAAGATGCCAGGGACCGCCGAATGCCGCTAAGATGCCGAGGAGAGGTGAGGCAGGTAAGTATAAGTGGAAAAGAGCAAAGCTATGTGTGAGGGGGCTAAAAAAGGAAAATATACTGTGTGAGGGCAAAAAATAGGAAGGCAATATTATGCATGGGGGCCTATAAAGGAACAATATACTGTGTAGGAGCCAGTAAAGGGAGCAATACACTGTGTGTGGCACCACTAAAGGGGAAGTTACACTGTGTGTTGGCCAAATAAGGGGATTTTTTTATCTTTAAATGGGGGTCGTGGACTACATTTTTAATTAGAGAGGCCCCATTATGGAACCTATAGATGACTGGGTCGGGTATTTGGGGGGGGGGGGGCGCCTTTCTATAGGTTGCTTCAGGCAGCAGAGACACCGCTGGATCTGTTGAAGTACACGGGGTATCAAAGCAGAACATAGTTGCAGAGAGCTCCATTCTTTCCCTCAGTTAAACTAATATCTACTATATCTAAAAATGTACATTTGAAACTTTAATTTAATACATTCCTCCAATCCCATGTTTACTCTCTTCTTTCCATCTATACTATATGTCCTTACCTGAGCATGTCAGCAGAAGTGACCATTGACAGCCAATTGCTTCTCAATAGGAAACTTATATATATTATTCTTTTTTTTTATAATAGATTGCAGTTGGCTGCAAGACCTCAGAGAAGAATGTGCCAAATAATGTACATGTTCAGTATTCTACAGACTTTGGTGTGAGCTGGAGTTACCTAGTTCCTCAATGCCTACCGGCTGACCCAAAATGTTCTGGGACTGTTTCACAGCCATCAGTGTTTTTTCCAGCTAAAGGATGGAAACGTGTCATCTATCCTCTTCCTGTTAATCTTATTGGAAAGTGAGTCAATGTACTTTTGAAAAATGCATTTCCCCAGTCTATGAAAGTGCCATGAGGTCTGTTTCTGTTCTACGTACGTGATTTGGTGCTCTGGATATATATATATATTAAATACTATATCATCCAATTTCCACTCTGACCATTAAGCCTAATAATAACCAACACTTGCCAATTCTGTAGGGGGGTTTCTTTGCAGCAGTCATCTCATTTACATCACAGACAAGATAACACCTTAGGAGATTACAACAATCAGACATCTTTGTATTCACTACTGACAATAGATGATGTCACAGCTTACCTACTCTTAAAACAGATTAGAAAAACTGACATATCTTACTACCTGGTTTTAATAAAAAATAGCAACACATTCCTTTAAATGGTCACTAACTTTTCAGACAATTTATGCGCAATTCATAGACTACCCCATTCTGAACATAACTGCATATCACTCATCACTTTCATTAAATAAATCAGATATTTTCCACCCTAAGACCGGAGCCCCACGTTATGAAAACACCACTATTTGGCCACGGCGGCAAAAACCGTGACATTTTACAGTACCAGCAAAGTGGATGGGATTCTGGCTAATCCCATCCACACATTACAGAAAAAAAATCTGCAGCGGAAAAGCTGCAAAGATTTTGAAAAGCGCTGCATGTCAATTATACTAATTAGACGCTGATCAGATGCTGGATCACATGATCGCCGGGTCAGAGGGCAGCCGCAAGATGGCGGTACCCATAGCACTGTATACAGCTCATACAGCGATCGGGAAGGCAGGGAAGGTAATAGCTGCGAGATTTCGTGCAGCTACTGAGTTCTGCTTGGCCGTACCGGTACGTCCTTGCAGAACTAGACAACCACCCATTGGATGTATATAGTCTATGGGCGGTATGCAAGTGGTTAAACTTTAAAAATTTTGCCTGAATAACCCCTTTAAGTCACAGTAGCACAGGAACAAATAATATATAAAACTTAACATTTATTAACTTTTCTTAAAATAGTAATTATGTATAAACACAAATAGTAAGTGTCCTAGTGCTCAGAACCGGTGCTTAAATATAAAAAGAACCGTCTTACCAGAGCGGGACAAAACTGAGCTGGGAACCATAATGCATCATCACAAACATCTCAGGTTCAAGGGGTAAGGGATACATCCCTATCAAACCCTATCATCCCGTACATAGCTCCTGTCCTGACAAGGACAGTCCAAATCTGACCCTGTGACTATTCCTAGTAAGATACGTGTATTCAAAGATCCCAATCCTAGTCAGAATATGGCGATTTTTAGAAAAAAATTTTTTTTGCAAAGTTTTGGATTTTTTTAAGGGGTTAAAATGTAAATAAAACTATATAAATTTGGCAACCCCAGAATCGTATCAAAACAGAGAATATAGGTAGGTGACATGTCAGTTTGGCTGCACATTGAATGCCCATAAGAAAGTAGCACAAATGCACTTTTTCTCCAATTCCCCCCCATTCTGAATTTTTTTCCAGCTTCCCAGTACATTGTACAGAATAATAAATGGTACCATTATGAAGAACAATTTGTCCCGCAAACATTAAGCCCTTATATGGCTCTGTGAACAGAAACATAAAAAAGTTAAAGTTTTGGAAGGAGGGGAGTCAAAAACGAAAATCCAAAAATTGCCACCGGCAGGAAGGAGTTAACGGAAATATGTTTGAGTGTAAGGGGTGTTATAGTTTACTTTAGCTCATGATTATGGCTCATTCTGAGTCTCTGTTCTTCTTTAATATTTTGTGCAAGATAAAATGTATGTTATACATTTCTTTATGTGCCTACCAATGTTCCACCTAGAGAACTGATATTGGATGCATATTATTTTATGAACTGTCTTGTGCAAAATGTGAAGAGATGTGACCTACATCTGTCTATAAACATTACATAAATGTTGGTTTGCTTGTTTTGAAACTTGGTTTCCCTAGGACAGGGGTCTCAAACTTGGCCAGGCAAATGGGGATTAAAATTTGAAATTGATGGGCGTATTCCTTTCAAATTCTATACAACACAAACTTATTGCTAAATAACCCTAGGATTGATCCCACACCATTTTTAATATACTCCCAACAGTAGCCCCATATAGTTTAATATCCCCCACCATTGGCCCCACATAGCTTAACGGCTTAATGGTTTAATGGGGGAGCAGGGGAAGAGAGAGGGAAGTACCGGGGGGGGGGGGCAAGGTAAGTATCCTCACTCATGCTTCCATGTGGCCATGCAAAATTAGGAAACTTTAAAACCAGGTCAGGGTTTTCTCCCTGGTTTTGCTGATCCAGCTGGATCGACAGAACCAGTGAGAAGGCCACAGATGACAGCCTCAGCGGGCTGCATGTGGCCTGTTTATTTTATTCTCCCCAATAAAATAAACACACATAGCTGTTCAGCCAAAATGTATCCAAAATGTAATGAGCTATTTATTAAATAATTTATCATGTCCATTGTTAGCGAGCTAATAATAGTCTATTCAATAATCAATAAAGAATAAAATCTAGTCAATAATCAACTGTCAGCAAAGGAAGGAAGAAAATGTATTAAGACATGGCAGCCATTCTAATAATTGGCTGTACATGTAATGCTTGGATGACTCAGGTCCACTAGAGTAAGAGTGGCTCTAACATAGTGGTTCTTTGCTCTGACTTATAGACTAAGGCTCCACGTGCCGTCCTGCAGCAAAAAAGCGCTGCGGGAAAAGATGCAGCGGCAACATGACAGTTTTGGGAATCAACGCATGTCCGCACCTCGTATTTTTACCGCAAAGTGGGCTTGGGATTCCATAGAGTCCCATCCACTTTGCTGTGACTGTAAAAACTGTAAAACACTGTTTTCTTTTCTGTGGTGTTTCCACCATCTTGGACCCCAGCTATAGATGGGAAAGTTTTCTGTGTGTCGCACTTTGGTATTTGGTACTGCTGGGGAGATATTTTCTGCTGTACTGTAGTATTTGGTTGTCACTGGTGAGGGTATTATGTGCACAGCGACATTTGTTTCACACTCCGTGGTAGTATTTCTTTGCTGGTGATGCCCCAGTGTGATGACAGATTGACTGGCGAGGACTCAGGTGAAAAAGTCCCAATCTGGCCACCAGTCACTATAATGAAACCCTTAAGAGTACATTGGATGAGGCGGCTCCTCCCTCCACTCGAAAAGTTAGAAGCAGAAGGCAGCAACCCTGGCACACGCCACAGAAGCGTTTTCTTCAGCGGTGCTCTAGGTGTGCTGAACGTCTGTGGAGAAAATCACGTACACCTGCAGACTTCCTCCACTTCAAATTTATGCTTAAAACCTATAGCTCTGCCCTTCACCTCGCCAAACAAGCCTATTTCACCACTCTCATCTCTTCTCTCTCCTGTAACCCTAAAAGGCTCTTTGAAACTTTTCAATCCTTACTCACCCTCAAGGTGCAGGTGCCATTCACAGACCTTTGCGCAGATGACCTGGCCACTTATTTCCATGACAAAATTGATAAGATCCATCAGGAAATAACTGCCCAATCCCCAGGTGGCATTGATCCCCTCACCAACCGCACTTCAGACTGTTCATTCTCATCTTTTGAACCTGTTACAGAAGAGGAAGTCTCTCAGCTACTTTCTTCTTCTCGCCCTATGACCTGCAGTAGTGACCCTTTCTCTCACACCTTCTCCAATCTCTGTCTCCTGCTGTCATGACTTACCTTACTAAAATATTTAACCTCTCTCTCTCTTCTGGAATTTTCCCATCCTCTTTCAAACATGCTGTCATAACCCCACTATTGAAGAAATTCTCCCTTGACCTGTCCTGTGCTGCTGACTATCGACGTGTCTCTAACCTCCCCTTCATTTCCAAAATCTTGTAACACTTGGTCTATTCTCGTTTAATCCGCTATCTTTCTGCTAACTCTCTTCTTGACCCCTTACAATCTGGCTTCCGCACTCTACACTCTACTGAAACGGCCCTCATAAAAGTCTCCAATGATCTCCTGACGGCTAAATCCAAAGGTGATTTCTCTCTTCTTATTCTTCTAGCTCTTTCAGCAGCATTTGACACTGTTGACCATCAACTCCTCCTCACTATGTTCCGACACTGCTCTCTCCTGGTTCTCCTCTTATCTTTCTGACCGCACTTTCTGTGTATCATTTACGGGCTCTGTTTCTTCCCCCTCTTCCCCTTGCAGTTGGGGTTCCTCAGGGCTCGGTCCTAGGCCCCCTGCTCTTCTCCTTCTACACAGCTCCCGTTGGACAAACCATCACCAGATTTGGCTTCCGGTACCATCTTTATGCCGATGACACCCTTTTATATACGTTATCCCGTGACATCACTCCAGCACTAATACAGAACACCAGTGACTGTCTCTCTGCTGTCTCAAATATCATGTCTTTGCTCTATCTGAAACTGAATCTCTGAAAGACTGAACTACTCCTGTGTCCACCATCTAATAGATCTGTCCCTGATATCTCCATTACAGTCTCCGGCCTTACCATAACTCCTAGGAAGTATGCCCACTGCCTCGGGGCTATGTTTGACTCAGACCTTTCCTTCACCCCCCATATCCAATCATTTTCATGCTCATGTCATATCCACCTCAAAAACCTCTCCAGAATACACCCTTTCCTTACCAGAGATACACTAAAGACACTTATTGTTGCCCTGATTCACTCTCGCCTTGACTACTGTAACTCCTTACTAATTGGTCTTCCCCTTACTAAACTCTCCCCTCTACAATCTATTCTGAATGCAGCGGCCAGGCTAATCTATCAGTCTAGACGCTACAGCGATACCTCCGGTCTATGCCAGTCACTATATTGGCTGCCTATTCAATACAGAATACATTTTAAACTTATCACCCTCATCCACAAGGCTCTCCATAATGCTGCACCTCCCTACATTTCCACCCTCATCTCTGTCTATCGCCCAACCCGTACTCTCCGTTCACACAATGACCTAAGACTAACATCCTCTATTATCAGAACCTCCCACGCTCATATACAAGACTTCTCCCGAGTTGCACCACTTCTCTGGAATGCTCTATCCCAGACTATCAGATTAACCCCCAATTTCTACAGCTTCAAGCGCAAACTAAAGACATATCTTTTCAGACAGGCCTATCACAACTCCTAATGTAAACCCTTCCATAGTTAGATTGCCTAAAATGTACCTTCTGTTCATGCTCCCACATTACCTCACAGGATATTATGCTGTATCAGACTAACTATATGTCCAGGCACCATCTGCACATTAAAGGACACAACTGGTGACGGCTCATACAGCTTTATATATGTGTAATGACAGTAACATCTATTACAAAATTGTCTGACTATTGTATAAGCAATGCTACCTCCTATGCTGCCCCTGCTACCTCTTGTGTCACCCCCTCCACCTCATACATTGTAAGCTCTTGCGAGCAGGGCCCTCAATCCCATTGTGTGAATTGACTATTTCTTTGTTATATATCTTTTTTTGTCTGTACTTGAACCCTACACACTGTACAGTGCTGCGGAATATGTTGGCGCTATATAAATAAAATGTATTATTATTATTATTATAGCATGACAGAAACAAAAGTCTTCTCTTTTTTCCCATCTCTTTCAATTTTCACCAGGTTTTTTTACAATAGCATTGCAATTCTTTTTTTAACACTTCTTTTCCTTGTAGTCCTGTCAGATTTCGATTTTACCAAAAGTATTCAGACATGCAGTGGGGAATTGACAATTTGTACATTGGACCTGGCTGCTTGGACAACTGTAAGGGACATGGGGATTGCTTAAAGGAGCAATGCATTTGTGATCCAGGATATTCTGGGCCAAACTGTTATCTGTCTCATCCACTAAAAGTGAGTAAAACATCCATGGAAATTTACTAGGTAAAAGGCAGCAAAAACCTGGAGCAAAGTTTTAAAAGTTTCTAATAAAAGTTGTGTGCATTAAGATAAGTAGGAAAAACATAAAATTTACTAGAGGTGTGTTCCATCAATGAAATTAGGTTACTAAACTTACCTACATTCCTAGTGAGCTGCAGTAAATTTATTATACTAGTTCAATAACTTTGGTGCAGTTAATAATTGTATTTATCCTACAACACTATTGATGAAGCTACCCCTTTCTTTTGTAGTGAACAATGGGGAGATATATTATTTCAATTATACTAGTTTTCTGGCTTAGTGCATTGAAACTAACATTGATACTGAACACCACCTTGCACAGTCTTAGCTGAATGTCAGTTTTTAAGAGTATATGTACATTTAAAAGTGACATGTCAAAAGTTTGATCAGTAGGGTCTGAATGCTGACACCCTAAAACTAAGTGACAAAAGAGACCTGTGTTTGCAATTACAGGTCTTGTAATAATTGTATGGAGTAAAGTCTGTATGTAAACACAAACACTTAGTTTTATTCATGTTATCTTATCCATTGTAAATTTAATCTTCTGCTTTACAGACCTTTCTAAAGGAGCGCTTTGACAGTGATGAACTGAAACCTGATTCCTGGCTGTCTATGGAGGGGGGGGAAAACATGTACTGATTGTGGTATCCTAGCTGAGGACACTGCTCTTTATTTTTGGTCATCTGCCATTCGCCAAACAGTCACCCAGGATCTAGATTTAAGGGGTGCAAAGTAAGGCTCATCTGGAACAAGTCTGCTTTTCATAAATTGATGAAATACAACTGACAAATGTATTTTTCAGTAGAAGATAATTATACACTGGTGACATTACATCACTAACATTGAAACAAATATTTCTTCTAGGTTTGTTCAATATTGGGCAAGGATTGGCAGTGAGAATATAACATCTTGCCATAGACCAACGTGTAGGAAAGAAGGTGTTCTTTTAGACTATTCAATAGATGGAGGTAGGTTTTACTGGATAAATTTATATTCATTATTCATATCACGTCATTAACATCTATGTAACAGATTTTCTGTAAGCAAATGGACATCTGTTTGCATCTGCTTTCATCTGGTTTTTGCATCCACTACATGGACCCACTAAATGGATGTTAAGAATATGATGTAAATGGCGTAAAAAGAACAAATGATCTTTGGTAAACCTTGATTAGTTATGTTGAAAAACATGCTACCAAAAATGATACAAATGATACAGACTAAGTGATAAAATTCAAGAGTTAGCACATTTAACTTTTAAAGGGCTATTCCCATCTCAAGGATCCTATCTATACTGGTAGCTTATGTAAATTTAAGAATTTTCCTAAATATATTGCTTTAGCATTGCTGCTTTGTTTTCATGCTATGTGGAATTATCCCTCCCATTGTTTACACAGTGTTTCCATAACCACAGACCTGTGTGATAGGTCAAGTGATGTCAGTCACTGCTCTCAGTTATCTACAGCTCTGGACAATCAGTTCAGCTAATTGCAGCTTGCTGATAAAGCCATGTCTGTTATCTCTCTGTGTAAACACACAGATAACATGGAGTCCATTCTCTAGAAGCATAGCCCTTACATAGCCTGGAGGTGTGTTTGGGGTCATTGTCCTGTTGAAAAATAAATAACGGTCCAACTAAACGCAAACCGGATGGAATAGCATGCCACTGCAAGATGCTGTGGTAACCATGCTGGTTCAGTATTCCTTCAATTTTGAATAAATCCCCAACATTGTCACCAGCAAAGCACCCCCACACCATCACACCTTCTCTTCCATGCTTCACGGTGGGAACCAGGCATGTAGAGTCCATTTGTTCACCTTTTCTGCGTCGCACAAAGACACGGTGGTTGGAACCAAAGATCTCAAATTTGGACTCATCAGACCAAAGCACAGATTTCCACAGGTCTAATGTCCATTCCTTGTGTTCTTTAGGCCAAACAAGTCTCTTCTGCTTGTTGCCTGTCCTTAGCAGTGGTTTCCTAGCAGCTATTTTACCATGAAGGCCTGCTGCACACAGTCTCCTCTTAACAGT
Source organism: Leptodactylus fallax (assembly GCA_947044405.1). NCBI lineage: Eukaryota > Metazoa > Chordata > Amphibia > Anura > Leptodactylidae > Leptodactylus > Leptodactylus fallax. Next base: position 8,249,499 of record CAMRHE010000001.1, on the reverse strand, counting down.
TGTTGTAGAGATGTGTCTGCTGCTAGAACTCTGTGTGGCATTGACCTGGTCTCTAATCTGAGCTGCTGTTAACCTGCGATTTCTGAGACTGGTGACTCGGATGAACTTATCCTCCGCAGCAGAGGTGACTCTTGGTCTTCCTTTCCTGGGGCGGTCCTCACAACTGATGGTCCCAACCCCATTAATAAGGCAATAAATCCCACTTATTAAACCTGACAGGGCACACCTGTGAAGTGAAAACCATTTCAGGTGACTACCTCTTGAAGCTCATCAAGAGAATGCCAAGAGTGTGCAAAGCAGTAATCAAAGCAAAAGGTGGCTACTTTGAAGAACCTACAGTCATGGCCAAAAGTTTTGAGAATGATACAAATATTAATTTTTACAAAGTCTACTGCTTCAGTTTTTCTAATGGCAATTTGCATATACTTCAGAATGTTATAAAGAGTGATCAGCTTAACAGCAATTACTTGCAAAGTCAATATTTGCCTAGAAAATGAACTTTATCCCCCAAAACACATTTCAACATCATTGCAGCCCTGCCTTAAAAGGACCACCTAACATTGTTTCAGTGATTGCTCCATTAACACAGGTGTGGGTGTTGATGAGGACAGGGCTGGAGATCAATCTGTCATGATTAAGTAAGAATGACACCACTGGACACTTTAAAAGGAGGCTGGTGCTTGCCATCATTGTTTCTCTTCTGTTAACCATGGTTATCTCTAAAGAAACACGTGCAGTCATCATTGCACTGCACAAAAATGGCCTAACTGGGAAGAGTATTGCAGCTAGAAAGATTGCACCTCAGTCAACAATCTATCGCATCATCAAGAACTTCAAGGAGAGAGGTTCCATTGGTGCCAAAAAGGCTTCAGGGCGCCCAAAAAAGACCAGCAAGCGGCAGGACCGTCTCTTAAAAGTGTTTCAGCTGCGGGATCGGGCTACCAGCAGTGCAGAGCTTGCTGAGGAATGGCAGCAGGCAGGTGTGAGTGCATCTGCACGCACAGTGAGGCGGAGACTCTTGGAGCAAGGCCTGGTCTCAAGGAGGGCAGCAAAGAAGCCACTTCTCTCCAGAAAAAACATCAGGGACAGACTGATATTCTGCAAAAGGTACAGGGAGTGGACTGCTGAGGACTGGGGTAAAGTCATTTTCTCTGATGAATCCCCTTTTCGATTGTTTGGAACATCTGGAAAACAGCTTATTCGGAGAAGAAGAGGTGAGCTCTACCACCAGTCTTGTCTCATGCCAACTGTAAAGCATCCTGAAACCATTCATGTGTGGGGTTGCTTCTCAGCCAAGGGAATCGGCTCTCTCACAGTCTTGCCTAAAAACACAGCCATGAATAAAGAATGGTACCAGAATGTCCTCCAAGAGCAACTTCTCCCAACCGTCCAAGAGCAGTTTGGCGCTCAACAATGCCTTTTCCAGCATGATGGAGCACCTTGCCATAAAGCAAAGGTGATAACTAAATGGCTCAGGGAACAAAACATAGAGATTTTGGGTCCATGGCCTGGAAACTCCCCAGATCTTAATCCCATTGAGAACTTGTGGTCAATCATCAAGAGACGGGTGGACAAACAAAAACCAACAAATTCAGATAAAATTAAAGCATTGATTCTGCAAGAATGGACTGCTATCAGTCAGGATTTGGTCCAGAAGTTGATTGAGAGCATGCCAGGGAGAATTGCAGAGGTCCTGAAGAAGAAGGGTCAACACTGCAAATATTGACTTGCTGCATTAACTCATTCTAACTGTCAATATAAGCTTCTGTTACTCATAATATGAATGCAATTATATTTCTGTATGTGATAAAAACATCTGACAAACACACATAAAAACCAGAGGGCAGCAGATCATGTGAAAATATAATATTTGTGTCATTCTCAAAACTTTTGGCCATGACTGTAGAATATAAGACATATTTTCAGTTGTTTCACACTTTTTTGTTAAGTATATAATTCCACATGTGTTAATTCATAGTTTTGATGCCTTCAGTGTGAATCTACAATTTTTATAGTCATGAAAATACAGAAAACTCTTGGAATGAGAAGGTGTGTCCAAACTTTTGGTCTGTACTGTATTTTAAAATATTTGACCAAATTCATATTACATAGTATCATTGAAAAAGGCACATGTCTATGCAGCTAAGAAGAAATTAGCAAACCTTTTAAAGTAATTGGCCAGTGTCTTCCAGTTTGGGACTCCAACTATTACAAAATCCCTTGGTTGAAACAATCCAGTAGTAATATTATGTATTTAGAGGCATATACTGATCCATTCCTCTAAATCAGTATTACTTCTATATCCTTGTTTTAGTGTAGATACACATTCACTTGTAAAACATCTGCCAACTAATTGACTAGGACAAACTGCATTTTTTTTTTAATTTTGTACTTTTTGTAGGTATCTCTTGGACACTGCTTCATGAGATGGATTACCAGAAATACATGGAAGTCCGCTATGATTACATTCTTCTTCCAGAGCATGCCCAGACCAACACAACTCGCTTACGATGGTGGCAGCCCTTTACCATCAGCAATGGTTATATTGTTCCAGGTCCAGATCGGTCTCAGTGGGCCCTTGATAACATATTAATAGGGGGAGCTGAGATTAACCCAAGCCAACTTGTTGACACATTTGATGATGGTATGTTTTTAACTGTGTTATATCACTGTGAATAGACAATTCCACTCAGTTTCTTCTCATACCAGCTTTCACTTGCTGACTTTAGTGCTAATTCTATACAGAACACAATTTTATCAGTTGTTCTAAATGACCAATTGATTTTTATTGACATATTTTCAGTTCCCTGTGATACTATCTGTGATATCAGAAAATGATTAATATTTGTTTTCCTACTAGAAGGTACGTCCCATGATGAACACTGGAGTTTCTACCCCAATGCTGTGAGAACAGCTGGTTTTTGTGGCAACCCATCATTTCATCTTTATTGGCCAAACAAAAAGAAGGACAAAACACACAACATACTGTCATCCAGAGAGCTAATTATACAACCTGGCTATATGATGCAGTTCAGGGTAAGATTTATATCTAGCCATACACATGAGTGAAAATCCATCTCTGAAAACAGTGTCCCTTTTTGAGGTCAGCATTCTGTGCTGATTAAAAGTGGATTTCCATTTGGGTATTTGTGGCTATAGTCACATGATATGTCATAAATATTCCCTCCTCTAGCCTCCTCTAGGACCTACATCTATCTTGAGTATATGGATTTCTGGACCTCCAGCTCATGAACACAGCAAAGGGAGAGATGCCCGTGCATACATGGGTTTCTTAATTCCCTTGTATGGGAGTTCAGAAAAATAATGGTGCAGGCTGCCTTGAGATAGATGCTGATGCTAGAGGTGGGTCCCAGATGTATGGGCCATTTAAGGATTATCATGTCTATCATACTGTCAGCTGGGACTACCCCTCTAATTTCTTAATATGTCTGTATAGTGTTTGTTCCACCTTTATACACTAGTGTACCCTAAACTGACCTGTAAGTGCCTAAATTCTCTATAGTGGTGGCTATGGAAAGCCAGAATGTTGTTATATCACTCTATGGTTAGGTGCATGATTTGAAACTCATTATCAGAAAAGCAGAACCAACCCACGTAACGTATATATTAATACGTCCGGCCAGGGTGGCACTTTACTTGCAGAGGATGTATGTAATACGTAAATACATCCTTGCTACTAATGCTGATTTCTCATGATCCGTTAGGGCTATGAAGATGATCTTGCATTCATTTTAAAATGATACCAAGATCATCATGATAGGCCCTTACAGATCCAGATCGATTTGCTGGTGAAAACGATGTTCGGCATTGAGATCCCAATGCAGCTCTCAATTCCTGACACTGTTTTTAACAGCAAGTTGCTCCAAGTCTGTAAGGGCTATCATGATGATCATGATTCTCATCTTTAAAATTAATCCAAGGTTATCTTCCTAGGCCTAAAGGATCCTTAGACATGGGACTCTAAAATGTCCTCACCCCTCTAGCCTCAGGCAGCATCTTGGAGCTACATAAAGGAGGATGGAGGGGGAAGGAGCAGAGCTGCAGAGACGATGATAAATAATCATTGTCTTTACATAACCTGTATGTGACCCTCGGGGGAGGGGTAGCATAAACTTCTGTCCATGTTATCCCCTCTTCTTTCAATCATAGAGCATACTATTCTTTTGCTCTCTGATTGTCACATAGAGGGATAATGTAATACCCCATTGAGCCTAATCAGATAGGTATTTTTATCTAATGAATGTCACCATATAAAATCCCAGTTTTTGGCAGCTTTCAGATGGGTATAATAGCAGGTGTTTTTTTGCACCCACAGTACAAATAAACACCTAGACTTCCAGTAGTCATCAGATCTAGAATTATGACTCTCTAACACTAGTAATGAACTTCAGAGGTTGCGTCCATAATATGTGAGCTATATAGTACCACCAATCTGAAACCAGCCCTAGTTATAACATTAGTTAGGTAGAGAGAGTATAATTATTCATTAGAATTACAAGTTTCATAGAGGATAGAAAATGATATTCTTATGTAAGTCCCTATTTAATTTCCATGCACAAAATTGGCGCATTTCTGCAATTTTGACATTTCTTTACTACCTGCACCTGTAAATATATATATATATATATATATATATATATATATATAGTGGTATGTATGAATTCCTCACATCTTGCAGTTTTTTGGAAAGTACATTTTGTTTGCAGAAAGGGACTGCTTGATCATACAATATAGTGGCAAATTTGAATTTTTGTGCAATTTTTGCTTGTAATCCCCATTTGCTGCAAAATTGCCTGAAGGTGGTTGTATATAAGAAATATTACAGTGGGGAAAAAAAGTATTTAGTCAGCCACCAATTGTGCAAGTTCTCACACTTAAAAAGATGAGAGAGGCCTGTAATTGACATCATAGGCAGACCTCAACTATGAGAGACAAAATGAGAAAACAAATGCAGAAAATCACATTGTCTGATTTTTAAAGAATTTATTTGCAAATTATGGTGGAAAATCATTGATTGTAATGTCAATCTGTATTCTCTTAGTCCTGACAGCAGCACAATATGGGGTATCTCTGCCCCTGTGTGTTGTTTAGGACAGGTGGAACCTTTAATTAGCACCAAAAAGGTGCCTCCTACTGGCCCAATAAGAGGGCACAAGAGACCTCCCTCCACTGTGTAAATTATAAAGTAAAAGGAAACAAGCTTCTAGGGAGGGAAGCCTTGTGCTGCTGTCAGGACTAAGGGAATACAGATTGACATTACAATCAACGATTCCCCTTACGTCCGACAGCAGCACAATATGGGGAGATAGCAAGTAAGTCCCCTAGGGAGGGTTTCCTCGCCTTACAACGTCAAGGACTGTCTGACCAAAGGCAGTTGTCTGAAAGCTGTGGACGTCTAATGATAATGTTTAACAAAGGTCAACTGAGATGACAATGATGCAGCCACACAAATCTGGTCCAATGGTAAGGACCGATACTCAGCCCAAGTCGACACAGCCCTGGTCGAGTGGCCGGAGAAAAACTGGAGGGAGTAACTCCTGAATGAAAAAGAAAGACCTAATTGTCTCCTTGATCCATGTGGATAGAGTAGGCTTGGAAGCCTTGAGGCCTTTGTTTTTACCCTACATGTTGATTAGTAGGTTTTTGTCCTTCCTAAGCAGTTAAGTGCGGGATAGGTAAATCCGCAGACACCTTACCACATCTAAGGTGTGGAGCTTTCCTTCCTCCTCAGAGGTTGGAGTGGGGAAAAACACAAGTAACGAAATTAGCTGATTGCTATTATAGCATGAGGGGACCTTAGGGTTAAACCCAGGCAAAAACCTAAGGTGCACCCTATTTGCAAAGACAAAATGTACGGTTCTCTAGAAGAGAGGGCCTGGGGTTCCCCTACTCTTTTGGCAGATATAATAGCCAGCAAAAAAGTGGTTTTGTAGGCAAAATATTTTAGCTCTGTAGTCTCCAAGGGTTCAAATGGAGGACCGCACAGGCCTGCAAGGACTACCGCAAGGTCCCACTGGGCACTGGAGATGATACCGAGGCTTTAGCCTCATTGCCCCTTTAAGGAACCTTGCAACCAGAGGATCCTGAGACAGACGTCTGTTCAAATGAGTGGAGAGGGCCGCAATCTGCACTTTCAAAGTGGCAGGGGCAAGGCCCTTATCCCAACCGTCCTGAAGAAAATTTAAAATATCAGCCGTAGAAGGTTCTAGATTATTATTACCCTTCTTGGAGCACCACTCCATGAAAATCTTGGCTGTCCTCTGGTAGCTCTTATTGGCAGAGTCTGCTCTTGCAGAAGAAAGGGTCTTCAGGACGGCCTCTAACAGTCCTCTATCCTGCTGTAGGGACTGCTCAACCTCCAGGCTGTCAGGTTGAATCTCCAGAGATCCTGGCACTTCAGAGACCCTTGGGAAACCAGGTTCTGGATGGGGTGGGGAAGCCTCCAATATATCCCTCGACTCATCTCCATGAGTTGGGAAAACCAAGCTCTTTTTGGCCAGAATGGAATGATAGCTATCACAGAGACTTGGTCCTGTCTGATTTTCATAAATACCTTTGGTATTGTTGGAATTGGAGAGAAGATGTATGCCAGCCTGGACCTCCAAGGGATGGACAGGGCATCCACTGCCAAGGGATTGTCCTCCTGGTAAAGGGAACAGAACATCTCCACCTTTGCGTTGAGTCGGGTTGCCATGAGGTCTATTTCTGGAAGACCCCACTTCAGGATAATCTGATGAAAGACTTCTGGATTGAGTGACCATTCTCCTGATACGGCATGACCCTGACTCAACCGATCCAATACTATGTTCAGGGAGCCCTTGATGTGAACTGCGGATAAATGGGTTAGATTTTTCTCTGCCCATGTAAATATCAGATCTGCCTCCCTGAGGAGGGTTGGTGATCTGGTGCCTCCCTGTCTGTTCACGTACAGCACTGTGGTCATGTTGTCTGACCGGATCTTTGACTGCTCTTCCCTTGAGAAGAGGTGAGAAATGGAGTAAGGCACGATATACAGCTCTGAGCTCCTTCCAGTTGGACAAGGTCCTTCTTTCTGGAGCGCTCCAGACTCCCTTTATGGAGTTTTCGTCCAAATGGACTCCCCATCCCGTGAGGGATGCATCTGTAGTCAACAGGGTCCAAGGAGGTTGGACCGTGGACCTTCCGTCTTTCAGGTGTAACCACCACTTAAAGGAAAAACGGGTCCTGGGGGAGAGTCGAATCTTCTTGCTGAGTGTAAGAAGGGTGCGATCCCAAGCCTCTAATAATTCTCTCTGTAGCGGACGTAAGTGCCACAAGGCCCATGGGACTGCCTCCACTGAGGAAGACATCAAGCCCAGGATCTTCATCAATGTTCGGCTTTTTGAAGAGGTGCCGGACTGCCGCGACCAGCTTCTCCTTCCTTACTGGTGTCAAGGAGATTTGCAGGCGGACTGAATCTAGGAAGTAGCGGAGGAACTTCCTTCGGGTTGAAGGGATCGTTTTTGACTTCTCCCAGTTTATAAGCCATCCCAGACTCTAAAGCAGGGAAACGACTGTCTGTAGGTACTGGAGCAGAACAGACTCTGACTGGGCCTTTACCAACCAGTCGTCTAAATAAGGCACCAAGAATATCCCCTGAAGCTTGAGGGCAGCCGTTATGGGGGCCACTACCTTTGTAAAGGTGTAGGGAGCAGAGGAGATCCCGAAGGGTAGTGCTGTGAATTGAAAGTGCTTCATGTGGCCGGAAACTACTACGGCAATCCTTAGAAAAACCTTCTGTGTGGAGGTAAATAGGAATATGCAAATAGGCGTCTTTATACCCAAAGTCACAAAAAAACATCGCCTTGAAGGAGAAAGGTGGTGACAGACTTTATGGTTTCCATACGGAAGCGCTTCTTTGATGAAGCAGTTGAGGTAGCTTAAGTCTATGATCATTCTCCACTTGTCTGCCGGTTTTGGCACCAGGAAGACGGGAGAATAGACACCGGAACCTTCTTCTAGAGAAGGGACTTCCACCAGGGCTCCCCTGTGAATGTACACTCGGACGGAGCATTCAAGTGTAGTCTGCTGCATTGTAGGGAGGCTGCGAGTTAACACAAACTGATCCTGAGAGGATGGAGGAACTCGATTGCATATTGTCTTTGGATTACCTACCGGACCCATGGGTCTCGAATTTTCCCCTGCCAGTAGTTGAGAAAATGGGAGAGACGACCTCCGACAGGAATCTTGGCCACAGGAAGACTGCTTCTGATGTCAAAAGCTAGGCTTCTCTTTTTTATCATCAGACTTCGGGAATCTCCGGCTGGCGCCTCTAGAGGAGTATCTAGAGCCTCTCTGGGACAGCCAGCCACGACGAGGCGGATAGCCTCTACCACGGCCAGAGTCAGACCTACCTCTAAAGGCCTGGGGTAAAGTTTTACCCTTCCTGTCGGCCAAGCCCTCTAGGATCTCGTCTAGGGCACTGCCAAAGACTCTACCTGGCTCAAAGGGCAATGCGCACAAATTATATTTTCAGGGGAATCAGCTCTCCAGGGTTTTAACCATAGAGGTCTTCCTGCTGTAGTGCTAAGTGCAATGGATTTGGCCGCCAGCCTTAATTGATGGTGGGAGGCTTCCGCTAAATATTCAGCTGCCAGGGAAACCAAGCCTAGAAACCCTAGCAGCTTGTCTCTGGAGACTCCAGAGTCGATGTCCCTTCGAGGTGGACCAGGTCAGTCCATAATTTGGCTGACACTTCACAAGACGCAACCGCCACAGCGGTCTAGGGCGAGGCAGCTGAATATGCCTTCTGAGGGTATTGTCGATGGGCCTGCCCATGGCGTCGTGCAAACTTGCTCCATCATCTGATGGTACCATAGTGCGGCGGGACAATTTGGCCACCGCCATATCCACCTTGGGAGGAGGACACAATTCATCCCATTGAACAACTAGGAATAAAGCGCTGAACCTCCTAGGAACCACAAGAGGTTTTTCAGGACATCTCCACTCTGAGGACATTAATTTTTGTAATGTCTGGTCCACTTGGAAGACCCTAGGCCCTCTATAGGTGGATGCGGAGGCTTCCCCGTCAACATCACGATCCTTAGACCGGATGGACTTCAGCAGCCGGCTTAATTTTTCAAGTGGGAAGCACGGCCTGCTGGGATCTTCAGTGGAATCATCAGATGAGAGTGTTTCGTCCACTATCTGATAATCTTCATCAGAGATCCGTAAGGAAGAATTGTCTCAACCTGCGGTCTCTTGGCAATCTGGGCGATGGAAGAACAGATCTCCTTTAGAGAGTCCTCCTTATAGTCCTTTACCCAAGTGACAACCTCTCTTATGGAAGGTTCTTCCGGCGGAGGTCCACGACACTGGCGACAGCGGGTAAAATCATAGCCGTCAGGTTAAAGGGGTATTGCAATCCAAACACGTTAGGTGTTCATATTTAGAGGACTTTTTTCCTCCTAAGCCCATCGCCGTTACCTGATGCAGAAGATGACATCTGAAACATCAAACAGCCACGTGACACTGAAGAATGGAAGATTGCCAAGCATTGCATAAGAAGAAAAAACCAAGGGGTACCTTAATTTTTTTAAATTGGTCACTTGAAGAGAAAAAAAAACCGTCAGGAAAAAAACAGCCGCCGCAAACCGCAGCCGAGGAGCTAGAAACCACCAGCTCAACAAGTAAAGAATTGAAGATTTTTTAAATGTAATCCAGCAGTGAGGGGAGGAAGCCAACAACATTCATACAGCACCAAAAACAGGTCAAACGTCATAAAGAACATAGAGGAGCATAAGCCTAAGCCAGAGGCTCAAATACAAGCAGCAAAAATCAATTCTATATTTTGCCTTTAAATTTTCAATTTTTCAAACTTACCACACTTTTTCCAGGAAAACCGGAAGTAGGCCGTGGTGGTGCGCAAAGGCTTCCTTCCCCCGGGAACACGGGGCCGGAGAAAGGTTCCGGCCGGAGAGGTTCCCCACTTACTTCCGGGATCGCGCTGCCTGCCGTGCGATGAGCCGGATAACACTGCGCTGCGGAGCAAAGGCCCGAGGGACTGGAGGTTTTTCCTTTGGGAAAGAGAAACAGCGCAATGGACCAAGGTACCCCCTAAAAACAAGCCAGGAGTAGAAACCCCTAGCAACGGGAGGTCACAAGAGACCTCCGTCCACCTGTCCCACACAAGACAGAAAAAAACACAGTGGAGGGAGGTCTCTTGTGCCCTCTTATAGGGCCAGTAGGAGGCACCTTTTTGGTGCTAATTAAAGGTTCCACCTGTCCTAAACAACACACAGGGGAAGAGATACCCCATATTGTGCTGCTGTCGGACGTAAGGGGAATAAGTATTTGGTCAATAACAAAAGTTCATCTCAATACTTTGTTATATATCCTTTGTTGGCAATGACAGAGGTCAAACGTTTTCTGTAAATCTTCACAAGGTTGGCACACACTGTTACTGGTATGTTGGCCCATTCCTCCATGCAGATCTCCTCTAGAGCAGTGATGTTTTGGGGCTTTCGTTGGGCAACACGGACTTTCAACTCCCTCCAAAGGTTTTCTATGGGGTTGAGATCTGGAGACTGGCTAGGCCACTCCAGGACCTTGAAAAGTGTCCACTATTGATAAATATGCACCAGTAAATTGAATTTACTCCAGTAAAATGGTGTCCAGGCATGCACATTTGCTTTAAACAGTCATGCTATATACAGTTTAAAATTGTCTTGCAAGTAACTGTAGGCAAAAGGCTAATCTATAGCAAGTGCTATACAGTATTCCTACATTGCAGAATATGAGTTTGTATCTTATCAGGTTAAAGTAGTGTACAGTGCTGATATGGAATAAGAAAGGTGAATATACCCACAGAAAGGCACAGTGACTAAAGTAATCAAAGAATCCCAATAATTCTGTTAATTAATTCATTATCTGTATGTTTTTTCTTATCAGCTACAGTGACTGGAAACACCAATATGCCCCAAAGTTATGGGTCACAGATCTTAGCATAGTTATAACCAACCATATTTATCAATTATTTCACAGGATAAATATAACAATGAGAAATTTGCAATGAAAATAGTCAGTTTACAGTATAGGCTGTGTAATGGAAATATATATACCTTATACAACAGAATGCAGGCCTATTCTATTTATTTGTTAGGAGGAGTAAATGCTTACTGTTATTCACTACATTGTTATAACTATAGCCCATTGCACATTATTTTCTTACCATTATACATTTAACTTGTGTCACTTTCCATTCTGTATAACAGAATTGCCAACTTGGCCAAATCCTTTTAACCATACCACTAAAATATAACTTTTATTTTTTGTAAATTACAGTTAATATTGATGTGTGACATACATTTAAAACCGTGAGGTCACCCTCCCATTTTTCCGTTATATTTGAGAATATTAGGCTCCTTAAAATGGTGTAACCTGAGGTGCCATTTAAACAGTTTCAGTGCGGTTTCAGTTTCTATTCCATAACTTACTCCTATTTACATACTATTTTTCAGATTGTGGTGGGTTGTGAAGCAAATTCATGTGTAGATCTTCATTCAGTTATGCTTGAGTATACAAAAGATGCCAGGTAAGGGGGAAAAAAGTTTGCATTAAAATGTTATCAACTATTAGGAAATGTTCACACATGATGAATTTGCCTATAGGAAATATAATGCGTTTTTGCAAGAGCATCACTGGTAGAAACTGAAGGCACTTTGATGTGCACTATATGTGCTGGCAGATCTGTACCAGGGTTAGTCCCGGATTTGATGAGAATTTTGCTGCAGAATCCAGACTTAAATCCTCATCAAATCGAGGACAAGTGAAACATTAATCTTCACATACAGTCATGTGCAAAAGTTTTAGACAGGTGTGAAAAAAAAGTGCTGCAATGAAATAATGTTTTCAAAAATAAGTGTTAATTGTTTATTTTTGTCAATTAACAAAATTCAAAGTGAATGAACAAAAGAGAAACCTAATTAATTCAATATTTGGTGTTACCCTTTGCCTTCCAAACAACATCAATTTCTCCAGGTACACTAGGCAGGAAGGAACTCGACAGAGAAATTGTTCCTAACATCTTGGAGAACCAACCACAAATCCTCAATGGATATAGGCTTGCTCATATCCCTCTATCGCTTCATGTAATAACAGACAGAATTGATCATACTGATCTCTATGGGGTCCATATTATCACTTCCAGGACTCCTTGTGCTTTACACTGAACATAGTTCTTAATGACATTGGCTGTATGTTTGGGGTCGTTGTCTTGCTGAAGTATAAATTACTGGTACTGCAATAGGCATAAGTATCTGCCTGTATTTCTCAGCATTGAGGACACCATTAATCCTGACTAAATCCCCAAATTCATTTTCTGAAATGGAGCCCCAAAGAGCAAGGATCCTCCACCATGCATAACTGTTGCCTTCAGACACTCATTGTTGTACCGCTCTTCAGTCCAGAGCACCTGTTCCCATTTCCCTGCACCCCAGTTGCTATGTTTTTGTGCATAGTTGAGTTTCTTGACATTGTTTTTACATTGAAGGTATGGCTATTTGGCCACAATTCTTCCATGAAGACCACTTCTGGGCAGACTTCGGCCAGTATGTGGTTCTGGTTTCTGACAATTTTGAACTGATGGCAGTGCTGCCCATCTTCTTATCTGGAAGGGAAGTAAGCATGATGTGTCTTTCATCTGCTGCACTTAGTTTTCTTGATCCACCACTGTGTCTATGGCTCTCAGTGTTGAACATTTCTTGGTACTCCTTCAGGCTAAGGCCCCACGTGGTGTCCTGCAGCAAAAAAGCGCTGCGGAAAAAAGCATGGCGGCAACGCATCGCGGTTCTTCCCGCAGTGCTTTTAACAGAAAGTTTGTAGCGTTTTCCTCTGTGGACTTGCTGCTTAAATTATACCTATAGGGAAACCGCCGGCGTTTCCATAGCTATAATTGACATGCTACGATTTCCAAAACCGCAACATTTTTGGAAATTGCCGCTTGTCCGCAGTGCGTATTTTAACGCAAAGTGGGGATGGGGACTGTAAAACAGTCACAGCAACAGTTTACGCCACGTGGGGCTGCCGGCCTAAAAGAGCTTGAACAGCACATATTGAAACCCCAGTCTGTTTTGAGATCTTTTCTTAGAAGAGACCTTGCTGATGCAGTGTCTTGTGTCTTTGCTTAGTCTTGCCATGGTGTTTGACCTGTGAAATGAAACAGTCTTCCACAATCTCACCTTTGTAGCAGAGTTTGGCTGTTTCTCACCCAGTTTTAGGTCGCCTGTACTGCTGTTTCAGTTAATCACTTACAGCTGACTATAGTCCTACAAAATCCACAACTTTATGCAAGTGTACCAAGAAGAATTGGTGTTGTTTTGAAGGCAAAGGGTGGTCACACCAAGTATTTATTTGATTTACTTTTCACTTTTGTTCATTCTCTTTATGTGTTAATTGACAAAAAAATATAAAAAAAAACTATTAGCACTTCTATTTTTGAAAGCATTCCTACTTTGCAGCATTTCCCCTACCCATATCTGCCTAAAACATATGTACAGTACTATATGTGTGTCACTAACCAAGATGAAGTTACATTACAATTTTATTGGAACACATTGCTAAATGCAATATACAGATGAGCTTTTCACCATACATAATAGGTCAGTCTTGTAAATATGTTTAGAAAATGATCTGTTAGCTATTAATATCTTATATTTGTTAAAAATACATTTATAATACTAAATTTGACCATCAGTGAAATGCGGACAAGGCAAATTTCATAAATATGCTTTTCATTATTTATTACTATACAATGACTTGATCTGCATTGTGGAAAATAACATTTTCACACTATGCAACACTTCCCATTAGAATCATGTTTCTCTAGTTGACCTTTCCTTCTGTTTATTATTTCTAACAGAACGGATTTGTGGCAGCTGGTTCAGACACAGTGTCTTCCTTCCTCATCAAATAGCATTGGCTGTTCTCCATTCCAATTCCATGAAGCCACAATCTATAACTCCATCAACAGCTCAGTGTGGAAAAGAGTAACTCTGCAACTTCCAGACTATGTTTCCTCCAGGTATGCAGTAGTCATTGAGGACCATAGCAATAATTTTTCTTAGATGATCTTCCACTTGTAATGTATTAGTATGATTGGTATTTGCATCTCTTTAGCATTTTACTGATGTGGCAGCAGAACATTTGTATGTATTAGTGAAATATTGTTACAAAGTGCAAATAATCCTCATGAAGAGCATAAAAAAGGTTGAAACATTAATTTTACAATTGTCTAATTTTACACAGCCTACCCTACCTCTGCAAATGTTTATCTTCTGTCTATTATTATTTATTTATAGAGCGCTATTAATTCTACTCACAGTGTAACATGAACCCAAACGTTTGTGTGTGGGTCAGGGTATTTTGTTCATAAGCATAATATATTTAATGTATGCATCCCTCTCATGTGGTATGGCAATTCTCATTGGAACCAACACTTTCAAGCATTATTCCAATTGGATGGAACCTAGTTGTATTGTAAGGCCTGATGCTATAAAATAAACAACAGCTGTGAAGTCAGTATGAAAAAGACTTCACACACATGCTATCCTGTGTGTGTTTTCTTGTCCAGCCAGCTGGTTTTCTCTTATGGGAGAAAAAGGTAAGAATTGAAAGCTCATAGACAATAAGGTGAAATCCCACATTTTGTGGGCCATAACTAAATTCTACCACAACAAGGGAAGAATTGAAAGGGACCACAGACACTACATAATATATTATCAGTAGAGAATGGAGTGACTCAAAGTAGTAACAAACAAAAAAAACAGCAAACAAAAAGTAAAGTACAAAACAATTAACTTCAAAGAAGGGTCAAATCCCACAAAGTATGTGACATCTATACACAATCCTCCATAACAGTAAACCCACAATTTGAATGACTTTGATTATCATGTTAAAATTGCACTTGGTAAGGGGTAGTATATATTAAGCAACACTTGGTCAGGAAAAATGGTCAAGCGTAAGGTTAGCAGCATACGACTGTGTTTCACCTGTGAAACACGGTCTGTGTATTAGCCAGATTTACCGGCTTGAACTTCATGCTGGGAGCAGGACTCCTAGCATCCTAGTTATCTATTGTATGATGCTAGGAGTCCCTGCCTCCCAGCGACATACTGTCCCATATCAATTACAGTTCGGGACAGTATGTCGCTGGGAGGCCGGGACTCTTAGCATCCTAGAAAACTATACTGCTAGGAGTCCCGCTCCCAGCACGAAGTTTAAGCAAGTAAATCTGGCTAACACATGGACCGTGTTTCACGGGCGAAACACGGTCATGTGCTGCTAACCTAAGGATCTGTGCAGCTTTGACAATGGGCAGCTTGTGATAGCTAGATGATTGTGTCAGGGCATCTCCAACATAGCAGGTCAGTGCAATTTTCTCCTGTTATTCTCTATCTATGGTTTCTGTGGTCTTAAATAATTTTATTGAATCCATTTCTTTACAGACTTTTAATAAAATAATTGTTAAAAGATACAAATGATTAAAAGGGTTGGCCACTCTCAGACCAATATGGAGAGACACATGTAATTGTAGGAGCTGTGCACCTGTGTGTCTACCACATGACCATGGTCAGACTTTTATCCACTAGAAGTAACAGAATGAAATACAGCAAGCAGAGATATAGAAAACTGTGAGGAATTGATACAAAAAGTATATTGGAAAATTGTATATCTTTTTATTATACAAACAATAAAATTTGTCTCTCAATATTGGTCTGAAAGTGGACAACCCCTTTAAGTACTATTGATTTGCCAATAAAATTGTGTGCAGTAAAACCTTTTCTGCAACTATCCATGGTTTCTGCCTTTATTGCAGACTAAAAAGTTGTTACCATTTTTGTTATCCCACAGTGCTACACAATTCCGTTGGATTCAGAAAGGGGATGAGTCAGAAAAGCAGAGCTGGGCTGTTGATCATGTGTATATTGGTGAAGCGTGTCCTAAGCTTTGTAGTGGACATGGATACTGTACAACTGGAGCTGTTTGCATATGTGATGAAGGATATCAAGGTAATTTTATTAGGAGAGTTAATACAAAAAAAATAAAAAAATCAGAGACTAAAGTGTTATTCCAATCTTAAAATGTTATATATTATGGCATACTGATAAGGTATGCCATAACATTCTAACAAGCTGGGGTCTTCTGGTACCCCAGTGATCCTATAAATAAAGTGACAGAGGTCAATTTAATTCCCCTGCATTCTGCTATGTAGGTAGGGGCAACACAGCTCTGTTCAGGTGAATGGGGTTATGTTGTAGTTCCCAACACAAAAAGTGGCTGTCCAGGCACTTGTGAAGGTGCTGTAAATCTTAATAAGTGGCGGGTTTAGGAAGAATGCACATTATTGGAGTCATCTCTGGCAACACTAACCATGTGCTTCAAAATGTAAAGTGTAAGTAGCAAAAAACTAATACACAAGTCTACCTACAGTAAGTGGTAGACTGCTGAAAGAGAGCAGATAGGTTCCCCTTAAAAATTACAATATTTTAGTCATAGGTCATCCCAAAACAGTGATGCTCACAAGCTATTTAATATTAAGGTATTCGTGTCTCTAAACATCCCTTGCAGATCTATTCAGCAAACATAACTCCCTATGTAAGACTGTGGAAAATTAGCTACTTTTAACCCGGAACCCCACGTGGACCAAATGCCTCTGCAAAAACCACAGCATTTTACAGTCCCTGCAAGGTGGATTGGATTTTAGCAAATCCCATCCACACCTTGTGGAAAAATACGCGCAGTGAACACACTACAATTTCCAAAATCGTTGTGGTTTTGGAAATCGTAGCATGTCAGTTACACCTATGAAAACGTTGGCGGTTTCCCTATAGGTATAATGGCAGCAAAAAGTCTGCAGAGGAAACCTCTGCGGACTCTGTGAAAAGCACTGCAGGAAAAAATGTACTAAATATCTTGCACCAAGATGCACTCCCCAACATTGGAACATACTCAGTTGAAGGCAGCGGACATATTTAAATACTTAGGGGTAATGGTAGAGCTACAATTACAGGACTGTATTACTGATAATCTGAGATGTATCAAGAGATGTAACAAATAGAGGACAAATGAGATGTCAAATGTTAGACAAGTATTAAAAAATATGTTTTTATTTATTTTTTGCAGGTGACGATTGCTCATTGTTTAGACATGATCTCCCAAGCTATATTAAAGATAATTTTGAATCTGAGAAGGTAACAGAAATTAATTGGGAAAATATTCAGGGGGGCACAATTGGAAATGGATGTGGTCAACTCGCACCTTATGCTCATGGAGACTCCCTATATTTTAATGGGTGCCAAATAAGACAAGCTATGACAAAACCACTTGATCTTACCCGTGCCAGGTATGACAGTTTCAGTCTTACACTAACATACTAAATGGAAAAATATAAATTGTTATCTAAGCATTCTTTGGTGTCTGCTTCTTTTAACAGCAAAATAATGTTTGTGCTTCAGATCGGAAGCATTGCCCAAACAGAGAGCTGCAATACTAACTTAAGTGATGCAAATACTGTAGATAAAGCAGTGCTCTTACAGTACAGTGTAAATAATGGGATAACGTGGCAAGTCATTGCACAGCACCAGCCAAAAGACTTTATACAAGCGCAAAGAGTGTCTTACAATATTCCACTGTAAGTAACAGTTTTTTCATTTACAGTTTGTGATTATATTAACAAAAGGGTTTTCTGGGAACACACATTGATAGCCTATCCTTGCCCAGCAGACCTCCACCTATAAGCAGAGCAGACTGTTCACAGGTTCTTTAATGATTATCTGTATGTGTGGTTATGCCTGGTATTGGAGCTCAGCCCTATTTATGCTGCTGTGCCTATACAAACAGGTGCAGTATTCCAATTCTGCTAGCAAACAAGGAATCCAGGGGCTTGACCCCCACCAATCACACACAATCACTGGCTTATCTTAAGGACAGATTATCAATATGTATACACAAAAAAAATCCATTTGGATCAATATAGTAAAGGATTCACCAATCTTGCAGTTTATCTTTACTTACTTGTATTCGTATAGAGTAATTCTTGCTTTTCTTTGTCTACAGTGAAGCCCGTATGAAAGGAGTCCTATTACGGTGGTGGCAGCCACGCCACAGTGGATCAGGTCATGATCAGTGGGCTTTGGACCATGTAGAAGTTGTACTGTGAGTATCTGCTATGCTCATATATTTGTTAAATAGAAACATTCCAACTCCATCGCTAGAATTCAAACTCATTCATCTATCTCTGTGTGGATATGTAAGTATCCGCCTTTCACACACATCACTGTATACGCCATAGTGACTAAGCTGACCAAGTTTAAGGCAGTTATCCCAAAAAGGTAATTACGAGCATTTTCACGCGATCAGTATTTTGCATCAGTATTTGTTAGCCAAAAACAGAAATGGAACCTACACAGAGAAAAAATATAATAGAAATATTTGCTCCCTTGCCTGGTTTGGTTGATGCAAACTACTGTCCATGTCATAAAAACTAGATATGTGGTGTTTAACAGCTAGTCTCGTAAGAGATCCTGAGTGAGTGAATTTTGGCTCCAATCAACAAAAGGTCATCTCTATTGAAATGAACAGAAGTTAGGCAAAACTTTAATGCTCTTACACAGGCAGTATTTTAGCAGTATTTTGCATCAGTATTTGTAATTTGTAGAATTCTATGTAGATTCCACTTCTGCTTTTGGCTTACAAATTCTCAGGCAAAATACTCTCCAAATACTGATTGTGTCAATGTGGTCTAAATATGGATTATGGATAATCATCTGTTGTCAAGACTGACTCATTTATATGTTCAGTGAGCATTCTATCCTAACAGTAAACATGCCACACCCTCATCTATTAGACTTTAAAAGGAAAGTGTGACCAATTTTTTTTGTTTATTAAAAGCATATAGTGAAATATATATTTTTTTCTCATGTTTTTGTTTTCTGATTGTAGTTTTTATTTTTACTCTATTTTCTGTACATGATTATGGTGGCTGCCATCTTGCCTCAGCTTCTCCTCTGCTCTGTTAACAGCATTTAGTGATATGCTTTACAACATAGTCATGGTCATAGGCAGCAATAGACTGGAGCTCACTCATTAAGGTCTATGAGAGAGTTTTCTAGACAAAGAATTTAGTACATAAGCAGTGACCTCATCTATTGTCAGTAGTAGATGCAATCAGGGATCACAATGGGTGTTATCTGTAGATGTGTTAAGTTCTATTGTGATCATGTGAGTCTTGTTTGTGATATAAATGAGGTCACTGCTGAAATGAATTTGCAAGTGTAAGGATGCTATCAGGCTTTAGTGGACAGAGTGAAAATAGCAGGATATTGTCTTTTTTTTTATGGAAGGCACTCAGACAGCACTTGGATGATATCCGAGTGTCATCTGTTTTACATGGTTTTCAATGAGCAGCGTAGATCCGTAAAAACACATCTGAGTAGGCTGTAAAAATATCAGAACATTAGAAAACGTTCATATTGCACACTCGGCCGTGTGCATGAGGCCTTACACTAGTTTCCCAAACAGTCTTGTTGAAGCAGTTTTTCCTACAGTTTCTTGAGCCAAAGACATAAGTGCATTCAAGAGGAATTAAAAATATAAAAGAAAAACTTTTATATTTCTTATATAAATGAAGGACTTATATTTCCTTCTACTGGATCCACTATTGGATTTGGTGCAAAAAACTGCAACAGAAACTGCCACAAACAGGCTGTGTGCGACACCACAAGACATGTGAGATTAAGGCTGAGGCCCCACGTTGCGAAAACACAGCTTTTTTTTTTGTTGCAGATTTTGCTGCGGTTTTTTGAGACAGTCAGGAGTGGATTGAGCAGATGGTAAAAGTATAAGTAATTCGTATATATTTCCTATTCATTTTGTAGCCACTCTTGGTTTTGACTCAAAAAACCTCAACAAAATCTATAAAAAAAAAAAAGCTGCGTTTCCACAAGGTGGGGCCTCAGTCTCAAGGCGTTTTCCAGAACTACATACTGATGACCTATCCTTAGGATAAACCAATAATATCTTTCTTCAGTGTGGGTGTAACACCTGGACCCCCAGTCGATTATCTGTTTGGAGATGCTACGGTGCTCGAAAGTGCTGCGGCATCTTCTCTGTCAATGACTTCATGTTCCCCAGTCACATAGTACAGCAGTGGCAGCGAATGGGGCTGAGCTGCAATACCAAGTGCATCACATATGCATTGTATGGTGCTGTGCTTTGTATCCAGGGAAGAGGCCACAATGCTCACCCAAATACTGTGGCTTCTTCAACTAGCTGATGAACAGGGGTCCCAGGTGTCAGACCCCTACCAATCACCTACTGATGATCTGTCCTTAGCATACGTCATCAATATGTAATTTCCAGAGAACCCTTTAACAAGTAACTCCAGTCATCGCCATCATGCAGCATCACTTAAAAATATTTTATAAACAGTCATTTTTTCCTTTACACGCTGGCTTAGACCTCAGAGATAGAGGACAACATTTACTACAATGTTTATGCATAGCCAATACTTCTTTTTAACAAATTTTAAGAATTGCCACAGAGTACACAACAACTTGCAGAAGTGCCAAGAAAAGGGGAAGGAGCTGGAGTTTACAATGTCAGTGTCTTAAAGTTTAAGACAAATTTACGCTACAACCTTTTTTTTTTTTTTTTTTATACTAAATGAGCCAAGTTTGTTATAAATATCCTTTAGTAAAAGTGACCTTGTTGCCTATAAATGCGTGCTAAACAAAGATACAAAAAAACAGCACTGCGCAACCAATAGTGTAATAACGTCAATTAAGCGGAACAAAGGTAATGGTAAGGAATACTGCTCATCTTGTGGGGTTGTGAAAAAGTAACAACTCCCTGAAATGCAGAATCATATATGTAGACATCAGAGATGGGCAGCCGCTGGAACTTCCATCACAAGAACGTATACATCAAAGTACAGATAAGGCCCAAAACTACAGTGATATCCAAATCCCAGGTAGGTATGGAGTGTGAAGAAAAATCCACGCTTACCCAGAAGTCTTCAGAAGAAACCTTTATTGGAACCAGGACACACAACGTGTTTCGGAGCTATAACTTGCTCCTTTTTCAAGTGTACAAATTTGTACACTTGAAAAATGAGCAAGTTATAGCTCCGAAACACATTGTGTGTCCTGGTTCCAATAAATTGGTTATACACCAATTTGTACACTTGAAAAAGGAGCAAGTTATAGCTCCGAAATGCGTTGTGTGTCCTGGTTCCAATAAAGGTTTCTTCTGATGACTTCTGGGTAAGCGCAGATTTTTCTCCATACCTACCTGGGATTTGGATATCACAGTGGTTTTGGTCCTTATCTGTACCTTGTTGCCAATAAGATCAATTTCAATTTTCTAAAACTCCACAGAAAAATAAGAGTCGTGGACAAGAGTTGTTAGGGGAAACAATGTCACGTTTTCTTTCAAGACAGTCACTGATACTTGAGGCCGATAATATTGATGTTACTTTCCTTTATGCAGGCCAAAATAGATGAATTACAATTTGGGATAGATTGCTCCTCTAGGCTATTTTTTATTTATTAAGGGATTTAGGTTTTGCATGCATTAGTTTTTGGGTTGTTAAACTCAAACTGACAATTTGTATTCCTAACTGTGCGGTTTACTAAACAGTAATCAGAATATATCTCGCCCACTGCTCAGTAACAGCAAATACAGCTGTGTCTGTAGGCTATACCACTAGATCTACAAGCGCTTGTTCAGAATTTATTAATGACGATTTATGGTGTAAAAAGCAAGTTGATTTGCAACTTTTGGCATGTGGGGCTTATTGGAGGGGTGGAGCCTGTCATGGGCCAGCAGGTATACTATCATTTATGCCAGAAACTGGCATAAATTGTAGCTGAAATCTATGCCAGCTACAAGATTTGGCATTCTGCCACACAGAGGACAGGAGATGTGCTTAAGTTAGAGGGATAAGAGAAGCATTAGTCTCTTAATAAATTAGGAGCATTTTACTCTGCTACAGGGCAGATGAAAACTGGCATAGGATAAATTGCAAAGTGCTTGGTAATTGTTTCTAATCGCTTTATTATCACAGGTTTGGTAATTCTGAAATGTTATCAGAATAAAACCTATACAATTTAACAGCAGCACTATCTACAGAATAGTGATAGTAATAACGCAATAACAAAAGAATCCATTTCCTAGGCTGTTTGATCCTATATGTTAAAGGAATAAGCAAATACTCTAAAACTCTCTGGTAAACAAAGCACAAGTAATGTACTCATAATTCTCTCCAGGGGCATATGTATTTGGGTTTTTAGTCACATGATTGGATTGATATATGATACATGGAAATCTTTATTTTGCATAATATACATGTCATTATTTTTATATTTCTAGTGATGCTTTTATTATTACATGGTGACATTAACACACTGAATTTCACCATGGTGGGACTATTAAAGGATTATCTTATTTTATCTCATATCTTTCTGGTCTCCTTGCAATGTTAAGTAGCCCTTCACCCTAAATGGCAATTGTGTAGTAACAATGACATGTGCCAACTTCTTCCTTTTCTTACCTTACAGTTTCCCTATCTCAGTTTCCTGTATTTTAACTATGTTACCCTTCCTTACACATGCATAAAACTCTCTTTAATGCTGTCAGAACTTTCCCTCTGCTGCTCCACAAATCTCACAAACTGTCCAGTGTATTTAACAGATCCTAGAGAATGTTACCTGTACCTGATAGGACAAGATGAAATATTAACAATATAATAAGAATGAATGTGGCCATTTCCATGCAGGTGTATACACTTTATTCATTACTTATTTTTTTTGGCATTGTGCATTAAGATATGTTTGTCATTCCCATTTGTTGACAACTAATCGGATACTAAAACCTAAACCATGGCACAATTTTCAGCTATAATATTCTAGTCTTTTTTCACATTCAGGGTAACATAATTTAAAGTTTAATCTATTACAACTTGTGAAATAATTTATTTTTCTTCATTTCATGTTGGTCAGGCGGGTTGTAAGTATTAACAAATACCTTAAGTGAAGATTAACTATGGATAATATACAGATAATAGAGTTAACCCACACTTCTGCAAATGGTTAAACTGCTGCAGCGAGAAGAAGAGAACAAAAAAAACATTTTTAATGACTTTTCATTGGTTTTTGTTGTCTTCTGTAATAAGATATGACCCTGCAGCAGTTTGAGTTAACTGTGCTATATCAATACCTTAAAAAGGTGTGTGTGTGTATATATATATATATATATATATATATATACACATACATATACACAAAGCGGCGT
The DNA here is from genome assembly GCA_947044405.1 of Leptodactylus fallax. NCBI lineage: Eukaryota > Metazoa > Chordata > Amphibia > Anura > Leptodactylidae > Leptodactylus > Leptodactylus fallax. The sequence goes on along the minus strand of CAMRHE010000001.1, from coordinate 8,226,171 downwards.
TCCTTCCAGTTTTAAGATCGTTGCTTGCCAAAAAATATACCCATGTCATATGATGATTACATACAGTAAGTGCAAGATCACACATGACCTGGACTGAATTTTATCCAATAGAATATCTGTATACAATGAAGACTTCTGTGGGATGACTGCAACCAGAGGTTTTGAACTTCACTAGGCATTGATAGAAAGTATCCTGGCAAATTTTATAACTTTTCATTATGCAAAGTCTGAACTTTATTTATAGTTTTATTATACACATTTAAAGTGGTATTCTCATTAGAGACATTTATAGAAAATCCAAAACATATGCCATATATACAGTAGTATGCCAGATTCACACCTGGGACCCATGCCTATTGCGGTGAATGATGCAGTTATATGATTTATGGGCAAGGGTGAACTTAGCCTCTATGCTGCCTGAGGCAAACTATAAAAATGCGCCCCCCCCCCCCCAAAAAAAAAAAAAAAAAATACTCATCCCGGCTATCTTTGGTTGTGTGACACCCCCTTCATTGGCAGATCAAAAATTCCCCTTATGTTGTCCCCACATAGTATATCAACCCCTTTTTTTTGATCCTTACACAATATACAACCCCCTTTTTTGGCCCACTACAAGATACATGACCCCCTTTTTTTTAGCCCACAACATGATACATTACCCCCTTTTTCTGGCCCCCACATTGTATATGACCCCTTTCTTATACCACCCCCACAGTATATGACACCGCTTTTTATGGCCCCCCCACAATATATGACCTCGCTTTTTGTGGTCCGCTCAGCATATGACCCATTTCTTATGGCCCCCCCCAACAGTATATAACCCACTTTTTTGCCCCCCCCAGTATATGACCATTTTTTATGGCCCCCACACAGTATATGGCTCCTTTTTATGGTCCTCACACAGTATATGGCCCCTTTTTATGGTCCTCACACAGTATATGGCCCCTTATGACCCCCACACATAGCATATGATCCTATTTATAGCCCCCACTCAGTTGATGACCCCTTTTTAAAGCCCACAGGCAGTATATGACCCCCTTTTTTACACCCCACCTACTTAGTTTTTCCCCCACACATAGTAGCGGCCAATAATTTTTACTCACCTATCAATGCTCCTGTCCAGGCTGCCCTCTGGTGCTGCCTCTAGGGCGTGCTGCAGCCGTCGATGAAGAACATCGGGATGATGTACGTAGTGCCCTTGCATTTTTCAGCATTGTGACTTAAGCCTAGCGCTGCTGAAGGCAGCATGGACAGGAGCATGGACAGGTGAGTAAAGATTATCTCCTGCTATCTATTGCAATAACACAATAAGTAGCGGCCAATTAAAAAAAAAATAAAAAAATTGCTGGGACGCTGTACGTAGCACCCTGGCGTTCTTCATCGTTATGACGCAAGTGTGGTGCTGCCTAGAGGCACCAGCGGAGAGTGCCCTGAACAGGATCGTGGACAGGTGAGTAAAAGTTATCGGCTGCTACCTATTGCAATAACACAATAAGCAGCAGTTGATTTTTAAAAAAAAATGCCGCCATCTCAGGCAATGGCCTCAGGTTGCGTCATGGAAGATGTGCCCTTGTGTATAGGATACATGTAGTTTTCTTAAATGATAAAGTACATCCTAACCGGATGCACAAATTTGGCCTAAGATATCCTTCAGAATTTTCTTATATTTGACTTAGGCTAGGTTTACAGTATCATTGGAAGTACGTTATGGTAGGGTCCGTTTAAAAAAAAACAAAACAAAAAACGGTCGTCCATCATACCTAGTAGTAAACGGACTATAACATGTCAGGTTTTTTTTTTTTTTTAACAGATCATTTAATATTTATAAAATATAGTAAAAATGAATAAAATTCATCCATTAATGTTCGTTGTTATGCAGTCTGTTTCTGGGGGGGGGGTTTGTTTTGCTTTCTGAGAATGCACAGAAAAAAACGGACAGGAATTAAGGGTGGAATAATGGATGACCCTCCCATACCATTTGTCATAAGCCTGTTAGCCATAGACAGTAATGTTAAAAAATAATGGACACTTAACAGTAGCCATAAGTCTGTTATTTTGAAAGTCCTGCACGTTATGTCTGCCCAAATAATGGACAAATTTGACTAAAACAGACGCTAACAGATTACATAACAAATCCCATTGAAATCATTGGGATTTTTAGCTGATTTTTGACAGATCTGTTAACGTTCGTTGATAACGTTTTCTGACGGACGCTAACAGTGGACATTAACAACAACAGTGCGATCCCCCCCTTAGCAATATTGATTTCAGCATTTCATAACCAGTTGTTATGCACTTATTTCATGACAGAGGGTCCAAGGTCTCTAAACTCATCATGCTTGGTAGAAAACATTTTCCAAAATCATGCAAAGAAATGTTACCAAAAAATCCCTACAAAACACAAATCTCATTTTACCACCAGATGGCAATATGTCATTTTTGTATGATTAGATTAAAACAAATTGGAATCACATGTATTTTTATATGCAGTAAAACATCAATTATCAGGGATAGTTGGGATTGTAGAGATGCCAAATTATCACATTTGGCAGACTTTTGGGTGCCTTAACACTTTAATTAACAGACACAGGTATTGTTTTTTTTTTTGCCTGTGCTGCTTTAGGCCAGGCTCCACTTGGTGTTTTACAGTCCCAGCACCGTGGATGGGATTCTAACGAATGCCATCAACACATTGCGGAAAAATCGAAAATCCAAAACAGTTATGGACTTTCTGTGAAAAGTGCTGCGGAAAAAAAAACGCTTTTTTGCTGCGGCTCGCTACGTTGGGGCCTTAGCCTTACAGTTGCAACATTTTTTACGGGTAGTAAACTGATTATTACTTTGTAGTTTCTGGAATATATACTATTGTTTTAATTTTTGTGATCTTAAAACATTTTGTTTGCCATTCCTTGTTATATTTAGTTCATAATATTTATTATTTGACAAGACATTTTGGTGGATTTTGTGTCAGAAAAGGTTACATGGGAAATTGTCTGTGTAAGAGGACAGAATCACACCTTTTTATATAATTTAATATACTTTTTAACTATTCTTTTTCTCAAAGCATCTTAAAGGAAGTCAGCAAAGAAATAAGGGGGACATAAGCAGAACATTACAGATTTAATCTGTAACTGTACATAAGGAAGCAGCCCCAGTTGCAGTCATGTTTAAAGGCTGTATACTTGCTGTTCTAAACACATTAGGGCATAAAGGAAGAATGTACTAGCCTCTGTCCACAAATCTGGTAAATGGGCAGTACAGCCACATAAGTATATTACATGACTGCACCCTTATGACATCACATGGACAGCTTTCTTATTTACACTCTAAGCAGATACATCTGAAACACAGAAATCTGATTTACTGTACAATCCGTTGGTTAATGTGATGAGATTTGTCAATAGTATCATGAGATACTTAAATTATGAAGTTCATTATCTTTTGGTGTCCATCATGTATCAGATCAGTCCTCAGCTTTCATTCCGTATTTGTCTGAATTTGCGAACTTACCTTTATATAAACAGGTTTACATAAGTTGTCTTTAGCACCAAATACAGGCAAATATGGCATAACTAGACTCAACTCTCTGAACAAATATGGATTCCTCTACATTCTCATCTACAGTAGAAAGTATTGCTGTTTTGAATGGTTAACACTAGTTTGCTCCTCCTTTTATATATCCTGACACAGTGTTCTGGGCAAAAGGCTGACGTGATGTCATGTACAAACCAGGTCCTTTTAGAAGCTACCACTGTTTATGTATATGCACTTGTAAATTGCTGGAACTGCCTGTGTTTATTCTTTGCACATCTTCCTTTTACCTGCTGTTAAAAACACACTCTTTTGTCTGCTGCACCAAAAGGAAAAAGTCACACAATGTTTGCATGTGCATCTGGAATTATTGCAATGTAGAAGAGCCACAACTGAGAAAAAAGTTGTCTTAAAATTTGCACACCCATATATGTTTAGTATGTGTGTGTAGATCTTGTTCTCAGCCACAGATGATAATTCTCATATTGTGGTACTGATAAGATTCCAGACAGTTCTAATAATTTACAGCTTTATTCTGTTTGAGATCTTTTCCTATATATATATGGCTGATTGCATAATGTACGCTACAGTATTTTTGTGAAAGATGTTATTGTACACAGATTTAATCTAGACATACAATGAAGTCTCACTGTCTCCTCTGGACATTTGTCATTACATCATGAATGTTCAGTACATCTCTGTATTGTGATCAAATATTGCATGGCATACGTAGCAAGTATTATGAATGTCTGCAACCACAAAAGTAACATCTCTAATTTCTCCTTTTATAAGAGATGAAAAATCGTTTATTACCTCTAATCCTCATCCGTCTTTTATGAGTAATCACAGTGCTGCATGCATAGAAAGGCATTTTCTAACTTGTGTTATATTTCATTATTTGCTTTCATTGGTTCTACATTAGAGTAAGGTAAGTGGGTATTCTTCATGTACCTCTTGTATACTTGTAATTATGAAAACAGTGCAACACTTCTGTTAGGGAGATACTTCTTACCAAGAACTGTGTGAATAGTTTAGCTACATGTCTATGTAGCCATCTTATTAACTTTAATATTTACTCAAATGGCATAAATTATTAACCCTGCTGAACCTAAAAAGTGGCACATCTCAGTCCCTGCACCCCACTGACCACTTATTTTTTAGACAGTAGGCAGAGCACAGACCTAGGCTGATCAAGGGAGCACCGCCACAGTCCGTCTATAAGGCTGAAGCCCCACGTAGCGTAAACGCCGTGTTTTACATTAACTGCAAAGTGGATGGGATTCTGGCTAATCCCATCCACACATTGCAGAAAATAATCCACAGTGGAAATACTGTAATTTTAAAAGCACTTGTGTTTTTGCAAATCACAGCATGTCAATTATACCTATGGAAATGCTGGTGGTTACAATGGAAGCAGAAAGTCCGCAGAGGAAACCTCTACAGTCTCTCTGTGAAAAGCACTGCGGGGAAAATCACAATGCATTTCCGCCGCAGTTTTTCCTGCAGTGCTGTATCTGCTTTAGTGGAGCTAGTTGTTTCCTATGTATTCCTGTGTTCATTGTCATCATCACCAACACTATTGGGTTCTACTAGATTTGTTCATGTAGATTAGAAATAATTATGGGCGTCACTTATGGATAGGAGATATGCGCGCTATAAAACTGTAAATAGTTTTGCCCTTACCTGACATGAAAAATGACCTTACCTGTTCTTTAGATGTTCTTAAGGGATTTTTGTTTAATTCAATGTTAAATTGTCAAGTTGTGATAAACTGGAGATAATAGTTTTCACTATGGCTTGAATGAATCCCAATGCCTTTGGGTGGTTTCACACACTGCAGGTCTACTAGAAGAAATATGTGTCTGCGATGCAGCGAAAACTTCACCAACATTTAGATTGGCCTAGTTTTAGTGCAGCTATTAGCATTAATGGCCATGATATTATGCAGCTAAAGGGAACTTTAACACAAACTGTGGTAAGTTGTAGCCCATATTAAACTCCACATCAGTCTGCATGTTAGAGCTGTATCACGGAGCACCTTGGCCATGGTGTGTGAACACAGTCTAAAAAGTCAACCGATATATTCTTGTGGGTTCTATGACTGTAGAATAATGTTCTTGAAGAATCATTGTGGGGACATATTTTTCAGTCTATAATAAGTGTTTTTAGCAACACACAAAGTATGTTAAAAGTGCCTGCATATTACAATCCAAATGCTGGGGCATTAAAGCATTGCCATAGACCCCATTGCAGTCCTGCAGAACAGGTGACGCAATATGAAAGTGTGTGGGGCCTGCCTGTGTGCGTATACTGTATCTGCCAACACTGAAGTGTAGTCCATTTCATTTATATTGTTACATTTTCAAAAATGTCAAGGTCTGTTAGGCTACGGTCACATCTGCATTGGGTGACCATTCAGGGAAGCCGTTCCCTATTCCGCTTCAAAGATGTGAGGACACAAGCAGGACTTTTCTCTCCACATTTTTTGAGCAGAAACCCGGCAGACCCCATAGACTATAATAACTGCTTATTAAATTAAGCGGATTGGGTCTCCTTTTTTGGGGTCCTCAAGTGGACCCGAAGAACGGAAACCGCAACGCAGGTAACTCAAACAACTACAACTTCAATATCAGAGTGTAGAAGGTATGAGGGCTATGAAAGGAAGTAATGGACAGAAGTTTTGATTGTTGAAAGAATTTTAACCCATTAGTGACCAATCAGTAGATTTTCTACATCCGTCACTAACAACCTTATTTTAAGGTATATAACTTTCTACATCAGGAAATCCTCAGTTCCTGGATGTTTAACCTTTTATATGCCATGGCATTTAAATGGGTTTTAGAGTAAGGGGGGTACCTCCACTAGACACCAACACCCCTGTGAACACGATTGCAAGTACTAATGCCTTCATAGGGTAGGCAAGGGCCTAATAAAGACCCCGAGGTTTGCATTCAGAATTAGATTTAATTCCCACCCCAAAATGTTTCGGAAAAAAAAAAAAAATAAATAACACACATATCTAAAAATGCTTTATCTGTAATGAACTGTAATGTAGAACTGTAATGTTATTTCTCCTGCATGGTGAAGAAAAAAAAAAACAAAACAAAAAACAACAATTGTGGTTTTGTCTGTCAGCTACCAAACACCATTATAAAAAGCAATGAAAGGCTGAAGCCCCACGTTGTGAAAACACAAGGTTTTTCATTCATTTTGCAGGTACTGTGATTTTGGCGAATCCCATCCACACATTGCAGAAAAAAAATTGCAGCATGTCAATTATACCTGTGGAAACGCTGGAGTTTCCCTATAGGCATAATAAGGGCAGAAAGTTCACAATGAAAAACACTGCTGAAAAAATGCAATGTGTTTCCGCTGCTTTTTTTTTTTTTTCTGCATTTTGCTACATGGGGCCTTAGACAAAAAGTGTAATCTCCCCCCAAAATGGCATCAATAAAAAAAATCAGGTCTTCCTGCAAAAAAAAAAAAAAAAAAAAAAAAAAAAAAAGACAACCCATACACAGTTATGGGTCTTAGAAAGTGGCAAAAAATCCCCAAACACTTGGGGACCCGAAAAACTGAAATCCAATCCGCCTACAAAGCAGTTACTATAATGAGGTCTGACTGTTTTCCATCCAAAAAATGGACGGAATGGGGGATGGAATCCCCAAACATTCACAGAGCACAAGTGTGAACCCAGCCTAAGATGCCCACATGAACACACATTCACGATCTACTATCAACCATCACTACTAATAGAAAAGATTGGAATGATCTTAACGCCATACTGATGGACATTCAGGTAGTGGGATATTCACAATTGTTGAGGGCTAGGGTTCACAGCGACTGAAGTCAGCCCCATCCGTTGTTGATAGAAAGAGGCCAGCTGACCCTGGTCTGCAACTGTTGCTGTCCATAACACAATAAATTCCCGCCCTTACAAGCGCAGTTATAGAGCTTGATATACGGCAATCTTGGGTACTGCCCTTATAAGGAAGGGAGTTCATTTGTGAGGTTTGTCTATCGTCAACGGATGGGGTTGATTTGGAGATACACTCCTCCTGTTGCTGTAAACCATAGCATTCAACTCTCATGAATGTGAATATCCCACTACCTGAATGTCTATCAGTATGACAGTAAGGTCATTCCAATTTTTTCTAGCTGCAGTGATGGTTTTTCTGGGTGAACAGAAATAGTAGCTCCTGAATGTAGGCATTATCTTACTGTGTTGCACTTTTTGTTTTTTCTTTTTGTTTGATTTATTGCGATATCCGCTTTGTCAGTGGTTCTATGGCAGAATAAAATTTAGTTCATAAACAAATACAAAATTACATATATTTCTATTCCTTCTCAGAAATTGTTAATAAAAATCAATCAATAATATATATGTACCCCAAAATGGTGCCATTAAACACAACATATCAATGCTAGGTTCACAGTAGTGTTTGGGTTTCCATTCTTCGGGTCCACTTGGGGACCCGAAAAAAGGGGAAACCCAATCTGCTTAACCACTTCCATACCAGATGCTTTACCCCCCTTCCAGACCAGACACATTTTCAAGTTTTTTGTATGTGTGGTTTTGGAGGGCTGTAACATTTTTATCATTTGTGTTATTCAACTAATTTCTGCATCTTTTTTAGGTGACACATAGGGCTTTATTTTTATAGGTTTTTTTTTTTCATTTTTGCATGTGTTTTAATTTTTTTTTATATCCGGGAAAATATAAACAAAAGAGGATGGAAAACGTGTCTGTTTTTCACTTTTCATTTAATAACACAAAGTGCTACTAACAAACTTTTTTATAAAATAGTTTTTACTCTCCATTACAGTAAATTTTATTTTGTATGGTGTCGTCAGGGTGGGACTATAATCTTTAATAAGGGCGTTTTATTGGCGTATCATTTTATTTATTTTTTTTATTTACATTTTTTTTTTTTTTTTACATTGTGGCCACAATAACCTTTTGGGGACATCTGATCATTTTTTGTGGGGGAGGCTGATTTCCCCTGTAACTGGGGTTGGTACATTTAGCCCCAGTTGCAGGAGGAATACAGGCTCCTGCAGGTTACTTGAACATTAGTATAGAGCTGATCTGGGTCCTGTAGGACCCAGCACCTCTAACAGACTCTGATATCGGTGGATCACGTGACTGCCGGGTCAGAGGGGAGCCGCAAGATGGCGGCACCCATAGCACTCAATGAGCGCTGCATACACAGCGATCGGGAAGGTAATAAACCTTCCCTGTCTTCTCTCTTGGAGCTCCGGCTAAAGTTACAGCTGGCTCCCTGTTTCAGCAGCTGCACGATTTCGTACAGCTGATGAGTTCTGCTTGGACATACCGGTACGTCCTTGCAGAACTAGACAACCACCTTCCGGACATAAAAACCCAATGGGCGGTCCGGAAGTGGTTAAAAAGCGATTAACGATTAGACTACAATGGGGTCCGCTTGGTTTCCGCCTGAAAAAAGCTGAGAGAAATGTCCTGCTTGAATTTTTCAAGTGGTATGGGAACGGAATCCCCAAATGGAAAGCAAGCGCTAGTGTGAACAAAGCCTGACCTGCAAAAAAACATTTCCTTATATAGTTACATTGAGGGGGAAAAAAAAAAAAGTATAGTTCTTGGTATGTGATGATGGAAAACCGCTAAAAAAGGGTTTGGTCATTAAAGTTATTATTAAAGCTTATATATACTGAACTACTGTATTAGTTCATTTGGCTTTGAAAGACTAAAGTGAGATAACACACAGAAGAACAGAACAGTGTGTGTATAAATTTGTAAGAAATTTTAATTAAAAATGTTTCCTCTTTACCTAGTTTCATAAAATTGTATAACTTGATCTCTTGATTTGAAATATTAGGTTATGTTCACAAGGCTGAATTTGTACAAGCTGAAAAATTCAGCCTCAAGAATTTGAAGCTGAATTTTTCTGCCTGACTAAATTCTTCCATGGAATCTGCTGCGGAATTTGCAAATTCCACACCAGTCAGGCAGTATTTTGCTGCCTCCCATTCACTCCAGTGGGAATTGTCAGTTAGAATCCACCTAAAGATCGAGCATGACACTTAATTTTTTATGTTTGCTGAAAAATTCAGCTAGAGGAAAAATTAGTGTCTGCTTCCCATTGAAATGAATTGGAGGCAGACTTCAGGTGGAATTTGGATCTGATTTTGAATTCAGCCATGTTAACATACCTTTACTCAAAAAATGAAAAATATTTATGTAAAAAGTATTTATTAGGTAATAGATAGTTTGTATTACCCTTGGTGAAACTTTATTCAGCACAATTTCATTATGTTATATTATGGATTCTTTTTGCAGCACTCGCAAACAAAATTACATGATGAATTTTTCAAGGCAACATGGGCTCAGGCATTTCTACAACAGGCGAAGGAGGGCTCTGAGCCGCTATCCATGAAGAAGTGAAATATGTAAAATTTCTGCCATCATGTGAAGTGTTTGCTTTTCATTGTGTCCAATCACAACACTGCGTCAAGATTCAGAACATTCCTGCAGTTGGCTTAAATAACTGAGGACCTCCTTTAAGACTGACCATACTCCACTTTTCGCACTGTGAACTAATGAGAAGTAACTTATTTTCTCATCAGTAAATGTTATAATGTTGATGTGTCTGTGAAAGTATTTGATCTTTGTACCAGTTTCATTGGCAGTATTTCAGTTAAGCAATATCATGTGTTTAACATGAAATTATCATTAAGCACAGAGACTTGTTGGAGAAAATGAAAAAGCTCAGTATTTACAGTATTTAACAAATGTTGACACTTAGATATTAAGTGCACTGTATTACATCTATGTATCATATTTTATAAGATTAAATTATCATGTTTTTGTCCTCTATGTACTCTCCTTGAACATGACTTGCTGGCATTTTGTCAAATACAGTACAATGTTCTGTGTGATTTATTTCCCAATGAATGTACGTTAATATCAAACCTGAACGTGTACCTACAGATATATCTTAGAACTTTGAAAGCTACATTAATGACATGATAAATCTGGTAAAGAGTTAAAGCTGAAATGTTAAAAATAATTTGGAAATGTGTACTTGAAAGTTTCCCTAGAAGAATTATGAATATATCTGTAACAGATGCCTCTGCATTCTATTATTAGCAGTGACAGTGTTTTTAGTTATGAAGGCCACTAAACCCAACAGTTACTGCATAGTGGTGTCCGTGGCATTAGAGTGGTTTGTAGCCTGTGGATGTGTTCTTTGTTTTCCATTTGTAATATGTCCCTACTGCAGTTTTATGTATTTTATGCTAATATACCTACTGTAGCACCAGGAATAATAACATGGCCGTGTTCATTATGCATCACACAAAATAACCAACATTTTCCAGTTTAAATAAAGATACAAGCAATGTTTAAAACGGCTATTATAGGTTGATATGCTATACCAGAGATTGTGTTTATGATCTGTATGTTAATTTTATAATAAATCCAAATTAAACACTTCATTACCACCCCAAAAACAAGAAAAGCCTGAAAACATTTGCAGCTTTATAAACAGTTACAACGGTTACTATGTGCCCTCTTGTATCATCTCTCTTAATTTGTATAGACCCTCTGAGCATATTGATAGAAAATATCATTCTCTGTTCTGTTCATGTGAATACAGAAATAAATTGTTCTGAATGTTTGTTCTTTTGTGTTGCTTCCTTGTTTTGTTTTTTTAAGTAATCCATTATCTGTAAAGAGAGAAGACTACTGGCCCAGAAGAATACCAAAATGCCACATTCTGTAGTGCAGCCCAATATGCCATTCTGTGCCCCCCACAAAAGGGGAGTTCAGAATGACTTATGACTAGTGCAGATATGTTCTGGACTGTTGCCCCCCATCAACTATTGTTTCCATTGCTTTTAAGACTTTAATAATGGTAAGTCTTGTTTCTCTCAATAAGGAGAGATGTAACAGAGATAGTACAGTCATGGCCAAAAGTTTTGAGAATGACACAAATATTATATTTTCACATGATCTGCTGCCCTCTGGTTTTTATGTGTGTTTGTCAGATGTTTTTATCACATACAGAAATATAATTGCATTCATATTATGAGTAACAGAAGCTTATATTGACAGTTAGAATGAGTTAATGCAGCAAGTCAATATTTGCAGTGTTGACCCTTCTTCTTCAGGACCTCTGCAATTCTCCCTGGCATGCTCTCAATCAACTTCTGGACCAAATCCTGACTGATAGCATTCCATTCTTGCAGAATCAATGCTTTAATTTTGTCTGAATTTGTTGGTTTTTGTTTGTCCACCCGTCTCTTGATGATTGACCACAAGTTCTCAATGGGATTAAGATCTGGGGAGTTTCCAGGCCATGGACCCAAAATCTCTATGTTTTGTTCCCTGAGCCATTTAGTTATCACCTTTGCTTTATGGCAAGGTGCTCCATCATGCTGGAAAAGGCATTGTTGAGCGCCAAACTGCTCTTGGACGGTTGGGAGAAGTTGCTCTTGGAGGACATTCTGGTACCATTCTTTATTCATGGCTGTGTTTTTAGGCAAGACTGTGAGAGAGCCGATTCCCTTGGCTGAGAAGCAACCCCGCACATGAATGGTTTCAGGATGCTTTACAGTTGGCATGAGACAAGACTGGTGGTAGCGCTCACCTCTTCTTCTCCGAATAAGCTGTTTTCCAGATGTTCCAAACAATTGAAAAGGGGATTCATCAGAGAAAATGACTTTACCCCAGTCCTCAGCAGTCCACTCCCTGTACCTTTTGCAGAATATCAGTCTGTCCCTGATGTTTTTTCTGGAGAGAAGTGGCTTCTTTGCTGCCCTCCTTGAGACCAGGCCTTGCTCCAAGAGTCTCCGCCTCACAGTGCGTGCAGATGCACTCACACCTGCCTGCTGCCATTCCTCAGCAAGCTCTGCACTGCTGGTAGCCCGATCCCGCAGCTGAAACACTTTTAAGAGATGGTCCTGCCGCTTGCTGGTCTTTCTTGGGCGCCCTGGAGCCTTTTTGGCACCAATGGAACCTCTCTCCTTGAAGTTCTTGATGATGCGATAGATTGTTGACTGAGGTGCAATCTTTCTAGCTGCAATACTCTTCCCAGTTAGGCCATTTTTGTGCAGTGCAATGATGACTGCACTTGTTTCTTTAGAGATAACCATGGTTAACAGAAGAGAAACAATGATGGCAAGCACCAGCATCCTTTTAAAGTGTCCAGTGGTGTCATTCTTACTTAATCATGACAGATTGATCTCCAGCCCTGTCCTCATCAACACCCACACCTGTGTTAATGGAGCAATCACTGAAACGATGTTAGGTGGTCCTTTTAAGGCAGGGCTGCAATGATGTTGAAATGTGTTTTGGGGGATAAAGTTCATTTTCTAGGCAAATATTGACTTTGCAAGTAATTGCTGTTAAGCTGATCACTCTTTATAACATTCTGGAGTATATGCAAATTGCCATTAGAAAAACTGAAGCAGTAGACTTTGTAAAAATTAATATTTGTATCATTCTCAAAACTTTTGGCCATGACTGTAGCATTAAAGCCCGGAGCATTAAAGAGGCACCCCAGTAAAAAATGTTTTGTTTCCTCCATTAGAAATAATCCTGTTTGCCTCATTTTCAAACTGGAGAGACAAAAACAAAATGTACTGGAGGTTCTTTTTTTAACCCCTGGTGGATATGGAGCATTTAAATAGATCCTTGCCATCAGGTCTCAACTGTTCAATACATCTGATCTGATTGTGGGCATTAACTCTTCAGATGACTCAATCTAATGTTGAGGAGGATTGCCAGCCACCAGAGCAAGATCTGAGGGAGGCGATCAGTTACCATGACATCCAAAAGTCTATTGAAAGCTCCCAGGCCTGTCATTACTGAGAATCTATTACACACAAAAATACCTGAACTATGAATATATAAAATATTTTCCCATATGGTGAATGCTGTAGCTGGGAAAAAATCAAAATGGCCAAATTGCCATTTTTTCACCATAAAAAATGAACAAAAAAGGTATAAATTAAAAAATGCCTTATAAGGCTCCATATACAGGTGTTGGAACATGGCAACGCAAAGAAACTTTTTTTTTTTTGAAAGTTTTGTATTTTTGTAAAGGTAGTAACAAACTATATAAAATTGTTTTTTCCAGCTTCCCAGTATATCGTACAGAATATTAAATGGTACCATTATGAAGTGCAATTTTTCCTACCAAAAACTAAGCACTTGTATGTGAACTGAAAGATCAAAAAGTTTTGCTTTTTTGAAGGGAGGAGTAAAAAAACAAAAATGCTAAATCAAAAAATGGCTGCAGCCTGAAGGGGTTAATGCTAGAGCTGCACTTGTGGCATAAGCAGGACATGGCAAAAGAGGGACCCTTTTCTTTTGACTTTTGTCATTGAAGCAGGGCTACTATGTCTTGTCATGTCAGGCACATTCAAGTGAATGGGACAAAGCTGCAGAACCCAGAATATCCACTGCTAGGAGTATGATTTTCTGGTATATGTGTAAACAACAAGAAGGTTGCAGCACCTGCCACAGCTCCTTCAAATAGCCCAGATGAGATGCCGGGATTGGATCCCCACCAATCCAATATTGATGGCCTAACCAGAGGCGTAGCTAGGGATTTAGCACAGGGGGGGCGAACATGTCCAAGTGGGCCTCCTACTTGGACATGTTTGTATACTGATACTATCAGTATACGGTGAGCGTATAGTGGTATATAGCGGCTCTACACAGGGCTCTGCAGACGATTTAGGTGAATGCAGTAGCACTTAGTGACTTACCGGTGACGTCTCTGACTAATCCTTCACATTCCGCATCTCTTTCATCTGGACGGCCATGACCACTTCTTCCAGTCTCTGTAAAGTTTGCAACACAGACATCTTTGGCTCCTCACTTTTCCAGGCACCTGATCCACATTGTCCTCACCTGCACAAAGCCCCCATCCTGCTGCTACCCCAATTATAAAATATATAATATACCCCCCATAATGAATAATACCCCCAAGTGCATCTTTAAACTAATAACTTCCCTTTGCACCCCTTTAAGAGGACCTTTCACGTCCTCATGTATATGCTGTTTTACATACCACTAGAAAGCTGACAGCGCGCTGAATTCAACACACTGCTGGCTTTCCCGTTGTATGCTCCGGGGCTGGAGATATCGGGGGTCTAAATTTCACCGTTCACTGTCAGAAGGGCGTTCCTGACAGTCTAGTTGCGCTGTGAGGAACGCCCTCCCTTACAGTACCCGTCCATAGAATTCTACTGGGTTGTACTCAGCCCAGTGATGATGCTGAGCTGTGAGGAACGACCCCCCCCCAGTACAAGTCTATGGATTAGCACAGTCAGGGAGGGCGTTCCTCACAGCGCAGCTAGACTGTCAGGAACGCCCTTCTGACAGTGAACGGTGAAATTTAGACCCCCGATATCTCCAGCCCCGGGGCATATAACGGGAAAGCCAGCAGTGTGTTGAATTCAGCACGCTGTCAGCTTTCTAGCGGTTTGTAAAACAGCATATACATGAGGATGTGAAAGGTCCTCTTTAGATAATTTGCCCCTTATTAATAATGCCCCAGGTGTTTCCTAATTAAAAAGGAAAAAAAAAGGGAAACATTTTTTTTGGGGTTCCAATACCCAGGACCCCCAAGGAACAACTGTTTGAATGAACTGTGGTACCTGTGTAAGCGCCGTGACCCCTTTTCTGTTTACATAGTGTCATCTCATAGCGGCCATGTCATGTAACTACAGCCTCATCCTATACACGTCTATGTGACAAGACTGTAACTACATGACACGGTCACTATAAACAGACAGCGTGTGATATAAACAGGCGCCATAGCCCCTTCATACAGCTGATCAGTGGGAATCACTTATCTCTTATTGATGTTTTATTCTGAGGATAGATCATCAATAAAAATGAGCTGGAAAACGCCTTAAGGCTAAGGCCCCATGTGGCGTACCGCAGCAAAAAAAGAGCTGCGGGAAAAACCACGGCGGCGACGCATCGCGATTCTTCCTGCAGCACCTTGCATAGAACGTTTGCAGAGGTTTCCTCTGCAGACTTTCTGCTTCAATTATATCTATAGGGAAACTGCTGGCGTTTCTGTAGGTATAATTGACATTCTGCGATTTCCAAAACACCGACTGTTTTGGAAATCGCAGATTATCCGATGTGCATATTATACTGCAAAGTAGGGATGGGATGGGGGCCCCATGTGGCGAAAACCCACTGAAAAAAAACGCAACATTCTAGCAAATCCCATCCACACACTGCGGAAAAATACGTGCAGCAGACACATTGCGATTTCCAAAAACGTTGCGGTTTTGGAAATTGCAGCATGTCAATTATACCTATGGAAACACTGGCGGTTTCCATTTAGGTGTATTGAAAACAGAAAGTCCACAGGGGAAACCTCTGCGGACCTTCTGTGAAAAGCGCTGCGGGAAAAAAACACGTTACCGCCGCGGTTTTTCCTGCAGCGCTTTTATTGCTGCAGCCCACTATGTGGGGCCTTAGTCTTAATAAGGTGCAAGTGCAACTTTAATTAAATTAATTGACCGTCATATTATGCCCAATTCACCCTGACATAAATACTGCACCTCTAATGACCCCTTATATCAATGACCACCCCCTTATGTTCATAATGCCTCCTAATATAAATGATGCCCCCTAATGGCCCCTTATATAAATAACCTCCCCCCTTGTATTCATAATACCCCCTAATAACCCTTATATAAATGACCCCCCCATCGTCATAATGCCCCCTAATAAATACTCCCTTTATAGTTAGATTTCCCCCCCCTTATTCTATTAATATACCCACACAAAAAAAATCATACTCACCTGCGATGCTGATGAACGGAGCCGCTGGCGCTTCCTCCCTGTCCACGCGCATGACGTCTGTGTCTGAGCGCGGGCGGCGCGTTGTTGTGACGTCATCGCGCCGCCTGTGCTTAGAAGAAGACATCGGTCTGTGGTCTCGGGGTCTTGTAAACCGCAGGCCTGAAGTGGCTTGCGGTTTACAAGACAGTTAAGCACCAGGAAGCATTGTAACTAGATTGGTGTCTGCAGACACCGATCTAGTTAGAAATAAAGGATGTATTAATGGCGGCCCCGGGGTGGGCCCCCAAAAATTCAGTGGGCCCGGGGCAGCCGCCCCCTCTGCCCCCCCCGCTAGCTACGCCTCTGGGCCTAACCTAAGAATGGGCCATCAATATTTTAGCTGGTTGCATGATTAAAGGGGTTGGCCATTTTCAAACCGATATTGAGAGAACAATGTTAATGTTTGTTTAATAAAGAGCTGTACAATTTTCCTAAATATTCTTTCTGTATAAATTCCTTATGGTTTCTAGGTCTCTGCTTGCTGTAATCCATTCTGCTTACTCCCAGTGGATAGAAATCAGTCCATGGTCATGTGATGGACACAGGTGCACAGCTCATTATAGTCACAGTAATGAGACATCAGCCTAGTAACGGGCCGTGCACCTGTGTCCATCACATGACCATGGACTGATTTCTATCCACTGGGAGCAGTGGCGTAACTAGGAATGGCTGGGCCCCAAGGCGAACATTTGACATGGGGCCCCCCCAAGCCGCCGCCCCCAACCCCCCCCACACAAACCGCATTCCTGCGCACACTATTATGCCCCATAGTGGCCCCTGCACACGGTATTATGTCCCACAGTGGCCCCTGCACACGGTATTATGCCCCATAGTAGCCCCTGCACACGGTATTATGCCCCATAGTGGCCCCTGCACACGGTATTATGCCCCATAGTGGCCCCTGCACGCAGTAGTTTGCCCCATAGTGGCGCCTGCACACAGTAGTTTGCCCCATAGTAGCCCCTGCACACAGTAGTTTGCCCCATAGTGGCCCCTGCACACAGTAGTTTGCCCCATAGTAGCCCCTGCACACAGTAGTTTGCCCCATAGTGGCCCCTGCACACAGTAGTTTGCTCCATAGTGGCCCCTGCACATACTAGTTTGCTCCATAGTGGCCCCTGCACACACTAGTTTGCCCCATAGTGGCCCCTGCACACAGTATTATGCCCCATTGTGGACTACCCATGAACGATTATTATACTCTGGGGTCTTTTCAGACCCCAGAGTATAATGATCGGAGACCCAGGGGAGGATAGAAACATAGAAAACACTGCAACTTACCTCTTCCTCGCTCCGCTGCACTCCTGTGCACTACTTCGGCCATCTTCAATGTCGGACCGGATCTCGCGCGATCCAGGCCGGCGTCGCGACGCATAATGACGTCAGCTGACGTCTGAGATGTCACCAAACAGGCCCAAAGCCTGCGGAGCGGGGTGAGTTACAGTGTTTTTTATGTTCGCTGACCTCCCCTGGGCCCCCGATCGTTATACTCGGGGTCTCAAAAGATAGCAGTGCTTGTGGGGTTCGTGGTAGCGACTGCCACAGGGCTCCGGGCCCCGTAATGTTCCGGGCCCTGTGGCAGTCGCTACCACTGCTACCCTGGTAGTTACGCCCCTGACTGGGAGTAAGCAGAGATCTAGGAAACTGGGTGGAATCTATACAGAAAGAATGTTTTGGAAAACTCTTTATTATACAAACATTAACATTGTTCTCTCAATATTGGTCTGAAAGTGGCCAACCCCTTTAACCCCTTCCTGACATCCACTATACTATTACAGCGGATGCTGGGTCTTTAAAAATGGCATACAGCAGAGACCCAGAGTGGACTCTGATCGCAGGCATTGTATTCCGATGTGCACCCTCCAAAGTGTAAAAAAACAGCCCCCTTTTACGTTGCAGGCTGGCTCCCACACAGCGAGAATGCAAGAGCAATCCTGTTCCTATGGCAGCCGGGAGCCTTCTGAATGCTGCCAGGCCTGCCTTAGGAATATAACAATATAACTATCGAGGCTGGTCATAGTAATGTAGCAAAAGCCCAATAGACTGCAATACAGTTTTATTGCAGACTATAGGACTTGCAATCAAAAGATTTATAAGGGGTCTAATAGTAAAAAAAATAAAGATAAAAATTAAAAAACAAAAAAATAAAAATTCTAAATCAACCCCCTTCCCTAGATTTCAAATAATAAATAGACAAAAACAAACATAAGCAAATTATACATCCTCGCGTCTGCAAACACCTGGTCTAGAAATGTATAAAAATACGTTTCCCATATAGTGAACGCCGTTGTGGGAAAAAAAATATATAACAATTTGAATAAAAAGCAATCAAAACATTAGACTTTCCACAAAAAGGTATACCTAAAAAGTACATCTGGCCCCGCAAAAAAGGCACCTCGTGCGGAAATGTAAAAAAAAGTTACGGGTGTCAGAATATGGCGACTCATGAACGCCATATAAACAAAACCTGTGAGAAAGTCGCACTAACGCAGTTTTTCTCCAATTGGAACCCATTCTGAATTTTTTTCCAGCTTCCTAGTACATCATACAGAATATTAAATGGTACCATTACAAAGTATAATTTGTCCTGCAAACATTAAGCCCTCATACGGCTCTTTGAATGGAAAAAATAAAGTTATGGGGTTTGGAAGGTGGGGAGTCAAAAATAAAAAATGACTGTGGCTGGAAGGGGTTAATTGCAGTAAACTCCTTTCCTGCTGTTGGGCCACCTGAACCAGGTTCTGATTTTCTTTGTATTGGCTAATGCACTTCTTCTTTCAACCAAAGTAATTCACATGAATTAATGTCAGAACAATAGTGAAGACAGTTCCATTAAGATATGAGACATTTTCCAGCCAGCATGGTTATGAAGGAAGGAGGTGGGGAGTTGAATGTGTACTGTCTGTATAGTGGGATGGGGTGTAATATGGGTGGATACTGGCTTCTTATGATTACACAGCTGTGTAATTTTCAGTTTTTTTTCACTTTCCTATAAAAATGCGATCCTTTTAACATCACATAACTGGAAACACCATTTACCTGACTTTTACCACAGGCACTCATTATATGAAGTTGGTATTATTTTCATTATAATGGTAACTGACATTACAACATGAATTAATTAAACTTTAATCAACCCTATTCCTTTTCTTTTAAATTCATTGAAGGATAAGAAATTGCTTGCAAAAGAGGGCAAATACTGGCATTATCACAGATGACTTTTCATATAGTCACATAATTGGTTTTAGCTTTGTTTGTTAGAGATTGTGAAATATGATATTGGTATAAAATTAACATATTGGGGGGGGATTTATTAAGACTGGCGATTTTTACACAAGACTTAATTCATTCCCTTGCCACGCGCACGACTTACTAGAATTACTAAGAAGCTTTTAGTAATTCTAGTGCATATACCTGTACCTGTTCACAGATCTACGCCATTTGTGACATAACGTAGATTTTCTGGAGTCCCCACCCTGCTCTGACCACTGTCTAAAAAATGGCAAGTGGAGCGCAGAGGCTGAAATGCGCTACAGTACAGTTATGGAGAAGTGGGGTTTTCTTGTACAAAAGTAGTGAAACATAAAAAAAATACACAAGTTTAATATAATAATAATTGTATTGACAGAATACAGAATACAGTTAACATGTGAAGTATACTGCACGGTGAAAACCATTAAAAAAAACTGATCAGAACTGCTGATTTTTGTTTATTATAGCTCCCAAAAAAAGGAACAAAAAGGTGATAAAAAAAAACATGTATGTACTTCAAGATGGTACCAAGGTAAACTACAGCTCTTACCACAAAAAAATCAATCCCTCACATAGCTCTAGCAGAAGAAAACTGGCTGTAGCACCAAGGATTTGTAGAGTTTGTAAATGAAAGGGATTCTGTCAGCAATTTTGACAAGACCAAGCTTTACAGTTTTACATTTCTGCATACTCATCTTAAAAGCTGGTTCTGCAAGTATATCTGGGAAAGTCAGTGATACCGGTAGGAAGAACACATACATACACTTACAGAGGGGACGGTATTATTTCAAATATGTGAATCTTTGAAATGCTTTTAAATGTATAATGTTTACATTCCACAGGCCGCTGTCCCATTGCAGTTTTTGAAACTATCATGGTTTTGGTAACTGCCTCCTGAAACTAAAGGATTGTTCCTGCCCTGCCTGCACAGTAGAAAGAGGAAATAAAGAGGAATAGGACATTTTCCGTTTCTTCCTTATTAGCCATATCAGTGTCAGAGACCAGGAAAGAATATGTCTGCACTGTTTGGGACAAAAACTACATGAACGTTGCCTATATATAGAGACACAGAGAGAGACGTTTAGGTAGCTAGATATATAAATGGACAGATAAATAAATCGTAAACTACTACTAATCACTGAAGAAAAAAAAAAAAAAAACTGTTCACAGAATCTCATCAGTAATGTATATGTCCCTGACCAATGCTCAACAAATGCAAGGCACACACAAGGAGACAGCTTGTGTGCTCCAAAAAACTGTAGTATAAAAATATACTACAGTAAAAAAAAAAAAAAAAAAAAAAAACTAAAACTACCTGAAATTTAACTGCTGAGCAACACCGATGCTGACCAGTAAAGTATGTCACTGACCAGCATTCAGTGCCACAGGAAGCACACAAGGAGACGAGTTGTGTGCTAATGAAATAACAGTAGTATATGAATTTACTGCAATAAAAAACTGAACTTAAACTACCTATAATTCACATATATACTGTGTATAGATAGATAGATACTGACTTCTATGTATATACAGATGTAGTATTCATTAAATTACTCTTAAAGCATTACTGGCACGATAAGAGTCTTAGCAGGAACTGCCTGTCAATTCAGATGAATTGGTGGCCAACGCCTTCCACTGGCCCTTCCCTGCAGTCTTCAGTGAAAAAATCATTGGTGGCAAAGAGAGATAGGCGAAGTATTCAAAAATTCGATTCAGCAACTTTGCCGAATTTAGCGATATGATTCTATTCGATCCGAATTAATTCGTGGCAAATAAACAGCTATTTCCTGTCTGCAGAAAGCCGGGGTGGGCGGCAAAATGGCGGAAGCCCTTGGATGCCGCGGTCATGTCTATCTCTCCAGCACGGACAACTTTTATTCATGTGGAAGGATCTACTAACAAGTAAAGACATGCCCACCCAATCACATCACTAGAGAATATCATGTAACCGTCTGATGTCACAAAGGTCCTTACTAAATATTCGTTACCGCGAAGCATCAGGAAAACCGGATTCCATGTGAATCGAATATTTCCTGAAATTCGGATCGAATTCCACTTCTGCAGCTTCGATTCCCTCATCTCTAGTGGCAAAAAAATAAAGCTGAGCTATGATGCCACAATACAGGGATAATGAAAAAGCACAGGCAGGAATGATAAGACAATACAGGAAGGGAGGTTAGGGAGTGAGATTGCAATAATGCCACAGCGGAATAAAGCACAAGGATTGCATTCAGAACAGCTGTGTAACCGCTCTGCTCACAAATCCCAACAGTAGTGACGTGAGCAGGATGGTCACTGTTAATTTACAGACCGAAAAATAACAGTGATCAGGGAGGTGGGACCACCGGGCACTGCCCCCCAGTCGCTGCCCCCTCAGTCCCAGATACACGGTAGTGATTGGCACTATCTGTAGCACTAATTACTACCAGATGCCTCAAGCTGTGTGACCTCTTAATGTAGTGTAATAATAGTACAATAGCTTAAGATCTTGGTGGCAGTGCCACTTGCATGGCACATGTGGCCAAGGGGTTAACTACAAAGCACAATAATTACCAGGAGGGGTCTGTGAAAACAGATAAAAATAGGACATGACTATGTTGAAAATAATAACGCTCATGTGAATTTCTCCCATTCATTGACATTGACTTTAATACTGCCATGTGACGTCCATTAAAAATAAAAAAGTTTGTCACACATGTGAACATAACTACCGTCCCTCTTACAAAAGCAGATTCAAGAGTAAACAGGAAAAAAAATGCACTCTTCAACAATGAAACTGCAACACCAAAAAGAAAATGTCTTGGAATTAAGGAAATCATGGATGGATAGACATGTTAAATGATATGCAAATGATTAAAAAATGAAAACAAAATATTTAAAAGATCTTGATTTATTTAATATTGAGTAAGAGTGCCACATGCAAAAATACATGCACTTACATGTCATGCTATAAATGAGATTATTCATGGTTGTCTGAGGAATGTTATGCTACGCTGAATGTACTTGGACATGCAAAATATCAAGATCGGCTGCTTGCGACTTCCTTTGCAATTGCTGACCAATAATGTCTGAGATGTGCTAGATAGAAGAGAAGTCAGGAGATGCAGCTCCTGGGACACTTTAAAGAAATGGTTGTGCTGCTGGTTCCGCGACCAATCAATCAATCAATGTAACCAATCAATGTAACGCCAAGTTCTTAGTGTACCTGAAGACGAGAGGGGTCGAGCTACTGTACACATTATGTCACCCCACACCATAATCCCAGGAGTAGAGCCGGTGTGATGTTCCTTTGTGAAAGTCTCTTGATGGCATAGTCCACATGGCTTCCAGACCAATCTCTGGCCATCATTGCATCAGACAAAGGAAGGACTTCTCACTGAAAAGAACAGACCGCCAGCCTCTGTCACCTTCTTGATGTGCACCATATTGCTCTGTGAGAGCGGTGGTGTGAGGTCAGTGGAACATCTTTAACTAAAAGTCTGTCTCATGGCCCAATGCCATGCAAACGCCTTTCATTGTGTTGACACTGTTTGTTGTCCTAGTCTTGGTATTCGATGTTCAATGTTACTTGCAGTACAGAATGGATCACTACATGTCATTTTTCCAATCACATGATCCATCTGTACAGAGGTTTTCCTCTGCACACCTCTTGCTAGCATTCCAGTTCATTGTTGTTCTCCCAACCACTAAAACACACAACATTGAACAGTGCAGATATCTTGACCTAGGTGTGTAGTGATCTGCCGGAATAAACAAAGTGATAAACAAAGGTCTTTCAGATCAAGGATTCTGTACCTCTCTGTTTGGGACAAGTGAGACCTGGCACATCGATGAACAGGAGGCATCGCACACCATCTGATCCAATTTTTGAAGTCTCATGTGGCTAACAAACTGCTTTCAATCTGGATTTTATGCCCCTCATACATGCCACAGATTGCTAGGAGATACAGTGCTGTGAAAAAGTATTTGCCCCCTTAGAGATTTAGTTTTTGCTTTTTCTCATGCTTACATTTTTCATATTATCAAACAAAGATAACCTGAGTGAATACAAAATGCAGTTTTTCAATGATGATTTCATTTATTAAGAGAAAAAAGCTATTCAAACCAACCTGGCCCTATATAGAAAAGTAATTGCTCCCTAAACCTAATAACTGGTTGTGCCACCCTTGGTGGGAACAACTGCAAACAAACTTTTGCAATAACTGGCAATGAGATTTTCAAATCTCTATGGCGGAATTTTGTCCCACTATTCTTTGCAGAATTGTTTTAATTCAGCCTTATTGGAAGGTTTTCGAAAATGAACAGCCTGTTTAAGGTCATGACACAGCATCTCAATTGGATTTAAGTCCGGACTTTGATAAGGGCACTCCAAAACCTTCATTTTGTTTTTTGTTTTTTTTCAGACATTCAAAGGTGGACTTGCTGGTGTGCTTCGCATTATTGTCTTGCTGCAGAACCCAAGTGCTTTTGAGCTTCAGGATTTTATGGCGGAGAACAGAATTCATGGTTCCATCAATTACAGCACATAGTCCAGGTCCTGAAGCAGCCCCAGACCATTACACTACTATCCCTATACCAGACTGTTGGTTTGATGTTCTTTTCTGAAATGCTGTGTTATTTTTACGACAGATTTAATGGGACTCACACCTTCCAAAAAGTTCCACTTTTGTCTCCTCAGTCCACTGAATATCTTTCCAAAACTCTTGTGGATTATCAAGCTGTTTTTTTTTTTTTTTTGGCAACTGTGAGATGGGCCTGTGTGTTCTTTTTAGTCAGCAGTGGTTTTCGCCTTGAACTCTCCCATGCATACCATTTTAGACCAGTCTCCTCCTTATTGTTGAATCATGAACATTGACCTTAACTGTTTTTTTTTTTTAATTGTAATTTTTATTAAAGTTTATAAACAAATATAGGGTCAGCAAAACATACAGAAACTATACAAAGCAGGCAAACAAAATGTGAGCCAAAGAGAACGAGTAAAAGCAAAATAAAAATAATGATGCGAATGATCATTTGTATAACCATAAGCAGATATGGGGGGGACACACAAGACATGACCCATAAGAGAAGGAGAAGGGGAGGAAGTGCAGTGCTGCACTAGTTATCATCATATGTGTTGCTTTTTGAGTCTTTTACCCTACTTCATGTGGTCAGGCAGGTTCTATTTAAGTGATTTCTTGAGTTTACAGGTCTGGCAGGGAATAAGGCCTGGCTGTGGCTAGTGAATCTGAACTCAGCTTTTCAAAAAAAAATCACAGTTAATTCATGGGGGGGGGGGGGCACAATTATTTTTTCACATAAGGCCAGGCTTTCTTGCCTTAATAAATGAAATCACCATTTACTGAGGTTATCTTTGCCTGATATTAAAATTAGTTTGATAATTTATTTTGCTTTCTTATATAGCGCCATCATACTCTGCAGATAATCTGAAACATTAAGGTGTCACAAATGTGCAAAAACAAAAGAAATCTGTAAGAGGGCAAATACTTTTTTACAGCACTCTAGGTGCTTCAATTTTAATAATTTGCAGATCTTAGTGACAACTGCTACTTCCTCAGTTTACATAACCTTACAGGTTATCCTTCTTGGTGTTACAATTTCAATGGTCAGGAGTGTAGTACAGATATCTGGGAAAGTAGCAGGGTCTGGAGTTATATGGAATTCTGGATATGAAAATAATGGGTTAGGGGTGCACAAGGATAATGTAGGAAGGTAGGATATGATACTTTGCAGCCTGCTGTCTAAGGATTTTCTCTGGGGTGCTAGGCCTGTTTGGTGTTCTCTTCTATCCTCGATCCTTTCTTCCTATTTCCTACTCTTTATTTCACCCACAATTTAGCCAATTAATGCAGTGGCCTGTCCTGACGGATCATTAACTGATTGAATGTGTATATATCCAAATAAGGACTGCTGGAATAGATCTCAGGCGAGTCCAACAGTTTTCATATGGTTTCTTAGGATAGTACACAAAGGAACTTGTTTTGTGGGTGATGAGAATAGCTCACTGGTTCACTGTGTATTTCATCCCAAATGTCCACATACACATTACACATCCACATCTATTTTTGCTGCCCACACCAATATTTCCTGACTACTTTTATCCTGGGGTAAACACAGGAATTCCCCAGGATTGTACTTAGTAAAACTCTATAAAGCTATTTGTACATTTCACTTTTTTGTTTTTCCATCGACAGCTGTGTGAGGGCTTAACCTGTTCCAGACATCCGCCGTAATAGTACGGCAGATGTCGGGTATTTAAATATGGCGGCCACTCGGGAGCCGAGCAACTGCCATAGCTGCTGGGTCTCAGCTGTTTTATACAGCAGCGACCAGGAGCTAATGCCTGCGATCAGTGCCCGCACTGATCGCGGGCATTAACCCCTCTGGCGCCTAGGTCAAAGCTGGTGCTATTTTACCGGGGATCACTGGCACCAGGAGCAAGCGCCGGGGCAGGTGTCCCGTTACTATGACAGCTGGGAGCCTTGTGAAGGCTCCCAGGCTTGTCTTTAGTATTTTTCTATTGCAGACTGTTTCTATTGCTTAGCATTGTAATGTATTACATTAGTGATCAGACCCCCTGGGGTTCAAGACCCCTAGGGGTCTAATAAATGCAAAAAAATTTTTTAAAAAAATTATAAAAAAAAATAAAAAATATTAAAGTTCAAATCACCCCCCTTTCCCTAGAGCACATATAAAAGTACATAAATACTGTGAAACACATACACATTAGGTATCCCTGTGTCCGAAAACGCCCGTTCTACAAATCTATAAAAATATTTTTCCTGTATTGTAAACGCCATAGTGGGAAAAAAAAAAATCAAATGTGCCAAACTGCCATTTTTTTTTACTGTTTTGCCTCTGATAAAAATTTGAATAAAAAGTGATCAAAGCAATAGACATTCCCCAAAATGATATAACTAAAAAGTACACCTTGTCCTGCAAAAAAAGACACCCTATGCATCCCCGTACACAGAAACATAAAAAAGTTACAGGTGTCAGAATATGGCGACTTTTAGAAAAAAAAATTTTTTTGCACAGTTTTGGATTTTTGTTAAAGAGGACCTTTCATGTCCTCATGTATATGCGGTTTTACATACCGCTAGAAAGCCGACAGTGCGCTGAATTCATGCCTGAGGACATGAAAGGTCCTCTTTAAGGGGTTAAAATGTAAATAAAACCATACAAATTTGGTATCCCCGGAATCGTACCGAAACATAGAATACAGGTGACATTTCATTTTGGCTGCACAGTGAACACTGTAAAAATGAAGCTCGGTATCCCCGGAATCGTACCAAAACATAGAATACAGGTGACATGTCATTTTGGCTGCACAGTGAACACCGTAAAAACGAAGCCCGCACAAATGCACTTTTTCTTCAAATCCACCCCATTCTGATTTTTTTGCCAGCTTCACAGTACATTGTGCAGAATAATTAATGGTAGCATCATGAAGAAAAATTTGTCCCGCAAACATTAAGACCTCATATGGCTTTGAGTGTAGAAAAATAAAAGAGTTATGGGGTTTGGAAGGGGGAGGAGAGTCAAAAACGAAAATCGAAAAAATTCCTCCAGACCCAAATTGAGTTTTCATGCTGACAACATATGCATAAGATAGATCATCAGTATGTGATCTGTTGGGGTTTGACACCCGAACCCTGCACAGGTCAGTTGTTGCAAAAGCTTCCAGGTGCCAGTTATCTGTTAATAGGAGAGGCACAAGTAGCCTCGTCCACTTTATAGTGGTGGCTCTGGTCAGCCTCTACCCCCACCTTCTGTCTCTATCCCTCTTCCCTTATAGATTGTAAGCCTTTACCGGCAGGGCCCTCTATCCCACCGTACCAGTTGGTCACTGTTATTATTGTATTTGTTTTGTATATCTGGTGTACCGTATGTAAACCCTCAAATGTAAAGCACCATGGAATTAATGGTGCTATATAAATAAACAATAATAATAATAACAATAACAACTGTAGCTCGCTGCATATAACATATAAACTTTATTCAGAGCATCAGTAGGATTACAGAGATACCCAATTTATAAAAACTATTTAGTTTTATTTTAAATCATGTTTTTATGTAACCATTTTCTGTGATAATAATGTTTTGATTTTCATGTTGAGAGATATAATTGGGCTTATTATTTATGGGATGAGTTCACATTCTAATTTATACAAGTTTTGGGACACATCTGACTTTAAATTTTTTTTTTTTTTTTTTTTTGGAAGCGAGATATCCAAAATTCAGCAATTCTCACAGTTTTTTACGAAATTCACCATGCTGTACAGATAATGTGCTAGTTTTATAGTTCAGGTCATCATGGATACAACGAAATATGTAAAGTTTTTGAAGTTTTTTTTATGTCTTTTTTTTCCAGTAATAAAGCACTTAATAGGGAAAAATGGTGATTTATTTTTTTTTACTTAATTTTTTTCTAAAAATTTTTATTCTTAAAATTCGACTTCATTGTGCTATTGTCTGGTTGCTTTCATAAAACATTCTTCTGAATGACAGTGTTTTATAACTCTTATTTCATTTACTTAGACTCTTTATTAGATACAGCTTCTGGCTGTACCTTGGCAGACATACCGTAATTTTTCCGACTATAAAACGCACCGGACCATAACACACACCTAGGTTTTAGAGGAGGAAAATAGGGAAAAAAAATTTTGAAGCATAAAAATGTGGTAAAATATTTAATATATGGGAGTTGTAGTTTTGCAACAGCTGCAAGGCTACATTGACAGGTGGCCCTGCAGCTGTATGGGGATGTATAGGTCCATGGTGGCGAACCTATGGCACGCGTGCCAGAGATGGCACGCAGAGCCCTCTGAGTTGGCACGCGTGCCGTCGCCATGATCGCTCACTAACCGGAATCCGGTGTAGGATTCCCGGTTAGTGAGCGATCGCTTCTTTCAGCTGTATGTGAAAATGTACATACAGCTGAAAGCTGTCACTGTAGGCCGCGGACCGCGGAGCCACGGCCTACACTGACTGCAGAGTGTGACCACTGCCCCGACGCAGGCGTGATGACGTCATTCATCAGCGCCTGTGAACAGAAGGAGGAGGAGAACGCTCTTCGTGGGACTGCAGCTCTTCGTGGGACAAGGTAAGTAACAAACTACTGTGTGGGGGACACTGAAGCATCTAATACTGTGTGGGGGACACTGAAGCATCTAATACTGTGTGGGGGGGGGGACACTGAAGCATCTAATACTGTGTGGGGGACACTGAAGCATCTAATACTGTATGGGGGACACCGTGAAGCATAAACTACTGTATGGGGCCCCACTGTGAAGCATATATTACTGTGTGGAGGCCCACTGTGAAGCATATACTACTGTGTGGGGGGGGACTTATTGCGAAGCATATAATGTGGGTGGGGGCCCAAAGAGAAGCATATAATGTGGGTGGGGGCCCAAAGTGGAGCATATAATACTGTGCGGGGGCCTCTGTGGAGCATATACAGTCATATGAAAAAGTTTGGGCACCCCTATTAATCTTAATCATTTTTAGTTCTAAATATTTGGGTGTTTGCAACAGCCATTTCAATTTGATATATCTAATAACTGATGGACACAGTAATATTTCAGGATTGAAATGAGGTTTATTGTACTAACAGAAAATGTGCAATATGCATTAAACCAAAATTTGACCGGTGCAAAAATTTGGGTACCCTTATCATTTTATTGATTTGAATACTCCTAACTACTTTTTACTGACTTACTGAAGCACAAAATTGGTTTTGTAACCGCACTGAGCTTTGAACTTCATAGCCAGGTGTATCCAATCATGAGAAAAGGTATTTAAGGTGGCCAATTGCAAGTTGTTCTCCTATTTGAATCTCCTCTGAAGAGTGGCATCATGGGCTCCTCAAAACAACTCTCAAATGATCTGAAAACAAAGATTGTTCAACATAGTTGTTCAGGGGAAGGATACAAAAAGTTGTCTCAGAGATTTAACCTGTCAGTTTCCACTGTGAGGAACATAGTAAGGAAATGGAAGACCACAGGGACAGTTCTTGTTAAGCCCAGAAGTGGCAGGCCAAGAAAAATATCAGAAAGGCAGAGAAGAAGAATGGTGAGAACAGTCAAGGACAATCCACAGACCACCTCCAAAGAGCTGCAGCATCATCTTGCTGCAGATGGTGTCACTGTGCATCGGTCAACAATACAGCACACTTTGCACAAGGAGAAGCTGTATGGGAGAGTGATGCGAAAGAAGCCGTTTCTGAAAGCACGCCACAAACAGAGTCGCCTGAGGTATGCAAAAGCACATTTGGACAAGCCAGCTTCATTTTGGAAGAAGGTCCTGTGGACTGATGAAACAAAGATTGAGTTGTTTGGTCATACAAAAAGGCGTTATGCATGGCGTCAAAAAAACACAGCATTCCAAGAAAAACACTTGCTACCCACTGTAAAATTTGGTGGAGGTTCCATCATGCTTTGGGGCTGTGTGGCCAATGCCAGCACCGGGAATCTTGTTAAAGTTGAGGGTCGCATGGATTCAACTCAGTATCAGCAGATTCTTGAGAATAATGTACAAGAATCAGTGACGAATTTGAAGTTACGCCGGGGATGGATATTTAAGCAAGACAATGATCCAAAACACAGCTCCAAATCTACTCAGGCATTCATGCAGAGGAACAATTACAATGTTCTGGAATGGCCATCTCAGTCCCCAGACCTGAATATCATTAAACATCTGTGGGATAATTTGAAGCGGGCTGTCCTTGCTCGGCGACCATCAAACTTAACAGAACTGGAATTGTTTTGTAAAGAGGAATGGTCAAAAATACCTTCATCCAGGATCCAGGAACTGATTAAAAGCTACAGGAAGCGACTAGAGGCTGTTATTTTTGCAAAAGGAGGATCTACTAAATATTAATGTCACTTTTCTGTTGAGGTGCCCATACTTTTGCACCGGTCAAATTTTGGTTTAATGCATATTGCACATTTTCTGTTAGTACAATAAACCTCATTTCAATCCTGAAATATTACTGTGTCCATCAGTTATTAGATATATCAAATTGAAATGGCTGTTGCAAACACCCAAATATTTAGAACTAAAAATGATTAAGATTAATAGGGGTGCCCAAACTTTTTCATATGACTGTAATACTGTCTGGGGGCCACTTCGGAGCAAATTGTACTGTCTGGAGGCCACTTCAGAGCACATTGTACTGTCTGGGGCCCTTCACTATTTATATCACACGGTATCTGTTTTATAGCAGACATGTGATATTATTACAGGCTGTAATAACATTGCACGGTCACTATAAAATAGATTCTGGTTAATTTAAGGTTAAATTGCCGTGTTGGCACTTTGCGATAATTTAGTGGGTTTTGGGTTGCAGTTTGGGCACTCGGTTCTCTAAAAGGTTCGCCATCACTGGTATAGGGCATCTTTTTTTTTGCAGGGTCAGGTGTACTTTTTAGTTATACCATTTTGGGGAATGTCTATTGCTTTGATCACTTTTTATTGAAATCAGAGGCGAAACAGCGAAAAAAACGGTGGTCCAGCACTTTTTCCCGCTATGACGTTCACCCTACGGGAAAAATATTTTTATAAGTTTGTAGACCGGACATTTTTGGACACAGGGATACCTAATGTGTATGTATTTCACAGTAATTTTCTACTTTTATATGTATTCTAGGGAAAGGGGGTGATTTAGAACTTTTTTTTTTTTTTCATTTATTTATATATATTGTCAGGATCTGAGGTGCTGGGTGGGCTGACATGGACACAGACTCCAAGGTATTAGTCCAAGTATTGAGTTTTATTCACTCATAACACTCCTTGGAACATGCAACATAACAGAAACCAAAAAAAAAAAAATAATACCTGCCCGTCTGGGCTCTAACTAAACAGAAATGGGTTACCTCACCTAAAATAGGAACAAGTTCAAACAGTCAGATTGTCCTCCAGCAGTAGCAACTTTCCTTGTGGCTTTCCAGCCAAGCTCTGCCACAGTCTGCTCTTCTAGCAGACTTCTTATATCCCCTTAATGAGGACAATCCCAGACAGCTGGGTTTCTCCAGGAGTGTCCACAAGGTGTGGACTGGAGGGGATGGGAATGGCAGGTCTCACTACCAGCCTACCCGCCATTCCATAAAAATCCAGCCCAGTGCACAGCACTTAAATAATGCTCAGCAAACATAGTTGTCTGCTGAGAGAAAACTTTCTGGATTTCCCTTATCTCACCCATCTGAGCAACCTGGGTGAGATGTACATCCCTTCCAATATTTTTCCAGTCCAGTCATATACAGTGGGGAATAAAATTAGTCAGCCATCAATTGTGCAAGTTCTCTCACTTAAAAAGATGAGAGAGGCCTGTAATTGACATCATAGGTAGACCTCAACTATGAGACACAAAATGAGAAAACAAATCCAGAAAATCACATTGTCTGATTTTTAAAGAATTTATTTGCAAATTATGGTGGAAAATACATATTTGGTCACCTACAAACAAGCAAGATTCCTGGCTCTCACAGACCTGTAACTTCTTCTTTAAGAGGCTCCTCTGTCCTCCACTCATTACCTGTAGTAATGGCACCTGTTTGAAATTGTTATAAGTATAAAAGACACCTGTCCACAACCTCAAACAGTCACACTCCAAACTCCACTATGATGAAGACCAAAGAGCTTTGGAAGGCCACATCAACTTACTGAAAATGAATGTACTCCCCAGACTTCTCTATCTTTTTCAGACCATACCCATAGCAATACCCAAAAACTTCTTTCCTACAGTCTAGAAAACTTTCACAAAGTTTATTTGGGCGTCGAGGCCCCCCGAGAATCGCAAAGAGCACTCTCACCAGGCCTAAGCGGTCCCGAATTGCTCCAATTACTTCCTAGCTGTAGTCACTGCACGTATTCTTGATTGGCACCAAGCTGTACGCTCTAAACTCTCTCACTGCCCTCCCATGGCTTCATAAACACCATTGGTCAGACAGTACGACTCATGTGCTCCCATATTTCACACGACAGGTTCTCACCCCCTGCAGGCTTTATGGTGCTGTACCTAGGCTGTTCTGTAATGATGGCCCTATGACCCCTATCTCGGGCAATCGAGACTTCCCAGCTGCACTATACTCCTCTTTTCCCTCCCATACCGTGGGCCAGCCTACCCTCAGATTCAATCAGGTGACCTCACCCTCCTTCCCCGCTCTGAGTTACTCGCCCCAGATTCAAACCCAGACTCCATCGCCTCCCACTGGCAGTATGCCCAGCTTGCTCATTTTTATGCTACTCTTAAAACGTCTCATAATCTTCATAGGGCATTGTTGCCTTTTGAAAGCTTGTGCCTCTCACCCAGTGTTCAAGCTCATACTGTCTCGCTTGTCTATGGCATGCTAATGGAGGGCTCTGATACTTGCTTGCTAGCGTTTGCGAGAGGTTGGGAGAGAGAATTGGGGGTCTTGTTCTTGCCAGACGTGTGGTTATCGGCTTTCCAGGCGTGCCACAAATTCTCCATATCTTGCAAGGCGCAAGAAATGAACTATAAGATCCTCTTCTCAGTGGTATAGAGTCCCCTCTGTCCTCCATGAGATGTACCCATCCACATCGCACCGATGCTGGACATGTAACATTGACCGGGGCACGATGGCACACGTTTGGTGGGGATGTACGCACCTACGCCCCTTTTGGTCAGATGTCCGCCGAATTATTCAGATGGTCACTGGAATTGCTCTGCTCCCCTCCTCCTCTCTTCCCGCGAAAGTTCAGGAAGCATACCCGTAGACTGTTAGGCTTCCTATTGATAGCAGCGAGGTCTGTTATCCCTAGACTGTGGATATTCCTAGACTGTGGATATCCCCAACGCACCCCTCTCTGTTGTCTTGGCTTCAGGAGGTTTTGCGCATTCGCAGCATGGAAGACTTGATTGCGGAGTTGAAACAAGACGATAGAGCCCATCAACAAACGTGGCTCCCCCCTTCTACGCACCACCTTTGTTGAAATTGTGTTGTGATTTGTTTACTGTTTTTAAACAAAAACTTTAATAAAAATTCTTAATGTCAAAAAAACAAATAAAAAATTGGCTCTCAGGGTCTGATATTCAAATGAAAAAAAAAAAAAAGAGTCCAGTCAGAACTTGTCCAGCATACTGCCTCAACTGCGTTCTACAGCATAGTAACCAGATCAGCAGGCTTGTTAATACAGGGTTTACACAAATCTCAGGCTTTATTATTCTTCAAGGTCACTACTCAAGGCACTTGAACTCTGTAGGTAACAATCCTTTTTTTTCTATACTTCCAGCTTTATATTCTAGAGTCGTAATTAGCGGAGTAAGATGTGTCCACAATCTTTCAAACCTATCCACTGTGACTTTTCGATACACTATGCCCCCTGACTTATATGTGCTAGTGAAGATTGGAGACAGGGGCCCCATTCAAGCTTTTGACTAGGAGGAGGTCTTGGTCAGGGATGAGTAAGTGAATATCGTCTGTTACCTGCTGTAGTATTCCAGTAGGTAACTATTTATTTATAAGGCAGCGGAAAGCCAGAACCCCATAGAAGTTCAAATAGACAGCCATTTTTGTCAACATGCAAACAAGCTCTTTGGAGCAGCAAAAGACACTGCTGTTGCACCAAAGTTTTATGATGCAATGCCCTCATTGCTTCAAAAACTAATTTGTATATTGACAAAAACAATATTTATCTATCTGCAGGGCTTTAAATGTGCTTGAATCACTTGCACCCTACCTTTAAGGCTGAATTTAGAGACAATAACAAGCACAAAAGTGGCCCATTAATTTCACAAGAAGCAGGTAATTTTCCACCACCTCTCACCGCACCAAATGTGAAAGGTAACTTGTAAAACACAGTAAATTTAACCAAATTATTCATTATTGTGCACTTTGGTGTAAAAAACTAAAAGTTAAAACTCCACTAGAAATACTGATTCAGCCTGAAATGGCACATAAATACTTGTGAAATAGGTCCAAAATTGACCTGCCAAACAAAAAACTTTAAATAGATTTTGGTATCAATTATGGAGCCCTTTGACCAGTCCACAGATTTACACAAAAAAATACTGATTTATATCATGATGGTCAAGGGAAAAATTCAACAAACTACAAAAAATTCTGGAATGTTTAGAAGTTTGACTGTGCCAGATATGTGCAAATAGTGAAATTCTGCCAAGAATGGGGCATCACTATTTTTTGTTTTTCTTGTGGAGTAAATGAAATAGCATGTACTATAAACATGACACATGGTAAACTATTTGTTAATTCTTATACAGTGGCGTTGGGTTTCTGTGGATAGGTGTCAGATCACTGAGTGTCTGACCACTGGTTCCCCCACTGATCAGGAGAATGGGGGACCAAAAGTCAAGGTGAATGAAATGCCAGTGTTCTTGTGGGATCATCACTCCATTCACTGCAGGGCTGCCGGTATGTAATGTCCAAAACTCCAATACAGGTGCATCTCAATAAATTAATATCTTTGAAACGTTCATTCCAGTAATACAATTCATAATCAGCATCTTCCATGATTGTGTGTCCTACTGAACCAGACTGAGGGACCATTTAAAGGCTTCGGAAACCTTGGCAGGTGACACACTGAATTTACAATACTGAACTTTTTTTTACAATATTCTAATTTTCTTAGATTTGGGTTTTCATTACCTGTAATCCATAATCAACATTTATACAAATAAAACACTTGAAATAGAACACTCTGTGTGTAAAAAATCTAGAAAATCTAGGAGGTCACTTTTTTAATTTAATTACTGAAAGAAAGAAATGTTTCAAAGATATTCTAATTTATTGAGATGCACCTGTAGAAGTGAATGGAGCGCTGGTAATGCAAACACACTGGTGCTTTATTCACATTAAATGTCCCCTGTTCTCCTGATCACTGGAGGACCCAGTGCTTGAACCTCCAGTGATATCACACTTATCCCCTATCCCGTGGATAGGAGATAAGTGTCTTTAATGGATCAATCACTTTAAGGTCGCAAGACAATAGTAGACCACTTTGTGATGGCTGACAACAGAATCAAGTCTGTCAAAAATGCAATGAACCGAGTTTGAAAATTTGGCATGATTGGCTAACTGTTTGCCACTTCTCTCAAGGACCAGGGAGACTCCCTGGTTGGCCTCTTTAGTCTACCATATTGCTGGTGGGGTATTTTTCATTTAATATTATATTGGCAACCAATTGTCCACCACATTATCTCAAGTGTATGGCTGGATTTGGAGTACATTCACATGGAGAAGGTTTTGAGGTAGAAAAACCTGGCACCGAACTAGTTTCCAAAATTGGAGCTGATTTAGACATTGGTTTCAAAGCATCTGCCAATTTTGCCGCAAAGAAAAGTCACATTCCTCTTTTTCTTATATTTAGCACCAAAAGCCGCACAAAAAAACAAACAAAGCCAAACCTCTGTGTGAACATACCCCAACTGTAATTTGAAGGTCTGGGGTGGGTTGCATCTTGTAACAACCTGCTAAGGACTAATGACACTGAGCAGACAAAATGACTATGCCTCCGACTAGTTCCTTTTTCACAAGACTCCTCCGGTATTTCTAGTCTAGGACCTCATAGACTCTATGTCATAGAGAGTCACTATGACACAGCTACACACGACCCACCATGTACAAATCACACTGGAAACGAGGGCGGAACCTGTAGATTGCGCCCAGGGTAACCTTTAACTCCACAGCAGTGCATTATGGGCATTGATGTTTGTATGCCGGTGCTGCACTGTATGTGTTACCACCAGAGGACTACATTACCCGTCAGCCCTCGGGAGGGGGGTCTGTTAGTTACACAGGCGTACTGGTGCCCTATCATCAGCCTCTCACATTTCAAGGAGCTGATAGTTGTCCAAGTCACAAGTGAGCCTGCTGCTGTAGCTGCTGCTGTTAAATTGTAACTAGTGGGAGACATTAGCAACTACTGTGCTGGTAATTACAAGAGGAATCACCTCATCCAGGGACTGAGGTAAGTGACCAGCAGGGAT
Organism: Leptodactylus fallax; assembly: GCA_947044405.1. Classification (NCBI taxonomy): domain Eukaryota; kingdom Metazoa; phylum Chordata; class Amphibia; order Anura; family Leptodactylidae; genus Leptodactylus; species Leptodactylus fallax. The sequence continues at coordinate 8,189,566 of CAMRHE010000001.1, read as the reverse complement.
CTCATCTGCTCTATACTATCTCTACAGGGAAGTCAGATGTGACATTAGTCACTGCAACTCCCAACCGTCATCACTGTAGACGTGCATTGCTAATGTATATGAGACATAAATATCTCTGTCTTGTATGAAAATGTTTGTCAGGGTGGAGTGGATATCGTTCATGAGACCACTAATAGCAGACATTCCTGTCAGATATTCTTCACTTTTGTTTTTCTCTGAATATGTTGCATGATGATTCCCATGTCTTCATAAGGTATTATCAAGCATGTTGGAAGGACATGACAATGTCTCATATTGAATTTCTTGTGCCCTCTATATTGACTGGATTAGGACATTTGCACCATTGACACAGGTCATATATAGTATACCCCTGCAGCCTCCATGCTTGTGCCTTATGCCGTAAAGAGCTCTTGCACTTTATAGTCCTCATAGATAAACCTTGTCACAATAATTTGGGATTTCTGCTTTCAGTGCATTGACCTACAAATGTTCACTATGTTGAAATTGCCCATGTGACCCTTTGGTTTTCGGTCACAGCACTGACACGCTGCTGTTTTGTGTGCCCTGTACAGACAGTGAATAGTTTGCCTAATACAGGTTTAGGCTTGATGATCAGTCTTCCTATAGAGAGCACAAATGGGGCAGTATGGACTGACATACTTCAGAGGGAGCAAAAAAAAATGTCATTTTATCAGGCACATAGAAACAGTTTGTGGACAGTAAGGTATAGTCCAGCAGAATAATAACTACATGAAGATATACATGTTTTTAAAATGAAATGTCCAAATGTATCAATATACAGTTACACGGATGTTAGCCATTGTAATACTAGGTCCACACTAGTGGTTGAGTTTCTGTCCTTCAGGTCCACATGGGGACCCGAAAAAACGGAAACCCTCTCCGCTTAAAAGTGGATACCTGCGGACCCTATAACCTATAATGGGGTCCACCGGGTTTTTGTCTAAAACGGCGAAGAGGAATGACCTGCTTGCCTATTTTAAGCGGAATGGGGGACGGAGTCTCATACTCAGGCTCAAACGCTAGTGTGAACCTAGCGTAAGTGTATCTTACCTGAATGTCCTTATTTAGGGCCTTAATCGCACAAGATGTTATGCTGTTCTTACAGCAGTTTTTCTTGTAGAAAAAACACCAGCTGCCAGTGTTCGGTTAGTACATGCGCTGAATCTATAGTAACCCTAACAACATGTGGCTGCCAGGGATCGCACAATTATAAAGTATGATCGTGCAATGAATGGCGGCCTTGTGCAAGTGGGGTTGCGGTTGCATGAGGCTACCACCATGTGAGCATGCTCCCTTGCATTGTCTGTGAGAGAGGCTGAATGTTGATTTACACACTTTAGGCTGGGTCCACGTGAAACTTCCTTGTAGTGGTTGGATATTCTGGAACGGATACCAAGGATAGGTTATGAAGTATTTATATGTAGTACTTTGCATTTAAATATGACATTTCATCTGGCATCTCCAAATCTTTGCTTTTAATAGGCACTACTCCACTGATTCCAGCCCATGTAAATGTAGCCTTTAAGGCTGAGGCCCCACGTCGCGGAGAACACAGCTTCTTTTGTTGCAGATTTTGCTGTGTTTTTTTTGAGCCAAAGTCAAGAATGGCTTCAGAAGGAATGGGAAATATCTAGGAAGTTCTTATACTTCTACTTTCTGCTCAATCCACTCCTGGTTTTGGCTAAAAAAAGACGCAACCTAATCTGCAACAAAAGAAGCTGTGTTTCAGCAACATGGGGCCTCAGCCTAGGGGCAGCAGCAGACGACCGTTAGATATACTGGCTTGAACTTCGTGCCGAGAGCGGGACTCCTAGCAGTATAGTCATCTATGATGCTAAGAGTCCCTGCCTCCCAGCAACATACTGTCCTGTACTGTAATTGATACGGGACAGTGAAACATGGTCGTGTGCTGCTGCCCTAAAGGAGCTTTCTCTTTTCAGGATTTTAGCTGCCCTCCTGTCTCCTTTACCCTCTAATTCGTGCTTTTCAGATTATTCAAGCACACTTCTTGTGCTTGTTGCAAAGGGCACAGTCATTTATGGATTTACATACACAGATAACAGAAGCACAGCTCAAGAAACTTTACTAAACTTATCGGGACTCCAGAACTTAATCCCTAGAGAGCATGGGGAGAAAAGAAAATGTGTTCCTGGGAGCAGGGACTGAGTCATCATTCCGACCTGTAGCAGGTCTGTAACCTAGGCAACCAGCTGTAAACACTGATAAAAGAGATTTCGTTGTATCTGGCAAACAAAGAAAAATATATTAAACCATGTATTGGGTAAAAAGCTTAAGCTACAAGTCTGAGTGCTACTTTAATGTGTGAGCATGGTCAAGGATCTCTTCTACTATGCATGCTTCTCTCGTGAGTGGAGTAGGAGAGCAGTAGATACCATGTGCTATATGGAATAGTTCCTATGATTGACATGATTATCTATGTGCTTCATATTCCCAGTCCTCTTTCCTGTCTCAAAAAGGAAGAATATTTCATAATGCTGAAGAGAAGTGAAAGAACATGCGTGTATACACATTAGTGAGCAATATCACTTTAATGACTGGAAACAAGTCACCCTGAGCACACAAGTAGCACATGACCAAATTTCCTGTTCTTGATATCCGTGTCAGGCATTCCGTTTTTGTAAGTTTAGGATTTTTTTCCTCCTGATTTCCACCTTTGTCTGTGAACTGCAGAATTATTTTTAACCATCTTGGTCTCGTTCTCAGTGGCTCTTCAAGTTTGTCTCAAAATGTGTGTATTATAAATGTTCAATACATTCTGTAGTCTTCTGTGAGCATTAGACTTTATTCCTGTGGATGTTACATAGGTGGTGCAAGTGTAAATTTACATTATGCAAACTTGACGTGCAGATGTTATAATGTGAAAACAGAGCAAACAGTGTGATTTTTGTTGCCCTTGTTCATGCCACAGAGTAAGAGCATTTGATCGGAAGAGTTGTGGTTGGGAATCATGCATAGATTATACACTGGCACGGCATTTATCAAGCTTCTTGTGCTTATTTTCTTTTAATTCTTCCCATCTTTTAAGTTTTATGCTGTGAGTACAGATTTGCCATGTGTTTGTACCTATTTTGAAGGCTTTTACATAAGGCTTGTTACTTGTTAAGTCCTGCATGTCCGACTTTGTTTCCGACCAAAAAAAGCGGCTTTGCGATGCAGAGGCTGTAATCGGACACCTGTGGGTTGCTTTAAAAACCCATTGAAGTGAATTTGTTTTTAAAGAAACCACTTGCAAACCTTTCCCTATCCTTTTTTCTGATATTTATGTCGGATTCACGGCGGACAGACTCCAGGTGCAAGTGTGAACCAACCCTAAGTCCCAACACTTATATTTAGCACTTAGGGAAGAAGAAAAAAAACAAACAAAAAAAAACGGTGGTGATGGGCGTTTACAGTGGGGAAAAAAAGTATTTAGTCAGCCACCAATTGTGCAGGTTCTCCCATTTAAAAAGATGAGAGAGGCCTGTAATTGACATCATAGGTAGACCTCAACTATCACAGACAAAATGAGAAAACAAATCCAGAAAATCACATTGTCTGATTTTTAAAGAATTTATTTGCAAATTATGGTGGAAAATACATATTTGGTCAATAACAAAAGTTCATCTCAATACTTTGACATCTGTCATTGCCAACAAAGGATATATAACAAACATTTTCTGTAAGTCTTCACAAGGTTGACACACACTGTTGCTGGTATGTTGGCCCATTCCTCCATGCAGATCTCCTCTAGAGCATTGATGTTTAGGGGCTGTCGCTGGGCAACACGGATTTTCAACTCCCCCCAAAGGTTTTCTATGGGGTTGAGATCTGGAGACGGGCTACGCCACTCCAGGTCCTTGAAATGCTTCTTACGAAGCCATTACATCGTTGCCCTAGTGGTGTGCTTGGGATCATTGTCATGCTGAAAGACCCAGCCACGTTTCATCTTCAATGCCCTTGCTGATGGAAGGAGGTTTGCACTCAAAATCTCACGATACATGGCCCCATTCATTCTTTCATGTACACGGATCAGTCGTCCTGGTCCCTTTGCAGAGAAACAGCCCCAAAGCATGATGTTGCCACCCTGATGCTTCACAGTAGGTATGGTGTTCTTTGGCTGCAACTCAGCATTCACTCTCCTCCAAAACACGATGAGTTGTGTTTCTACCAAACAGTTTTACTTTGGTTTCATCTGACCATATGACATTCTCCCAATACTCTTCTGGAACATCCAAATGCTCTCTAGACGGGCCTGGATATGTACTGGCTTAAGCAGGGGGACACGTCTGGCACTGCAGGATCTGAGTCCCTGGCGGCGTAGTTTGTTACTGATGGTAGCCTTTTTTACGTTAGTCCCAGCTTTCTGCAGGTCATTCACTAGGTCCCCCCGTGTGGTTCTGGGATTTATGCTCACCGTTCTTGTGATCATTTTGACCCCACGGGGTGAGATCTTGCGTGGAGCCCCTGATTGAGGGAGATTATCAGTGGTCTTGTATGTCTTCCATTTTCTAATTATTGCTCCCACAGTTGATTTCTTCACACCAAGCTGCTTGCCTATTGCAGATTCAGTCTTCCCAGCCTGGTGCAGGTCTACAATTTTGTTTCTGGTGTCCTTCCACAGCTCTTTGGTCTTCACCATTGTGGAGTTTGGAGTGTGACTGTTTGAGGTTGTGGACAGGTGTCTTTTATACTGATAACAATGTCAAACAGGTGCCATTACTACAGGTAATGAGTGGAGGACAGAGGAGCCTCTTAAAGAAGTTGTTACAGGTCTGTGAGAGCCAGAAATCTTGCTTGTTTGTTATTGACCAAATACTTATTTTCCACCATAATTTGCAAATAAATTATTTAAAAATCAGACAATGTGATTTTCTAGATATGTTTTCTCATTTTGTCTCTCATAGTTGAGGTCTACCTATGATGTCAATTACAGGCCTCTCTCATCTTTTTAAGTGGGAGAACTTGCACAATTGGTGGCTGACTAAATACTTTTTTTTCCCCACTGTATATTTTTTGCCTTATTCTGAGGTATATTTCTATGTGCTGAAGTTACTAAAAGATGTAAGTACATAATAAATCTTGCAGAAATTTACCTCCAGGAAATTTTGATTCCACTGATATCAGATATTTCTGTTTTGTTGTTTCACGCTGCACATTTACTAGAATGCGGTAGTCCACTCTTTTTTTTTTTCTTTTCACTGCCAGCTTATTTAAACTTTAATAGGGTTGTCCATTTTTGCCTGGACAACCCCTTTAAATCTACAATACAAAATCAATGGCGGAATTCCTGTGTTTTTTTTTTTTGTTTGTTTTGTTTTTTTTTTTTTGTTTAATTCCCTCTTTAGAGCTAATTATTTTTTTTATCATTAAATATGGTGATGAAAAATAGTGAAAAATAATTTTTAATCCTAAGGCTTCATGCACTATTACACTGACCCATTCATTTCAAAGGCCCCATATACATCATCATTTGTTATAACGGACCAGTGTATGGGGCCGTGAGCCTGGGGCAAACCTCAGGACAAGTCCAGTCTGTTTTGCAGTTCACTGAGAGGAATGAATGGGGTTATGCAATTGTGCACGAAAATGGGCCTTGTCCTTCAGGGATTGAGGCTGGTGCCCCACATTGCGAAAACGCCACGATTTGGCATTTTATAGTACCTGCAAAGTGGATGGGATTCTAAGTAAAGTAATAAAGAAATAGCCTCACCAATATAAAACATATAAATATTTATTAGTATCCAATAAAAAACATCAATCAGGACACATAATTAACAACCAATACAAATACAAATACAAAATGGGGAAAGACTTGTAAGGTCTAATATTGATACCAGTGATCAAACATATAGCATGGTAAGTATGTAAATACCAGTATACAAAATTGCATAAAAAAACCTAATATCATAAATATGAATCTCTTAAAGGTATAAATATATATGACAAAGTGAAACTAATTCTACCTAAAAACTTACTATAACCATGAAAAGAGAATCTAGAAGTGATTAAAAAAAAAAGCCCAAACATAGCAAGGGCTATAACTGACAGGAAAATATGCAAATGTAAAAAATTACTTATCCAGACCATGAAGATTTCCGACGCGCTTTTTGCCTATACACCAGGCTTTGGTCCCTGGACGAAGCCTGGTGTATAGGCGAAACGCGCATCGGGCATCTACATGGTCTGGATAAGTAATTTGCAAAGTTTTACATTTTTTAAAAGGTATCAAAACATTACAAATACTACGTAAATTTGGTATCGCCGTGATCGTACTGACCCGCAGAATACATGTAACATGTCATTTTTACCACATAGTGAATGACATAAAAATTAAACCCATGAGAAATTGGCGCAAATGCACTTTTTTTCCAATTCCATCTCATTCAGAATTTTTTTTTTTTCCAGTACATTGCACAGGATATTGAATGGTGCCATTGCAAAGTACAATTTGTTCACTCTGAACTGAAAAATGTAGAAATTATGGCTCTTGGAATGGGGAGAGGGAAAAACGGAAATGCAAAAACAAAAATTGACAGAGGCATGAAAGGGTTAAAAACATTTTCCAATGAGTCTTCGTGGGTTTTTGTTGTCTTCTGTGGTAAGATATTACGCAGTGGTAGTTTAACCAATTGTAGAAGTTCAGGTTAACTGCCACATCTATGTACTTATATAGCAAATAAAAGTCAAAAGGTGGAATTTATTTAATTTGCAACATGTCAGCTCTATACTGCCTAAGTATAGAGTTGAATTGTTGTGTTTGAAATAAATTCCACCTTTTGATTGATCCGAGGCGTTGCACCCAAGTTTTCTACATGGTGCTGCCATGGATTAATATATGTGTATACAAAATATTCATTTCTGCTGGTTGATTAATTTGTGGTTGTGACATGAGGGCTGGTGACCTTTCTGCTTAGGATACATAGGAGTGATGCTGTTTATATAAATTACAGATTAAATGTGATGTTTTTTCTGCTGCAGCTTTCAGATACCTACCAAGGACGTGAAATGTGCTATGGAATTAGCTTCAGGGGAAGATGAATGTCTGTGCCAGAGACAGAAATATTGCGTGGATCGCCCCATATATACCCAGGAATATTTGCAAGAACATTTACATTTAAAGAAGAAAGAGCCAACATCCTTACTTCATAAAGTAGCACAATCTTGCCGGTAAGAATCTTACACTTTGAGCTTTTTTTAGTTTTACTTTCCTTCACCTGTACTTAATCTTACATAGGAGGTATTATTGACTGTGATGAATATGTCTTGTATTCATAACGGTTGTCCAGGGCCAGGTCAGGGTGGGTGTAAAAAAAAAAAAAAAAAAAAAAAAAAAAATCTTACCTATCCCCAATTCTCTGTTGTACAGACCCGGTCGCCTTTCCCTCCCATGCTGGGACTCTTTGGAACCAGAGAGACTCATCTGACCGCTGAGACCAATCAGTGACCTCAGTTGTTGCTAGTAAGGAACTGGTGGCGTATGTGAGTGATGTCAGCGGTTCCTTTCTTGTTAACATAGAGAACATACATTTCTTTGTCAAAGTACAATCTTGCAGCTGAGAAGATCAACTTTTTAGTCTATATACAAATTATGTGGTTTTTTTTTATGCATATGGGGTGTGGCTTCAACTGCCAGTGCTTACCTATGGTCGCCACTCAGTGCCAATTCGTAATATAAAGATTGACAGGTCCAGATGTGTGGCAGCCACAGACAAAAACAGTTGATTTAGCAATTTACACTCTTACACACCTACAACTTTAGTAGCTATATTGTTTCTCAACCTGCTTACTATAAAATTGAATTTCTGCAAATCATATTGTCTTACAAATTTTTTTTTTATATCACATTCATTTATGTACTGTATGAAGGTAGATTGGTTTATTCAGTTAATCCTCTGTATATGAGTTTGATTTATTGCGACATGCTGTACAACAGTCTTGTGCAATTGTACATTCTTTATTTAATCTGCCACTCCTTGATGTTACACAGGAAAAAGTCTTATCCGTTTCCTGTAGTGAAGCCGTTATAGATGGATTGGGTATTTTTTTTTATATTTGTCATTATTTATTTTGCACACATTATGCATTTTATTACTTCTAACATGTCTCATGTGGATTGTCTTAAGGGTGGTTTTAGAGGGTTTGGGTTAGGCCCTTGTGAAGGAAATCTCTTTAATTATGAACTGAGTTGCAGAATTAATAGTAGAATTAATATTGTGTTTGAAGTTTAAGTGTGCAATAATTAATCTAAAGATGGCAATTGAAGAGGATCATGACTTTGCCTGAGCCACTACTTAGAAGCCTTATGTTAGAGTAAGATAAGCAGAGCTCATGGTGACATTTGGTAAACAAGCCATTATCAGTTATGTAAAGTGTGTATTGAAATGTAACCAATTAGAATAAGACCAATTGAGTGGTACTTTGAGAAGTTGCACTTGTTACACCCTGTTGTCAGTCTATAAATAAAGGCAATGACCCACCCCCAAGTGGGAATTTTGCTGGATACCACATTTGCTAGTAGACTTTATTTCTCCTCTTTAAGTCATTGGCTACACAAGAACTAGATTGTGGTTGGGCCCAGTATTGCCGTTAGATCTCCTTATTTCCATTGAAAGATAATGTTACAGCATTGAAAGATATTTTAGACAGATGTTGTTTCCAACTTTATTGTCACAGTTTGGCAAAGGATCTTTCCTGTGTACAAAGCACCTAAATTGAGTTTGGTGTGAAAGAACTTGTGTATCCTGCACATAGCCCTGGTCTATATTACAATGAAGTGGAATACCATTTCTGACCTAGACCTTTCATGCAATGTCACTGCCTGACCTTTTTTTTTTTTTTTTTTTTTTCCTCCCCTGAATTGGCACAAGTTCTCACAAATGCAATCCAAAATCTTTTGGAAATGCTTCCCAAAGTAATAGAGAATGTTTCATCTACAAAGGAGGCCCAACTTCATATTAACATGACTTTGGAATGGGATATCCAAAAACTCATACATGTGATGTTCAGGTTTTGTTGGCTAATAGGATTTTTTTTAACAGGTTAAGTCAAAGATGGTCAAAGAATGACTATAATCACACTAGAATATAATATATTAAGTGTTTAATAAATGAAAAGAGATAATACTAGCTGAGGTTACAAATAATGCAATAATTCACTGGATGGGGAAGCCCCTTGCATATCAGACACTGATGTACACCCATCATTCGTTAACTTCCAGAGCTGCTAGACATCCTTCTTTCTCATGATTCCAGCCAAGGCTAACTAAGACCTTAGCCCATACAGATTTTATAATACCTTTGGGGTAGGGGAGGGGCTTTCTGGATATGTATGACTGGTCATCTCATACCGTGACCATTTATGGTACGGAGTTAAGAGTTACTGATCAGTAACAGAATATTATACAAAAATACAGAGTGATCAGAAAGACATTAACCCTGTCATATTACATCAATAAGACACTGATTTTGTGGAAAAATACATGTCCTATCAGGTGAATTCTTACTTAGACGTTGACCTATAAGGTAACATTATTTGGATGACTCGGCTTATTATAAATACGTGGAAAATTATTGATGTCTTCATGGAAAATAGATACAGTAAAAACTAACAGAAGAATAAAAATATCAGTCAATTTATATTAGGGTCATATCATGGAATAAGTTCATAGTTCTTTCCTTAAGCTGGATCCCTTGCAGCTTTATCGTGGCTATGTTCATTCATGTCTGTTGGTCATCTGGAATGGTCACAACATGTCTCCAAAATGACAGAGAGAGACAGACCGAGATAGACAGACCCAGACATGTGTCTATTAATCATTTATATTCATTGGAGGGTGTGTATCCCAGCATCCACAAACTCTTTGCACTGTATATGGAAAACACTGAAAATAAGTATACCCTTGACACACCCATGTATCCTAAGATTGGAAGTGTGTTGTTGGCAGAATAGAATTAACTCTTACATGCCCTGAATATTGTAATATAATACTATTTAATACTATTACAGGTGCTTACATACTTTTGGCCATATTGCATATTTTACCAAATTGGATTAGATCCTAATTTACAAGAAAAGGAAAACCTAAAACATTAAGGTTTTCCTTACTTTTGGTGAAATACCTTACGTGGAAATCTCAGCAAATGTGGAGGATTATGACTATCTCAAATTGCAACCCCTGCTCGCACCATCCATCTCTCTGCTCCCCGTGTGACCCAGCAGCAGCAGGGCCACTGCTTACAAGACAGCACCGCTGCCAGTCTCTTCCATATTCCATACTTAGCGGATGCATTTGCTTCCCTGTGGCCTGCAGCACCAGAACTTGCGTGCTGGGAGGTGCAGGCTACCCACTGTAATATCGGGGCATGTTCACAGCAGACCTGCACCCTCCTCCCTGCCTTATACTCACGGGAGCTCCTCAGGTAGGCCTTTCAGCATCCCTGGCCTGTATTGTTAACCCCTTCTGGGCTTTGACTTTCTGCCACTTAATCTCTTCTCGTGGCACAGACTTCACTGAGATCCCTGTCATTCTAATCTGCCTATACCCATCACATGCCTGGCTTACCTGTTGTTCAGTACTCTGGCACTGCAGCCTCGGGGCTCTTGATTATTGTGACTGCTCCTACTACTCCTCTTGGCAAACTCTTGCTTTTGCTACTTTATTGCTGCCACAGGACCAAGGTTGCTTTATCTGCATGATGACTAGATGTAAGACCAAGTCTGAGGTACCCAGGAAACTTACAGACTTTTTTTTGGTACCCAAGATATCGTCAGGGAAGATTCTAACTCACAAGATTCGCACTTCTGTTCTGCTTCAAGTACCTCCCTGCCTCCACAGTTGGCCTTACCATCCGCATCTGCGTCTACTGTTCTCTCTGCACCCCAGACACCTACTAAATCTGGGGGATATCATGGACTCATCAACAGCCTCACTTTCGAGCAAAGGGCTGGCCTACAAGAAGCCATTATGAGCAGATGCTCAGCCTTTCTCTCAAACTCTATTAAACCCACGGTATGATCTTTCTTTTTTTCCATCTAACTACGACTTGATGGGAAACCTGAAAGACATGCTGGTAGTGCTTCAAAATGGCATCAACCATAATGTCACCCCCTTACTTGCAGATTCAGTCTAATGTACAAGATCTGTGTGGTCATACTGACTATTTGGAACAGAAAATGGAGGAATTCTGGAAGGTGCGTAACGAACTTGTGGATACCCATAACTCCCTGGAGGGTGATGAAAGTGGCTCAAAGACAAAGCCAAGACCGGTCCAAGAGGAATAACATCAAAGTGAGGGGCATACAGGAGAACGTCTCTACCTCTGATCTCTCTGACTACCTTGAAACGTTGTTTCACTCTCTAGTGCCTGCCCTAATGGATCTTGACTTAACACTGGACCGTGCTCATCGTATACCCAAGAGCAAGGTGGCTCTGGAGTCATCCCCGCAAGATACCCTCGTGAGCGTGTATTTTTATCATGTGAAAGAGCTGATAATGTTCTTCTCCAGAAAGCTAAAAACTCTCCTAGACCAGTATGCAAGAATATCGCTGTATCCAGATTTGTTTGCCACTACCCTGCAAGCCCGGAGAGATTTTTCTGTCATCACTAAGACTTTGAGATCACCACATCAAGTACTGCTGAGGTTTCCCCAGTAAATTGCTTGTATCCTGCAACAGAGCCATAACTGTGATTTCCTCCATTCCCAGTGGCCTAAAATTGCTGCAGTCCTGGAACCTTACACCTCCAGCCCAGATGCGCCCTCAAAAGGATCGTCGCTCCCCGAAACTCCTGGCTCAGGAGTGGCAGTCAGTGGGGTGATATGGAATTTTATAGCCTGTGGGCCTTATTGACTTAATGCATTAACAAGTGTTTCTCTTTTGCAGGTTTCTAAGAGGTATACCTCTACTGTTTCGGTAGTACCTTTGTGCTACCTCACTTGTCAGAGATGCTCAGGTTCTATTTTTTTTTTTTTTTTTTTTTTTTTTTTCCTCCTCCCTTGGAGAGAGACTTTAGTGCCATGCACTATGACTTTGCTAATTTCTGGTTATAATACTGATGTTCTTATGTTGCATTTATTTGTTTTGTTTGCTATTTTTTTTATGTTAATAATTGGTTCTCTTCTACCACAGTTGTTGCTTTGGCTTACCACCACCTACTTACTTACCTTTTGGATTGCAGAGACCTATAGTGCACACCAGGAGCGACTACCCCTTCACACTGCTTTGTCACACTTAAATTACCATGGTACTTTAAAATTTCTTCTATTAAAGGGAATCTATCATTAAAAAAAAAAACGTTTTTAAGCTAAAAGCATGTAGGAATAGTCTTTAGAAAGGCTATTCATCTCTTACATTTATTTTGCAGGTCCTCGCCGCTGTTTTTGAATTTTTCTTCTTTTCTTCATTATGCTAATTGTGCTCAGAGCACAGCGTTTTCATAGATTCCAGCGCCGCCTCTGTCTTCTGTTCCTGACGTGTCTCCTCCTTTTCACTCCTCTTCTTACATGAGACCACCACAAAATGGCCGATGGAACATGCACAGTTGACTCTGTCCAACCCGAAGAGGAGGAGACACGTCAGGAACAGAAAACAGAGGCGGTGCTGGAATCGATGACAACGCTGTTCTCTGAGGACAGGGGGAACGCCCCCTGTGCTTTCTGAGCACAATTAGCATAACGAATAAAAGAAGAAAAATTCAAAATCGGCGGCGCGGACCTGCAAAATAAAGGTAAGAGATGAATAGTCTTTCTAAAGGCTATTCCTACAAGCTTTTAGCTTAAAAGCATTTTTTTTTTTTTTTTTTTTTAATGATAGAATTCCTTTAATGCCAAAGTCTTAACAGCCAGTATAAATGTAATCTACTATGGAAGGTTAAAATGTGATGTCCTGCTGACCCAGGAAACTCACTTTCACATTGATAAAACCCTGAAAATATCCCATAGAAAATTCCCACATATTTTTATGGCTTCCGGCCCAGCCAAGCGCAAAGGCGTTCTGGTGGCGGTGAAGGATTCAGTTGCTTTTTCTCTAAAATCGGTGATACAAAATTAATAACTTACTATACAATATTTGCTTTAACCCCTTCCCGACATTCACCAGATGTCGGGTGTTTAAATATGGCGGCCGCTCGGGAGCAAGGTTCAGGGCCAGTGTCCCAATACTATGACAGCCGGGAGCCTTGCAAAGGCTCCCAGGCTTGTCTTTAGTATCTTTCTATTGCAGGCTGCTCTATGCAACCTGCAATAGAAATGCTGTTTTTTTGCAATGCATTAGCATTGTAATGCATGGCATTAGTGATCAGACCCCCTGAGGTTCAAGACCCCTAGGGAGTCTAATAAATGTAAAAAAAAAAAAAAAAAATCCCTAGAACACATATATAAAAGTACTTAAATATATCCCTGTGTCTGAAAACACCCAGTCTACAAATCTATGAAAATATTTTTAGTAAAAAAAATCCAAAAGTGCCAAACCGCCGTTTTTTCACTGTTTTGCCTCTGATTAAAAATTTGAATAAAAAGTGATCAAAGCAATAGCAATTCACCAAAATGGTATAACTAAAAAGTACACCTGGTCCCGCAAAAAAAAGACGCCCTATGCATCACCGTACACGGAAGTATAAAAAAGTTACGGGTGTCAGACTATACTTTTAGAAGAAAAATTTTTTTTTGCACAGTTTTGGATTTTTGTTAAGGGGTTAAAATGTAAATAAAACTATATAAATTTGGTATCCCTGGAATCATACCAAAACATAGAATACAGGTGACATGTCATTTTGGCTGTACAGTGAACGCCGTAAAAACGAAGCCCGTAAGAAAGTCGCACAAATGCACTTTCTTCAAATCCACCCTATTCTGAATTTTTTTTTTTCGAGCTTCCCAGTACATTGTACAGAATAATTAATGATAGCATCATGATGAAGAATTTGTCCTGCAAACATTAAGCCCTTATATGGCTCTGAGAGCGGAAAAATTAAAAAGTTATGGGGTTTGGAAGAGGGGGAGTGAAAAATGAAAATCTAAAAATTCCTCCGATAGGAAGGGGTTAAATAAAGTTATCCAAATTTTTGAGTAAGTTTTTTCTCCAGATTAATGCCTCGTGTAAGAGTCTTTTTAGTTATTGGTGGAGACTTCAGCTTTGTAATGGACCCCCTAATTGACTCTACCACCCCCATAAGACGTAACCCTCCATATTCCAAAACCTTTTTTTTCTGAGCATCTTTATGTTGTCTGGCGCTGCCAACATGGTACAGAGAGGGATTACATATTCTTCTCTACATTGCACCAGTCTTATTCCAGTGTAGACTTTTTCCTTTTTCTGGCCCTACTCTCCAACAGACATCCACGCAGATTGGAGCATGGTCAGACCATGTGATATCACCAATCTCGCTTGAACGAAAGGACAAATTCTCATCTCCTCTCCCCTCACAGTGGAAGCTAAATGACTCTATCCTGAATGTTACGATCAAGTCTTATTAGATTTAAAATCCTTTTTCCTTACCAATGCGGGGTCTGTCACTGATCCACATATTCTGTGGAATGCTCACAAGCCCTTTATTAGAGGTGTTTTTATCAAACTCCGAGAACAAAAGTTTCAATCATTAACCATTGATATCCACCAGACGGAACATTTAACAAAGGTATTCCCATCACCTGCACTCTCAAGACTTTAAGACTTCAATTATAAACTTTACTAGCAGCACAAAATGACAGGACTCTGAAAAGATTACAACTACAATCTTACTTACACAACAATAGAGTAGGTTCTTTTTCAGCACATAGTCAAACAAATGCAGACAAAATCCCACATAGCACATTTTCTTGAGTCACGTGGTAATAAGATCATGGACCTGTGTCTAATAGCTTATCAATTTAAACTACTATGAGTCCCTATATAATCTGAAGAATGACTCTGCCACTGTCACAACCTTTCTCTCAGTCTACATTACAATCCCTCTCTAACCTATTTACTATTCAAGATGTTGTCAAAGTCACTAATTCCCTGAAACTCCACAAAGCCCCCGGCCAGATGGCTTTGCTAATAATTATTCTAAGCAATTTTCTTCAATCCTAGCCCCCTATCTAACCTCCTACTTCAATAAAGTTGCAACTGATGGCTGTTTTCCCTCTGAAATGCTGGCGGCAACTATTGTAACACTGCCCAAGCCTGGTAAGGCACCGATTTTACCCCTTCCAACTTGCCTGAATTCAGTACTTTATGGGGATATCACCTATTAGCTTCCTACCTGCAGGGCCTCCTCACCAACTTTATTTGTCAAGGGCGTAAACCCAAAATTTGTTTTGCTGTTATGACCAGACCCTGCAAATCCTGCAAATTTGGAGGTATGGGTGTTCCTGACCTTAAAAAATATTATTACTTCACCCTCTTAACTCACCTTGCTCATTGGTGGCAGGACGCCTCTCCTCTTCGTTGGGTTAAGATCGAAAAGGAGACAGCTGGTGTACCACTGATTGCTCTTCTATGCCCCCTCTCCCAACCATCCCTATAATTGAAGTGTTCTCCGCTAACTGTGATGGCTTCTAGAACAGTGTGGTGGTCTCTTACTATGTGCTAAATCCATAGGTCGCTACCCTTAAAATATTTGTATGTTTTTCAACCATCCCTCCCTTTACATAATTGGATCAGCCAGGGTATTTCACTTATTAAACACCTGTTATGTGACTGGGGGATGCGGCCATTCCAGGATCTTTAAGATTATTGCTTACCATGCACTGATTTCTATAATTGCCTGCAGATTAGGGACATACTGAGGCCTACTTTGATCGCAAAGTGTTTTTTTCCCCATTGCGGTTTATTCTCACTTTACAGCCGCTATGGGAAAATCCAAAGGTATCTTCGTTTTCTACTCAGAATTGTTAGGCGGGACCTCTGACTGTAAACCGGGACACATTCTGAGATGGGAGCCGGACTTAGTCGCAATTCTCATTGCAAAACTGGTATAAGTGCTGGTCTCAAATATATGAAAGAGTTCCACGTATTGGGAAGTAGCCCAGAAGATCCTGCTCTGCTGGTACTGTCTGAACATGAGTAATGTCTATGTTTATGTGTATGTTTTTGAAAATCTCAATAAAAATTGTCAAATTAAAAAAAAATAAATCTTTTGCTCATCTCTGCTCCATTCTCGAGATGTTCACTCAGACTAGGGAATACTACGGGTGTGATCACCCTACACTATACTTCTTTGTTGCTTGCTCACCTGAAAAAAAATTCCCAGGAAGATTCAGTTTAAATGGGTGGTGGATGTGGGAGCTATTATGTAAAACCAATGATGAGATATTGAGTATATAGCCTTAAGGTTTCAATGAGGCACTTAGCTTGTCCAACTTATACTTTTATCATAGGGTCTACTTTTTTTTTTTTTTTTTTTTTTGTTTTAAATGGAATCTAGGGACACTGATCAGTGTGACAGATGTCAAGAGGCAGGGCTGATTCAATCACTAGTGGGGGATGGGATTTGCTCCCACTTTGTTTTGTTTGGAAAACTACCCAATTAAGGTATTTCTATATAGCTATATATAATACAGTAAGTGAGGGAACACAGATAATACAAACAGCCATGTAATGGAGTCCAACAGTGTATCCTGATCGTGGATAAAAGCAGACCCATGTGCATTATAACCAACCAAAACACAAACACTCTCCTTAGCAGCTAACACGCAAGTGAGTGCCATAGATCCAGACCAAGATTTCAGACTTGGGGTGTCTGAAAAGGGCCACAAAAAAAAAAAAAAAAAAAAGTTTTATGTGCTTAGCTTGGCATGTTATACTATTTAACATATATGTTCTTTGTTACAGATGTACTGCCAAAAAAGCTAAATCTCAGCTATACAGCTTTCTTCCAATTTTGAAATGGCTACCACGTTATCCAGCAAAGGAGTACCTTATAGGAGACATAATATCAGGACTGAGTACAGGAGTCATGCAGTTACCTCAAGGTTAGTACTGCATATATTTGTTACTTTGAGCAGCAATAAATAGTTTTATTTTAGGCAGCATGGTTAGCACTGTTGCCTTATAGTGTTGGAGTTCTAGGTTTGTATTCAGCCAAGGATACCATCTGCATGGAGTTTGTATGTTTCCTCACACACCCCAAAGACCTACTCATAGGTTATTTAGATTGTGAGCCCTACTTGGGATATTGTTGACAATATCTGCAAAGCACTGAGGAATAGGTTGGCACTATATAAGTAAGCAAAATAAATAAATAATTGAGCAGAACAGCTATGAAGAGGATGTAGAACTGTAGGTCTAACGCCAACAGATATTCATTCCAACCCCTTCTGAAAGTACCAACATGCCTGTATTTGTGAACGAAAATGAAAATTGTTCTTGAATTGGTTTCTCATAAGTGCTTGAATCACACGGTCTCAGACTCTGTGGAATAATGTATAACATGGTTAGGCTAAGTTCACATCTGTGTCAGAGTCACAGTGTCTGCCTGAAATTGTTTGATGAAAAAGTCCTGTTCACACAACTTTTTTGTCCACCAATTTCAGTTAAAACAAACAAAAAAAAGAACATTGCACATATGTATATGCTATTGCAGCAGTCCACCTGTCCATTGTTCTGGTCCTCCTAAGGTCAGATGTAAGTTTCAGGTTGTGGGAAGTTCACGACTCCAGTCACGAATTGAGTGACTCATAGTTGATCTGACTTTGGAGCAGCAAGTTATAAGCCATATTTGGTGCAGGCCTGAAAGAACAATAGCGTCCTACGCACAGAATGGTTCACCTGGTCTTCTGAAACTCGAGATACCCACTGCTGGAAAATTAAGGTTTTGTGAAAGCGAGATATGGAAGGAAATCTGAGCAGAGAGGATAAGGCAATGCTTATTGTTAACTCTATACTGAGAGGAACAGAGGGTTGTCCTTTAAAGGGGTTGTCCAGGCAAAAATGGACAATCTCTTTAACTTTTAAATCAGCCGGGGCAGTGGAAAAAAAAAAAAATTCATACTCTCCTGTACCCGATGTTCCGGTGTCGTCATGGCACGTTCCGATCCTTCTGCTGAACGGGTCTCTTCCGGAGTTCCACTGAAGCCGCTGATTGGCCTTAGCGGTCACGTGACCGCTTAGGCCAATCAGCAAATGGCATGCAATGTTACTACCTGTGACATCACAGGTCTCTCTTGCTCAGGCCAATCAGCGGAAGGGATACGTGACGACACTTTGAGAAGACGCCGGAGCAGAAGGACCGGACTGCGCGGGGAGGACACCAGAGCATCAGGGACAGGTGAGTGTGAAAAAACTTTTTTTTTTTTTTTTTTTTCACTGCCCCAAGCTGATTTAAAAGTTAAAAGGGTTGTCCATTTTTTGCCTGGACAACCCCTTTAACAGTCGCTGAAAGTGAAGCATAGGGGAGATGGAGCAAACAGGGTAGGGCTGTATGGGGGCTTAAGGCCCTTGTAATAGATTTAAGGGTATAGCACAATGAGTCGTTGAATGATGTGCTGATTCTGTGGAGGGGAACAAGAAATAGCTTTGACATTTTTGTGAAACATCTGAATGTCAATAAGTTGGGGCTGAGTTTCACCTCTGTATTACTTTCCTTGACCTGTCATCAGAAAAAAAACCAGACTGGGCAGACTTGACTTGGGTAGTTGGAGGCAAGAAGAGAGGCAGAGAGAAAACCACTTCAGGATGTGTTAACTCTTAGACACAGGGTGGATCGAGATCAGAAGATACGGGTTATTGGGTCCTGTCATGATAGATCGAGTCAAGTCCAAAAGATCCTCATTAATCATTGGGATATCCTTAAAATGAATGATGAGTTGAGAGGGGGTTTAACATCCAGACCATTATATCTCGCTACTTGTAGCTGCCCCCTGAATTATGTTGGTAAAACAAAGAGGGAGCTACAAAGAAGAATACTAGACCATACGGTACTATTAATAGGAAACGAGAAACTCTATTAGCCCGGCATATGTGGGCATGTCATGAGGGAAAAGTGGAGGAATCGTCTTTGATGTGGATAGAACATGTGAGCATACTTAATTGGCAGGGCCACTGGGACAAGAGGATGCTACAGAAGGAATCTTTTGACTCCTCACCTTCCAAATCCTTTTTTTTTTTTTTTTTTTTTTTTTTTAATATTTAAATTTTTACTTTAATTATCAGACTACCCCCCCCCCCAGGGTTAACTTTGAGATGCTTAACTTACGCAAGGGATTTTGAGTTGTCTTGTTTTGTTTTGTTTTTCATGGCAAATTGTACCAAATCTACTAAATCTCTGCTTTAAATTAGTATCATCTTTAAATTATTTGGGATGTTACAAGAAAATTTCCCAAACCCATTTGTTAGGGTCAGTTCTGAAGAGGATTTTAAAACTCTAAATATTAGACATGCCCACTACATCAACCCATTTTCAAAACTGCACCCTTCAAATAATTCAAACTTTTTTTTTTTAACTGTTTAAGCATTCACAGGAATTAAAACAATATGGAGGTGAAATTTAGACCTTTTTTTTTTTTTTTAATTTCAGTTCAATAAGTTCATTTAGCTATAAAATGTACACATTCACAAGGGGTTAATGAGAAAATGCATCCCACAATTTGTTATGCAATTTCTCCTAACAGAAATACAACAGCATCATGACTAAGGGAAGAAGCGCCACTGGGCATATGAAAAGCAGATTTTGCTGGAATAGTTTTCAGGTGTCATGTCTCATTTGCAGAGCCCTTGAAGTACCAGTACACTGGAACCCCTCCAAAAGTGGGAACTACACCCTTCAAGGAATTTATCAAGGGTTATAGTGAGCATTTGGACCCCATAGCTGTTTCACTGTTTTTATTAACATTGGGACGTGAAAATGAAAAATTACTAAAACATAACTTTATCTCCAAATTTTACAAAGGGTTAAATGAGGAAAAGCACCCCACAGTTGGTTACACAATTTCTCCTAAACACAGCAATACCCCATATGTGGTCATAAACTGTTGTTATGGGTACATAACAGGGCACAGAACAGACAGCTTGCTATTTGGCTTTTGGAGGGCAGGTTTTGGGTGCCATGTTGCATTTGCAGAGCCCCTAAAGTATCGGCATATTGGAAAACCCCAAAAGTGACCCCATTTTGGAAATTATACCCCTCACAGGGGAATAGTGAGCATTTTGATCCAAGAGATGGTTTTCAAAATGAAATGTGCAGTGGATGATGCAAAATTAAAATTGAAATGTTCCCAAATATCTACTATTTCAGTACCCAATATTTCATACCCAGCTCAGGACACTGTGAAATGGACATCTTTCCAGTTATTATGCTCTGTTTGCTGATTTTGGATACTCCCTACATGTGGCCATAATCTTTCGCCTGGAAATACGACAGGGTTCAGAAGTGAAAGAGCACCATGTGTATTTGAGGCCTGATTTGGACATTTACACTACATTGGTGGGCATTCGCAGGCCCTGAGATAAAATAAATAATTCGCCCCCAAAATATGACCTCATTTTAGAAACTGCACTCCTCCTCTGTAAATATGACATAGCGTCCTAAAACCAAGCAATCTAAATCTGGACTCCAAAAGTCACATAGCACTCCTTCACATCTGCACCCTGCTGTATGCCCAAACAGTTTGTTGCACCCAGCTTGTGTCAGTAGAGACTCACACTCCAAAAAATGTTAAGGGCACAACAGCCTTTGGAGTGTTTGTCTCTGACACAGGCTGGGCACAACATATTGCACACTGAAATAATTATGGAAAAATTGCTAAAGTTTTTGGGGGTTTTGTTGTGTTATTGTACAAGCTATATTTTTTTCTTTTTTTTTTGAAGAGGTAGCCATATGAAAGCGTGGGGGTGTGTGTGTGTGTGTGTGTGTGTGTTTGTTTGTTTTTTGTTTTTTTATGGTTTTCTAAATAAACCATTTTGGGGTGTATATAACTAATCTGACAATTTTATTAAAGGGGCAAAAAATAATTTTTCAAAAAAAGTCTTTTAGTGCTATTAATAGGTTAATAAGTGCAAATAAATACCTTTAGCAGTGTTTTGAGTGATTTCTGGGTTTCTTTGTGAGCTCCTGGCATCTTCTGCATTTGTTTACATGGACATCTTCCAGTTTTGTTTTCCTAGCACTACCATGATGCCTTTGGCCACTCAGAGTTGACTCACACCCCCTCCCTGTTTCCTTAGCTAGCCATCCCACTACTAGCCCTTCTTAACTAACTCAACCCCATCCCATCATACTTGCCTGTCTTCTGATCCAGACCTTCTGGGCACGGGACGTCACTTCTTTTGGGCAACTGCTGGCTAATGCACATGCGTGCCCTAGAAAAAGTGACGTCCTGTGCACAGAAGATACAGACCGGGAGACAGGTAAGTATGATGAGGTGGGATGGGTTAGTATAGGTGACATTCCGTTTTCCCCCGTTCCAGAAATGGAACGTCACCGGGAAATCAGAAAATGTGCCTGGGGCGGTCGCATGACTGATCTGGTGATCTAGGTAAATACAGTAATACCTCGTACATTCGCGAGGTTAGGTTACAGAGCGGGTCGCGGATCGCGAGGAATCGCGAATGTTTGGTACAAGCACTTAGAAGCGCTTACAATGCCGATTTCTAATGTTTAACCCCTAAATATCAATAAACTTTACCCTACAGTACTGTACAGTACTGTATATTAATACATTCATTCGTTTTTCTTATACACTCACAGTAAAATGAAACTAATTACCGGGTACGTAACGAACAGGACGCTACTACCCAATAGCGAAGGTGTTTTTTTTAATTAAATTTCACAGATCTGAGAAAAAAGAGCAAAATCTATATATGTTAGTTGCCAAAAAAATATCGCGAATCTGTGAATTCGGAAACGCGAGTGTACGAGGTATTACTGTATAGATTTTTAGTAGCATAAGTAATTTAGAAGGTAGGAGGGGGGTAGCTTAGATTATCAAGATCAGTTTATCCTGGAAAACCCCTTTTATCTGTTTCTGTGGGGGGATTGAAAAATACATCAATTCTGGCATTGCTCTTTAATATTCAAAATTTTTTGCCCTTTGCCATTCAACATAAATAATATCTTACCTTTTAAAGGGGTTTTCCTGGCAAAAAAATCTTTTTTTAAAAGTTTGTTAGTGCTATTAATGGGTTAATAAGTATACCCGTATACCTTTAAGCAGTCTTTTGTGTGATTTCTGGGTTTCTCTGGGAGCTCCTGGCATCTTCTGCATTTGTTTAAATGGTGTAGCTTTCTGCTGTGTAGCTTCCTTGTGTACCTTCCACACTACCTCCCTCTCCCTGCCCCCCCTCCTCCTCTCTCACTCTGTTACACCCTGTTACACTCCTTTAAGGATTCGGGGAGCGGGGATTTGGAGGATCTCCTGTTGGGTAATAGGAGATCCTGATATCTGTCATACACTTCCTTTAATTGATATGTAGCATCCTGCAGCTCCTCCAGAGAAACCTGAGGTATTATTAGGCTGTCACGTGTAAGTTTTATACCACTGTTTTGTTGGTTTAGTTTGAGCCAGAATTTCACAACACAATTTTGGCGAATTTTAGGTACATTTAAGCCATGTCTCCTTTACTGAAGATCCACACCCACATACCTAGCAATGTGAAAAATTTTAGCCCAGTCTAGATGTGCCACATTTATGTCAGTGTCTAGTTGTAATTGTAAATCTGGGCCAACATATTTATTTGGACCACAGGTGTAGCTCAATGATTAAAATCAATTAGTAGGGCTACAAAAAGTTGCAATGTATCTCTGGACTTAAAGGGGTTGTCCAGGCAAAAATGGACAACCCTTTTAAAGCTTAAATAAGCTAGGGGCCAATCATCTGGGGGCCAATCAGCGGCTTCAGCACAACCCTGGAAGAGACCTGCCAGAGCAGATGTACCGGGAGGGGCGGGAGGACACCGGAGCAATGGGGACAGGTGAGTATGCATTTTTAAAATTTTATTCACTGCCCCCCAGCTTATTTAAATTTTAAAAGGTTTGTCCATTTTTGCTTGGACAACCCCTTTAAACGAGGGAGAAAGCACAGGTCAGGCCTGCAGTTTTGGATCATATTTCTTTGTAAAGTCTAGGAAAGATGTAATTTGCTAAATGCCAGGGCAGACTTTATTTGAGGTGGCAAATGGCACAACCCTATTCACTAGAGGTGAATATTTTTTTTTAAACCTTGTTTTTTTTTTTTATATTTCAGGTTTAGCTTATGCCTTGCTGGCAGCAGTTCCACCTGTGTTTGGATTATATTCTTCATTTTATCCGGTATTCCTGTATACTTTCTTTGGTACATCCAGACACATATCAATAGGTAATGCAAGTGGTTGTGTAATATTTGTAGTATTGTGGTACAAATATTAAGAAAGTGTAATTGAATTGCTTGTTCTTCTATTTAGTATTTTTAACTATTTTTTTTTTTTTTTTTTTTTTTTTAGGGGGATTTGTTATTTTATCATTAGTTTGATGCACACAGTGATTCACATTTGATA
This sequence comes from Leptodactylus fallax, assembly GCA_947044405.1. NCBI lineage: Eukaryota > Metazoa > Chordata > Amphibia > Anura > Leptodactylidae > Leptodactylus > Leptodactylus fallax. Next base: position 8,166,099 of record CAMRHE010000001.1, on the reverse strand, counting down.
AGAATGACCTAGATGACACATGTTTTTCAAAACTAGTGCAGACAAACACTAGAATAAATTGAGTAATGTAGCAACACAACAGATTGCAGAATTTATGTTTTTATAAAGTCTTTAGTTGCTACATAGCATACAAACATATGGACAAGTGACTTATAATAATATGGATTTTGTGATACCTAATCAGCAGTCTCATGAGGATAATGGCACATAACAGCTGCAGAGCAGGAAACTATTGATAATACTAGCCACCTACTGGGTTGTAAAATATATCATATCTTGAACTAGCTACTGTTTTAGTCAGTGTTTTACAATCCTTATCTCTGTGTTTTTTCTTAAAGGTATTGTCCAGGGTAACCCGTGGTTTTTTTTTTTGTTTTGTTTTTTTTAACCTTCACCGACCTCATATGAAAAAACGGGTTATCCTGGGGACATCCCTTTTAACAACTGAGCAACAATGTTCATGTCCTTTTAAATTTATTAAAGAGCATATCCATTGGAACGAAAATAAATAAATATCTGTGTGTATGTATAAAATATATATATATATATATATATATATATATATATATATGTGTGTGTGTGTATGTATGTATGTATGTGTATATATATATATATATATATATATATATAAATATATTAGTTTTATGTTTTTGATATATAGGTTCCTAATTTGCCCTGTTATCTAGAACCAATTCTGTAATGCAATTTCTCATATATCTCGTCTCCTACATAAATTACAGATGACGGGTGACATCTTATAATGGTAGCCATCATTGCAGTGAGTGTTTGTCACCTAGCTTTGTACAGACCATGAATGACATTCCATTTATCTCCTTATTTTTTACTACTATTTATGTGCTTTGAATAGAGAGAGGAGAGTAAGCTGCTGCCACTCCTGACCAATCACCTGTGCAGGCACATAACCAGGAAATTATAAATGTTCCTCCCTGACTTCAATCAGGTGCTGCATCCCGAATATTACGGCCACATCGCTGACCGTGGTGTCATTTTAGAATGTAATACTCTTTAAAACGATACCAGAACCAAAGAGCCAGCCATGATATGTTAGCCATTGTGCGTTCTTAGTCTCAGGATCTTATATTCAACTCAGTTTTTAACACTTTATTAAATGTTGTATTATTATTGGTTATTTTATTTCTTAACAAATGGATACACGTTTCTGAAAATAATGCTACGCTGCATTACAGGTACATTTGCTGTTATCAGCCTGATGATTGGTGGGGTGGCGATTCGCATAGCGCCAGATGAAAGGTTTGATATAGTGGAAGCCAATAACACCAACAGCACAGACTTCTTGCAGAAGATTGAAGCAAGAGATGCAATGCGAGTGAGAGTAGCTGTGGCAATCACTTTGCTATCTGGTCTAATTCAGGTATTCTTTTGCTACTTATGTATTTCAGCTACCCACTATATCCAGTACTTAGATGTGTGTTTAGAGAATTACATACCGTGTTTCTCCAAAAATAAGACACACCCTGAAAATAAGCCCTAGCTAGATTTTCCAGGTTTTTTGGAGTAGGCTTGTAATATAAGCCCTACTCCCAAAAATAAGCCCTAGCTAATTTAACCCCTTTCCGAAATGTGCCATGCGATTACAGCGGATGCCGGGTCCTTAAAGATGGCGGGCGCTCTGTTCCAGAGCGGCTACCATAGCTGTCATACTGGGTCAGTGCCCACGATCAGTGTCTGCCCTGATCGTGGGCATTGTTCAGTGTGACTCCCCCCCCCCCCCCAGTGTCTCCCTTGTACAGCGGAGACCCGCAGTTAATGCCCGCGATCAGAGTCCACTGATCGTGGGCATTGTTGAGTGTGCCAGTCCGTGAACCCCCCCCCCCCCCTAAATCCACCCCCACCCAAAGCAGAGAAACTATCCCCGGGGCCGGTCCCCACCGGCCCCGTACCTTTCACGTTGCAGGTCGGCTCCCGCACGGCGAGATCGCAGGAGCCGACTTGTTCCTTTGACAACCGGGAGCCTTATGAAGGCTCCCAGGCCTGTCATAGGAATATTACTATTGAGGCTGGTCTATGACCAGCCTCATTAGTAATGTAAATAATCTCCCATAGACTGCAATACGTTGTATTGCAGTGTATTGCAGTCTATGGGATGATTGCAGGTTCAAGCCCCGTAGGATGGGTTAATGTTAAATAAATATATAAATAAATAAAAGTTCAAGTCCCCTCCCACTTTCACTAGAATACATATAAAAACAGCCGAACTGCTGTTTTTTCACTGATTCACCTCTGATAAAAGTTGAAATAAACAGTGATCAAGTATGTGATTGTTGTTCATGGAAAAAATTAAGACCTACCCCGAAAATAAGCCCTAGCCCTTTTTTCGGAGCAAAAAATAATATAAGACCCTGTCTTATTTTCGGAGAAACACGGTTGCAATGTATTTTCAGATCAGCACTTTCTATCCTTTGATAGCAATTTGGCCATAAGCATAAATGTATAAAATAAATGGCTTTTGCCACTGTTATGTGTATTAAATATACAATGTTTCAGAAACAACTGAAGAGAAATAAAATTATACTTCTCACGATTATAACCCTCACCCTGTATTACTTTCTTTATTGCAGCATTCAGTTCTGGCCATATTCTGTGCTGCTTCATGTCGTTTTATTTCTCCATAAAATATGTCCTTGCTCCCATTATAAAAGTTTTATTTTCCAAGCTTATCCTTTTGACTGCCAAGTGCATATGTAATATATATAATGACTTTAAATGATTAGTACAACCAACTTGTGGCATCATATAAAAGTTTAGAATTGTAAATTAAAATATTAGCATCAAATCTAGATGAAGCATCCAGTGAGTAAGACGAAGTTACTTCCTGCTGCTGTCTAAGTCTACGTTCACACTGCCAGTTTTAATGTCCGTTGCTTTCATAATCTAGAAGGAAGAGTCTTTCCCTTTTAGTCACTCCTTATTGTTTATATTGGCCCTCCTTAGCAGCCTGAGCTTTAGATGGTATTTATATTTTATAAGCTATAAATAAATTGTTGTTTTTAGCGTTCGTATATCAGGCAGTAACTCTTTTATATTATTTCTTCAATTAGCGAAACGTCTACCCTCTATTTTCAGTTTTTGTGTCCGTTATAGGACGTTAAAGAGGTTATTCGGTTTGGCCATCAATATTAGATCTGCAGGGGTCCCAGATGTCGAGCAGAAGAGCCGCGCTGCGCACTCACTATACAAACTGCATGCAGGACTTTGTCTTGCGTCAGGAAAGGAAAAAGCATGACTGAAGAAAGCTTCTTTCATATTTTTACATTGCACTGTTTGCAGATGGACACCCAATGGAGGGACTTCGTCTGCATCTGTCATTTAATATCCATTGCTCTCATCCTGTTGAAAGTAACAGACATTAAATAACGGTAGTTTGAACCTAGTGTCAGGAAGCAGGGGAGCTAAAAATGACACTCTTGTCTGTCGCTTACAAGTCATAGCTGGGCATGTGCCACTGCGCGTGGCCAGTACAACTGTGTATTCCTCAACTACTTGTTGTACTGGTATCTGTATCCGAAAGATTATTGGTCCCTTCAGTTTTGGTTATATGTGCATGTTACAATAGGCGTAAGTACCAGTTGCGGCCACTTTTTTATTTTTCTAGAACGTGATTTGTGTCTTTAACACTCCACTTAGGAAAAATTTCATAAAGGCACCATTGTTTGTAAAGTCCGCGGTGGCGTTTTCAGAATGTAGGTGCTGGTTGCTTTCAGAAAATATTTTGATATGGGGGGTACAATGACTGAAAATTGCTGCAGTCCCATTCGGGAGTGGACTGAATAAAGGGGTGGCTGAGCATGTGGATGTGCCATAAATGTCTAACATACTGAGCCATTTAAACCGCACTACCTTTTATTGGTGATGTTTACCTGCTCAGATTTCTTGAGTTGACTGCTTCTTCAGGGTTGATCAGGGTCTGCAGTAAGCTTTTATTCTGTACTGAGCAGTAAAGTAAGTCTATTGTAGTCTGGAGCACATCATTTCCTCATCAATGGCTACAGCTGCTGCTCCATCCCTCGTGCCTTCACACTGCAACTCTATGGCTCACATTTACTAATAATTGGACAGTATAATCCAGATTTATCACAATGGCTGATGCTGGATGATAAATATAGTGCAGCTTTATACTGACTAAGTTTATACCACCTATTAGTTGACTGACTTTAGGCCAAAATTGTAGCCCACAACTTAGTGATGAATATTGCTATATTTAAGTCCCTTTCCCACAAATCCATGCACCATATGAAATAATTGGGTTAGCACGCAATGTGTAACCTCTCTGCATAATTATAATAAGTTGATAAGTTCTCCTTGGAAAAGGGCTTTTTGGGAAAACAAATGTTGGGGCCAAGTTCCAGTACATTTGGTCCGTATTTATTTCTGTATTTACTTGTGATACTGTCTTTTGATATGTGACAAACTATTTTTTACATACATTTCTATTTATCACTTTTATATGTAAGATATATTGTTAGGGCATTTAGTCATGTACAAGTACAATATATACATATAGACCCAGTTTTGATCTGATACTTAGTACCCATTGAGATGAATGTCTGTCAGTAAATACTTGGATTTCTTGAGTCTTCCAATGTGAAAGCCATTTCCAGAGAGGGCAGCTCTTTGTATTGCTTCATAGATGGGTTGCCCTAGTGTGGGATCCCCTCTCTGACATTAAGGAGGCGAATAGACAGGGGTTGTCCTCATGAGAGGAACCCTTTAGGCATTTGATGGTATCCTACTACTAATGGCAAAAAGATAAGTTTTCAGAATTGCATAATTAACTGTAAAAATAATGTGTACCCATACAGGACATGTACTAACATGTTGTATTTTGTTACTAGCTGTGCCTAGGCATACTTAGATTTGGCTTCGTGGCCATCTACCTGACTGAACCTTTGGTGCGAGGATTCACAACAGCAGCAGCAGTTCATGTCTTTGTGTCTCAGCTGAAATACCTCTTGGGTATTAAAACGAATAGATCCAGTGGACCTCTGTCAGTCATATTTGTAAGTGGTATTTTGTTCTGTACTGTGGTATGCTATAGTATTATTATTTTCTGCTAACAACAATAAGCAGATGGAATCCATGATGTTGAAATACATTGTAGTTTGTTGGCTATAAACCGAACCTACTGAATATATTTAGCGTTGATATTAGTGCTGACCATATGATATTAAAAAAGGTTACAATACTTAATAGAAGAAACTTTCAATAAAAAAAAAAAAAAAAAAAATATATATATATATATATATATATATATATATATATATATATATAGTAAATAACCTTCACCGTATTTCTTTAACTGCTCTTTGTTTCAGAGTTTAATTGCAGTATTGTCCAATATCACAGCAACCAATATTGCCACCCTGCTTATCGGGATTATCTCTATGGTATTACTGCTTGGTGCTAAGGAAATTAATGACAGATTTAAAAAGAAATTGCCAGTTCCAATTCCCATGGAGATAATAGTTGTGAGTATTGTACGTCATGAAATGTTGGTGTAAAAGTGCTTCCCTGAGAGAGACTAATAATGCTAATCCAAAATATGATCTCAGTTTGTAATGTATACTTACCAGAAATAAAGGCCCCAAAGCAGATCTTTGGGACGGCTGCTACACAACTGGTGCAATCTGTTTTCCTCTATTACATCAATAGCCAAAGTGGAGTACGTACAGAGTCTTTGTGCATATACTTTGGTCATGTTGAATATAAACAAATGTATTAAAGGATACCTGAGTTTGCTGGGCAGTCTGTTCTATGACTGTATAAGCCTTCATAAATGATGTCCTACCAATTTTCCTGCTGCTAATGTCCTCATTTTGGCTGCTGCACATTTTGCATTTTACTTTGAGGCTGTGGGCATGTACGATAAAGAGCAGTCTCCCCCCTTCCCCATCCATTATACCTTGTTTGGTTTGTTTACATGCAATTCTGACAGGAGTAACTGTACAGTCATGGCCAAAAGTTTTGAGAATGACACAAATATTATATTTTCACATGATCTGCTGCCCTCTGGTTTTTATGTGTGTTTGTCAGATGTTTTTATCACATACAGAAATATAATTGCATTCATATTATGAGTAACAGAAGCTTATATTGACAGTTAGAATGAGTTAATGCAGCAAGACAATATTTGCAGTGTTGACCCTTCTTCTTCAGGACCTCTGCAATTCTCCCTGGCATGCTCTCAATCAACTTCTGGACCAAATCCTGACTGATAGCAGTCCATTCTTGCAGAATCAATGCTTTAATTTTGTCTGAATTTGTTGGTTTTTGTTTGTCCACCCGTCTCTTGATGATTGACCACAAGTTCTCAATGGGATTAAGATCTGGGGAGTTTCCAGGCCATGGACCCAAAATCTCTATGTTTTGTTCCCTGAGCCATTTAGTTATCACCTTTGCTTTATGGCAAGGTGCTCCATCATGCTGGAAAAGGCATTGTTGAGCGCCAAACTGCTCTTGGACGGTTGGGAGAAGTTGCTCTTGGGGGACATTCTGGTACCATTCTTTATTCATGGCTGTGTTTTTAGGCAAGACTGTGAGAGAGCCGATTCCCTTGGCTGAGAAGCAACCCCACACATAAATGGTTTCAGGATGCTTTACAGTTGGCATGAGACAAGACTGGTGGTAGCGCTCACCTCTTCTTCTCCGAATAAGCTGTTTTCCAGATGTTCCAAACAATCGAAAAGGGGATTCATCAGAGAAAATGACTTTATCCCAGTCCTCAGCAGTCCACTCCCTGTACCTTTTGCAGAATATCAGTCTGTCCCTGATGTTTTTTCTGGAGAGAAGTGGCTTCTTTGCTGCCCTCCTTGAGACCAGGCCTTGCTCCAAGAGTCTCCGCCTCACAGTGCGTGCAGATGCACTCACACCTGCCTGCTGCCATTCCTCAGCAAGCTCTGCACTGCTGGTAGCCCGATCCTGCAGCTGAAACACTTTTAAGAGACGGTCCTGCCGCTTGCTGGTCTTTCTTGGGCGCCCTGGAACCTTTTTGGCACCAATGGAACCTCGCTCCTTGAAGTTCTTGATGATGCGATAGATTGTTGACTGAGGTGCAATCTTTCTAGCTGCAATACTCTTCCCAGTTAGGCCATTTTTGTGCAGTGCAATGATGACTGCACGTGTTTCTTTAGAGATAACCATGGTTAACAGAAGAGAAACAATGATGGCAAGCATCAGCCTCCTTTTAAAGTGTCCAGTGGTGTCATTCTTACTTAATCATGACAGATTGATCTCCAGCCCTGTCCTCATCAACACCCACACCTGTGTTAATGGAGCAATCACTGAAACGATGTTAGGTGGTCCTTTTAAGGCAGGGCTGCAATGATGTTGAAATGTGTTTTGGGGGATAAAGTTCATTTTCTAGGCAAATATTGACTTTGCAAGTAATTGCTGTTAAGCTGATCACTCTTTATAACATTCTGGAGTATATGCAAATTGCCATTAGAAAAACTGAAGCAGTAGACTTTGTAAAAATTAATATTTGTATCATTCTCAAAACTTTTGGCCATGACTGTACAAGTGCAAACAACTGAGAAAAACCCAAGTGACCATTAAATTGGGGATCCAGGAATACTGAAGTGCAAATATAGAGCAGATATATGCATATACCTACTATATTCTAGCATCTGCCATGCATGACACCGGAAAAGCGAAATCTACGAGCTCAGTCAGTAAAGCTGCTTGCTGTCTGTGAATAATATCCCATCTGTAACCACACAAGCAACCAGAAGTACTCACAAGTACATAGTAAACTTTTTTTCTTACATTGTAAGCTGTGAGATGTGCAGAATTTACATTCCTTGCAGTTTGCAGGCAGGTGAAGAAAATCAGCCCCTCCCTTCTGCATTCACTGTGTGAAGAGAAAACCCCCCTCCCCTTTCACCTCCCTGTCTGTGCTGCTAGAGACATACCTCCAGGGTAATCAAGCAGTCAACTGTAAATTAGCTAGAAGTGAGACACCTAGTGGTAGAAAATTTTAAAGAAGTTTTTCAGGCAAAAAGCAGCAACATTTTTAATTATAGTGCATTGCATGTTGGTCCAGAATCACATGCTTTATGAAATGAGACTAAGTTGTCTGAAAAGTTATTGATCATTTAAATTATATCTCCAGTTATACAGAAAAACGCTTATAGCACAGAATTGTGTAGAATCATTTTCTTAAATACATAGTACAGCAGACTCTGCCTATACATAGCAGCACATACTTTATTGTGAGCTGTTCGCATCAGTAGGAGAGTCAGAGTTAATGTGATTTTAATATGTAATGGTTACATATATAGGAGATATCCCTGTTAATTTTATATACTAAAATGTATATTATTGGAACAGTTTGAGACGTGTGGCCTTGAGATATTCTATGGATTGTTTGGGCATGTCAGGCCACATTTCTATCTTGCCATTGTGTGGGAAGATAAGTAAAATTTTGTATGTGTCCCATTTTTCATACACTTTTATTAGTATGATTAAATTTCCCAGCTGTAAATCTCAAAACTTCTGTTGCTAAAGCATCTGAAAATCCAATGTATCGCAAACAGATTTGCAAATTGACAAAAGCATGAATTGGAAGAAAAAAATGCACTCCTCTACTTTCCAGTGACCCTGTATGGAACATTTAGTGTAACCACCAGCTGTACACAAAGGGCATGTGCTGCATTTTTGCCATTGTGATAAATTACACAAGTATCTAAACGTTACACTACAGTGAATAGGATGTTCTGTAAATCCCATATATACAGTGTTGTTGGTCACATTAAAGAAGGCAGCTTGTTGTAGAGCTGGAAAAGATTTTTGCAGGTAAACTATGCAATAATCTGCTCACCTCCACCTGCTCTGATATGCTGCCTGCAGACAGGCTTTTTCAGTGTGACCGGTTACCTTTAAACCCTACTTTCCATAGACATTTTACCTAGCAATAGTTCTGTAAAATAGTGATTGTGGTCAGTGCAAAAATGTATTTACTTTTTTCAGCATTTTTATGATTTAGTAACTTGCCAAAGATGGGATTAAATGTCATTCGCGTCTAGCAGGAAAATAGTTGCAGCTCACATGAACTACCAATACCTACTAATACCGCTGTGTCCATGCATCTCATTGCTGTAAATTATAACTACTACAAGAATAGAAAAAAATATTGTTATAGGCTTCTTTAAATGTGGTGTGATTTGATAAAATACATTTTCTGTGTTTTTTTTTTTTTAATATTTTTTTTATGTATTATAATTATTTTAAGGTAATAATCTCCACGGGAGTTTCAGCTGGACTTAATCTTGAGCAGTCCTATGAAGTAGATGTGGTTGGCAATATTCCAACAGGGTAAGATATCGTAGACTGAAAATGTATTTGTATTTTATTTTGTGGGTTTTTTTTTTTTTTTTTGGAAACCACATCTCTTTGTAGTACTTACAGTAGATTGTCCCACATTATTCTATGGTGCATAGTCCCTGTTGTAATGTAGAAAGAATAAAAGTGACCGCACAGTGATGGATCAGCACAGAAAGTTCACACCATTATGCTCACCGTACAGATTTAAAAGGTTACCTGAGTTTTCATGAAAAGTTGAAATATTTGCAGGGTCTTTCTGGGAAGTTTGTTCTACGACTGTGTAAGCCTTCATACATGATGTGCTGTCTATTTTTCTGCTGCTAACAATCACATTATGGCTGAAACACAGTTTACATATGCAAATACCCACTACATTCTAGCATCTACCATGCAAGCATGACACAAAAATGAGCACTCTATGAGCTTTCTGTATGTGAATAATATACTATCTGTAACTACACAAGCAGCCAGTAGATTCAAGTACATAGAAGACTTTCGTAGAATAACTGACAGACAGAGCCCTCTTTTTCTTCCGTCAGAAAAGTAAAAAACATTCTAACCATTGTAAGATGTTAGAGCTTATTGAATTTTGCCCTGTCTACACTATATCCATAATCCCCCGGAGGCAAAATGTTCCATTACACAATTACAATATGAGAACAGTTGAAGGTTTTAATGTTTCATTGATGATCAGGTTTTAGCACTCTGTATAAATACATAGTAGGGGCTTTATTATATGCATTTGATGTACAGTACAGACCAAAAGTTTGGACACACCTTCTCATTCCAAGAGTTTTCTGTATTTTCATGACTATAAAAATTGTAGATTCACACTGAAGGCATCAAAACTATGAATTAACACATGTGGAATTATATACTTAACAAAAAAGTGTGAAACAACTGAAAATATTCTTATATTCTAGGTTCTTCAAAGTAGCCACCTTTTGCTTTGATTACTGCTTTGCACACTCTTGGCATTCTCTTGATGAGCTTCAAGAGGTAGTCACCTGAAATGGTCTTCCAACAGTCTTGAAGGAGTTCCCAGAGATGCTTAGCACTTGTTGGCCCTTTTGCCTTCACTCTGCGGTCCAGCTCACCCCAAACCATCTCGATTGGGTTCAGGTCTGGTGACTGTGGAGGCCAGGTCACGGCGAGCCCCCACACCTCCTTCTTGGTCAATGCCCTTACACGTCTGCGGGTTTGGGGCTGCCTGTTGAAATAAATGTGGTCCACTCGCCCGGTGGAATAGCATACCGCTGCAAGATGCTTTGGTAACCATGCTGGTTCAGTATTCCTTCAATTTTGAATAAATCCCCAACAGTGTCACCAGCAAAGCACCCCCACACCATCCCCTCCTCCTCCATGCTTCACGGTGGGAACCAGGCATGTAGAGTCCATTCGTTCACCTTTTCTGCGTCGCACAAAGACACGGTGGTTGGAACCAAAGATCTCAAATTTGGACTCATCAGACCAAAGCACAGATTTCCACAGGTCTAATGTCCATTCCTTGTGTTCTTTAGCCCAAACAAGTCTCTTCTGCTTGTTGCCTGTCCTTAGCAGTGGTTTCCTAGCAGCTATTTTACCATGAAGGCCTGCTGCACACAGTCTCCTCTTAACAGTTGTTGTAGAGATGTGTCTGCTGATAGAACTCTGTGTGGCATTAATCTGGTCTCTAATCTGAGTTGCTGTTAACCTGCGATTTCTGAGGCTGGTGACTCGGATGAACTTATCCTCCGCAGCAGAGGTGACTCTTGGTCTTCTTTTCCTTGGTCGGTCCTCATGTGAGCCAGTTTCTTTGTAGCGCTTGATGGTTTTGGCCACTGCACTTGGGGACACTTTCAAAGTTTTCCTAATTTTTCGGACTGACTGACCTTCATTTCTTAAAGTAATGATGGCTACTCGTTTTTCTTTACTTAGCTGCTTTTTTCTTGCCATAATACAAATTCTAACACTCCATTCAGTAGGACTATCAGCTGTGTATCCACCTGACTTCTGAACAACACAACTGATGGTCCCAACCCCATTTATAAGGCAAGAAATCCCACTTATTAAACCTGACAGGGCACACCTGTGAAGTGAAACTATTTCAGGTGACTACCTCTTGAAGCTCATCAAGAGAATGCCAAGAGTGTGCAAAGCAGTAATCAAAGCAAAAGGTGGCTACTTTGAAAAACCTAGAATATTTTCAGTTGTTTCACACTTTTTTGTTAAGTATATTATTCCACATGTGTTAATTCATAGTTTTGATGCCTTCAGTGTGAATCTACAATTTTTATAGTCATGAAAATACAGAAAACTCTTGGAATGAGAAGGTGTGTCCAAACTTTTGGTCTGTACTGTATGTAGAGTAAGCGGGAACTAACTAACTGTTTCTACTCCTTTTAGAATTTTTCAGGGCATTTCCTGTTTTAATAGACCTTATCTGCTTGTATGGAATAAAAGCGCTGACAGTGTTTATCCATTGCTATATGGAAGGGGGTTCTCCTGTCCATCCATCTCATACCTATAGTCTTGTATACAAGAAATAAGGTTTCCCTTAAAGGAAAAAAAGTGCACATGATGTTGCCATCTATCCCCATCTAGTAACACCAAAAAACAGACACCAGGAAACAGCGGCACATGTGATTCTATTACCTTCGTAAAGATATCAGTTACAATGACCTTCAACCAAAAGGTCTGAATAAAATTGCATAACCACATTAAATGTATAAAACCTGCCTCTGGTGCCTGACACCTATGGTACTGAGAGGAAGGGATCCTGCACACTTTAAACATTCTTACCATTTTAAGATAGTTTCAGCGAATTATATAAATGAGCTTATTAGTTGTTGTATGATCTTATAGCCTCATCCTATTCATCCTAACTCTAAGTAAGGGAGTGTATAAGTCTTCTCCATTTGTCTTCCTTTTAGTGTCGGCTAGTTTAGACTGGAGGGAGGTCATTCCCATAGATCCCTGCATATGCAATACTCCAATTAGAGGATGAGTTGAGATTGATAGATTTGATGCTGGAAATTGAGCATTAGTAGCATGGCATAGCCATAGATCCTTTTAAAAACCTGTTCAAGGTATTGGGTGTGATTATTGCAGTTGGTGAAATGGTGCAAAGACGCCATTCATGCAGAAGTCTGCCATAGTGTTCACCTCAAGATTTAAACATTATTTTGAGTCTGATAATGTAAATGAATTTTGGTGAAGGACTTTTTGTTCTGTACTCTACTGCAATGCCGCTGTATAGTTCAATAAGTAAAGTGAGATTTGTTTGGCTACAAATATATACAGAGATACAGGCAATAGCACATACTGTACGTTCCAATAGACAAGGTATCAGTCACAGGAATACTTGAAAGCGACTCATCTATTAGCAGCTATGAAATATAATGTAGGCTACTACCTGTAGGGGTCAATTGTGTGCAGTTTATTTTCCTCAGATATTGCACTTTGGCTGTTTTTACCGCAGCTCCCTTAGAACTGAACTACAATCTGAGACTGACATTTAGCTGAGGTGATTAAAGGGGTTGTGCCTTTATGGATACTTTCCCCCTGTCCTGGGGATAGGGAATAAGTGTACAAGCACTGGTGACCCGGGCAACAGGTTCCCCAGTGATCAGAAGATATTTGGTATTGATGCATCCGTAACAACCTGTACAATAAAACTAAAACATTATTTAACCTACACGGTGAACACAGGGGAAAAAAAACATCGGAAGTAATGATTTTTTGCCATTTCCCCTTACAAAATATGCTATAAAAAGTGATCAAAAAGTCATATGTACCCCAAAACAGTACAAATATAAAGCACAGGTAGTCATGCAAAAAATAAGCGTTCAACCAAATCTGTAAACTGAAAATAAAAATGTTGCCCATCTCAGAAGATGGCGATGCAAAAATAATTGATTTATGTCCCCAAATGTGTTTTTGTGTTGCAAAATTAGTAACACGTTAAAAAAAAATATATATATATAAATTGGGTATCACCGTAATCATACCAACCCGCAGAATAAAATTAACATGTTAATAAAATTTATTCAATAAGTTATATGCACCCAAAAAATGGTGTCATTACAAAATGCATCTCATCCCGCAAAAAAACAGGCCTCATATGGCTACATCAAGAGAAAAAAAAAAAATGTAGCTTGTTCAATGTGAAGACAAAAACCCCCCAAATAGTCAAATCATTAGAACCAAACTGGCTGCGGAAGTCAATGTATAAGCTGTGCAAGCATATATCAGGGTACAAACCAGATTTAGAGTTTATGAGAGAAAACAACAAGCCCTCATATGGCTACATCACCAGAAAAATAAAGAAAATATAGCTCGTACAATGTGAAGACAAAAACCCCAAAAATCGCCAAATCATTAGAACATAACTGGCTGCGGCAGGAAGGGAATGTATAAGATTTAGAGCTTACGAGGGATAATAAACCAGAAGTGACCCCCAGAGTGACCCCTCCAATAATAGGAGCTACTGGGGAAATAGTAGGGAATTTAGTGTACTGAATGTACTCCGCACAGCTTACATATTCACTTTTCCCCATCCGCTGTGCATTCATGTCTGAAATACTAATGCCCACTACACCCCTTGATAAATTCTTTTGAGGGGTGCAGTTTTCACAAGGGGGTCACTCCTTACGGGATTCCACTTTACTGGTACCTTTCAAAAGACTCTGCAAACATGACCTGGCAGCCAGATACCAAACATCTAAATCTATACTCCAAAAATTACATAGTGCTCCTTCCCTTCTGTGCCCAAACTGCAGTTTATGCCCACATGTATGTATGGTATACCCAGGATAACGTACTTAATGTCATATGTGGATATAAACTGTCAGTTTGGTCTTTAGACGCCATTACACTTTTGCAGAGCTCCTGAATTGCCAGTAAAGTGGAATCTTCTGACACCTGACCCCATTTTGGAAACTACACATCTGAAGGAATTTATCCAGGGGTACAGTGAGCATGTTTAACCCCCAAGTGTTGCTATAATTTATTTTCCAGAAATGAATACACAAATGGTGAAGGGTGAAAATTGCAATTTTTCCAGCAATATGTTATTTCAGAACACAATATGTTATGTCCAGCTTGTATCAGAGATTAACACTCCAAAAGCTGTTGTGCCCAGGACAACCGCTTAACAGTTTTTGGAGTGTGTGTCTCTGCTGATACAAGCTGGACACAACATATTGGGCGCTGAAATTGCGAATCTTTGGAAAAACTGCAGTATTCACTCTTCATTATCAGCTGTGCATTCATTTATGGAAATTAAATTAATGCAACGCTCAAGGGTTAAAAATGCTCACTACGCCACTTGATAAATCCCTTGTGGGGTGTAGACTCCAACGTGGGGTCACATGTCTGCGGATTCCACTTTACTGGCAATTCAGTGGCTCTGTAAAAGTGGCATGACATCCAAAAACCAAACAGCAGTTTATACCCACATATGGCATGAAGTATGTTTTCCTGGGTACACCAGTGTCATACATGTGGGTATAATCTGCTGTTTGGGCACACAGCAGGGTGCAGATGTGAAGGCGCAATAAGTGCTTTTGGAGATTTAGATTGTTGGTTTTTGGATGCCATGTAACATTTGCAGAGACCCTAAAATTGCCCCTACAAAAGGGGGTCACTTTTTGGTAAATTTCAATTTACTGGAACCTCCAGGGCTCTGCAAAAACAACATGGCATCCAGAAAATCCCTCTAAATCTGTGCTCCAAAAGCTAAAAAGCACAGTTTTCTTTCCCTTCTGAGCCCTGCGGTGTGTCCAAGCAGCAGTTTACGCCCACATATATAACTTTTTCGTACCCGTTTTTCATAGCCCACTTAATAGTTTTAGGAGTTCATGTTTGTGATGACTCAAAGTGGGCACAACATATTGGGCACTGAAATTTGCATATTTCTGTAAAAATTAAAATTTTCACTTTGTACATTAATTTTTGGATAACACTCTTGGGTTTAAAATAATGATACCCCCTGAGAAATTCCTGGAGGGGTGTAATTTCTCAAATGGGGTCACTTTTGGGGGTTTCCATTGTATTAGTATTTTAGGAAATGTGGCTTGTGATTTGGCACCTGAAAACTATTCCAGCAAAATCTGCCTTTCAAAAAGCCAGTAGCGCTCTTTCCATTCTAAGTTCCACCATGTTATCCATACAACAGTTTACAACCACTTATGGGGTATTTCCGTGTTCAGGAGAAATTCTGTAACAAACTGCGGTGTGTGTGTGTGTTTTGTTTTTTTTTTTTGTTTTGTTTTTTTTCTTCTTCTTTAACCCCTTGTAAAAATGAAAAATTTGGGTTAAATGGACGGTTTATTGGAAAAAAATAATTTTTCATTTTTTACATCCCAATGCTAATAAACAGCTGTGAGGTCAAAATGCTCACCATACCCCTAAATAAATTACTTAAGAGCTGTAGTTACCAAATTGGGGTCACTTTTTGGGAGTTTCCATTGTACTTTACTGGTACTCTGCAAATGCAACATGGTACATGAAAGCTATTCCAGCAAAATCTGCCCTCCAAAAGCCAAATGGCACTCTTTCCATTCTGATCCCCACCATGTACCCATACAGCAGATTATGACCACATATGGGGTATTGCCGTGTTCAGGAGTAATTGTTTAACAAATTGGGGGGGGGGTTGCTTTTTCTCTGCCCCCTTGTGAAAATGAAAACTCTGGGGATAAAGTGATGTTTTAGTAATTTTTAATTTACACATCCCAATGTTAAAATCTATGAAACGGCTGTGGGGTCAAAATGATCACTATACCCAGTGATAACTTTTGTGAGATATGTAGTTTCCAAAATGGCTTCACTTTTTTGGAGTTTCCATTGTATTGGTACTCTAGGAGCTCTAGAAATGAGACATGGTACCTGAAAAGTATTCCAGCAAAATCTGCTTTTCAAACACCCAGTGGCACTCCTTCCCTTCCGTGCTCTGCCATTCGCCCAAACATCAGTTGACACCCACATGTGGGGTATTTCTGTGCTCAGGAGAAATTGCATAGGAATTTGTGAGATGAATTTTCTCCTTTTAACCCTTTGTGTTAATTTTAGGGCCAAATTAATGTATTATAAAAAAAAAAAAAAAAAAAAAAATGAACTGTCTAAATTTCACCTCCCGTGAAATGAAAACAAACTCCCTAAATGTTGTTTTGAATTATTTCAGGGGTGCAGTTTTGAAAATTGGTTGGTTCATGGGGGTTTCTAATATATAGGCCTTTATAATCCCCTTCAGAACTGAAGTGGTCTCTAAAAAATTAGTTTGGGAAATTTTCTTGGAAAATCTGGAAAATCACTTTTACATTTGTAAGCCTTCTAAAGTCCAAAATAAATTAAAGTACGATTAAAAGATGATGCCAATATAAAGCAGAGCTATGTAGATAATATTTATTAATGTATTTTGGTGGTATGAATATCTGTCTGAAAAGCAGAGCATTTCACATTTTGAAAATTGCGATTATTTATTTCAAAATTTCCATCACATTTCCTATTTATTTTTATAAATAAATACAAAAATATTGATCAATCTTTACCACTAACATGAAGTACAATGTGTCATGAAAAAATCTCAAAATCCCTTATGTAAGTTATAGCATCTCAAATATAAAGTGACACATGTCCGTTTTAAAAAATGAGGCCTGGTCCTTAAGGTACTTTTGGACTGCATCCTTAAGGGGTTAAAGCTGTGGCTACATAGGCAGTGGTAAGAGCTGGTTACCTGTTGCAGTCTTATAATAGCAGTATAGTGGATGAGATTAAAGAAATCTCATCCATATGCTGCTACTAAAACTCAGTGCAAAGTGATATGCACTGCGGTTTTTATACTCGCGGCATCTCCTATATTCTTGCAGGTTTCATCCACGGCTTTCAACCTCTGCAGTATGAAAGTTGAAAACTGCAGAGGGCCCACAGAGAAACTTGCAGATGGGTGAGCTTCAGCAAAAAAACAAACAGACACCTGAATTATTAACTTATTTTTTTGTGTCAACATTGATAAAAATTTTTATTTTGTAGGTTTCGTCCGCCAGATCTCCCAGATATTAGCCTCTTTTCTGCAGTTTTTGTGGATGCAGTGGCTATAGCAATTGTTGGATTTTCCATGACTATTTCAATGGCCAAAATATTTGCACTTAAACATGGATATGCTGTTAGTGGAAATCAGGTGAGGATACAATAAAATTAAATATACTAAAACTGATATGTTTAAAGATAACTGCTGCAGATATTATACTTTTTTGGCTCCCTCATATAATATAGTACTTACGGTATTAGAACAGTGCATCAAATCTGACTCTCATGTGCTTGCAATTCTCAGGAGCTTATTGCACTAGGTTTGTGCAATTCAGTTGGCTCTTTTTTTCAAACATTTGCTGTTACTTGCTCAATGTCCCGTAGCCTGGTCCAGGAGAGCACTGGAGGTAATACTCAGGTATGTTATTGATGCTTTATGAAATTATACTTCTTTCCTGCCTACATGATGACACATGGGTATCACTCAAAGCATTGATAGTGCATTAATATATAGGCCCAGATATACTATTGTGGTTATGACTAGACTTTGCTGTAAATTTGAAGCTAAAATATTTTTGACCTGCTAGAAATATGGATGTGGCTTGTCAGGAAAAGGGGTGTGGCTTAAAGGCACCCAAATTGTCTTGTAAAGTTTCAACTCAAAGTAAGCCAACTAAAAGGTGGCATAAATTTAGACCAGACGGACGAAAGATAAACCACATTTAAGATCTGGCATCAGCCACTTTGATAAATTTGCCATGTTTTCAGACTGCCTCTCTGTTTATACTTCTAACAATTAGTAAATCTGGGCCTCCGAGTGCATATTAAAGATTCTCTCAGACGATTCCTTGTTTCCAACTTTTCTTATTGGAATATTCACAAAATCAGACTTATTGATGAGATATGACCGGGTTAATGTCTTACTGACCAGTCTGTATGTATTCCTTGCTGTCCATGTATGGATTACTTATTGATTACTTATCAATTACTTCTGTAATTTATCTGTTACCATATACCTCATTTTAGAGCTATTCTGCACATCTACAAATATGCTATATATTTCCCTGTTAGGGTATATAAGTTTCTTACTTTGGTTGTACCTTTTCCTGTGTGCACATTCCTGGACCATAACCACAAAGGTCCTATAAAACTCTATGGTCTATTGTGCTAGTGGGTTTCAGTTGGGATTATAAGGATACCCAGCAACTTTTGGATGCATCGAATGAGATGGGTTTATATTAGTGAAAAATATACAAAGGGGCCCCCATTTTCTCATGTGAACAATTATTGCACAATTTGTTACTGCAGCTAAGTGTTTATAGTTTTTCATTTATTAAACTCCAATTAATTTATTATGTTCTGGTGTGATTCTAGTCATTCTTTGACCATCTTAGAATTAACTTGTTGTAAAAACTGTTTGCATACCCTTATTTACTATTGTTAAGCTCAGAGTCATTATACTTAGGCACTAAGGGAAATAGGCACACCTAAAACTAAAGTGAGCGCTTTTATTGTTGATACTAGTGGTTTTTATACTGTTTTAGTTCAGCTAGACTTTCACATCTCTTCTGAAACATGAAAACTTATGAGCATACTGGTTATGTAAAATATACAATTATTTTAATAGTCAGATTACTGCATTATGTAAAATGCACAGATAAGATGAGGAGTATGCACTTACTGAAAGGATTTGTATTGAATAGTATTCATTAATAATTGGCCTATACAATTAGATTGCAGGTTTGTTGTCCTCTTTTATGGTGCTGCTGGTCATATTGGTCATTGGATACCTCTTTCAACCTTTGCCTCAGGTATGTAAATAATGTCTTTGGTAAGTAACAGATATTATGGTGTAAATGACGCCAGGTTCACACTAGTTGTTTGGGTCCGCATGGGGACCCAAAAGACAAAGACCTGGTCTGCTTAAAAAGCGGTTACCATCGGAAACCCGTGGACCCCATTATAAAGGTTTCTGCCGGTTTTATACTGAAACCGGCAGAGAGAAAAGTCCTCCTTGCAGGACTTTTCTCTCTGCCGATTTTAAGTGGATTTTGCGGCAGAATCTCCTATGGAGACTCCAACACAAATGTGAATTCAGCCAGACACAGACAGCTTATAAGTGTGTAATTGCTTATTTGAGAAGTGACTCAGGACAGTTTCCCCTGGTGATAACTATTGAATATTTTTAGCTGACCGCAGCTTTGAGGCATCATTTTACATTGATTTGTTCTTTTTGTAGGATTTAAGTAACTTAAATGAAAAAGATGATGTCTATTTCTATTCTAGACAGCATTAGCAGCTATAGTGATGGTGAACTTAAAAGGAATGTTCAAGCAGTTTGCAGATATCCCACATCTCTGGCGAACAAGTAAACTAGAACTGGTGAGTGTGAACATAAATTAGCATGCTTCTAAATATTTCCACATTGAAATTTAACAATCTGTTAACTGTGATCTAAGGATATGATTCTAAGTGCACTTTGTATGGATTAATAACCTGAATATTGAAATCATCATTTATCTCAGAGCAGGATTATTGCTGAACACTTAATAATAATTTAACTGATGTATGCTCTTTTTTACTAAACTGACATGTTGGCAGGACTAATGGTATTGTAGATGAGCTTTATACACCTCACATAAACTAACATTTATTTATGCAGATTGTCATAGGGAGGAGGAGTGGCTCTACAGCACTGGACTGTGAACCAGGCATCCTGGTTTCTATACCTGCTCCGTGTGACCTTAGGCAAGTCACTTTATCTCCCTTTGCCTCAGGTACTTAGAATGCAAGCTTCTTGGTATTACCATAGATTGTATTGCAAATATATATATTCATTTACATATTTTACAGGTAGGAATTACACATTGACTAACATGCACCAAACTTTTGGGCCCACATAAATAACTAATGTGGGGTAAAAGTGGAGCAGTGGCCCATAGCAAACAATGTAATCATTTTCTAACCTGAACCCTGTTATTCATGTAAATCTTCCCATTTCTTCCCTGTGCTAGTTTTTATACATGACGTCCAGTATGTTTTTGATTGAACAGTGAATTTGCAGTCAGTGACAGGCTGAGGTTATTTCATGCTGTGCCGGTTTAAGCAAAAAAAGTAACCAGAAAGCTAGCAGGGAACAGAAAGCACCCTCTGTAAGATGACCAAGACATGCAGTGAAAGAAATAAGTATTTGATCCCTTGCTGATTTTGTAAGTTTGCCCACTGACAAAGACATGAACAGTCTATAATTTTAACAGTGTAAGATATAGAATATCAAAAATAAAATCCAGAAAATCACATTGTATAAATTTATTTGCATTTTGCAGAGAGAAATAAGTGTTTGATCTCTCTGGCAAACAAGACTTAATACTTGGTGGCAAAACCCTTGTTGGCAAGCACAGCAGTCAGACGTTTTTTGTAGTTGATGATGAGGTTTGCACACATGTCAGGAGGAATTTTGGTTCACTCCTCTTTACAGATCATCTCTAAATCATTAAGATTTTGAAGCTGTCGCTTGGCAACTCGGAGCTTCAGCTCCCTTCATAAGTTTTCTGTGAGATTAAGGTCTGGAGACTGGCTAGGACACTTCATGACCTTAATGTGCTTCTTTTTGAGTCACTCCTTTGTTGCCTTGGCTGTATGTTTTGGGTCATTGTCCTGCTGGAAGACCCAGCCACGACCCATTTTTAATGTCCTGGCGGAGGGAAAGAGGTTGTCACTCAGGATTTTACGATACATGGCTCCATCCATTCTCCCATTGATGCGGTGAAGTAGTCCTGTGCCCTTAGCAGAGAAACACCCCAAAAACATAATGTTTCCACCTCCATGCTTGACAGTGGGGACGGTGTTCTTTGGGTCATAGGCAGCATTTCTCTTCTTCCAAACATCATCTGACCACAGCACCTTCTCTCGCAGAATCATCCAGGTGTTCATTGGCAAACTTCAGACGGGCCTGCACATGGGCCTTCTTGAGCAGGGGGACCTTGCGGGCACTGCAGAATTTTAATCCATTACGGCGTAATGTGTTACCAATGGTTTTCTTTGTGACTGTGGTCCCAGCTGCCTTGAGATTATTAAGAAGTTCCCCCCATGTAGCGTCTGACTTATGGTTTTGTAGCCCATTCCAGCCTTGTGCAGTGTGAAGGATCTCGCCTTGCCAAGCCGCTTGGCACACCTGCGACCACCTTTACCCTCCACTCACACCCCGTGAGCGGACTGGGTCATAGGATAATACGAAAACGAGCTTTTTAATTTTTATGTTTAATCAAGTTTTTTAAGTTTTGCAGTAAGAACAGAAGAGAAAAAAAAGGGGGAGAGGGGTACAATGCCATAACAACAGTATCAATTAAGACAGAGGAGTCACTCAAGCCACCCTGTTCATAGATAAGGCACAGTAATAAAGAATAAGGCGAGGGGCTGGCGAGGCCCACAATAAGGAAATCAGCAATAAATAACACAGTGGAAAACTAGAATAACTGTAACACTAGGTGGGTGATGGCTGAAAGAACAAAAATCCAACTATAGAGTGCCACCACAGGACCCCCCACCTAAGAGTAGGTTAAGACAAACGTTGAAAGGGAGGGGGGGTCATAGGAAGTACACAGTGTACGGGACACACAAGACCACAGACACGACAAGGACAGAGGGGACACATTGGGGCAAGGGGGGGAGGAATGGAAGGGAAAATTTGGTTATGGAGAGAAGCCGGACACTGCACCAGAAGAGGAGCAAAGCAACCCCACATCAAGAAAAGAAAGAGGAGAACTCTGAGGACTCCTGAAACATCACCCACGGCCGCCAGAGGGACTCGAATTTAGAGGGGTCGGGCGAGTCCTCGGCCACCAGGGCTTCCATTCTCCTGATAAAGAGAAGCTCCTGAAGAAACTCCACCAGGGTAGGCGTGGCAGTACTGCGCCAATGCCTGGGAATGACTGTTCTGGCGGCCGTGAGGAAATGTCGCAAGAGGTCCTTCTTAACAGCCGAGACCCTCCCTGGTATGATGGAAAGAAGTGCAAGCTGGGGCGAGGGTGTGACAGATCTGCCACTCACTTTAGCATAAAGCGTAAAGACGGCATCCCAAAAGGGCTTGAGGGCTGCGCATTCCCACCAAATATGGTACAAGGTGCCTCTTTCGGAACCACAGCGCCAACATCGGTCAGAAACACCAGGGTAGATCCTATGCAGGAGGTCAGGACAGCGGTACCAGCGGGTTAGTATTTTGTAGTTCTTTTTCTGCGCACCGCAGGGTAACGGGAGTTTATGCGTGTACAGGAAGGACCTATCCCAGTCGGCAGTGGAGAGGCAGGTACCAAGGTCAGATTCCCAGGGGCCTATGTAGGAGGGGGGGCCCGGGTGTAGTGTCCTGGAGGAGGATACCATAAAGAACCGAAAGGGCACGCGGAGTGGTATCGGTCCGGGAAAGGGCAAACTCCAGGTCGGTTAGAGAAGATGAGAGCGTGGGAAGCAGGGAGAACTTACGGAAGAAGGCAGTGAGTTGGCCATATTCTAACCAAGACAAACGAAGGTTGGGATGGGAAGCTTGCAATTGTGCCAGAGAGGGAAGAGAAGAACTGTCTGTGACCTGATGTAGGCGAACGTCGTCCCTGGTCAGCCAGCAAAGGAATTTGTCAGCGGAGCAACCCGGGGGGAACATTGGATTTCGGAACAGAGGGCTGAGGGGGCCCGGGACCCTGGCTATGCGGCCACCCGCACATATGGAGTCCCAAGTTTTGAGAAAGTGGGAGGATAAAATGGAGTGTCTGATAGCGCTGGGGCGAAAATGAGATGGAACCCAAGGTAGGGAGGGGAGGTGGGCCGAAAGCAAGTCGGCCTCTATAGAGACCCACTGCTTGTCCGTCCCACGATAACGCCAGTCAAAAAGGCGCAACAGTACTGTCGCGCGGTAGTATAGTCAAGGATCAGGCAGGCCCGCACCGCCACGGAGTTTACGGCGTGTCAGCGTCCGCTAGCGCAACCTGCTCCGTGCTGCTCCCCACACAAACCTCCAAACTGAGTCTGAGCGCGAACGAAGAAAGAACGTGGTATTGGAATGGGCAGAGCTTGGAACATATATAATAAACGAGGCATGACATCCATTTTCAGCACGTTGATGCGACCGAACCAGGAGAGCATGAGGGAACCATATTTGCGCAGGTCCGTCGAAAGGGATTCAAGGATCGGTAAGTAATTAAGGCGGTAGAGAAGGGTGGGGTCTGAAGGGTCGTGGATCCCGAGATATTTAATGGAGGTAGGGTGCCATTTGAAGGGGAAATCGTTCGCTAGGAGGGCTGCCTCTGCTGGGGACAAGGTGATATTGAGGGCCTCACTCTTGGAGAGGTTCACCTTGAAATTGCTCAGATGACCAAAGCGACGGAACTCGCGCAGAATGGATGGAAAGGAAACGCACGGCTGAGAGACGTACAAGAGGAGATCGTCAGTGTATAAGGCTATTTTGACCTGTCGGTTTGACCCAGCCGCAAACCATGAACACTAGGACAGTTCCGTAGGGCTGTCGCTAAGTGTTCCATGACCAGTGCGTATAGAAGAGGGGGGAACCCTGCCGCGTGCCATTCCGAACCGGAAAAGAATTGGAGAGAAGCCCATTGATCCGCACCTTTGCCGACGCGTCGCCGTAAAGAGAAAGCACCTTACCCAGGAACCCTGGGCCGACTCCAGCTTGTTGAAGTGTGGCCCGCAGGAAGCCCCAGTGGACACGGTCGAACGCTTTTTCAGCGTCCACAGAGAGCAAGCACATAGGGACATTGGTAGTGCGGGCTGCAGAGATCGCCATGAGCGTCTTGCAAACATTGTCCCTGGCCTCACGGCCTGTAATAAAGCCAACCTAATCAGTATGGATCAGGCCCGGCATTAAAGGGGACAGACGATTAGCCAGCAATTTGGCAAATAGTTTGATGTCGATGTTGAGCAGGGAGATCGGGCGATAACTGGCACAGCAGGACGGGTCTTTTCCAGGTTTGGGGAGAACCGTAATGAGGGCCGATAGGGATTGGGGGGCAAACGGAGTGGTGGCATCAATGCTATTAAAAACACGGGCCATCATTGGAGAGAGGAGGTCTCAGAAGGACTTGTAAAATCTGGGGGTAAACCCATCCGGGCCAGGGGATTTGCCCGAGGGAGAAGAATGAATGGCGAGGGAGACCTCCTCTTCGGAAAAAGGGTCCTCAAGAAGCGCTCTATCCAAGGGAGCGATAGTGGGAAGAGAGGTCTCGTCAACATACTCCCAAATTTTCTCACTAAGAGAGTCCGGGGCAAGATCAGCATATTGCCCACGAATGTTATAAAGGTCGTGGTAAAAGGAACGAAATGCCTCCGCGATGTCCGCTGGGTTATGGACCGATCGTCCAGGGCCTTTTACTTATCCGGGGGATGTACGTGGGGGTATTACGAGGATGCAGGCGACGCGCGAGGGAACGGCTACGCTTATCCGCAAACTCGTAATAATGTTTCCGGACACGGTCACGGAAGAGAATGGACATCTCGTCTAAGTGGGTTCGGAGCTCCTCTCTAGCATTGAGGTGCTCTGTGAAATCCGCCTGAGAGCAGGAACGTTTATGTTGCATTTCAAGGGAATGAATCTTAGCTAGCTGCGTGGAGACCCACGCCGCCCGCTCTTTTTTAAGGTGTGCACCATGTTTAATCAGGACGCCCCGGACCACACATTTTAGCGCCTCCCACTGTAGAGGAAGTGATGTCGAGTCCTGAGCGTGATCAAGGCCAAAGTTCCTGATCGCAGCGCCGACGTCCGCCCGGCAAGTATCATCTTTTAAAAGGCTGTCATTCAGATGCCAGGTGAGGGGACGGCGCACGAGTCCCGGAACCTCTACTGATAGAAATATGGGCGAATGGTCCGACCAAAGAGCTGAACCGATCTGTCCAGTAGGGGCCCAAGAAAGGGCATGGTGGCTGATCAAGAAAGTCAATGCGGCTATAAGAATTGTGCGCAGGGGAGTGATACGTGTAGTCTCGCTCATTGGGATGTAGGATGCGCCACACGTCGACCAGCTGGGAGTTATGAAGAGCAGTCTTCAGGCTACGCAGGTGGGACTGGGAGTGGGGAGGGGTAGAGTCAGTCATGGGGTCCAAAACGAAATTAAAGTCACCCCCGAGGATCATGACCCCCTCGCCGAAGTCAGAAAGTTTGCCGACTAGGTCCCTACAGTACTGTAGTTGTCTCTGATTAGGGAGATAGCAACCAGCTATGGTGAGGACCGTGCCCGCGATGCGCAGTTTGAGAAAGACAAATCTACCCTCGGGGTCAATCAGAGCGTCCATTACCTCGTGCTGCAGAGACCTATGCAGAGCAATAGATACTCCCTTGGACTTGGCGGCCGGGTTGACGCTGTGGAAGCAAACGGGGTAATGGTGGTTGCGGATATCCGGAACATGACCTTCCTTAAAATGAGTCTCCTGTAAAATAAGGATATGTTTTTTGTGAAGTTGGTACTAGAAAGGAGTGGGGGGAAAGGGGGACACAAAAGGGACAAACACTTAGGAGAGGGAAAAACTAACGCAATCCAACACAATCTAACACAGAAACAGAATTCAATTGACTGTGCAGTGAGGTGGTGGAATGAGCCACCGCCAAAACAAGTGGGGAAAAGGCAAACAAAACCTAAACACGTGCTACACAGTAGCACGGAGACCCCGGTGGGGAACGAGCTTTCCAGGAAGGAGCCGCTCACCCCCCGGGTCCCCGGGCCACGCCGCTATGAAGGTAACTGTAACAACAAAAACTTGCTGACCAAAATAAACAATGTAAAGAGGCTAGATAGACCAAGGTGTAGGAGAGAGGGGAACAAGACCGAGTAAGGGAGAAAGAAAAAGAAAGCGGGCAAGTAGAAAGGAAAGAGAAGAAAAGTAGGGGGGGGGAGAGGGGGGAAAGAAATAGTGGGAAGGATAGCGAGGGAGGGAAAATAACGGCACTTCACAGCCCCGCAGGGGGCGGACGAAAACCCCTAGGGGTTATAGAAAGGCAGTCTCGCTGGTGTGCAAGAGATGCAGTTCAGCGTTCAAGTCGGGGAGGCTTGATGGTCCCGTTGCTGAGCCGCAGTCGTGGAGGGTTGGGCTGGTTCTGGGGTGCCAGATAACGATGGCCACTCTGGAATTCGCAACGGGGGGAGTCCAAGGGCGGCAGTGAAGGCAGGAACATCGTCCGGACGGGTTAGGGAAATAGAACGGACCTCCCGCTGGACCTGCAGTCGGAAGGGAAACCCCCAGGAGTACGGGATCTGGTGTTGAATCAGGAGGTCCAGGAGAGTCTTCAGCGCACGCCGCCTGGCAAGGGTGAGTCTGGACAGATCCAGGAGTAAGTTGATAGGAGCACCCTGGAACTCGACTTGGCGGGCATCCCTGGCCTTCCGCATGATGGCCTCTTTGAGCTGGTACCTATGTACCCGGCAAATGACATCTCTAGGATTGGCCGAGTCCAGAGGGCGTGGGCCCAGGGCACGATGCGTTCGGTCCAATTCGAGCGGAGAGTCGGGAGGGGCCCCCAGGAGGGAGTTGAAAATAGTGCGCAGGGTAGCGTTCAGGTGCTGGGGTTCAATGACTTCAGGAAAGCCCCGCACCCTGATATTGTTCAGTCTGTTCCTGTTCTCAAGGTCATCCAAGAGATCGGTCAGGTAGTGCAACTGGTGGGAGTGGGACAGCAGTACAGAGTCTTTGGTAGTTAACTAGGTAGAAAGTGAGGTAGAGGAGGCTTCCAAGGTGTCCACTCTCCCCTCCAATGATTGTACAGTGGAACGAACAACGGCCAGCTCAGATTTGTATGACTGCTCCAGGCGTGCCACATATTCCTCCATGTCAGACTTTGTGGGGATGGCACGGAGATAGATGTTCAGTTGGCGTAGTTCGGCCAGGGTGTCGGAGGAGGTGGTAGGAGAGGATGGAGAGCAGAATAAAGGAGGAACAGTCCCAGTGGGGTCCCCCGCACTCTGGCCAGCAGAGGCGGGGGTCCTGACAGGAGGAGGTATCAGAGGGACATGGGATGCCAGAGGTAAGTATGGAGTCGCCGTGGCAGATAGCAAGCTCAGCGGTACTATGGCGGGTGCAGGGCAAAGACTACCGGTAGAGGAAGTGCCAGGAGGGTATGAGTCCAGCTGTAACCCATTGCCAGGAGGAGCAAACAGAGGGGCCTTCATTGTAGAGCACAGGGCCGTGGAAGGGGTAGAGGAAGCCACAGGCCAGGGCAAGGTGGGGGCCTTCTTACCTCCTGGAGACCCCTGGGAAGAAGGCTGCGTCATGCTGGTCGCCTCTGGGGATCACTGCGACGTGGAAGGCACAGGAGACGGCGGCAGGGACGGCCAGTCCCGCTCAGAGGCCGACGCTGGCGAAGCAGGGGCTGAGCGGAGCCCAGGCTCCCTCCTTATCCAAGTCCCCGGTGGGCTGAGGGAACAAGCCCCGATCTCCGGTGGAGGCAGGGCCGCCTCGACGGCTAAAACAGCTGAGAGCACCGGCTGTGTGCGCGCGGGAGAGCCGCATGATGAAGCGGCGGTGTCGGCCGCCATCTTGGAAGGCGCCGGCTGTGATCCAGGAGTGCCCAGGCCCCGGAGGAACCTATCGATAGTAGGCCCCGTGGGGACCCTCGGAGGAGTAGATGCGGACCTCGGTGGGACCCGCCGGGATTTACCCATGGTCCACGATGCAGGGGAAGCCTTGGTCAGCAGAGTCGGCCCAGGTAAGCCAGGGAAGGAGCTGAGGAACGCACGACCTCACTCCTCCATAGCCAGGCCACGCCCCCTTTAATTTTTATATATTTATTAACCCAAGTGGTTCGGTACTAAGCATTAACATATACAGAAATATCAATGACTAAACAAGCAGATTACGGATAAAAGTAAAGTTTCGTTACAGAAAATAAAATGGGGAATAAAAGATACAAAAAATACCGGCACAGGCTTTTAGTCCGTTTCTCTAGGCCACAGCAGTTTCTTGGGCCTAGGGCACTTTCTTCAGTGAGTTACAGAAACATGTCTTCAACATGCTGTCCAGAACAAAGGAAAAGGATTCAGGCCTCAATGCTAGACCCATGCTGCATTCCACAGCATGAAATGCCCTCACATCTTCTCCAAGATAAGAACTTCTTGATGCCTCTTTGCTGAGTGACAAAGAATCTAGCTCTCCTTTCAGCATATGGCTAGTGCCCCACCCACACCTCCTCCCCAGGCAGCCCCCCTTCTCCCTCCTTTGTAGAACCCTTGGAGAGATGGGTACTTTCCTATGTGCTGGGAGAGATGTGTGTCTGTGGGTGTACTTAAGGTCACTGGCCTTCTCTCCCCCATGGACATCTGTCCAGGGATAATAAAACTGGCTGGCTAGCGCAGGCCATCTCCCATGGTACAGACAAAACTTACAAAATCAGCAAGGGATCAAATACTTATTTCCTTCACTGTACATGTTAATAACATATTATGACCATACATGTTGGCGTTCAATATTTTTTTGATACGTCAGATTTGACTTGCAATGTGCAATATTTATATTATGAGTGTAATCTATTACTTCTAAATGTCATGTTAAAAAAAAAAAACCTTTCCTTCTGGAACTTCACAATGTATAATATATTCTTACATTTTTCAGGCAATTTGGGTGGTGTCGTTTTTGGCCTCCGTTTCCCTGGGTCTTGACTATGGTCTGCTTGTTGCAGTGGCATTTGCTATTATAACAGTCATCTACCGCACACAGAGGTTTGAGCTTACAATTTAATATATCTTTTCTTTTCTTTTTTTTTTCTGATAGAACACACCAACATGTGCATTATATCTGTCCTCTTACCTAGGGAACTTTTCATTATGCTATACTCATTTGTGAGCAATTGTAATAATTGGCCAAGGTGAATGGAAGTAGGAAAGATATTTCAAAAATATTGTTTGATGTTGTCTTTCATTTGCTGTGCCGCCATTAAAAATGATTATAGGCAGCACAATCCGTAAAAAGAAAATAGACTAGATGACCCCGACTAGTGATGCCCCTCTTCACTGGCTGCATGCAGAATCATGATGTGCCAGTTTTCAAGCGACCAGTTTGAGAGGTCAGTTTGAATAGTTGATCCTTGTTACAGCACTCTGTTTGCTGTACTGGTAAATACTGGTATTGTTATTTTCTACCACAGAGTTGTCCATAATTCATGTCACAGTTGTCGGCAATTTTTTTAAACACTGAAACTGAAAATGTTGAATGTGCCTGCATGAGGATAAGCAAACTTTCATTGCACCAGCCTGTCACAGCTTAACAGTTTAGTTGCAAAATCAATGTGCTGCACTGTAATTGGCCACTGCAGTCATGTGACATTACAGTGAATTATATGTCACAGCCCAGGCTTGTAATGAGAGGTGAAAGCGGTCCACGGCAGCAAAGGGGTTATATTTAAAAAAAACAAAAAAAAAAAACTATTGAGCATACGATGTGTCCTATCGTGGGCACAATAGAGGCCTTTTCTTAGATCTACTATACAGCTCTTTTAATTTGAGGCCTCATGGGATATTTTGGAAGTTTTGCTTATTATCAAAAGTTATAAGAACACTTTTTTTTATTGCTCATAGCAAAAATAATTCAGTATCAATATAAAATTATATGTGCAAAAGATCAGATGATCTGAACAGAAATGAATAATATAAAAGCAACAGATTTATCTCGAGAGCAATTTGCAAATTGTTTACTGTGCAGGAACTTTTAGACTGAAAAGTCAGGATGTCTCTTTGGCTGCCATATAAATGTTCTACGATAATTTTGTGGCCTTCTATTATTCATTGTCTGCTAGGGCTGCTCACATAGTGAAGCTGTTACAGTTGTTAGGGATAACAACCGTCCCCAAGGTATGTTGTAGAGTTTCTGATTAGGTTTTCATACGAGCTCGGAGAAATCATATGCACACAACAGGTAGCATGTCAAATGAGTTCTAGTTTATTGTGAGGTGCGATCAACCTTTATAGCAAAAATATGTCAATATGCCCAGATATTACAAGAGTAATAGTTTTTGCTTACATGCATATAAATTTCAGAGAAGAGATAAGAAATATACATATGTCAGGTGTATCTTCTCAAAATGAGGCCTCCAAAGATAAGGATTAGCAACTTACGCATGAACATTCCATACCACATTCCTATAAGCCTTGGAGGGGCCTCTTTTAGTCCTCACAGAAAAACATACTTATACATTTATATGTAAAAGAATACAAAATAGATGACCGATACAAGATGGAGGATCACCTCTAACATTTCCCCCATTTTGAGATGGTTGGATACAGAAATTCACATTTAGGTACTTCAGTGACCTAATGTCCACTGCTGGACTTCATTTAATTTCCTTCACCAGATTCCCATCATGTGCTTCTGTATTCCAACCTTTATCTCAATGCCATTTGTCATGGGTTTCGCCTTTCAAGTTTTGATCTGCTCATCCTTTTGTATATGCACTGTAATAGCTTAAACAAGCAAAATAAACATAAGCAAATCAGCATTATGGGTGCAGATCCAACAGTCTTTAGGTTTCCTTTCAGGATCCATATCCTTTATCAGGACCTGGTGGTGTGTAATCAGTTTATTGTCCCTATGAACATCATTCAGTGGGGACACCATCGTGACAACAAGACTTTCCTTGTAGTTTCACAGTTGTACTGGTTGTCAACAGGACATGGAAGGGACCGTCAAATCAAGATCCTTCTCACGTGTCTCTTTATCACAATCTCCAGGTTGTAACTTCCACTAGGGTTCCTTCCAATGACTCAGGATCTGGAAGGAAGGAGAAAACTCGAGAGTGTACATGAGTCAAATGTTTTTGCCAAACCATCACATAGTCAGCACACCATACTATATCTGGAGCAATTGCCAACAATACAATCCAAATACTCTAGGGGCTGACCCAAAGAGAATTTGATAGGGGCTGAAGCCAATTCTTCTGTAAGGAGTGTACCTTACAGAAGAAACAAATACAAGTGACAAATACTCTGTTCATGGCTTTTTGGATTTTCATTTAGAGGGTACCGTTTATCCTCTCCACTACTCTGGGGTAAGTACAGGGTAAGGAACACTTGCTGTATCCCCACGGCTTCTGTTATTTCTCTCATTACCTGTCCTGTTAAATGAGTACCATTATCACTTTGATGGTCTCAGGGATCCCATACCTGCACACTACTTCTTTCAGTAGTTTATCTGCAGTTCCTTTTGCAGTGTCTTTCTGCACCAGAAATGCCTCAGGCCATCCTGAAAAGAGATCAATACACACAAGCACGTACTCATACCCTCCCACCTTTGGTAACTGTATATAGTTAACCCGAAATCTCTGAAACAGGTACAAGAGCTTTGGGGTGTGCTTTTTAGAGGAACCTTTCACTTCTTGGCCTACATTGTGTTTGACACAAGTTGTGCAGGCTTACACGTATCTGACTGCAGTGATGCTAAATCCTGCAGCTACCCATCATCTGTTCACCAGGTCACACATGGCTACTTCTGAGTGATGCACTTGAGCTGCTTGCGCCATCATTGGGAACAATGCTCTCGGAAAACACACTCTCTTACCACTGGCCATCAGGACTTGTTCATACTTTTTTTTCCTTGCGGTTCCCAAGTCTTCTTTGTCTTCTGAGCTGGCTTGGTCCTGCATTGTTTTTAGGACCTGAAAAGAGAGCTGACAGTTTTGGTCCAATATGGTGACCACCTGTATTGAGGCATGTTCCCTAGGCTTTCCTGCAGCTGGTTTGTTGCCAGCATGTGCCCACACGTTACCTCTACTTTCTTTGTATCAGCCTTGGTGTGTGCCTAGACTTTGACTATACCATCCTGTCTGGGTAGCTGTACACGTACAGAAAGCTCTTGCACTCCAGATCAGACCATAGTCTTGCTATACCAAAGGCCCAACAGGCTTACCCTCAGCCATTTTACACTGTTTCAGTGAGTGCTTTTAATTCAGCTTCTTGAGCTGAAACCTGTGGGGTTCTGTAATGGTTCTGCTTGTGTTACCTCGTGTTCAGTGACCATGGCATATCCAGTGCAGAATCTGCCATTCTTCCCAAATCGAGAGCCATCTACAAAAGAACTCAAAATCAGGGTTAGCAATAGGTTCATCATTTACATGACCAAAACCCAATAATTTCTTGTTGTATACAGTCATGTTGTTCTATATTGTCAGCAGAAAATACTTGTGTGTTTTAGTTGTCTGACTCTCCTTTCTTCCCCCCCTGAACCTATTGGTAACAGGGTAAAGGGATTTTTAGTGACGTGCAGCGTGCAAAAGTGACATTAGGAGGCATAACTAAGACACACTGTAGCCTGAATCGTCCAGCCATTCCCATCGGTGTTTCTAAAGCTAGATTTATTACACCTTGTTAACAGTGTCTTTTTTTTTTTTTTTTCTTTTTCTCTTATCATGCAAGCAGATACTCATCCCACACATAGCTGCGCTGGCTTCCCCCCCCCCCCCCCTGCATCTCACTGCTGTAGTACTACATAGCCCGCCCAGCAAACCTACAATACATAGTTTTTAAAAGTGCCAGGGGCTTATTAATAACAGTCCCAAATAAATTCAGTATTGTACAACTTCTACACACTCCAGAATTACAAACAATTCAATAAGGTTAGAAAATACTCAAAATATATCAGTAGAGAAGGCAGAAGCCTTAAATAGTCTATCCCTTGATCACATAAAAATTATGAACAGAACACATTACAGACCAGATATGTGAGTAACTTCTGATTCACTTAGATGTCTAGCACCTTGTGACTGGTCCCAGGATTGCAGGACTGACTACAATACCTGCGTGTACATGTTAGGGGAGTTCTGTGCCCCTTGAGGTAAGACAGTCCACATGTATTGCTTACCCCTATGGTGCTTAATACCATATCAGAAGGACCATCTGAATAACAATACACATGGACAAGTATCAGATAAGACTTTTTCATACAACAAATACCCTGATTGTCGGCATTCATACATTTATAATATAAACCTATAACCAATAATATCAGATTAATCAAACCTTCCAAACTGGTATTAACTAAAATTCAATAGTACATAATATTAATACAATTGAGAAAAATCTACAATATTCTTTATATTTGATATTTCCAATTTCATACCACTGTTATTTGCCTATATGAATCCATGCATTACTATCCCAATAGTATGAGCAGGGCTATCAAATACCTGATATTCTTTAGTATAAAAAAAATCATTTTTCTTTATTCAAAGAAAACCCAATCCAATTTTTATATTTACCCAAAGAAATGTGAAGCCCTTATGATATACCTGATACACGCAAACACCAATAAACACTGACTGAGTACATGTGGTATATCAAGTACATTCCATGTTCACCAAAACATATATGTATTCAACAAGGGAAAGAACTTCTTTTCCTTCTTTTTACTTTTTCTTGAGAGGGTGAGGTGTGGCTGTAAGGGGCTGCTCTTGTGTAATATATACCTCTCTTTCATATCCACTTGTCACCGTCCCCTGTGGGGTAGTCAGCAGTCAATATCTTCGTCTGCTTGCTGTGGAGACTGAATATGTGACAATACAGACATGGACAAACAGAACATGTATACATAACAGACACATGTGACATGTACATATAACTGACACACGTATGGGCCCATTTACTTCTCCGAACCTTCCATTCAAACATACAAAATCCACACTGGAGATCCAGACAAAACAAAAGCCACAAAAATTCCAAAAAGCAAATGCATTAAATTCAAGTGGCCAAAAAACAAAACAAATGCGCATTAAATCAAAAAGAACTAGGAAATTGTCTGCACTAAAATCAATTTTTTTATACCTTATGTACAGTGATATCACTTATTGTCTCTGTCTCTTCATTTCCTACAAATAAACACAGAGTTAGTCATATTCCCCACCCAACTAAATATTGATGGGGAGAAAAAAACAAAAATATGTAAGTAGGCGCCTTCGTCTTCTCACCGATTTGTATATTGCTGTAAAATAAACATAATGATGAGCTCAAATTTGTGTCATTAATCCAATTTTAAAGATATTACCTTGAGGGAAGAAAACTCAACCTTTTCTAATACAAAGGACACTGTAGACATTCCAGAAATTCCTTAGTGTTAACACCCAAACCTCAATATACATCACCAGTAAGCACGGATATATATATATATATACACATATATATATATAATGTATACACACATACAGTGAACCTCTCCTAGAGAGATCATCTCCCTGGAGAGGTCTTACCCCAAAAAATCTCAATGCATATGCATATATACACACATATACACACACATATACACCCATGCTATATGCAGACCACATTAACCCTTTAGCTGGACTGTGAGTGGGTGATCACTATACACTTCGTTACCCTAAGGAAAATATGAAAACCTTAGTTCCTTATTTCTGTAACCATCCTTTTCTATATCCTTACTCACTTTTATCCAACTGCACAAGATTTCACTTAACTTGTGATCCTTCACCCAACCTCCATGAGTGGAGCCAAATTCTTCCCAATGACTACTATTCAGTAGTCCAGTACAACCACACCCTGACTTCTCCTACTATCTCTTGGGCTGCCATCCACACTTGCTGACACTGTGTCCTTCCCATCTTGGCTTTGTGGAATTCTTTTCTCTCCTCCTTCCCTCTGTCTTATCCTGCTACCTTTTTCCTAAGATTTCCTCAGTGCAGTATACACTGTATCTTATTCAAGGAGACTTTTAAAGATCAGTTAGAGGATATCCTCCTTCCCTCTGCCTTTGTCCTGCTCCAATTCCTATAAGATTTCCCCAGTACAATACTGTATCTTATTCAAAGGAGGCTTTTAAAGGTCAGTTAGAGGATTCCAGGGATCACTATGTCCCTTTGTCACGTGACTACTTATTTTCCACAAAATCCAAATGAGAAATGCAATAAATACAAGAATACAACAGGTGACCAAGCTAACTTTAGCCCAAGCTTCCATCTAATAACACTCATACAACATACTTGCCCTTTTAGGGTTCTTATTAAGCTCGAGGTTAAATATAAGAAGATAATATACCTACTTTTACCCTCGGACAGGAAAACAAGAAGCACTTTAGAAGCACAGATCTATTTGGCAAGATAAAAGCTCTTACCGTACAGCGCTGACTTATAGATCTGTGGTTCCATAGTCCTCTCTAGGTCCGGGGGTTCAGCAGGGTACCTCCTCAATTCTCGAGCCCCACGTTCAAGCGCCATGTTTGTTAGGGATAACAACCGTCCCCAAGGTATGTTGTAGAGTTTCTGATTAGGTTTTCATACGAGCTCGGAGAAATCATATGCACACAACAGGTAGCATGTCAAATGAGTTCTAGTTTATTGTGAGGTGTGATCAACCTTTATAGCAAAAATATGGCAATATGCCCAGATATTACAAGAGTAATAGTTTTTGCTTACATGCATATAAATTTCAGAGAAGAGATAAGAAATATACATATGTCAGGTGTATCTTCTCAAAATGAGGCCTCCAAAGATAAGGATTAGCAACTTACGCATGAACATTCCATACCACATTCCTATAAGCCTTGGAGGGGCCTCTTTTAGTCCTCACAGAAAAACATACTTATACATTTATATGTAAAAGAATACAAAATGGATGACCGATACAAGATGGAGGATCACCTCTAACACAGTGTATAATGTTGAAATGTTTGAAAGAATTAGAAAGGTTTGTGTTCTTTCTAGCTCCTTGTTTTTTGCATATTCATAGTTATTAAAATAACAGACAATTTAAAAGGGAAATCTAATTTTTATCATTTTCATGTAATAAAAGCTATTGTCTACTTTGTCACATAAAAACATTTAAAGGATCAGTTAAAAAAAAAACAAAAAAAACGGACAGATTAGCATCAGTTAGTGTCTGTTTTTATACTGTCCATTTTTTTTCTGCTTTCTGAGCATGCTCAGAAAAAACGGACAGTATAACAGATGCCCGTTTCTTACTGTCTATTACTCAAAAAAAAAACAAAAACGGAAGCTTGACCTCCATCATAAAGCTGTTATTCTTCGCAGACACAACAGACCTGCACCCCAGATTTTTGTGTCCATGATAAATAACGGAAATGTGACGGATTTGGTGTAAACTGACACTAACGGTCACTAACGGACAACAGAAAAAATCCCGTTGAAATCAATGGGATTTTTAACGGATTTATGACTGTTCTGTTAGTGTCCGTTGTTAAAATCGTGTAACGGACACTACTGAGGGTCTCCAACGGTAGTGTAAACGCCCCTTAGGGCGTTGTCAGTCAAACCGACACCAATTATGCTGTGGGGGAGGCCAATATGTGTGAGAACTGGAAGCCTAACAAATGGCCCCTATGGCTACCATCATTACCCTTCTATTAGGACCAGCCAAAATAGAATTTCTGTTATAGTTCAGTAACTGGCACAATACACTGCATTACATATGTACTTCGTGTTTTGCACTAGTGAACTAGTGGTAAAGTACTCTAGGGGAACATGAAAAAAAAAATATTAAAAAAAAAAAAAACAAAAAAATCCCAAAATGGCAACATTGAAAACTGGTGAAAAGATCGCAGGTTCCAAGGAGTTGCCATGGCAGCCAGGAGGCCGGGCCAGAGGCTCTTGACTGCCTATGCACAGTTTCCACAGGAACTAATGTGTGATTCTCTGCAATACTGTGTTGCAGGACATTTTACTGGGGATCTGAGATCCCAGCTTCAAGTACCTTTTGTGGGACATGTAAAAAGTAATAAAATAAAAAAAAAACACAGTTTAAAGTACACAATAATAAACAATAAAAAGTAAAAAAAACAAACAAACACCTTTTAGATTTAAAAAATACATAATGTAATCAAAAATAAAAAAAACATGTTGGGTATCCCTACGTGCATATAAGTTTCCACTATCCAAAAATTGTGTTATTTATCCTGTATGCTGAACACCATTAAAAAAAAAAAAAAAAAAAAAATACCTTAATGCACAAATTAGCATATTTTGGTCACTTTGCTTTCCCCCAAAAAATAACGCAAAGTAATAAAAAAGTGATATATACGAAAGTTTAGCACCAATAAAAAGTACAACTAGCCCCGCAAATAAAGAGCCCTGATATATCTTCGTCAACAGTACAGTAAAAAAGTTATAGGCGTCAAAATACGGTGACCTATAGATCATCATGTGGATGCTGAAAAACATATCTCTAAATGCTGTGAACTCACAAACAAGTACAGGAAATAGAATTTAAAAAAATCTACAATTTAAAGTAAGCAATATGATACATTTCCTTTAAAAACAAGTTTATAGAAGTCTATAGCCTGTAACTGGAAAATAAAATAAAGTATGTAATCTGGACATACTAGGAAAATTGAAACGTCACTGTAATGAAAAGTTAAGATAATTTAATGAGATGACACTGCCTTTCTTTTTCAGTTCACAATACAGAATTCTTGGACAGGTTCCAAATACGGATATATACTGTGATATAGAGGAATATGAAGAGGTATGTTACCGTTTTGTAAACCACTAGTTTTACCCAACCCCAACCAGAATTGTCACTAATATAACACTAAAATCTAAAATTTCAGTCTCTTCTTTTTAATGACCTTTTAGTATTTTATGCACACAATGTATCAAGACTCTATGTTCCAAGTTACACAGTGGTGCAAAATTCTATCCATGGTAGTCTTTTGGACCACACTGTACCTTTTTGCATGAATAACTTTTCCTACTAAAAGTAGGCAATGTATCACCAACGCCATATCATCTAGGTGGCTCTGCATTTCTGTCCCTTAGGGACTCTGTGCATAAGGGCTTATTCGCATGTCCGCTTTCAGCTGACGTGTTATTTGTATAAATCACAGACTACATGCACACCCATTGATCTTAATGGGCATGTGCAGATGACCAACGGTCCATGGATAAAGAATGGAGGCATACTATTTTTTTTTCATCCGTTTTGCATATTTTTTTTACTTTAACACTGATGTTTTGTGACTGCCTGAAATTTTATATAAAGAAAAGAGGAACTTACTTTAGTGTCACCTTTTGGAAGTTCGCTCTTTATAGATTAATACCTGGTTTTCAAAGAAACTTACTAGCATAATCTGCAAATAATAGCCAAGCCAGTGTAACTCCTCTAAAAGGAAGAGGGATCCATCCACAGACAGCTGTTTCAACGTTATTGCCTCTCATCCTTGCAGAGTAGCGTACTGGATGGCTGTGTGAGAAGGTCTGTGATGTGGGTCAGAAGGGGTACTATGTCTGATTAGA